>VCII01000177.1:350000-1550000 GCA_006030095.1 Triplophysa siluroides
ATCACCTTTCTTATAAGTCATCCTGCTATTGTATGACACACACACACACACACACACGCTTGACCCGTGATACGAGTTTGGACCTTGAGGAGTTTAAGGGGAAGACACCGTCGCTGAATCTGCAACATCATCTCCTTAAACTTTCCCCAAAGAATTTATGAGCATCCTGACATTTCAGCGAAGCAGCACATTTAGACTAGAAGTGAAGATTTAACCCTCATACCAAGGTGAAGTTTCACCTCACCACATCACGAGGAAGCAAATCATTTACAGAGTAACTTCTGTTTATGAAAAGAAATGACGTCATTAAATCTGTACCTTTATTACAGAGGAAACCCAAATGAACAACATGACATCAAAACTGCCGACATTTAAAAATCCACGGCTTTATTTCCCATATTCCAAACGCATTTTTATCAAGAAAAACATTCATATGGATATGATGAGTATTTGCAATTATTCAGCATATCAATATTAATTAGACGAATTAAACAGAAACGCATGTTAAATGCACAGGATTTACACGGCACGCAACACATTTACCTGTAAGACATGAAAAATCTCTTTCCTAGCTCAGCTATTTCTCTTACAGACATCAATGAGGTTAAATGGAGAACAAATAGAAACTTCTGCCTAAGCCTCAAGTCTGCAATAAACAGTCAATATCATTGAAGATCTCAATATGAAGTCAAACTTTTCTCATAGAATTGACCCAAATCCAGATGGCTTGACCTCTACGATCTGCATGCAGTCATATTCATTCATTTCATGGATTTCAACGATTGTCTCAGTTGTATCTGTTTTTATTTCTCCTAAACTATAAACGTCTGAGAATAAGTCGATTCTTGAATGAAACACAAACGAGAACTCCATCAAATCTTTCAGGTATTAAAGAGCAATAGTATTGTCCTCCGGGTAATAAAAGACCTCAAAACACTTACCAAGATATTCATCAAGTCTGCCCATACGTATGAAAAAGTGTCCGGCGTGCTCAAATCCGCACAAACTTCTTGATCAGCGTCTGGTTCAGTCCCCATATTAACCAATCCAGTATAACGCAGTCATCAAACCCCAAATGAGAGGTTTACAGAAACGTCAACGCGCAAAGCACCAAACGTTCTTGCATTTGTAAATAAAAGACCTCCCGACACGACCTCTAAAAGATATCACATTCAACAGCTCATGTCTGATAACGTACAACCCTCCTGTGTTGAAATGGCCTCGTGCAGTCGTGTGATGTGTGTGTGCACCTGCGAGGTTTTCCTCTGATGCTCGCAGACACTGAGCGGTTCATCAGGGCGATTAATATTCTGCAGACTGCAGAAGGAAGTGACACGGCCAAACAGCCACTTGGCTCAGATTTACACACATCAATGAAGACTCAAAGACTTCATTCAGCACTCCAACAGCCTTGAAGGACATAAACAAGGAAGTGCATTATAAAAACAAACACAACCCGAAAACAACACAGACCAAATGAGCCAAAGCATGTACGGACGTTACAATTCATCCAAAATGAAAACGGTGTCGTGATTTGTTGTCCACCTGCATCTACTGTTGACGTCATACCGAAGAGTATTTTCTTAGACGACGTGCCGAAGCTTTATTCAATATTTAAACCTTCATAGAATGACACATAAATGATGTTCACTACGTCTTTGACTTCTAGCACATGTAAAACGTGTTTTGATGTTAACACACGCATTGGATTCTTCATTCTCACAGACACAATCTAAAAGTAGAGCGACCACCGTGAATCTTCGACCCCACTGTTTGCGCTTCTTTTCCCACCGACCTCGACATTAAAAAAAGAACGTGAGAGTTTTTTGTTTAAATATCAAGTATGCCCGGGTTATGAAGCTAAAAATGGCGTGTTTTTGGAGAAAACGCTGTAATGTGATATCGACAAATGCCAAGCAGATCTGAACGCACAAAACAGATTGTCATACTCGTGAGACGACATGAGACGTTCCCTTCATTCCGCTGAAAACATGCACATTCCTGCGCGACGAGAGGCTCGGGGGTCTCGTGGTCGCGCTCTCTGTGACTAGGCCGACTGTGCTCCAAGAGAGAAGCATTCGTTTGTTAAGTGACATGCCCTCGAGTCAAATCTGGCCACTTTTCATCTGCTAAGAAAGACAGCAATGAGAAGAGTCCAGATCTGGGATGTGACGGGACAGGCCGGGATAAACACTTTATTATGATCCAGTCACATGACCCGACCGCCGTCTCCACATTCAGCGCATGCAAACAGCTAAAGCCGTGAGACAGAACGAGCTGTGAGGCATCAAAGTCACATGTACTGTATGTGTGCATAAATGTGACATTTGGACCAGAAAAGCAGTTATGTATGTGAATGCATTACACACGCATTAGTTTATCTCAACAAAACTGGTCAGGAACACATCTAGATCACACTATATAAACAAATATAGGAATTATTCAATAAAATAAAAACTATTTCTTATTGTTTATTTTATTCTATTATTTATTCTATTTCTGTCTATGATCAATCTATCATTGTTTAAATAAAAATGTTCATACTGTCATATATTTATTATTACAATAATAGTATTTTGGAAGAAAAAAAATTCATGAAAAAAAATTATTTTCATTTGGATTGTGTTCTTGAAATGTTTTGTGAAATTCACCCTTGTGTAACTCATGAATAAAATTAGGGCTGATCAACAATGAGTGTTTACATAATATACTATATATCTGTGCACTGTGCATATTCATTTTGTATGTATACACATACACAATAATATATATAAGAAAATATTGATATATCATTTAAGCTCTATCTGCCGATATATGTATTTAGGCAGATTCTGTTGATATGGTTTTTCTTTTATTTTTTGCTACGCTGCAAGATATGTATATACTGTATATGTATTTATAATACTGTATTTTGTTTGACATATATTTATCTTTGTTCAAAATAAAAATCTAATCAAATCAAAAATCGAAATTATTCATATTTACACTTGTGTTATACAATATGTTTATAATACAAAATGAATATGCGCAATGCACAGACATATATTATTATGTGAACACAAACTTTTATTCTGGATGCAACTAATCGCGATGAATCGCTGAACAGCCCCAAAAATAAACATCCCAGACATCTTACAGAAACAATATGACATAAAACCTCGCGAACTGCCAGCCAAGGCAAATGATTAACACAAACATCCACTCCCGCGCCAGGCGGTTTGTGACATAAAAGAACGTCACATCACCCGGGACACAATGTAAGTAAATTGAGCACATCGGCTGACTTTGAGGTCTCTGTGACATCTTCTATATCTTCTGTTCTTTATGAAGAGATGCTTCACCCTCAGAGGAGTTTACTGAACCTCCTCAAGAACCCAAACCCCCTGTGTGAGATGATACGGACGAGAGCTGGATAACGTAATGGCAACTACATCCAAACTAGTCTCTTCCAGCAAACCATGAGAAGCTTTCTCACATGTTCCACAAAGCGGGCGAGAGAGAGAGAGAGAGAGAGAGATGACACAAGCAGGAATTCTCAAGGATACATTTCAGCTGTATCACAGTCATTCATTAGCCCGCACAAAAACTGGAAGGGAAAACGTCGGAATAGTTTATAAATAATGGCCGTGTTTCACAGCGTGACACATTTCCAAGTGTGTCAGAGGAAATCCTGGAGTTCTCTCGATCTGCCTGCGGGACACGTGAACGTGTTGAAACGTTTAAGCTAAAGAGGGGTTTTAATGGAACGCATGTGCGCTGATCTGTCCTGTCTGTTTCTGTTCAACTGCATCCTTCATGTCCTCGCGTTCAAACAGACGTCTCCAAACAGACAGACATCTGAGACAACGGTTCCTTCCATTCTCAGAGCGCAGAGTTCCTATTACAATCCAAACCAGACAGAACATCCAAACGTGCTTTAAACGTCTGAACAAACAGAACTAGATGTGAGTGTCCCGAAGGAAAGTTTAGGTTTTCAAGTTTGGTTCGAGTTTATTCATATACGTCTTATTTTCATAACACACATACGTCATATATGGAACACAAAGCTTGACGTGTAATTCAACATGCGGACAGATATAAGACAACCAATATGCAGTATGCAAGCATTGTAATGATGTCACGGCTAAGAGCTTTAGTATAACGTTAACTAATCTGAAATGATCCATAAGCAAAGTTTGACGGTCTGTAAGTTAGCTGTTAAGTCTGTGTGATTTCATCTTTAGGTTTGGAGGTTTAGAACCGAACCCGAACGTTTGAGGAACATTCATCTAAAGATCATGAACGTGAACACGCTCCACTGCAACATCCACTCCTTCATTTCTCTTATAACTTAGTGACAACTAGAAGATCTTTTGGTCAACAAAGAGATAAGATTCTTTAGAAAACATCACACTCACCACTGGTGTAGAGTCCAGCATCGGCTTTTCTCTTCTCACCGTGTGTGAGAGTCAGAAGGTTTCCAGAGCGCTCAGAGAACAATACACGCTGCTCACATCCATCACACAGACCAGAGGAGGAGGTTAAATGACACGACATGTACTGCAGGGCGGAGCTCCAAACTCTCTCTCACCGCACACACGGTGACCGCAGCATAATACACTTCCACCTACATGTGTGAGACAGCCGGGGAAAAACACAACCCTATGGTCCAGATGAGCGTTTCACAGCCCGGAAACAGAAACCGTACTGAACACGTGCTGCCGACGAAAGCGAAACGCTTTAATAATACAAACGTTTATAGAGATATTGCATAGGCTATTGACATTTAGGTCAATAAAAAAATGATGTCATCAGTAAGTCTCCCTCGTGTCATTCAAAACCTGTAAATGACTGTGTCACACAAACGAAGATATTTTGAGAAAGGTTCCGTGTCTATATGACGGCAGTCAATTGGGTCCAATGTCCAATCTTTTGTCTTCTTCGTTGGAAAGAAATGTTCACAGGTTTGGAATAACATGAGGGTGAATAAATGATAAAAGTTTCTTTGTTTAACTGTCCCTTTAATACAATTTCTCATCTTGCATTTGAACAACTAATGTGTCTCAACAAACATCTCAAGACAGATTAAAATGATTTATAAATCAGACAAAACAAGCATTGAAATAAGGTAAAATAACTCAAAAGTCAGATAATTGTAAAGAGATCAGAGATGCAGAGTCACGTGTTCCCAGCAGAGGGCAGCAGACAGCAAGTGTTTTACATCACTGTGTTTGATTGACATCTGACTAACACCATGATGATACACAAAGTTTCTCATGAATACAACTTAAAAAAGTGCAAACATGGCCACGCGTTTGAAGGTTCTCATATAAATACCACGAGTATTTGAATATGGTTATCACACAGGTATATGCATGGTGTATATACATATATTTACACTACCAGTCAAAGTTTGGGGAAACTTGAGTGAATGTTTCTCGGATTAAAAAAAAAAATTTAGTTAAGTAGACAAAAAAAAAAAATGTGTTTAGAAATGGATAACTTTGACTGAATAGTGAAGAAAGCGCAGCCAATAAGAGCACAGAATAGATGGGAACTCTTTTAATATTGTTTAAAAAGCTACTTGATAAAATGACGAGAAAACTAATTCTAGTCAAAGGTGACTACACTGAAGACTTTTTAATTTATTGATTTATTTTTAATTCCCAATAGTTCCCTTTGCAAACCCACAGATCTTCTGCAGACTCTGATGTGAGATGAATCTTAACCGACTCTCTTTGTCCTGGACTTTATTAGATCAGTGGCTGTAGAGATTACAGTCCACAGCAGATGGCCGAACGGAGGGAATTCAGCATGTGTGCGTGTGTTTGCGTGTGTGCGCATACATGTGTGTGTGTGTGTGTGTGTGTGTGTGTGTGTGGACAGCAGACCGGAGGACCAGTGCCAGAAAGGGCAGTTTTGTGCACCGGTGCACAGCAGAGAAACTGAACTTGTGTCTGTCGGTCTTCTCTCTGGATTTCACATCTCACTGGATCTTCCAAACCTCACTGTCTTTCCCTCATTAGTTTACACAACTCTGAACCCACAGTGACCGCTTCAGACGTAAAGTCAGTCACAGATGTCAAAAAGAATCAAAAGGATTTCCTCTGTCTAGCTTTTTAAAATGTTTATGTTCACAAAAACACTTTGGCGTTTTGAAAAAAGTCAAGTCAAGATTTGTATGTCTTATTATTATTATTAATAAAAGGCATTCTGAAATGGCCAACATTGCTTTCCTCAATGAATATGTTTCACCCAGAATCAGAAAAATAGATCAAATCATAAATAAACAAAGATTAAAATGACTCTAATCCCAGAGCTTTTCACCAAAGTGCTCGACTTGTTGTTTTGTGTTGTTTGTTCCATTCAGTCAAGAAAGAGAACATGCGCTTCATGCCCGTAACATCTATCACTCCAGATACAACCTGATTCTTCCAGACAGCGGATATCTGCGCTCTCGGGGTCATAAGCAAACCTAAGTCATGTTCTGCAGAACAGATAGAGATTCCACGGTAAACTTTGTGTGCCCTTCTGTGCCCAAACAGCACATCCCAGATTAACAGGGCGCAGATGTGCAACCTCAATTCCTCATATTCATTTAGTCTTTCTATTGTGTAGATTTAATGCTCCCTCTTAAAAATCAGGATTGATTCAGGAATCCGGCAAACGTTGTGACAGTCATTTTCACATAGATTGTCGATGTTTGACGCTTGAATGTTTACTAATGCATTTTGTGCATTTGTGAGATTCGGACTGCGTACATGATTACATTCATATAAAATGAATTGATTTCAAGTCAAATGCAATAGAAACAAAAGAAGATGTTTCTACTGCCTGTAAATAAGACAACGGCTGTGTTTCACATACAAGACGGCTGTGAGCGCGTCTACCTCCCGGGCAGCAGCGTATCATCCGAGCGTCCGGTCTAATCAGGGCAGACAGCTAAGTGGAGTCTGACAGGTCTCCAGAGGACCACGAGGTTAAACAGACGCGCCTTTCTGTAGCCAGCTGTCACTCACCAATACACTCACGGAACAAGACAAACTGACACGCTGCCACACGAGGACGGCTCGAGAAAACAACGAGGATGACAAACAGCCCAAAAAGTGTTTTAACATCACAAACCCATGAATGGTTTAACCGCAATTCTAGACAACAGATGGGTGATATATTAGCCCCTTCCAGTAAAAAAACCCGGTATTTCGACAGAATTTTACTAATATTTTCTCCATGTAAAAAAAATGAATTTTAAGTTTTTTACAGATTTTTTATGAATTTTTGAAATTCTAGAAAAATACCGCAAATTTACAAACAAAACGGAGACAACATGTTATTTTACAGTTTATCTCTGCCGCCCAGCTGCCAGAAAATGTTTTTTTCAGGAAGATTTTTTTTATTTAAGTTTCGAAATATGGTCAAAAACTGTATAGTTACAGAAACAAACAGCATATTTACAAGACAACTATTTATTATATAACCTTATATCCTGTCATTTTACAGGAAAACAAGGGTATATATTTTTTTACAGTGCTGGAGAAAATGCTTTTAATTGACCCACAGATGAGTGATCTGGACAGTCAGTTATCACACATACCGGCTCGGCAGGGGCAGATTCTACACACAATCACATCTGAGCTCTCAGCTGCTTATGATTATTCTGGAACCAACTGGACCCTGAACTGCTGTCAGTCTCCCAGAAAAACATCTGACCCCCAGCATCTGACCCCCGTAAAGCGAGCCGTCTTCAGGGTCTCCTCCGTGCAATCTATTGTGATAGTGGAGATATAATCAGACCCGCCTAACACCCACCGGAGGCCGTTCTCTGGAGATCTAAGGTTGCACAACTGAAACTTGACCTGAAGAAATTGAAAATGATGTGCTGGTGATGTCGTCCGTCATTGACTTGATATAAGCATCATTTATTTCTGTTCTTCTCTAAGAACACATCTGTAAAGTGTGAGTTCATTTAATGGAACATTGTGATTTATAATACTGCTGAATTTCATATGTTTTTGCATATTATCACTCTCTGTGATCGCGTTAAATAAAAAGCGATGTCCTATAATCAATGGGCATGTGCTGCCCGGACTCATTGCCTCATGAATCATGAAACACATTGATTTTCCAGTGGATGTCGGGACGGTCCCTCCCCACGTGTGTCTTTAAGGTTGGGTGCCCAAGTGTCCCCGGCTCTCAGACCTGTCGATAGGCACTGATTCAAGATCCGTCTCCACCAACACAGCAGACCAGTCAGAGAACCAGTAAAAACATGCTGCCGATAACAATAAAGCGTGCTTGACCCAATAAGATAGCCAGCAAGAAAACACAATTACAACAAATAAGATCAATTTAAAATACATTCCAGTGTTGAATCGACATGTAACGCTGATGGCGTCATTCAAGCTGCAAAGTTTCCAAGTTCAATTTTTATAATCACAGACATGAATGTGACAAGTACAGATAACAAAGACAGATCATATCAACACAAGCACCACTACATTACTATAGAGGTACAGACGATAAGAGGAGACATGTTTTATATAATAAAGAAAAGTACATATAGTCATGCGTGTGGATCAGAGCATGGAGGCACAACAGAAATGAGAGTCATGTTTAAGCCCAGGACGCTGCAGGTCTCTCCGCTCTCAACTCTGGGTCTGGTGACAGATGCGCTGTGTCTCTGTTTATAAATCTCATCTTCAATGAGAGCAGACACACCGCTGGCAGATTGAGATCTCAATTACCCTGCTGAGACCCATTTCTACTCCTCTCGGTCTCTTCACATTCTCATCCGCCTTGATTTTGACTTCCTAGTTTTTCCTTCAGTTCTCTGTGTTATTCTTCTGTTGGGAGCATTTATGGAACAAACTTTTATATTATCAGACTTTTCACGCAAAAGCTGATGGGAATATGATCTTTTTACGAGAGTAAACTCCTCTTCTGGATATTAGTCTTCTCAGTATAGTCATGGATAATAAAATGAATCTCATGGCCGTCCGTTGGGTTGAGGATGTTTTTAACGTCTTTTCTGCTTAATAACATCTCTGTCAGCCAGTTTCCTCTCATTTCTCATTTTCTAATCCAAACTCTCAACATGAAGTCTTGTATCGGGAAGCAAACGTTCAGCCGGAGCTCAGCGCTGAATCAGTCAAACCCGGACCAGACAAACTAAACATTACAATCTGGTCAAACTGAAGATCAACCGGTTTGTGGAACTGTGGCTATACTAAATCGAGTAACATCTAAAAAATAAGAAACAGTAAAAAGGTTAGTTCCAGGCGAAACTACACTGTCAGTGTTAACCACGGAGAAATAATGAAAAACAAAGAACGTTAATATTTCGATATTACAAATAAAATGATCAAGATATCACTGTGTGGCAATAAAAGGTTTAATGCAAAGAAACTGCGGCTGTGATGTGACTCTTTTCAATGACTTTTCTTTCATGAAACACAAAAGACATTTCTGTGTAAATACGATTTATTTCCAGCAAAACAACAAGAAGATGTGCCTGAAACTATAAACATCATACTTGATTGTGATTGGTCAGTCTGTTCTCCTCCAATAACATTGACTAAAACTGATAACGTCCATCTGTGTAGTGCCAGTCATTCTGACCGTACTGATGACATGTTTAAAGGAGTAGTTCACTTTTAAATGAAAGTGTTATGATAATACACTCATTCACGTGTCATTCAAGCCGTCCGTGCGTTTATTTCCAGGGTTTTTTTCCATCTAATGAACTTCAACGAACTTCAACCTAAAAAATGATATCATTTTTAAAGGTTATTAAAGAATAAATATTTAAAATATAAAAAACAATAAAATATTAAAGAATATATGGCTTGCATTGCCTCAAGGATGCGTATCCACGACTTCACGTCCAACGTCATCGTGTTGGAAAGGTCACGTGAAAGTTCGACCCAGTGTTTGCGAGTGTGGAGAAAGAAGAGCGTTCAAAAGTTCTTGGATGTTAAATGACACGTTAGTCTTTGTGCAAGATTACTGCTGAAACAGTCAGTTCATGTGCATATCAGGGACGTTTACATCTACGTCACGCATAACCTTCAGCGGGATTGTGTTATATCGAAGCCGTGGCAGTGGAGGCAGTGCAAGCCATATATTTATGTTTAAAAGGTATATTATTTTTGAGTTTTCTTGAATAAAGAATAATGGTTTGGCTAGACAACACCTTATTCATCGGCTGGTGTGGTGTGGAGCTTTTTGAAGCTGCGATGGAACAGAAATGTTCACCTTCACCAACAGCCGCCCGTTCAAGTCCATTATATGGAAAAGAAGCCTGGAAGCTTTCCTCAAAAGCCTCACTTTGTTTCCACAGAAGAAATCAACACACGGACGGCTCGTATAACACGTGGGTGAGTGAAATATCATGAAGCAGCACTCCGCTCATGACAGGTTTCAATTTGTTACAAATGAACTAAAAGATTTAAATCAGTATTTTGTGTACTATTATTTACTCATGCGGCATCCAGCCGGTTGAGATCACAACAAGAACAGAGATGACGAGGAGCCGACACAATCCCCTAACCTTCAAGATCTCTGATATTTAAAGTCCATTTTTCTAAGAATGACTTTTAAGTTCTTACTTACGAGTTCAATTGTTTCACTGCGCTGGTCATGTTGCAGTATTATGGGAGGTTCCATTCTTACAGTTGCTGCTGTGAACACAAGTGTGGTGAGATCTCACTCACGGTCTAAAGAAAGATGTTTCTGCCTCAAATCCGATGTTGTCTATGCTGAACACGGACAAACCGTGAAGCCAAAGTGAGAGAAAACTGGCAGTCAGGCGAGACAGATGCTTCATTTCACGCCAGAGAGCGAGAAAGTACAAACATGCACCGAGACTTCATCCACATATCAATGTTTCCCTTCAACTCCCAAATGAAATCATTCCTCAATGTCTGAAATTCCCAAGAACTCGACCGGGAAAAGGACATCTGCAACCCATTATACTTGTGTAATGCGACTTATCTCGCATTCAATGGGAGTGAAAATAAGGCGACTTGATTTTATCCAACGGTAATTGAATTTTAAAGGTGGAAGTTTCATACCAGATTGGAGCCAGACTATAATCTTCATTGCATTAACCTGAAAATATATATATTTTTTTCCATAAACCCGTACGAAACATGCACAGCACGGTATTTTATATATATATAATATAAACGATGTTGGTCTCAAGGACATTAGAGCATCTACAAATTCCAACGGAGACAAAGATTTGGGATCGGAAGAGAAAGAGCTGTTTTTGTCCCCGGGGTGTTAGAGGAGAGGAGCCACATTGGGCTGCACCTTGTGATCACAGGAACGCCTGACGAGTGTCACTATCACTGGTTCCACATTCATGCTTCACAAATCTAATGCACACGATCATCTGTGGACAGTTCACAGGAAAACAACATTTACATTTAGTCACTTAGCAGACGCTTTTCTCCAAATGAGGTAAACAACAGAAGCCATTGGAACGACAACAGAAAGCATACGTGCAGTAAAGGCTGGTCTCATGTAGCCCACCACAGTATACAGAGATGAGGATGTTTATTTGAAAGAAATAGAAGTCGTGTTTTCAGCCGCAGCAGCAGCGGGCAGATCATTTCACAAATGTGGAACAGATCCAGAGGTGCGTGAGACAGATTTTTAGGATGTAAAAACAGAAACAAGTGAGTTTTGGTGGCTTTATGAGACCATCCGTCGTCATGACCGTGAGAGAAGATGTTTGGGGCAACATCAAACTTTCCGAGCAGATCTGCAGGTCAACCATCGACGCACCTTTATCAAATCAGCTTTGACGTTACAGTATATGGTGCCACGATACCGCGGTTCAAAAATACGCATTCTGGAGCGGATGGCAATTGTTTTACTGTGTGACATCTGTTTAATCTGGTTGTTTGAGCTGCCAAAGCGTAAATTAACATAATGTTTTGTTTCAAGTTTGTGCTTGTGCTGCTTTAAGAAGTCATCTCGATTCTGTTCAAAATATCACGGTATCGTCGTGTCATGATCACGGTGTCGTGTACTGCAAGGAATGGGGAGCTGGTGTATCATTAAAAGGTTTTCATCTTTGACCAGACTTACATTGGATCATCTGTCCTGTATGAGGACGTAAAGTTCTTAACATTTACAAACAATTCTTTTCTTTTTGGATCAATTGTTTAAGCAATAAAACAAGCCACACTACGCGCAGGCGAGTCATGTCCGATGATAAATAATAAATGTACATTATTTTATGTACCAAAGATCACTTGAAAACTGCAGATTAAGGAGAAGTGTGATTCATTGAAATGTATCAACTCCCTGAGCCGATGTGTTCTAGAATGAAGCGTCCTGTGAATAATAAAGCTGGAGTGAGGAGCGATCTGACCTCGAGTGTTAACACCGATATTCTTCAGGGATTCTCCATCACCTCCGGCTGTTAAGTGCTTTCCTCAGCGTGATAAGACAGAGCTGCTGGATTGGATTTAACTTATATTTAGGGTTATATTTCCCAAAAGTCATCTCATTTCTTTAAAACAGCATTATTATTACACAACAAACATTTCCGGCTTCGGCTGGTTCTTCCGTGCTCATTTCACACGTAGTCAGCAGATTATACAACAATATACAGATCGCGTCTGTATGAGTTCATGTCAAACTAAACTTGTTTTTGTGACAAAACATATCCAATAGATTTAATAAATATGGCGCCTCAAAAAGCCTTGATCTTGAGTATTCCAGTAGCATGTTTGGAAATCTCTGGTCTTTCCTTCACTGATCTTCATGCCAAATCAATGTTTCTGGAAGAACGCTTCCACACGACGCAACAGACAACATCTACCCAGAGCCAAATGTCACCGGGCCAGTGGCAGAGCACATCTCCGCTCCGCTTCCCTCGTGCTGTGGAAATCCACACACACGCACAAACACATCTTCTGTCCGCCATCTGAACACAAAACATCTTCAAAGGATGACTTCTAAAACACGGCTTAAGTTTCAGGAGACATTCTTACAACACTGTTCATTTGAGATGAACCCCGGTTTGGATAAAAACTCTGATTTAAAAAGTGTTCCGTCATATCCTCACCCTCCTCTGCTTCAGCTCTGTAGCCCTTAAAGTCCTCCATGGTTTCTCCGCATGGTCCCATTTCACGTTTCAGGCATGTTTGAGGTCATCTGATCTCTAGGGACCTCTTGGAAACACTATATCATCATGTGGCACCAGCGTCTGTGACCTCGCCGCTCCACCCCGTCACTTCTAGGCACAGGGTTTGTTTAAAGCCCCGGGGGGCAGCACATGCGAGCGACCCGTGCAGGCCCGGGGGCAACGACTGCATGATGCCACGCGTGTCATAACGGCAGCAGGTGCGTGTTCTTCTTCTGTTGGCTGGATAAACGTTTTACCTCCAGGACAATTAAGAGCTGAGCCAGAAACCCCGACAAGTGTTTAAGGAGGTTGACATTTGTTTTGTAAGGGCCAACAAAATGAACTTGATGCAAACACAAGATGCTTATGTGAACGCCCTGTTGACACAAGGCAGGAGAAATACTTAAAGCTGCCATATGTAACTTTTGCCTCTCTTCCCCTATTATTTGTTTTTAAATAATTAAAGAAAATAAAAGTTCTTTGTAATTCATGTCTTTAAAGACGAATGACGTCAAATGACAAAATGTCCTGTACGATAGCTCATCAACCATTATAAAGCTCACCGGCGTGAATTATGGTAAAGTACGGAGATCAATTTCTATGGACTTTTTTATCAAAATAAAGAGTTCTGAACTGCAGCTTTAGCTTGTGCTCCTGGGGTTACGCAGATGATACAAACACTCAGGGCTCAAGGGGGCGATAGAGAGTTACCTTCACACTGTGGTGACATTACATCCGCTGTGCTTTTCAAAACAATGTTACAAATCATGCCGTTGAACTCATTGAGAATTTCACAGATGCAGATTTGATGCGCTGTATCCCTGCGGGATCTCAAACTGACCCGGCTATGTCCACACACCTACGTTACCCACACATTTCCAACCGATAACTGAAGTCTAGATGTTAGACCGCTGTCCCGTCCCTGACCTCCATCCAACCTCTGAGCTGACATCAGCTGAGAGAAGTGCAGAGAGAGGATCTCGTTTACATCTATATACTCGCTAACACAGAAAAGTAACTCAAGCTCTATGAATCATGGATGGAAATGGAAAGCTGAAGTCTCCATTACTGTCCCTGCAAGAGAGAAGTGACAAGCAAAGATTTTCTCTCCGGCACGACACGAGCATCTCATCACATCCGTGACGTCCAGGAGGATTTGAAACATACCGACGGAGGCGAATATTTCAAACTAAAACGGCTTCTGGGATGTTCGGGATGTTTTACCCATGGTTGGGTAAAATATGAGCAAACCCAACCGTTGACTTTAAATGAACCCAGAAAATGTTCCAATTTGACCTAAACGTGGGCTGAAACAACACAGCGTGTTTTTAAGAGTGATGCCCTGCTATTATTAACATTACAAAATCGACAATATGATTTTTCTATATGGAACAAAAGCCATAGATAGACACATCTGGCAAAGAGAAAACATTGCAACATGGCCAATGTTTTTTAAATAAATATCTAAAGTTCTTACAGCTCAATATTCTTATCAATATGGATATAAAGCACAAACTGATCATTCTTCTAGGTAACATACTAGTTATTTCAAAAGAACTGATTCTGAATGAATAAACCGTACAGAATCACTCAGTTCTTCAGATATTCTTCAGTGGACTGACTCACCTGTCACAGGTGTGACACACACACACACACACACACTTCCTGTTCACAGCTGCAGGGTCGAGCAGTGAGTAAAGGTGAGAGCTGCAGGTGTAAGAATGCTGTTAAAAGATCACGTCACTTCTGTTTCTATTTTCCATGATCAGGTTCTAAAACACACGCTGAGGTTTCATAAAACAGACATTTCATCTGTGCGCATTAAAGGAACAATTCTGACATCACATGTTGCTCCAGACAAGACATGTGCCAGTATATTCACCATGCGAAGTATTATTATTCACATTTCAAAATACTGTTTGTGAATAATTAGTTTATATTTTATAACACAGCTTCTTTTCATCGTCCGGTTAAGATTCACAAAATGATGAATGAAAGACAATACACGAGAGTGACTAGAGCATAATAAAAGCATGGAGTCTGTCTTCCATTTTGCATAACTCCTGAAAAAAATACAGACAGATATTTACAAGATATTTCTAGTTAGGGACGCACCGATGCCATTTATTAAAGATCTGGTAACACACACCGTTTCTGCCAATCTCACATTCATCTCGAGTACCTATACTGTAGTATTGCATACGTCATTTCCTCAAAGAGTATTTAGTTTGATCAAATTTATGAAGAGAGATACATTACTTCCAGAAGAACACGAGGAGCTGTAGGTGGGGAGAGCTTTCCTGTAGCTCAGTGGTAAGAGCGTTGCGCTGTGGGTTGATATCAGGGGATGGCAAATCCCTGTGTATAAATGTATAGGAGAATGCAATGGACGTCGCTCTGGATAAAAGCTTCTGTCAAATGCTGAATGTTAATGAGAGTGGGACGGAACTACAGCACGAGCACACAACACATCATCACATTGATTCACTAGAAGTTTGTGTTGTTTACATCATGCACACACACACACCGGTTGTCAACAAAGCACACACATATCACTTAGCTCGACACATCGCTTTTTAACAAGTTGACCGTGTTAAGCATGAGAAGCCAGTACGTTATAGAATAATGGATGTGCTTTTCACAAACTTTCAAAGCAAATTTCACATCACATTTCTATCAGTTATGTCACATGAGGTTTAGGTGCACAAGTACATGAGGTTGGTATCTCAGTGCATCCCTACTTATAGTAAACCGGTTGTGTTCTTTTGCATTTGAATATGATTGAATTAAACTGTTTGATTTCTACATTTTAATTTACATTTTTTATATTTAAATATTTACTTTTAGTAATGAAAGCTAACATTAACAATGGTTTCAGCAGTTGAAACGAACATTTTAAATCGTCACTTTCTTTCGTTTTACATTTTACTTTCTTTACTTTTGCCTGTTTCTCACAAATTGTAAATGTTCATTGTTAAACAGGAAATGTCTGAAGATGGCTGATGTACTAAATTGCTGTTTCGCTGTTGTGTCACATACACAAGGAATCGTATGGAGCCGTCCAAACATACATACAAACACACATCTATTTGTCTTTTCCAACTGAATGCCAAGCTGATGCCTGCAAGATTGGTTCAGTACATGTCACAAAGAATCTCGCTTCACGATGTGAAATACAGCACGCTGGATTCAGAAAGCAACGGTTTGTTCGTCGTCATAACAGCCTTGGGCTTGACTCCGAGCAAGTGAGCAAGTGGAGTAGAAAACTGAATCAAAAACAATCATGATCTAATGTGCACGGCACAACAACACAACATGTTCATGGCCGGCAGGACCGCGTCACGCATCAGACGAGAACTGCACAGCAGAAGAAGAGAAGGTAAAACAAAGAAAAGCTGACGCGAGATCGGCCGGCGTGCAGACATCAGCTGTTTTTAGTTTTAGAGCCTCATGGGTCATTTTAGTACGGACGCACGTGACTCGTCCGGCCCGATGTGTGTTTGTTTTCTCTCCGGCTGTAATTGGTTACAAACAAATGAGGACAGAAGCCAGCGGGAGACCCGAATTAGTTCGAGGGTCTGGTGCCTTTGCGCTCATAAGGGGGAAATTGAGGAGAGAGGAGAACGGAGACCTCCGAGACCCCTTCCACTCCAGAGAAACACAAGTGTGACTGAACTGAAAACACAGCAATTATTCTCAGCGGGGCGCTGAAAACTGACACAGGATTAAAGGATCTGGACGACACCGCAGAGATCAATCGCACCGTATACTGTATTATTCACACGGCTTTCTGGAGCAGTCAGGTCAGATCTCTTAGGAAAAATCACCACGGCTTCATTATAGTAAAAGTGTAGTAACCGTGCATTTCAGACTGATCGATGACCATTTGAGTTACCACAGGTTTACTACAAACCCAGTACCTCAGAGACGACATGTTTTCTGGCTCCCTCGACCGAAACCCTACGCATGATTTTTCCCATAGACTTTTGGAAGATCGCAAAAAATAAGCTCTGTGATTAACAAAGGCTGGTGATGTTTTGTCTATCAAGACCATCTTTACAAATCAACATAACATTTGTTACCTTTGAAGCGAAATACAATCGGCAGGAGTAAAAAACTTCCGTTTAAAAGACACAATAAGGCTTTAAAAAATCACAAGCGGATTATAATTGCCGCGTTTATGTCATAGAATAAACTTGAAAAATATTAAGAGGTTTTGTTTACCACAGACCTTATTTCAGGCGATTTACCAAAAACCCGTTCAAAAACACATTGAGACAAAAAGCCACAGAAGACTTTGGGGCGATGGAACCGGAAGTCCTACAATGCTAAACTCGCTTCAGGGGTTTGCATGCAAAAATGCGTCATCTCTGAGGTACACAATTCAATTCTATTTGATTTATAGTGTATAGCGCTTTTCACAATGTGCATTGCTCAGTGCCATCCAACCATCTAAATACTCAAAAACGACATATTGACATTTCTTGCCGACCTAAATGTATCTTGGTTAAAGCAGTAAAGGTCTTCTCTAACTCCAGATCACTTCTTTAATAAACCCGTCGTCTAGAGGATTCATGTCAGACTTTGACTTAAGAATTCTGAAATGCAATGTACTGTATAATTCACACTAGACCAAAGTCTCGTCAGTCTGAATCATTCTGTGCAAATGAATGAAGATGAGACATCATGAATATTCAGGAGCATCTTACTGTTGAAAATGGGCCAGCGAGATCATGAAACCAGCAGATGTACAAACACTCGCCACGGCAAAGCACACAAACATAACACTCAATATTCTGCTCCGGTTCACAACACCCCAACATCCAAACAAAACATCCCACAGTCCTTCAAACATGCAGTCTCTAATGCTCCTTTTGTGGAATGATAAGACATGGATTGAAAACATTCATGAGTACGCTTATTTTACATAGGATCACATACATTCATAATAACGTTAGTAGCAGCCTACTGTACCATTCACCTGTTTCGCTCTTATTATGCCGTATGTGACCCTGACAAACTCACCTCTGCACTCTCATTAGACTCTGAGCCAATCAAGTGGACCTGAAAGTGCAAAGGTGAGCTCAAAGCATGATGGGTAAAAGCAGCTGTCAAAGCGGCACAGCGTTCTCCCGGAGTACAAAGCCGCTCGAGTTAACGTCTGTCCGCATTCATGCCCGTGAGCAGACCTCCTCACATCCCCAAAGCTGAATCACCTTGTCACGGAGCTAATGAGTTCCCATAATGCACCAGGCCACTGGCAGTGAGGCCTGAGTCAGGGTTCATGTGAAGTTAAAACATAAAACAACACAACCGGCTGCACAGATATTCAACCGCTGCGAGCCCTCAACCCTCATCGTGAACAAATGTTAGGGGTAAAAATCTGAGGTTTCATTAGGATACGATCTGATGTCGATTCTACAATCCAATAATACTTATCAGAACCTCAAAAAACTGCTTCCAACAGGAGCAACAAGGGTTGCTGTGATGGTCTATTGGCACAACTAGTTACATTCACTTACATTGTTCATTTATTTATTATTCTTGGGAAACATTTTATACTCTTCTGTCTTTTTTTAAGTTTGGTCCGTATGTTTTGTCTTTAAAGGCAACAATCAACAAAAAAAATCTTAAAATGTCAAACATTTCTAGCATTACACGACCTCCTATAATTCTCATGTCTCTTCATTCATCCTCAGTTTTTTGGACGTTATGTACTCATTAATGGCCTTTGCCCATAGATGGGCAATCTACATGGATCCGAGGAATGGGGGAGGGACGTTATGTATAATATATGGGATCGTGGATCTATAGATGGGCGATGGATCGATCGGATGGATCTATAGATGGGCGGATGGATCGATAGATGGGCGGATGGATCTATAGATGGGCGGATGGATCGATAGATGGGCGGATGGATCGATAGATGGGCGGATGGATCTATAGATGGGCGGATGGATCTATAGATGGGCGGATGGATGATGGGCGGATGGATCGTAGATGGGGGATGGATCTATAGATGGGCGGATGGATCGATAGATGGGCGGATGGATCTATAGATGGGCGGATGGATCGACAGACACATAGATTCATGGATAGATACAGGGGCGTAATTTCCACTGGGGTTAAAAACACCAACACCCCACTTCCAAAAACAACGATCAGGTGAGCCCAAATTTCTGTCAAACCTCACTTGTAATAAACACTAGCTTCTGTTTAAAGAACGAGCCCTTATTGAACAGATCAAGTAAAAAACGGACACGGACGGACAGATACACACATATATCTCACAGGTTTGTGAAGAGTTTCTGAGGCGGCTACTGGGTGAACTATACAAAAACATACGATCACTAAAACCCCGGCCCCTAAACCCAACCGGCACTGATGCAAATGTATAGCAAATGTCACTTAAATGTACGAATAAGGATTCATAAGATGAATTCATACAAATGAGCTTGTAAAATAGTTACAAACTGCCATGAGATTGTGATCAGACATCTGTGAAACGGTCCAAGAGGCGAACAGCAGGCAAATTCTATCTTTCTTCTCACAGTAAGAAATGTCACTTCACATTAGAATCACTTAATGTAATTAGGAAACACCCCTCACTCTCAGCTCCTGAGACAACCAATGATTTCTCCAGTTATACGTGACATTAAGGGACAGAACTGGGCACAATTTAACGTCGGCTCAAGTTATGGATCTCAGCTAATGAGCTTTAATCTGCGCTGGTGTGAGCGCCGAACCTCCCCACGGCCGTGAACTATGCATCCGTAACGCGCTAAACCTTTCATTCATCACCAATTAATACAGCTACCCCCCAGCACACGCCTGTCCTTACATCATCAGCGTAAGACCGCCTGACAGCTGTCCGTCATCATCAGAGGGAGGCCAGCCCAAACGACAGATGCAGAATCATCGCGATCGTGCAGATCCAGCAGATGGGACGGAGGGGGGTGCGGGGGGGTCATCGGATCGGACGGGGACACAGAACAATGTCATACACGTTAATTTAGCCTCTCCGATGGGGGGGCGCTGTCAATTACAGCATCAATAATTAAAATAGTTGTAGGTCCCATTAGCAGGCATGTACATTCATGAATAGTTAATGGTCCGTGCAGGCACTTTCACCGCGGTAAAGCACATTCTCTGGGTTACAGAAATAGCGCAGCTCGGATCGCAACAAGGCGTCCTGCCTGATGCACGAGGGCTTTTTGGCAGGACCCCCGCCGCTCGGTGAGGAAATCGACGTGCGGGTCGCTCTACAATACAAAACAGAAAGCAGCATTTGTGACACCGTGCTTTTTTCACACAGCAGCCAGCAAGAATAACATAGAAATGTAGAAGACATATTTTATTTAATAAATACATACAATAAAACCGCAATCTGCAAACAAAAACCTGCAGGTTCATTTATGTACATATTGTAATGTGGGATGACGTCAAATGCTCACTTTTCTGTGAAATCGTACCTGACACAGGTAACTTAAATGAAAATATAATTGATCTTAAATTTGATCCATATATTTGTCGTCTTTCATTTCGTCGAGGGGGCTTTCAATTTCTCTGATGTTATGCGAGCCAAACCTCCGCGCAGGATCCCCGTCAGCGACAACATGATGCAACGTTACAGAAAACACGCCAAGAATTGAATTTCACTCACGGCTGTTTTGAACACGTGACAGGTGAGACTCAGCATGAGGACAGAACTGAGATTCAGAAAATGAAGGACGGTGGGATTAAAAGTGCAAACTCATGCGGCGCTCTGTAAAGAAAGACTTTGAATTATGTCAGCACACTAACATCAGATTAAACTGTTTGAGTGTCTGTCAATCACACCGGCTGGTAAATCTGGGGTCACGAGTGCGTCCGGTCCGGTCCGTGCCCATCTGTGCTGCCTGGACGCACATTGTTTCCAGATTAACAGAACGGGCGGCAGCGCTCCAAAACATAGAACATACAAAAACACGGCAAAACTAAATGGAGAAATAAAATACAAAACATATTTACAGCACTTAAAAGACAAGGGTTTAGCTCTTATAACCGAGAATAAAGTGGCAGACGCTTACTCCCGACATAGATTAAAAGCTTCATATCATTGTGTCTTTCTCAACATCTGCCACATGCATTCAGACACTAATCACCTCGACATCTAATCCTCATTTATCTTGAAATCCTGATGATAAGAAATGTTTTCTAAAGCCCATAATCATCATTCTATTTAAAAAATGTGCACATCACAATTAACATTTAAATGGGGACAGACCACCCAAAAAATGTAAAATCTTTGAGTCCTCGAGTTGTTACAAACCTGTGAACATTCTTTATTCTAATATGTTGAACACAAAGAAAGGTATTTGGACACGAAATGAGATGTTTTGAAGAATTCAGGGAAACAAACAGTTCTGGGGCACATTTGACTTCTATTTTTTGACTTCCTCATAAATCTCAGTCGCTAACCTTCTTCTCAATAGCTTTCTTTGTGTTTAACTGAACAAACTCGAAGAAATGTTAACAGGCCTGTAACTACTTGAGGATGAGTAAAGAAAGACAGAATTCTCATTTTTGGGTGGACCTTCCCTTTAAACCAGACATCGCACTGTAAACAAAAGGAAATTTTCGGTAAACTGGAAAACATAAATAAACCGTAAAATATATATATTTTTTCGGTAAAATTATAGGATACATGGATATATATTAAATAGTTTTCCCCATTTTTCTTATAAATGTGTTGTGTTGTTCTGTAATTTTATAGTTTTTAAGCGTATTTTAAAAATAAACTGTAAAAAAAAGAAATCTTAAAAAAAGGACATTTTCAGGCAGCGGGGGCACCAGAAATAAAGGGCTAATATAATGGGTTTCCCCTTCAAAATTACACTTTCCCCCTGTTTTTCTTGTAAATTTTCTGTCTTTTTCTGTAATTTTACGCTTTTTGACCGTATTTCCAAAAATACATAAAAATCTGATTTTTTTATTTTATTTAATTTTACGTGGAAGATCTGGACATTTTTTTTATAAAATCTTTACATTGACTCCATTTGGACAGACGCTCATGTAACATACCTGAGTCTGAGATGTTACAGAATAACTCTACAGTAGAGTATCCAACAAAACAAGTGCTTTCATTATACATCAACAAACTTCCTAAATTCCTCAGAATCCCACCAGCTGCCGTTTCCACGGCAGAATTAATGCCATTCATGGCTGTATTTGCATTTGTTTACCTCTCGGAAGAGTTAAGCTCCTTCAACTCCCTCCCATCAAAATGCAAATCCAAATTGATATGAAGCGCGACCGATCTGAATTACATGCATTGCTCCGGGGAAAGAGAGGAGAGAAGCCGTCTCTAAACGTTCTCTTGACCGGTAAAGTATCACCCGTCCATCACGGAGAAACGGCTTTCAAATAACCTCACAAAAATGCATCTCTCAAACACAATTTATACTCAACATTAAATGACAAAGATGAAAATTCAGTTGCTTTTCAGAATAGGGAGGTTAACAAAAACTCAAGGATGATATAATCAATGGTTATAAGTTAATAGATTGAATAGATGAATAATCAATGAGCAAATGGCTGCAAAACGTCACATACTGTATGCAAACGAAATCATCTACCTACACAAGTTGGTTTTATGTGGACTTGATATTTGGAGTTATCCATCAATGAATAGTGGTATTAAAGATAAATCAATGAAGCGATTAATAGTTATAATCACTGAATAGTTTTCCATCCTGTATGTGGCTGCTATAGATCTTTTGGTCGGATAAAAGCAGATTGTAGAACTGTGGACCAGGTTAGCAAGCAGGCGACTTTCACTCAATTCCTTTAACATCAGAACCACTGAAACGATCACTGTATCACGATCTGAATCTGGAGCGGACCACATTCACTTCTCTTAGTTTCATTACACGATGGCTAAGACGCTTTTAAATCTGGTCTGGTCTGGATCTCGCTGTCCTGATTCTATCACTGTAAATATCACATCATTTATATACACTTTATGTTGTGGTCTGGTTCTCGTACAGCCTCTCTGACGTATGGATCCGATCCCAGTGTTTATCGTGATGAGACACAGGCGAGACGTCCGAAGGCCTGTTTACACCAAGAAAGATAACCATAAAGAACATCGAAGAATCCACAACGACGGTCATGTTTGGGAGAGCCGGTATGGATGGGATCATTGACAGCCGATGTTTAAAGTCATCTATCACGGTGTGAACGGGCCTTAACACAACTGCTTGGTTTGAGCAGACGGTAGAGGTCAAAGTGTCATTGATCAGTATAAACCCGAACACAGCTGATCATTTATAATTCAGGAGCGCAGGCGTGATGGAGGTTCAGTACGAGACCTACAGAAGCCCGTGTGATGTAAATATCTAAATCATTCTGACATCTGTAACAATCTGCAACGCTAAACCTAAAATCATACAGATATGGTTTGCGGCCTGGGTTTGTTTCTTGGTGTTGAATGGTTCACACGCTAACACATCTGGACTGAGTTAAACGAGACATTTCACTCCATCCCTTCACGTCTTCTGGTCGTTGGATGTGATCCGTGACCGCGGCTCAGGGGTTGGGTTCCTCACACGGCAGCAGCTGCTGATGGTTTCACGTGTGTATACCGCGCGGTACGTCAACATCTCGGCACAGGTGATAGAAGCAGCAAAACACGCTCTGTTGCCGTGGTGACCGGATTACATATGACTGAACACACACACATGTCTCTGCTCATACTGTGCACAAGTAACTCAAAAGACAAATCAGACAAATCTGTGAAAAGATGTGAGCTTTCTCCTTTTCTGAAACTATTGAAAATCTGTTCACAGAAATGAACAGTAGTTTGACCGTAGTCGAAATGAACGGTCTGAGGCATCATCCTCATCCTCATCATGTTGTGGGACACCGACGCTGTTGCAAAGACCACTCCTTCAAATCTCTAAACCAGTGGTTCTCAACTCTGGCCCGCGAGATCCACTTTCCTGCAGAGTTTAGCCCCAACTCTGATAAAACACCTGAAGAGGCTAATCAGTGACTTCAGGAACAGACGCGTTGAACTTAATGTTGGTCTGCGCAGATTGTTTGGCATATATCATTAAAGTACCGCGAGAGCCATTTACCGAGCAATCTGCACTAAAATGGCTATCGCGGTACTTCAATCTCATAACGCTGATAGATTTGCACAGCGCCGCATTAAGTTGAAAGCATCTATTCCTAAATAGCCTGATTAGCTTGTTCAGGTGTTTTATCAGAGTTGGGGCTAAACTCTGCAGGAGAATGGATCTCGCGGGCCAGAGTTGAGAACCACCGGACTAAAGCTTTGTATGAAAAACAGTAATAGTGATGTCTGCTTTAGTCAGGTTCGGCCTCCTACAAAACCAAATGACCATGATTTGGAGGTTAGATGCTTATAAAAATTGAGCTATTTTGACTATTTTTGTAAACAGACCAAAAATGAAAGAACATGCACAGCCCTGCAGGCGGCCGGCCCTGTGACTGAACTTCATGTGCAGGACTGTGTGTAAAGACAGAGCGCCACATCAGTGATGACAGATCCTTCAGCATCAGACCGGCTCCTGTATTGATCAAGTCTCAGGCTTCACAGAGGTGTGAATGTGGACTGATGTGTGTGTGTGTTTGCTGACTGTGATGTCAGGTGTGCTTGTGCCGGACGCCGAAGAGCTTTCCAACAGCCAATCAGATGCTCTTGTTCACAGCCTCTTTCTTGAATGGCCTTTTCCATTCATCAGCCTCTCAAACACACACACCACATGCTGAAAAACATGACATCATAAGTCATTTCCAATGACAACTTCATCTGACAAAGTTCATCTGTTAAAGGACCAATGTGTATTTTTTGGAGGATCTATTGACAGCATTATAATACACAAAACGATGTCTTCGGAGCTGTATAAAGATCTTACATTATGAAGCATTATGTTTTTAATAACTTAGAATGAGCTATTTCTACCTGCATACACCGCGGGGCCCCATGCATGGAACTCGCCATGTTGTTTCTACAGAAGCCCTAAAGGGACAAAGAAGTTTCGTACAACCTTTAGGAGAGAAGTGAAAAGGTGATGACAGCTTTGTCCTGGTTAGGGTTAGGGTCCTGTGTCAGCCACCGTAGTGCTTCGAAAGGAGGAGAAGGGGCGGAGTGAGACATTGATTGCAATTCGCAACATCACCACTAGATGCCGCTAAATCTCACACACTGGACCTTTAAATTGATGTTTCTAATGGAAAACAGATTCACAGGCTGCTGTGAGAGTTGCATACAGGTAAATGTACACCAGGGGCTCAGGTTTAGACACATTCAGTAAATCCCCGTGTGCTGTAAACCGACTGAAGCCACTGTTTCTAATAAACACCGGGTGCTAAAACAAGCTGATGGATTCTCTCCGGCTCTAGGCGTGACAGTAATTGGTTCCCCGCCGAACATTACAAACATGTGGCGACCTCATGACACCTCGTCTCATCTGATTGAGTTTTAAATATAACATTCATAATTCAGCATGTGCTTCCTTGACAGAGTGCATCAAATCTAAAAATATTGACTGATGCTAAAAACATATTCAGGATATATTCTGCAGCAACGATGAGAATATCACAATGATTTTAATGTGCATTATATTTTACAGGTCAGTTTTCTAAGAAATGTTTTGCACCCCGAGTTCAGATATGAAATGGTACCAGAAGTCATTATACTGTACGGAAAGTTCACCATAAAATAAACATTCTGCCGTTTGTTCACCCTGATGCTGTACCAAACCTGTACACGGCTCTTTGTTTAGTGAAACGCAAAAGAAGATATTTTGAGAAATGTCTCGGTGGTTTTGTGTTCTTACAATGTAAGTCAATGACATTCTTCAAAATATCTTCTTTTGTGTTATGCAGATGAAAATCATTGAAATGACATGAGGATATATAATGAAATAAAAACCATGGATCATAGTTTTGATGCCTTGACCGAAGGACAAAGTACTCCAAGGGGTCTCTTGCAAAAACAAGACTCTAAACTAAACACGCTGCATTATGCATGATGACGCACCGTATGATGGTAATCCTGCCATGAACCGGAAGCTCTTCAACAGAACAGATTCAAACACTTTAAGCAACATCATGAAGAATCAACAAAAGCTGTATACAGCATACATTCAGTGTATATGTCACGCGTACCAGCGGCTCTCAGTCCATGAAGCTCTGTGAGGTTACTAACAAGAGTAAGTCAGTCCATAACGCTTTCATTAAAGAGTTGTCAAGCATGCATAGAGGACAGCAGGCCGACTGCCCCGACTCCACTGCGCCATTTGTTTGGCTGGAGGACTCACTACTGATACGGCCTATTTAACATGGAAACAAAAATAGCTCTGCCCCGAGCTGTTGAAAAACAGAGTTACGACACTCACATAGACATCTGCCCGAAGAAGTGTGAAAAATTAAAAGAAAATGTATGCAAATATAGTTGCTGTTGCCCGTCCCGCCTAAATCCTTTTAAATCCTAAATCCCGCCTAAAGCACAGATTTGTTTGGAACTATTGAGCGATCCGTGAACTACGTGACCACGCAGCGGCGAGATCAAAGTGTGTCGCAACTCGACTCTGGCTCGGCCACAACTTGACCGAGGTCACAGGAGCATGTTTGAGCCCTGTTTGACACACTGTTGACATCTCTTCTCAACATCTCTTTTTTGCAAGGAAAACCTCTAATACGCAGATACGATTTAAGCCAAAGGAGAAATAATAGATTTTAAAGAGATCTCCACTGTGATTCTTCTTTCTTGTGGGGGTTTTCTCTATTCTGCTTAAAGGGACAGTTCCCCCCAAACTGAACATTTTAAACTTCATCATTTTCTGTCTTCTGTAAAAACAAAAAGATGTTTTGAAGATGTCGGTTACCAAAAACCATCAGTCCCCATTGACTTCTATTGTATGGACACAAAACCAGTGCGAGTCAATGGGGACCAACAATTTCATTTAAGACCATATTTATGTTCTTAAATGAATGTTTTATGTTCTCTTATGTAAGTCGCTTTGGATAAAAGCATCTGACCAAATGCATGAATGTAAATGTAATATTTTAAAATATCTTAATTTGTCTTCTGCAGAAGAAAGAAAGTCATACAGGTTTGTAATGTCAAGAGGCTGAGTGAATGATGACGGAATTTTCATTTTGGGGTGAACAAATTCAACAATAAATGAATCTTATAAGCTTATTTTGACAATTATGTCAAAGTAAGGCCTGTTAGGGTTGGACAAGTCAACTCAAGTCAACTCAAAACTAGGGCTGCGCAATATATTGAATTGATTTAAATATCGCAAATGTGCATATCCCAATATTTAGCAATAACTGAAGTCACGTATAAAGACCACTATGGATGACATAAACAACGCTGATCTAACGCTGGTCCAAAAGAACCTGTTTCAGTTTATTAACACTACACAATGGTTGAACAAAATGCAACTAACAGAACATTTTTAACCGAATCAAAATGTTAAACGAACATCTTAAAGTTTCTATTATAGATGTGAGATACATAAAAAGTACATAAAACTGTAACCTGAAGTGCTTCTGGACCAGTGTTTACATCTTGTGAAGTGGTCTTCTGTCTGTACGTTTTAGGTTGAGAAATATCGCATCGCGTTATTTAGCATGCTATCGCATTTTTCTTTTATATCACACAGCCCTAATCAAAACACAGACCGTTGACCCTTCGCACAGACTACTATCCTATAAACAACAAAACCCACACCGACACAACAGCCGTCCTCTTTTGTGCGTTTCTAAGGACACATTTCCGCACGTGTTACGACCCACTTTGCACCCACAAATTGCCCCCATGCAGTGCTTTCAGAGGCACTCACAAGCGCAGCACAGCGCCGCCGTCTCTTTCAAGTGTCTTTGCTTTAATAAAGAGTCATGTGAATCGCATGTGTCCGCGAGGTGACTATTCTCCCGGCCTGATTGAAATGCAGCGCACAGCGTCTGGACGCCAGGACCTGCTTTAACATTGTTCAGAGCAGAATGACCAAACGCGCATGCCGCTCTGATGGGTTTTGGAGGCGGTGTCCATGCAGCGAGACTAAAAGAGGTTGTTAGAATGATCTAGTGTGACCTGGAGTATACGGTTTATAACTGGACTTAAATAGCAACCAAATCTCACTGTTTATATAGAATAATCCCTCGCCATGAGGTCTGGGTACACATCTTATATTCTCGTATGAGGTTTAGGTCAGGGATATGATATTTTAAGACAAAGAATTCGTGAAAAACATGAGTGCTTTTATATGTTCAACAGGCGCTACGTTTTAGAAGCGACAGGAATGTCTTCATTTGCATCTCATTTGCATATTTGAGAAATGTCTCGGTGGTTTGATCTCATTTCTATAAAACACCACAGAATCTGCCACACACCCTTTAGAAGATTAACACTATCATTTGAGCATTTGTGCTTCTGTTGCTTAAGCAGTTAAATGTCTGTCATTTTTTTGTTAAAATAATAAAAATCCGCAACTACATTAAAATCATTAAATGTATCTCCAAGTAACCTGCAATATTTTAAACAGAGATGGTGACAGCTGGTGTTTTTACGTGTCTAATTTTACACCACAACCATCATAGATTAAAGGGGTCATATGGCATGAACACGTGTCTTTGGCGTGTTATAAGTTGCTCATGCATGTATTAGACGTGTAAAATGAAAGTGTGGGAACAAAAGAGTCATTCTATCTAAAAGCGAATGCTCACCCAGACCTGAAACGCCTCGTGTAGCCACACCCCCACACATCTACGTCAGTTGGTGGTCTGATTTGACTAAGACCGCCCAAATGTACACAAAGTAAGGTGGTGCACCTGTCAGTACAACTGAAGAGGAACCTGATGTTCCAAATATGGTCAGAGGCGTTACATTTCCCTCACACGCTTGCCGTATTCCACCAATCACTACACACTGGTGAACTGGCCAATCAGAGCACACCTCGCTTCTCAGAGCCATGAGCTTTGTAAAGAATCTGTGTGTTTCAGAGAGGAGATACAAACATGACGGTGTGTGGAACATACAGCGTGTTTGAACCTTAAATCCTAAAAAACATTGCCAGTAAATCTAATACAACACTGATCAACCCATTTTGCAAACATTGAACCCCATTCAAAAAACTGTAGCCTTAGAAGCACATGCAGACTCATAAGCTGTTCTTACGGAGCATCTCTGGTCTCAGGAGAGAAGGCCGTACATGAGAAACACATTGCTGCTTCCTCTCGGTCCACACCGACCATGTTCTACAAGAAACATTTTGATGCCGGTGTCAAGAAACGGGACAAAGAAAGGAAGAGCAAATATAGATCCAGATGTGAGAACAAGCTTTTTGTTTTCCATTATATGTGTGTGCTCTATGTTTTGTGTGTGTGTGTGTGTGTGTGTGTGCGTGTGTGTGTGCGTGTAGAGGTGAACAGAGGGCAGGTGGTGGGCTATGAAGGCGTGTCTGTCCTGCAGAGGTGTGAGACAGTCGTATGACTGCCAGACGGCTCAATTGACCAATTCTGAGACTTTAATTAGTAGTGTGTTGTTTTAGCACAGTGTGTGTGTATGTGTGTGTGTGTGTGCGTGTGTGTGTGTGTGTGTGTGTGTGTAAGCGTGCGTGTGTGTGTGTGTGTGCGTGTGTGTGCGTGCGTGCTGCTTGTTAAAATGATCTGTTGAGATGACTTGAATCGTCAAAATAAAATACTTCTTTATAAAAAAAAGAAATTCGATAATATAGAAAAGAAAATATGTTTTGGGTTGAATGTCCAGAACAACCTGAGCATTTCTTAAGGACCAGATCAATGATGGAGCTTTTTTCCTGAGAACGGGTCTCTACGGGCCGGCCGGGAGGAACCGAGGACACATTACGGCTGCACATTCTGCCAGCCTTCGGGCTAAATCGAACAGACCCCAGGCATTTGTGTTGTCATGGTTACGCCGCCTAACCAGCAGGATGTGAGAATATGTGCCGACTATGATGTGCAAGTGCACATCCCCCCAAACACACGGGTCTGGAGTTCAGCCTCCTCACTAAACCCTCAAAGAGAGCAAGAGGTGTGAGAGAGACGCGCCGGACAAAGCAGATTACTTTCTCTCCTTCACGCTTCTGCGCCCATGTGAGGGGAGCGGCCGTAAATCTGAGCGGAGGTGTTGAGTGCAAACGCCCGGTGCAGCAAAGAGCTCGCGCACTTCTGAACAACACAATAAACGCATCTGCGCAACAGCGTTAAATATCGCAAATGTGCAGATTGGTTTTTATGCACCGCAGTATTCATTTTAGATGTTCCTAAAAAGAATGTAAAACATGTAGGTTGGATGTATAGTTTTTAATCTAAAATCACTTAAATTGATTTAAACTTAAAGCATTGTCATATGGTGCATTGCATTATTTCGTTATTAAAGGGACAGTTCACCCAAATAAAGACATTTCTGTCATCGTTTATTCACCGTCATGTCATTCCAAACCTGTGTGTGACTCTTTCTTCTGAGGAACACAGAAGAAGATATTTTGATGATTTTGTGTTCATGCAATAAAGGTCAATGGGGGTCAAAAGTGTTTGGCTATCAACATTCTTCAAAAAATCTTCTGAAAAAATGGACAAATTGTCATTATCAGGTGAATCACCTGTTTAAGTCAATAACATTATCGTGCAGCCGTAATGCATCTCTGTCAACTGCTTGTGTCATGGTTTCAAAGTGCCGACCAGAGGCGCTTCCCTTTCCAAGATGCTGAACTGTACGTAATGCATTTTCAGCAGGGCGGCGATTCATCGAAAAGTAACCGAAACCGACATTCAGGACCTAATGGACGTCATTTCATTTGAATAACTTTCCCTTTAACATCCATGTCAACAGGTGCCGCTACCTCACCTTTTTCTTATCAGAGCAAAAGAGACTTCAAATACTGCATTATTTTTGGGCGTACACATGCGTGTAAGACAGTATTAGAAACTGTAAGTGATATACCTTTACGTGCGTACACTCACAATAACAACACAACGTTGAGATTTTGTCAAATAAAGGAAATGAACAGCACGCGTCATCAGCCGACTCTGTCTCCGCCTCATTCTCTCTGATCCGAAACTCTGCAAATACTTCTCACACAAACATGAAACGTATGTCTAATGAATGCTTAAAGGGTCTTTTTTCCATTTCAGATGGTTATCAAATATTCCATGTTTCTATAATATGTATGTGAGACAGGTACGGTTGAGGAATAATCTCCTCCGTTTAGTGATCACAGCACTTTTAGGAGGGAAATGTGCATATTGGGGGAGATAAAGAGATACTGTAACACGTTAACGTCATGTCTTCAGACAGACTGGTGGGTTTTAGCGGTCCGTTTCTGTCATGCGACAGCTCTTTTGACTGCAGGACGTGTCTCCAGGGTCCTAAAGCACACCCGATATCTCACGACACATGCAGACGGACCATTTGCTGATTTGTGTTGCGTTTGTTCTCCTGTATTCAGCTGTGGAGACAACTCCATGTCTCCAAACAATAACACAAAGATGTGTATTGTTCAATAAATAACCATAAATATAGCTTGTATTTTCCCTTGATTATTTTGAAATAATATGAGATAAGAAATGTTTAATTAGAAAAAATATATTTCCAGACCAAACCATGTCAGTGAACTACATATGAAAAATAAATAAGTAAACAAAAACAAAATAACCGTTCAATAATAGCAATGGAGAGAAAATGTTTTTGATTTTAGGCCAAATCGTTCAAGTTATTTATGAACTATTTCTGTCTGAAAACTGGAGTACATCTTTATATACTGGAGCGGCGAGGCAGACGTTATTATTCCCTAAAGTAAGAGGGTCAAACACGCCACGAGCTTTACATGTCACAAACGGCTTTCTGTAAAGACACACACAGCTGTCAGGGGCCGCCGGTCTACACACATGAACTTCTGCTGTCCAGAACGGTCCACAGACTCCAGAGACACACCAGCCTGTCTGACAGACACACGAGCAGGAGCGGTGCATTGTTCTGGATCTGTCCGATGGAAGGGTTTGTGTGACAGGACACTTCTGCGGCGCACCCCCGCTCTCTGCGACAAAGGAAATATTTACATGTGAATTCGCCGGAAAAGTACATGTGCGTGTTGTCGTCTGCTTTGATCATCCAGTGTCGAAAGAAAAGTGACGGAAATCCCGTTAGAAATGTTGTGATGATTTCACAGTGTCTTTGGCACCTGTAGCTTCCAAAAATCATGTAGGCTACAAAGAAAATGATGCCAATGCATGTCGAACACTTGCAGATCAAACATGACAGTATAGAACCTGGTTCGCTCGGAGCAAAAGACACGGTTATTCCTATCAAATGAATGGCGTCAATGCACATCACATAACAAAACACTCAAACGTCATATACAAATATTATAAAACAGATTATTTTGAATCGTGTTGTGTCAAACAAACGTTCCGTAATCTGACAAAACCCACATCTCTCATATAACCATTGTGTCAAACTTGACAGAACTCCAGAGAAGGCAGCAGTGTTGTGTAATGGAGATGAGTTTGCTGACAGCGGTACAGTAAGAGCTCTGGATTTGGCACCAGATGAACTCTTGGTTGGTTGCTGGCCGTGTCCGATCGCCGGCGGGCGTGACGGCGGTGTGCCAGCGGAAACCAAGCGATGATAGAGTGACCTGTCAACACTACACAGATAACTAGCAGTTTCCACACGCTAGAGATTATCCACCCAAGTGTGAAAGAGTGATGCTACCCCTCAAATATATCATCACATACACCAACACTTCAACAACGTAATGATGTTCATACACGGGTGCAAAACTAAAAAACTGACGTGCTAGAGCCTACAAATAGCCTCGTGCTTTTAAGGACTTTAAAAGAAATGGGAAATAGTATTTGCAATCCATCATATGGAGTCAGGCTGGGCGGTGTGAGCGTTTACACTGAAGGTACAGGCTGTATATCGTCCTATGTAAATAAGTGGTTGAGGCACATGTTAGATCCAGTGGGACTTGGGTTTGCAACCATTCTTATTCTTATTTTTATGGTTTCGATTCGATTCAATACCGATTAGTTATCAGTACTTGGATTGATTCACAGCTTTTGAGAATTGATATTGAATCGATCGCATTTTAAAAACGATGACTCGATCGAGCCCTACTCCTATACCCTACCCCTACCCCTACACCTACCCTACTCCTACCCTACACCCCTACCCCTACCCTACCCCTACACCTACTCCTACCCCTACCCCTACCCCTACACCTACCCCTACCCCTACCCCTACCCCTACCCCTACACCCTACCCCTACCCCTACCCCTACCCTACCACCTACCCCTACCCCTACCCCTACACCTACCCCTACACCTACCCTACCCCTACCCCTACACCCTACACCTACCCCTACACCTACCCCTACCCCTACCCCTACACCTACCCCTACTACTCCTACTCCTACTCCTACTCATCCACATTAACAGAAGAGCCCACACAATTATGTTTGGAATTACTACTTATTTTTACTTTGGGTAACCAAACACAAAACCAACATTAAATTAAATTCATAACAACATGAAATATGTTTATAAAAATAAAACAGATTCCTACATTCATCACGGCCCATAAATATCAGCGTGAGAGATAGTGATTCTTTATACAGACCCAGAATTTCTATACATCTTTCATTAAATGGTGTGATATGATGAGTTTAAAACTCGTTTCTTCTGCTTTGAGCGCTGTTATGAGCGCAGATGTCATGCCGCTTTCTCCTGGGTCCTAAAGTTCTCACAACGCACGCAGATGATTTGCTGAATTGTGTTGTGTTTGTATGAAAATCTGATTGACTCACTTAAGGTTGTGTTTAATCTGAACCTGGAAACGTTTACCTCATGCCCCCAGCGTGCCGTGACTGATATTAATGTGATTTATTTGATGTAAACATTTACAGGTAAAGTACTTTTTTGACATATTCAGTACATGTTAACTGAGCCGTGATAAGACCGATACCCGTGATAATGCTGTTCACTATAACCGTGATCTGAAACGGTCAGCCGTTACATCTGTAGTTGTGTCAGTGGTTATTCATGTTTAATAAGCGTGATCTCAATACTGGCCATAAATAAGCGTGTTTATTATTTTTGTCAACAGCCTTGGTTACATCCATCAGTTCTCATGTCTTCAGTTTGTGTTATGAGTCTGTACATGTGTGAGGATGGTTGAATTTCTGCTCTTCGGTTCTCTCGCTGCAGCCGGTATCATTGCTTCTCACAGCTGTGTTCGCTCAACTTAAGTGTTTGAATTATAGAGAATCCAAATCCAAGTCTGTCTGCTCATATAAATGCAAAACAGACGCTGAACGCAGAGCATGATCATCCCGTCTCCAGGTCTGCACAACATCTATACACTGTATTATATGATGACTCGCAAACCTCAAAGCAAATCGATTTAAATTGAGATTGACATCAGTGTTTGAGAACAATCTCCAGGTGGTCCAGACACTTTACTGCTGGTGTTTTAATCCACTAAAGAGACGCTGAGATTGCATTGAAACACATCAGATTGAGCTCTGGCTCTTAGCTCATTTACAACCGCCCCAGATTACAATAATTGTTCCGCTAACACAGTTAAACCGATAAGCTGGCGTCCCTTCAGAGCATCCATGCATGAAGGCGAACAGAGACGGGAAACACAAATTGATTGTGCCGTACAGCAGACAATATAAGCCAACGTCCAATGGCACATCCCATTTTCCCAGAATGCAACTGGAAGCGAAATAAGGCCCATCAGCATTGATTCAGTGCTCACCAGCCTGACAGTCTGTCCCACAAATGAGGCTCAGACCCTCCACTTCTGTTTATCGACAGGACTTACTGGACTTTAGTGATGTTTAATGAACACACGTGAGAGATACGTGCCTTTTTATTTTTTGTCATCATTTTAGTACTTAAAGTCCCCGTGAACGGGAAGTTGCGATTGTTTTTACCTCCGTATAATTTTTTTGAAGCATTTCCAAGTAAAATGGAATTTTGAATGAGAAAATAGTGGGCGTGTCTTTCGTCTTTCTCTGCGATTGGATTGGATGTATAAAAACAGCCGTTGCATTTTGAAATGGCCCCAGCAGCTGACTGACAGTTGTAAGGGGAGGAGTTAACGGATGCTCCGCCCAAGCCGTCTAACACATGTCATTTAAGATGGACAGTCACTGCACGACGGAAGTGCATTTTCAGATTTCAATTGAAGATTATGAGCGCACACAAATTTTAAAAAGAGAACGACCCACATTGATCAACTATTGACAATAAACGCTGCGATATTTCATGAAAAAAATAAGAATTGTCATTTTTTATTTCACTGGGACTTTAAAGTACTGTAAGTGCTCATACGAGCAGAGAAGTCTTGACAATTAGACAAGGTTTTGCTGCTTATGTTTGCACCCATAAAAAAGAAATAAATCACAGATGAGATCTCAGAAATATCTTTATTATTACGTCTAGACATCAGTGAGATTAAATGGAAATGTTGCTTAAATCTCATCTGCGTCTCAGATATTTCTCATGAGAAAAACAGCTAGAAATCCCCCAAATGTGTCTGTCATGAGAGTTTGAGAAGAGATGTCAACATGTGTCAAACTGAGCAAAATCTCTACAATCTACATTCATTTTACACCTCAATACTCTTCATGTGTTTCAATAATTACACTCGCTTGAGATTCTCTCTTTATTTCTCCTAAGAACCCAAATGAGAACTTGATGAAATCTCCCGAGCGTTGAAAGAGCAACTTCTGAGCAATAACATTTTCCTCTGCGCCATCAGAGACAGACACGTCAGCCAAATCTCAGAGCATTCACGTCATGGGCCAACGACAATCAGATGTCTGGGTGGGTTTAAACTGCTGCTGTAGGCCACAGGTTGATGTGAAATGACACGTATATTGGGTGGTAATCCCTCAAGCTCAAGTAATCCCAACCGCTGGGGTCACAGCTGTGCGATGACCCCTCACCCCGGAGATAAACATCACAGCGGACCTCTGGCCACAGCAGCAGGAACATTCATCAAGAACACTCAAGCAACCGCATGTGCAAGTTTGACTATGGACAAATATCTATAGAAAACATAAGTACTGTCCATTGAATAAAGGGCTGCGCGGTATATACAAATAATGCAAACGTGCTTTCCGCAATAGTTTGCAATAACTGAATCATTTTTACATTTCTAAAAGTCATGTATAGACCACTTTGGATGATGTAAACAACGCTGATCTAACGCTGGTCCAGAAGAACTTCCTGTTTACGTTTTTGAACACTACACAAAGGTAAACAAAATACAAACAACAGAGCATTTTTAACAGAACCACAATGTTGTATGTGAGTTAGGTTAAAAAAATACAAATATAAACTGAAACCGGAAGTGCTTCTGGACCAGTGTTTCCATCCAGCGAAGTGCTCGCAGAGAGACTGTGATATAATCAACCATCAGAAATAATGTTGCATATCGTATATCGCATTATTTAGCATATAAACCGCATTTTTCCTGAATATCGCACAGCCCTAGTTGATAACATGACTCTTTCTTCAGTGAAACACAATAGAAGATATTTTGAGAAATGTTTTAGTGGTTTTGTGTTCATGAAACAGAAGTCAAAGGGGTTCAATGTTACTATCAACATTCTTTCCATTTCTTCTGTGTTCTGCAGAAGAGAGAGAGAGGTTTGTAGTGACATGAGGGCGAGTGAACGACTTCGGTTGAGTTTAACATCAGCGCGTCTGAGCTCAGACATACAGCGTTAAAGAAGCTCATTCAGCGACAGCAGCTGTGCACACTGACCCGTGTGTCTCACTCCCCTGTGGATTATCCAATGACAATTTAACCTAAATTTGACAAATGTAATTGACGCGAGTAAGCGATCCATCTCTGTCTGAGTTCAATTCATCTATCAAGCTGCTAAAAACAACAGCAGTGATCTAGACGTGATCTTCAGCAACTCTCAAATCATGTCTGGGTGTCACGTGACCATGTTACATCACTCCACGAGCACTACTTTATGAAACCAATACAACGCACTAAATGATGGCAAATAAACACAGACTGTGTTAACAATGGCTTGGTGTTGTCAGTAATTCAAGTCAGTTTGCAAACACATCTAAACAAACACCAACTTCTTAAAACAGCATCATTCCATCTTGTACTCAATGGAGTCAGTTTCTCTCAGAGGTTCAAAGATTCACGTCAAAGCTTTTTAACCGAGACAAGAACAACATGACGTCCTCCTCACAGAGACAACACACGGTTTCTTTCAGAGCAACTGAGAACACATGTGTGATGTCAGGCTGTTCGGCTGTCTGGGTTACACTGATTCACTCCGATTCAAATAACGATTCACTCCGATAAAAACAACAGATTCAATCTGATATACATAACTGATTGACTCAAGAAACAGATTCACTCTAAATAACACAACTGTTCAAACAACAAATTTGATTCCAGCAGAAACAGAAGCTATCCGTTTGTTATGCAGGTCATCTGTTTTCATCCAGACAGACGCCATACGAATGAAACGTGGAGCAGCATTCAACATCAAGTTCAAGCCTAATCCAGAGACAAAACAGAGCTCGGATGTCTCCAGCGTTCCCCTGACACACAGCAGACCGGTGACTCTCCTGGAGAACACATTTGACTTCAACACAAGATGACATTGTTTACTCGCCTCTGTGCTGTTTCAGGAATGACAAAGAAACACCAACTCAGAGACGGATGCAAGAGAGAAATGATCCGTGAATAAAGACACGTTGGGCTTCATGTGAAATGCACTACAGTGTGAAGTCATAAAGACTTGTGTGTTGTTTTTATGTGTATTTCTCCTTTCAGGAGCTTGACAGACATCATCTGTAGCATATGAAACAGAACAGCATCAAGATTATTCACAAAATGTCTCTTGTTGTGTCCGACAACATCACAAAGGGCAATGAGTAAATAATGACAGAATTTTCATTTTTGGAAACCGGTTCCTGTATGCCTTCATTTCCTTCTCCCAACAATCCTTTCAGTCCACAGTGAAGCGCCCGAGCGTGTTTAAGTCAAGCGAGCTCGTTCTCTGCACACAAGCGCTCATCTCAATTTGCAAGACAATCCGGAAAGCAGCGGTTTGCATTCCGTGAAACCAGGAAAGCAAGAGAAGACGTTTTAAAAGTGGGACACTCTTTACAAATGCAAATAGCAGTAATGATAATGAAGCCTTCGGCGTGAGACGTTGAATGCTTCTCTATATACTGAGACCGTGATGAAGTCGCCTGTCACCAGACAGACGGGACGAGATAATGGAGACGCGACTCGAGACGGAAGAAAAGCGGCGGAGGGTCATGATGAGCGCTGTCAGAGATCCACAACAGACAATACTGCGTTTAAATAAGAAACACTGGCTATCACTAATCCTCATATGATGAGTAGAAATGTAAAGTAAAACTATTGAAATAAAAGCAGGGAGCGATTTGATGTGTTCACTGAGAATTATTAGTTTAAAATGTGATATGCTAACGAAATCATTTCAGTTATTAAAGGGACATTTCACCCAAAAATGAAAATTCTGTCATCTTTTACTCATCCTCAGATTGTTCCAAACCTGTGTAAATGTCTCTGTTCTGCAAAACACAAAGGAAGATATTTGTCAGAATGTCATTGACCAAACAGATCTTGTCCCCCATTGACTGCCATAGTAGGGAAAATAAATACTATGGGAGTCAATGAGGGATGAGATCTGTTTGGTCACTGACATTCTGACAAATATCTTCCTTTGTGTTAAACAGAACAAAGAACTTTGTACAGGTTTACAACAACCGACGGGTGAGTAAATGATGACAGGTTTGTCATTTTTGGGTGAACTATCGTTTTAATATGTGGGCTGCTTTTTCAGTATTTTCATCTTATTTTTCGCTAAATATAAACGTTTAAATCTAAAAAACGTGACATTTGTTTGAGAAGCAAAAGTTTGATTTGCTACAGCAAGGCTGTGAGTTCGATTACAGGGGAAACTAGTAAAATGTAAAGACGGATGCCCTATAAGTGGTTTTAGGTGGACAGGACAGCATGTGCCAAATGCACAAAAAAGTCCAACTGAGTAAATAAATAAGACAAAAGATGAGAATCCAGGTAGATTTATGCCTAAACTAAGAAGAAAGGGGTACATAAAAGAAACAATTCAGGATCACATCCTGTGCAACACGCATCTGTTAACATCTGTCGGGGAACTTGGTGACCTTCATGACACTGGAACATCATGTGCAATTTAGCGTCTCAAGTCATTTCACCCGGTTTATAGATATTTGGAACTACACGGCTTTAGAAAATGTTTTTTACAGGGAATGTTTAATATGGGCATTCATTCATTTGCTATGGTCTGTTTCTTTAGGGTCCTCGTTTTTAAGTCACTTTGCTCGATGAATTAATGCAAAAGCATGCGATTAAATAGACATAAATATATACGGATAAATGCTAATAAAACACTTTAACATTCACTGCATTATTTCCCCTATTATTTAAAAGCTTTTAAGCGTCAGATGATGTTCCCTGGAGATAATGGGATGGCAAATCACTCTATTAATAGCACTCGGTGCATTTAATGGATGACAGCAGTTGTTCTGGGGGTTATCGATTAGAGCCGAGACTCGGATGCTCTCAAAGCCCCAGCGTGTAACACAGCTTGTCTAACACTCCAAACGCCTTTGCCTGTTAATATCATTTGTGTCGGATATGGTAAACGGTACGTACAAGCATCAAGCATATCACAATACAATATCAAACAAATGTTAAGTGAACATTGGTGATACCATGATTACTGTGGATGACTTCATGGACCAATAACTGTGATCAATGAACCGAGAAACAGAAGCGGACGTCTCAGTCCCAAACTATAGCCCATAGACAACGTACAGTATAAAGAAGAAGAGTACAAGTAAAATGAATCTAGTTTATCATTTGCTCATCTTATTGGGCACCTTAAAACAACCCAAAGCGGTCGGCCACTAATAAACAAGTAAATATAATAATGGATGACATTTACAAGAGACATTTTCCAGACAAACCCTGCCTATGATGTTTAATGCCCCCAAAAGGGCAATAAACGCAGACACCGGGTGGGCAAATTTCAAACCAACGGGTAACCTTTGAATGAGGGACTAAAATGTCAACATCTGTTTGAACACGACAAGAACACGGAGGATGTAAATTTGTAAAACACACCTTATACGAGTACGGCATGTTGCACAGATCGATTCCATCCTTCACCAGTTTATCTCGTATCATGATCTTCAGCTTGAGTTTGGGATAAACCACCGGCGCCTTGTGGTCCTCCAGTGCTTTGATGTCACCGGAGAGTCCAGATCTGGGTTTATCCCATGTAGAGTTCACCCATGATTTGGTGCACTTCTGTCGGCAGTCGCTGAACTGAGATGTGTGGGGGTACGTGCCATGAGGAAGGGGCTCTAAAGTGAAATAAAGTCCCGGTTTCACCTTCTTGTCCTCACCTCGGAGTCTCTCCACGGCTCGGAGAACCTTCTCCCGGTGATGTGGGGTCTGGACACCTATGGCATCCAGGTCGGGGTGTCCGATCTGTTTGCACACCTCCAGGTCATCATATCCGTTATCAACGAATGACTCCACATACTGGCACAGCTGGAGGGTTTTCAACCACTCGTAGACAATAGTGGCTCCGTGGTCCATCATTCCCAAACAGTATTATCCCAAATTATTGCATATTCCCAAAGTCCAAAGCCCTCAGTTCTTTTTTGCCGGCAGCATCAGTACCCTGCTGAAAAAAACACAGTAGAAAGCATCACAGAAATTCTATTGGATTGAATGGTTTTAAAGGGATTTGTATTGGTTTTAACGGAAACTGCAATGGTTCTACTGGTATGTGATGGATTCTACTGGTGGGATGTTAAATCCTATTGGAAAAATGCACAAAACACACTACAAAATGGAATTTTGTAATGGTTTTAATAGAAAAAGCGAATGGTTCATAATGGTTTTTTAATGGAAACCATAAGAATTTCTGTAATGGTTTGTGTTGGGTTCTATTGTTTTTTCAGCAGGGAAAATTTTGAAATCATCACAGAAGTTATATTGGATTTAATGGCTATAGTGGGAATTGTATTGGATTTTATGGGAACTATAATGGTCTCTGTGGGTCTCTACTGATGTGTTGGGTTCTATTATCTGCCGGAAAGGAACCATAAACACGATAAACGAACTAAATAAATGCATGTTTAATGGTTTTATTGGTAAACAGCTGAAGGATTGTATTGGAAACAATTTGCATTTGTACGGTCATTTATAGCAGGAAAACTAGACTGCAGAACTAAACAACAAATGCAGAACACAACAGATGCACTCAAATGAGCCATCCTCGTTCATTTCGCTTTACAGGACGCTCAACGCATTTACGTAAACAAAGTTCAAAGTGCATATTTACCTGGACGGCAACTTTCAACACACGATTGTCGACACCGATCCCGTCCCGAAAGAGTTTCTTTCATCACATATCCGTGTTTTCATCCCATACGAGCTCGCAAGTTCACGACCGGGACCCAGTGAAGCAGATGGAGAGACAGCGAAGCGCTCGAGTCATCAGCTGTTCGGTTAATACACCGGCGGTCGTGTCTGTGTCGTTGAGATTCGCTCTTTCACAAAGTCGCTTTGTTTCTTTCGTGTGTCCGTATCATTGCTCGGAACCTCCAGGGAACAGCGACTGCAGGTAACAGAAGAGAAGTCACAGACAGGCTTGTAATCCAACGGAGCCCGAAACGCCAAATTGAAGTTTCCCCTCCCCTTCATTCTGATGCGTCAAATCTCGTGTTGATTTTGGCGACCCCTGGAGGCCGTTTCCGGAACTGCGGCGCTGTTAGGCACCACAGGCAACCAAGAAAACCCTAATTAGTCGAGATAAAAGCACTTTTACACGGTGGATCTAATCCTGTTTGACTTCAAGCTCTCCCTGTTGTCCACAACAACATTTAAATGCCTCATTACTCACAATTTCCTCATAATAAAATATTGTAGAGGTTGCAGTGAGCTAAAATATATATTTTTGTCATATTTTTGTTTTTGTCACATACTTAAAAACAAAACAAATGTATAGTACAATGCCATATAAATCGCTTGGGATAAAAGCGTCTTCCAAATGCATAAGTGTTATTAAACTAATATCAGTTTAGATATTTACAATTTTGCAGCCTATTTGATTGTGTTTTGTCTCATTTCAAACTAAAGTCCTATTGACGCCTTCAAGTTGAGCAACACTGGGTTAATATAGTGAGACGGTAAAGATGCTACAAGTATGTTTGTTTCATTTGGGTATTATGAGCCATTATTTTAATAAATATTAAATAATCTTATTGTTTTGTTTTAGACATTATTAGCAATCTATGAAGCCGTATGTTATATTTGAATAAATTGACTGTTTTATAAGAGACATTTTTTTAATAATACCAAATAGATGGTAAAATCATAAAGGTTTAAAAAAACATTATTTTTACTTTGTGCTTTAGGAAAATACACTTTATTATATCGTTCATCACCCTCTTGTTAATTAATGTAACGGTTCGCTGATTCACTTCTTCTTAAAATCCTCTTTTGGTTTAAAGAGTTGATGTTATTTCGGGCTTCTTTACTTACTAGACCTTTTCTAAATGAACTTCATTCTTGGGAGCCTGAAAACATTCGATTTTGGGTTTGTGGTGTGAAACCACGACATCTGGCGGCCACAGCAAGTATCATGAAGTGTGCTCGAATCAAAACTGCAAGAACTCCATCTTTCTTTTACATTTATTTTCCATTGCACAGTTATGTCTATAAACATGTTTCCTAAATTGTTGGGCGGCAGCAGATAAAGACAAACATTCATGTGAAAGTTTGATTAGTAAAACTGTACAATAATTGGCTATGAGGAGAAAACCGGCAAGCACATTATTTATCCCCAAGAACTTGTTTGACAAAATCAACTCTTCAGGATAGCATGTTTTCTGGAGGACTTTATCAGCTAGTTACGTTCAAACAATGTCAAAGAATCTGAACTTAAACAGCAATGCTATGGGGAACAAATCTAGCCTATGATAAAGAGTAAATACTTGTGATTTGTTCGTTTACAAACATCTCACTAGCATAAACAACAAATGATGATAAAAAACCTAATGCAGGTTGTTTCAAGTTTTGTAAACACAGGATCTCGAGCTGCCTTTTGTGCAAGAGAAATCAGAGGTCAAACAGTACAGAAGTTGCCAATGAATATTGAGAATCATCTGGTTCTTCTTAGACATCCAAGCCGATGGCTCACCATAAAAGTGTTTCCATTCCATATCTGATTCATATACACACAAGCCATGTATCATCTTAAAACTCACCCTTACATTTCAAATAATATAATAAAAGTGTTCCTTTGTAAATTTCTGAAATCAAAAGTAAATCATTTATATATATATCTATCTATATATCTGTATATTTCAAATGTATAAATATATTGGAATATCATTCAATTGACAGTGAGGACAAATCTGAGAGTGTGATGCACCCCGTGAGGTTCACCACTGACATTAGAGCATTTGTCTTGTTTTGGTCCTTCATAAAAAATAAAAATATGCCCAAAAACAATGATAACATTCTTATCATGAATAAAAAAAAAAAGAGAATATAAACTACAAAAATATTAATAAATGACATGGATGGACGTATAATATCAAAACACATAGTGCAAAACCACAGAACTGCTCATAGAAAAGAAAAAGATATGAAGCGGATAAGATAGAGTCATTGCAAATGGCCATTTTGGTAGATATTTACACAAACGGCAAGTTGCACACAACATATATGTGTAGACGACATGATGTGTATTTTAAATAATAAAACCGTTGCAGAGGAGAGGCTTCCCTTCCTTTCTCGAAAGATGGACATTTACAGCCGAGCAACTCTTTGGAGTCTCCTAAGGTCATGGACTCACAGCGTCATCACTCTCAAGTTTGTCTTCAGAAGTTTTCATATGTACAACATTTGGCAGCAATGTGAGAAACAAAAAACAGAAAAGCCTGGATATGCCTGATTCAACTAAATCAACACAAATAGCAGCATTTCCTGCACCTCATAAATAAAAAAAGACTCGAAAACAAAATCTCAACAAATGCATTGTATCTTTAGTTTATATAAACGTGAACATACACATATCGCCGAATCTGTGTGTTCACTAACACACACATAGACACACACAGGTCGAGGTTAGCATATATTCATGGGTCGCAAAGCAAAGGCAGATAAGAAGCCCGTGGGGGGGCTGCTGACCGACAGTATCGAGTTGCATCGGACATGAAGTGGTACTTGGTCACGTCCACTGCGGCACACAGAGATATTCAGCTATATTCAAACTCTCTGTGAGAGATGACAAGCTCATGCATTAGTCCGCTGTAAAGGCTTTATAGAAAATAAACTGACGCAAGGAAAAGTCCATCCGTCCTTTACTGATCATGACAACAATCGATGAGTTAAGTAGGATGAAATCTAACACTGCGAGTCCCCTTAAAACAGACAGACACGCTCTGCCCGGTGGGATTCCTCACCCGGGAGCAGAGGGATGCTGCATCATGGGAAATGTTTTGCATATGCTTGGCGCATTCCACAGTGTCGCATTCGTGAGCTCTCGGGGAGAAGACATGTCCATCATCAGAAGGCACATAATGAAATTCATGCCTCGCGCTTCCGAATTCTCGCTCCATGAACCAAAAGAAAGCTCAGAACAAAAATAGCGTGCGCTCTTCAAGTCTCTGTTCGTGTGAAACCTGTTATAAACCTCACAATTTTCAGTGAATCTCACGAAAACGTAGGCAGGTCACATTTGACATCAAAATCAAACAGGAAACAAAACAAACAAAAGGTGTCAATTGTTTTTTGCACTTTGACATTATTTTGGACAATTAAGCAGTGACCCATCATTCCCTTCATCAGCGGGACTTGTGTTACATTCTCATTAGGCGCTGTTCTTATCTCATAAAGGCAGTACTGATACTAACATGATCTTTTTCTACGTTACATGAATGAAAAGTGTGCGTCTGTGGAGTGCTTCACCGTCATAAAAAGAATGTTTTCGGAGTAAAACGTGACCTTCAGCATCTTGGGATGTACCCCATGACGTTTCCTTCAGACAGCATGGGTTTGTCCGGTGCTGCACAGGTACATCAGTCCGATCAGCTTCACTCGCCCATGATATGTGGTAAACACAGCAACTTTCAGCCCTTTAGAGATGACATGAACTGGTACTTCATCACACCGTATGTAAGACAATTCGGCTGCTTTGACGGCTAATAGAATGAACCTAAACCAACCAAAAAAAAGGAATGCTAACCAACAGACACATCTATGCTTGCCCTAGTGACAGATTATCAGAAGCTTTTTGCTTGGCAATCCTGCAGACTTTAGTCCTTTGTGAGCTGTGTGTCCACATTTCCTCACACAGTAATGTCTCGTTCCCCTAAATGTCCCACAATGCTTTGTTTTGAACTTTCTTCGCAGACAGAATGGCAGTGAGAATGACGGCATGGCTGATGAAGATACAGGACCGGGCAGCACCAGCGTCGGGTGGAAACTCAACCGCCACCAGAAAAGGAAGGACATTTCGGCGCGTTGCTCCGTCCGCTCCTTCCCTTCCCGACGTTCCTTTCTTCAGCACGAGCGGCGTTGTGCTGGGTGAGAATGGCAGTTACTGGACATCAGAGAGAGAAATATACAGGAAGAGAAGAAAGAAACCGAGATGATGGATCTGCTGTCTTCATGTGAAGGCCTGCCGAGTCCTTGCAGGAACCTCAGAGCTGGTACCACTTCTTGTCCTTGTATTTGAGCATAATCTGGTGAGGAAACAGAGATGATGAACGTGCTAAAAAAGCAGCACGCTACTAAAAACAGCAGCGGTCACAACCATGAAAGGTCTGACACATGCATAAACGAGTCAGCCGTATCTTACGTCATGCGCATGTTTGGAGAAGGAGTCTGCGCTGGACATCATGCCCGCTGTCCTCTCCTCCAGCTCGCCCAGTTTCTGTCCTCTCTCATCCAGAGCTATTCTCGCCCGCGCCAACTCTCCCACCACACCCGACGCTGCCCCCTTCATGCCCTCCATACCACCCGGTCCTGGGATGTGCTGCGCCAGACTGCGTGAGGCCTTGCCAGCTGTCGTCTCGCCAACTGCAAAGAACAACACTGATCATTCAGACCTTTTATAAAGGTGGTGTTCATTTCCAGTTTTAAATGCAAGATGGCTTACATAGATCCTCTCTGTCTAAGGACTGCGCGCCGCCGCCGAATAAGCCCTTGAAGAAACCTCGGTTTGGAGCCTCGGGGGTCTCCACCGGAGTAAACAGCTCTCCAAGCATCTCCTACACAAGTCAGACATTTGAAGATACACAGTAATCATATTCCAAATCAGACATACTGTACTAAGCACACATAAAATAAAGCCGACCTGCAGGTTGTCACATGTTTCCTGGCTGTAGGTGATTCTTTGGATCTCAGTGGGAGATGTGAGGTACAGGGCCTGACCCTGGTTGGAGAAACAGAAGGTTCTGGCTATCCTCATGTCCGTCAGGGGAAGGTAGTTGACATCCAGCAGCGGCCGCAGACTCGGCAAACTAAAAAAGACCGTTTACAAGCTTTGATGCCTTTTTATCTTCTGTGTCGGAGCTGTAAATAGCAGGTCCTTCACGTTACCTCAGGGTCATGATGTGTCCGTTGGCGCAGAAGCAGGCGATGCAGCGCCCAGTGCTCACCGTCACCACGTCCGCTCTGAGAACGTAGGACGACTCGGTGATGTTGTGCTTGTAGATGCAATTTTGTGAGGGCAGGGCCACCACCTTAGCCTGTTTCTCGGAGCAGACCACAGCGTACTGGCAGTCCTGGTTCTCCTGAGACGACTGGGGGGAGGTGGGCCGGCGTCTCCCCGCTCCCTCTTTCTCCTCCTCGGGGGCGTTGGGGTCATACCAGGGCTCGTAAACGTGGGGCATAAGGATGCCGCTGGAGTCCAGCTGGACCATGCGCAAAATACCTCCCTTTAAACGCGCTACCAAACCTGTGGTAAAGTCAAAACCGGTGAGCATCTTTTGAAGACGTCCATGAATGAGACGTAAGGCTAACCGCCACACAGTCTTACCACAGAAAGAGATTCCCACAGACTGCTGCATCCTCTGCTCCGGTGTGGAGGGCACCACGAGAGCAATAGCCAGCATGCTGCCCAGAGAGGTGCCCACCCACAGACTGGGCACTGCCGCCAGCTCATTCTTCCTGGACAGGGAGTCACAAAAGTAGAAGGAGGAAATGACCTCACGTGACTCCCTGTCAATGCTAGTCACGCTGGAGCTGCGCGAGCGGCTGAACGAGTTGTCTCTGGCGTCTGAGTACGGCCGACCATCAGGGACAAATATGAAACACAAAATGTGACTAATTAGTCATATCGGAACCATCTCAGGATAACCCAAACCATACAAGCCACAAAAAATATTGCATTTATTGCGAACGCGCCGTCAACACGCAAGTATAGTTTTTCTAAAGCCACCGTCAGGAAAACAGAAGCATTATATCATCAATGTAGCATGAATTCAAATTCTGAAGCAGTCCAGATCAAACATTCCCCCCAAAATCAGGAAGTTATTTTATACCTTGTTTATATAACCAATTTTAGACGGCAACTTTATATGATTTTAAAACATCATGATATTTCGCGTCTGAGGTTTGGAGAAATGTGCTTAATTGCCACAAAAACAATATGAACATACTCAAAACAGGCAGAATTTTCTGAATGAATGACATTTTCTTCCTTTTGATTTTGGGGTAAACATTTTAAAAAGAGCAAGTTAATGACATACAATAAAGAACAGTGCAGATAAACACAACAGTTACTGCTCTGCTGAAAGAGATGAAAACACGGAATATTGTTTTTGTTTTCAACACGACAGGGCTGCACAATACTGAAGAAAAAATCTAATATATGAAAACCTTTACGTTTTGTCAAATCAATTTGAACTATATTAAAACTGAAAACGATATAATTGTTGATCATCATTCATGAATGCATGTGTGTTTAAATCACTCAGTTATTACAATTTGTTTTATCTCAATAGCTTCAATATAATGCGCAGCCCTAAAAGACGAGCTCTGAGGTCAAAATCCAAAACCTGCTTTGCGTTTTACGTAAACCACATATAATAAAACTTTAAACAGGTGAGGAATTAAACAGGTAGCAAAAAAATCGTATTTCAGGATCCAGTGAGTTAATATGAATCAGCCCGGTCAGCCGTGACGGGGCCACTCTCAGGGGTCACAGTGTTCGACCTCACGGAGAGAAACGCCACGTTCCCTCCGGATTTCTGTCACGCGACACGGTGTCTTATTGAGGAGAGAACGGTGACGCCGCACACGCTGTCTACATGAGAAACAGTGAGCTAGTGTATAACTATCTTCCTAATTTCTGTTTAAACACAATAGAAACATACAGAAGCTCTGCTCAAAACCCAGTGTGCTATCCATCGCTGTAATATTTCGATATGCACCCCCAACGAAAAGGCTGTTGTAAACAACAAGCAGTAAAATTTTAACGTGAGACGCAATCCCAGAATGCCCTGCGTCAAGCACAGATAAAACAGGAGCAGACGTCACACAGTTCTGCTATGTGAGGACATCTGTGGTTTGGTCAGAGCTCAAGTTTACATCTCCACAAGCCGCAGCTTCAGGGGTCACCAGCGTGGAGACAAATCACCTGTAAAAGAATTACAGCCATTCCTAGAAATAATAAATGAGAGAACAAGACGCTTACCATCTTTCTGATCAGCAATCATGCTAATTTTCCTGGATATCTTAGCTGGAAAAAAGGATAACATTGTTCTGAACAAATGTCTGTTAAACAAGACAAACAAGATACATTCAAAGAAATATCAGTCCATTGATTAATGGGAAAAACAAGCAGGTTAATGAGGAGTTGATCAGCTAAACAGTGAAGACAGAGAGCAGCAATGAGCCCGCCAGCAGCCTTTAAAAAGATTGTTCCATTCTAGAACCATCAGAAGCGGAAAACTGCGTTGAGATTAATGGCAGTGAAACCAGCACCCACGAAGCAACAGACACCAGGTGCTTCATCCCAAAACCTCAGGATTTCAAAGATGGTCTGCATGTAAATCTGTCGAGGATTTTAAAGATCGTTCTGATATAATGATTTCAATGCCCTGTGTAGCTTTACCCTTTAAACGCACCACAGCGGAGGACAGAAAGCCTGTAATGTTAAACAAGATTAGACAAAGAAAACCATCTACAGAGATGATTCTGAGCCTTTGAGGATTCAAAGTCAACATGGATGGCATTCGCAACTCATTTTCACAGTATTTTAAAAAAAAGTTTAAAGTTTAAAGTAAAAGTTAAATTTGCATTGAGTAAGAAACGTGACCTGACATCAGAACACACTTCTATGGTTTTGAGGTTTAGAATTTGGACATGGAAGGTCATGGTCTTCACCGAGAGCATCATGATACACCACAGCCCAAATGATAACAACACAAGTCTAGTGTTATTTGCAATCGGCCTTAACTTTAATTTCATTGTTGAATTAGCACTTTAACTATTGACAAGACTTCAGAAAAGCTGCGCTGTCAGCAGCGGAAAACGATGACAAAAAGGAATTTGGCCGTTGGTTAACAGTATTCCTCAATGATGCCGAAGCCATGTCAGCTAAAAATCAAGTCGTTTTAAAAGTAAAAACCAAAATGGGTTCAAGCCTAAAGGTTAAGGAGTGAAATCTGCACTAGCAGTACTTTTCTACAAGATCGATTTCTCAAAGGCCCATTCATGGCGCCACCAAGCAACACACAGAAAGCTGAACTTCAGGGCTACCATGCACCTAAGCGACCCCGTTTTCATTTTGGCTGGGTTCTTTGGTTAGTTCATTGGGTTAGTGGACAGCCCGGTGGATTAGTGCAGAGTCCCAGAGCTAACCCCAGACCGCTGTAATATAAACATGGTACAGTACCAAAGTCATGGGCAACGCTCTTGGAGATCAGCCTGCTTTTGGACATCACTGAAAAATGTGTTTAAAAGAACCAGTCAAGGAAAAGAATGGCATACAGATTTGAGCTTGTTTCTGACATACGTGTGTAATTCCACGGACCGTACCCTTGGTAATAAACTTCTGTTTGGTGTCTTCATCAGAGTTGCACGGTGAACCGGAGCCTAAAGTGACAACACAGCCCGCATAACAATTTCACACGGCCAAAGGTGTCTTATGTCATTTTTGGCAACGACCTGCATATCAAAGTCAAATTCCTTGTACGTGAAATTTCCCTGGTCAGCACACCTGACTCAGATTCTGACTACGCTCGCACATTCTTTCATTTCTGCTGTGCTAAAGACTTTTCTACCCTACTAGAACTTTACATCTCACGCACTGGGGTTACACTGGCTGTTTGTCAATACATCTTTGAGGCCGTTTTCAACAAAAAACTGAAAACTTTTCATGCGTTTTGGCTGTTCATTTACACGTCAACTGCATTTTTGAGGACTGAAAACGCAAACTTTTGAAAACGGGTCTCAAAGGGTAAGTTTTTGGAAACGACGGCATTATCGTTTCTGAAGGCGGCGTTTTGCAAAACCGATGACGTCATCCGTATGCGTATTATGCATTCAGTCTGTAGGCATGCGCGAGTATTGCCCAAACAATGATGGCGGGCTCCTGCTGCATGCAAACTTAACATCATTTCTCCAGCAAAAAGTAGATTTACTGCAGCGCTACGACCAGCGGAGACATAGCATTTATTCACACAAACTATAAACATACATACACTCCGACAAAGTGTTTTAAAGGCACTTTTACCTTAAAACAGGGTGTGTGTCTGTAGTAGTGTTTCTTTATAGCGCAACAGCGCCATCCACTGGTCTGGCATGCATAATTAAGTGTTTTTATTCGTTTGCCCAGATCCGTGTAAATGCAGATTGTTTTGATAACGCTGCCATGTGTACGTGAAACTCTTCCAAAATGCAAAGGAAAAAGTTTTCAGTTTTTCATCGTGTAAACGTACTCTTAAAGAAGAAGTGTGTAATATTTGCACCTAACGACACAAAAAACTTAAGAGACTATCCAACGTAATCTTATGGCAATTTATAACTAGTTTACAAGGTGCCTTGATTATTGTTTTACTAGTAACCCCCCTTTGTGTAACTGAACACAAAGAAAAAAAGAATGCAAATACATTATGCCCGTTCACAGCGGGACTCATTTTCAGGTCAATGCGCTAAACGTGTGAATAAACAATCCAAAGTGGCTCTTTTTCTACAAATCGCATGAGAAACTCGCAGCAACTGAAGTGAGAAAGAATTCATCTGGCTATAAACAGGCCTTTACACTGTAGAAATGGACTGTGGCATTGGTATCTTTACCTGAAGTCGGGGATTTGCATCTCTCTTCCGGAGCAGCAGGTCCATCATTTCCATCACAAAGACCTGTCGAAGACAAACATATGTAAAGCGAAGAGCCAGGTGGAAAAGATCTCAAAATCAACACAAAAACATACAAGAAAGAGGAACGGAAGAATGCAGACGGATATAAAGAGATGAAAAAGACCTTTGATGGGTGTCATGTGAACTTACTGATGTAAGACGAACGAAGCTTTTTCACAGATTCGGAATAAAAGTTAGAGAGGCCGGACATGCAAGACTTCTTATGAAGAGTGTCTTTACGAAACCACAGAGAGAGACGAATATTGAAAGGGTGAGACAAAACAATGACACAATTCAAACGAACAGCTCAGGGCCTTTGAACACCCGGAGACAACAGACTGGACTCGGAACAGTTTAGCGACGTTTAGTCAACATCTCCGACATCAGCCAGGCACAAATCATCCATTTCAATCTATTCAAAGCTTTCAGTTATGTTTGTGAGCAACCAATTATCAGTACTGGATGTGAATTCAGTCTGTTGGGCTCCAAGTATCTCAAAGACGAGTAAACAACAAAGAAAAACAACATGCAGACAGAAAGGCAGAAATCAGACTTCATTCGGTGAGATCAGGGCCAGACGGTCAGAGATGCGTCACATCTTGTATGCCGTTCGTGAGTCACAGAGACAGACAGACAGCAACATCCATGCAGCGGTTATTGGCGGTTAGTTAAAGGCGACGCTAGGTTGTCGCTCACCTGCCGAGGGCTGTCTGGCTTTGCGTGGTGAGTGAGGCTGTCTGTGGTGAGGATCGGATGGTGCGTAGAGTTCAGCCGTGCTCACGTTAAGAAGAAGAGTTTTCTGGATGTAATCGACCACGGCCAGACCATAACCGTTGCCAAAAACAACTCTGTGCAACACAAGACAAATAATTAAGACAAGTACGTAAAACTTTAATATCATCATTCTGGTAAATGAACGACTTACAGGCCATACGCGGAGTTGACAGATAGGCTGGTAATGGGTTGTGGGGGCTCCCCGCTGACCCACACCAGCTGAATGACCAGCTCAACCTGATAACCTGGAGACTGCTTGAGAGGGGAACTTCTAACCCTGCTCACACACAACATCAACCAGAAGGTCAAACGAACATAGACCAACAAAGAGTTAGCATCATCCTGTAGGTAAAGCATAGGTGGCGTACTTGAGACAGGGCACGTTATCCCGGAGACCGTCGGAGGAGTTGTTGCTGCTGGTGGAGGGGCGGGATTGAGGCAGGCTGCTCTGGGGGCTGGATGAGGTTCCTGGAGTGGAAACGGTGGATTGCTCACCCGCGCCCTCTGGAGACTCCACATCATTCAGCTCACACTGCATACGCACCTCCAGCAGCTGCGTACAGACAGGACAAGTGTCATTTACTTCGTACACAAATTCACACATACACTATAGAGACAAATGATTCATCTATTCTAGTTATTCTAATCAAAACAAAAATGAATGCTAAACTATACGATACAATTGATTCTATGTTTGTGGCATCAGTTTTGGAAAGGGCCCTTTTCTGGTCTGACATGACTGTACTCCTGTGTTCACGTCGATGATGGGTTTGGGCGACGACTCAAAGCCTGCAAGTCATACCAAAGGTGTTCAAGTCTGGGCTCTGTGCAGACCAGTCAAGTTCTTCCACACTAGACTGAATCAATCTATTATTTTCCTTGCTTTGTTCACAAGAGCACTGTCATGTTGGAAAAGACATGGCCAAACTGTTGGTATAGAAATAGAAGCACACACATTCTCTAGAAGATCATTATATGATGTAGCATTAAAGGGATAGTTCACCCAAAAATAAAAAGTCTGTCATCACTGTCATTTCATACCGGTATAAATCACTTTGTTCTGATGAACACAGAGAAAGATATTTGGAAGAATGTTAGCCATTTTCAATTCTGTGACATCATTGACTGCCATAGTATGAAAAATGAAACGGCAGTCAAAGGTTCCCCAGAACTGTTTGTGTTCCTAAATTCTTCAAAATATCTCACTATTCTGTTTTTGTACTATGGTTGTGGATGATGTCACGGAACTGAAAATGGCTAACATTCTTACAAATATCTTTCTCTGTGTTTCACAGAATAAATACATTTATATTGGTTTGAAACAACCTGTGGGTGGGTAAATGATGACAGAATATTTATATTTTGGGTGAACTGTCCCTTTAAGATTTGTGCTCACGGAAATTACTAAAGTGGTCAACCCTGTTTATTAGGGTGTCCCAATACTTTTGTCCATATAGCTTATTTATTTTCAGAGTACTCATAACGCTATGTAGAAATGCTATCATCCAGCCCCAGTCCTGTGCATTCAACTATTGAGAAGAATCAGTCCATGTGGGAGTTATATATAGATCCTGCCCTTAATATATTCTTCTAGTTCAAGTTATAAAGCACAACCCCAGCAACACCAAGGTCGTGGGATCCCTGGTCCCGGGGAATGCACATGCCCATTAAATGCAAAGGCTAAATGCTGTTAAGTCACTTTGAATAAAAGCGGCTACTGAACGCATTCATGTAAATGCGGGTCAGACCTGAACCACTTCAGTGGTGACCTCCTGTTTGCTGAACCTGTAGACGATGATATGAGCCGAGACTCCAGCCACACAGAGCACGCGGCTCTCCGGACACCAGGACAGGATCTGGATGGCGAACGGATCTTCGTCTACAATCTCAGTGCTGGATTTCTCTTCTTTAGCGCGGGGTTTCTCGAACACCTTCATTGTCTTGAGTTTATACAGCACCTGCAACATTACTGACGACACCACAGAGACCATTTCAATTAATCCGTTATCAAATGATCTTTATTGATTAATATGATTATTTATTTGACCAATTATAGCAGGCCCGGAAAGAATTCTGCGTGGGTCTGACTGCTGTTTTTGACAAGCTTAAAGATTTTAAAAATATAAAAAACTGACTGTGAGTGTGATAGAAACTTACATGCCGACGCGTCCCAAAACTTGACTGATCCATCAGCATGTCTGTTATTTTTTTTAAAAAGGGGAGGAAAACAGTCCTGAATTGATGGATCAACACGGAAAAGCTCTTCCCCGTCCTACACAGTTAAACCGTTTGTATCACTTCCTCTCTCTAGCGCAATTATTGAATGTTAAAGCTCTTCTCGCTCCAGCAGAGAGTGTGGGATGAAATCAGATCACTTACCCAGTGATGATAATCTCTGGGTAACTTAGTGTTCCCTGGCACCAGTTACCTCCATTGATAGGCCATTCCTATACAAACAAGTTTAAGGATCAATTTCGACACAAACCAAAAAAAATCCTATTTATCTGTAAACATCAGAGGCCCTGAGCAGCACCTTCTTACTGAAGCCCTGCCTCTTCTGTCTGGAGCCCAGCGAGTAAAGAACAGGGATGACTTCAGCTGGACAGTCCACAATATATTCACAGCAGGTCACCGGAGACTCGTGGATGGACAGAGGATATGGATTCTCAAAGATGGGATACCTGCACGGAGAGCTGGTGATAAAACATCTGTGTGTGGAAGAGAGAGAAAATAACTGCTGTGCGTCACGCCGGGCGTTTCCTCACCCGATTTGTGCAAGATCAATAACTACTAAATCCTTCTCCAGTAGGACGACAACAGCATAAGGCTCCTGGAAATCTGCGTGAACACATTATTATAGAAAAGATTATTGATTTTATTATTAAATACGACTACTTTTATTTATTATTTTATTACTATTGATTTTAGAGTTGATTATTGATTCATGGATTTTAGAATACAAAGAGAGGCTATGCAATGTGTTGATGAATATTTTTAGATGATTCTGGCAAAACAGAAACATGATGAAGAGGGTGATGATCTGAATGCACTTTTATCTGGCCAGTTAAGTATATAGTGAACATTTTCTGCTGCTTCATGCCTTGCGGTCATATGACAGTAACCACATGTTTACAGCGAGTCACCTGATTACGCAAGTTTTTTATGTTGCATTGTGTAACGTGTTTACATGAAAAAATGTTGCAATAAAGTTATCCATTATTACTTCATGTGCGTGCCATTTGATTTTGTGGCATCTGTCATGGTTGACAGCGTGGTAAATATAAAGTAAAGGTCATGGGAAAGGGGTCGGGGTCGGGGTGACAGGAGGGTCAGTGACTTGCCGTTTGGATATGGGGTTTCACACAGCGTGAGGAAATCTACTATAGGGTAGTCCATCTCCAGCACTGCAGTGCTCTTGCCATGCATCACGGTCAGACAGGCTCGTCTACCCACTGTATCATATGACAAACCTCCGCTCAGTATCATGAAAGGGTCCCTGACAAAACAAATGAACAAATCTCCATTTTCCACGATGCAGGAGGAAGCAAAAGGATTTAACATCGGCATTTCTTTCAGTGTTTACACACGAAACTGAACTCGAGAAGCTTTAAATTGTACGTAGATCAATCATGCGTAATACATCACGTTACCCTTGTAAAATCCATAAAACAGAAACAACTATGCAAGACGGTCCCCATCGGTCTGAAGTGAATGCATCATGCTGAATCTCACCCTGCTCTGGTGGTTTTGTACTCCACTTTCAGGATGGGTTTACACGGTTCGGGCTTCTTTCCATCCTTGGCTTGTTTACCTGGGAGTAAATGGTTCAATTAAATGTATACATTTTAGCAAGTGCATTTACCCAAAGCGGCTGTATAAAAGTGATCATTTTCCTCTTGGATGTTAAAAACATAAGAATATAGAACTCGAGGTTATGAACTTTTGTGCATAATGATTTGAATTGATTTAGTGGCCAGATGGACTTTATTATTGCATAATCTTGTTTTGTGCTACTTCTGGCGCAGAACTCACACCCTTCACCTTGAAGGTCTTATATTTGCACGTTTGGAACAGGGTTTGTTTGGGCAGAAGCTTACCGTGTGGTGTAATGATCTGGGCAGCCTTGGCAGGAGCGCGCACGTTCCATGTGGTAAGTGTGCCATCTGAGTGACTGCACACAAACTGTTTCCCCTCATGGTGCCACGCCACAGAGTGGATCGCCTACAGGCCGACCAAAGGAGAAGTGATGAAACGCAAAGAAAGCAGGTCAGGCGAACTACGACGCAGCAAAAATTGAGTCTTGAAATTCTGTATAAATCAGCTCTTTTTCCTCTCAAGCTCTTAGACAGGAAGTCAATATATGCTGAGCTGCCATAAGAAATAAATATCTCAATCCCACCGCGCATAAGGTCTCTGATAACTCTTTAACATCTATCAGACACAGTGTATATTAGTTTAGTTTTAACTACTATTGTGTACGTAATGTTAAGATGCACATAGTTTTAAGTATCTGTACGAAGTTGCTGTTGATACAACCCCTGTACACAATAAATACGATGTATCAGATGAATAAAAAACAAATAAAAAATAACTGAAATTCAAGGCCTCACCTCATCATAGTTATAGCGATAATCAGCCTTCTTTGATTTCAAGTCCCACATCACAACTATGCCACACTCAAAACCAATTAAAAGCTGTGAAAGAAAAGCAACATGATGAGATCTCAACAATCAAATGTATGTTTATTCTCCTGGGAAAATGCCTTCGTACTTTTCCTTCATCCATGGGGTTATCGCTGATGTGAACTACAGGTCCAGGGTGCGTCTTCGAGGACCTGTTGAAGAAAAGCCAGAGCTCTTATCCGTCTCTTTATTGTGAGAAAATGTGCTGACACCTTTTAAAAATATGTTATATTCCTGGTGCTTGCTGGTTTATGTACTGCAAACACCATTGATGTGAGCTTCAAGAACCTTCTCCAGGTTTCCATGACAGCAGCAATGATTCTGCCGTAATGGAACAAGTTGATCCAGGGACAGAGAGACGGTGGTCGTCCCTAAAGTCCCGTTCACATTGCCTATGACTGTCGCCGGTCCCTTTTTTACTACAGCGCTGGGAGGCGAAGTAACAGTAATGAACGACACTGCTGCTCGATGTCAATATGGAATGACATCACATCGGTTTTATGCCTTCATAAATCCTATATAACTTGTGAAATGATCAATCACGTTTCGGAGCACGTTAAAAGAAGATGAGAGAGGGTGAGGGGAGGACAGAAACGAGAAGAGAGATGAGGGTTACTGCGTCTAGACAGTCTAGACAGACTCAGACACTCACAGTTCGATGGCTTTGTTCCACATGATCACGTAGCCTGAGAGGGTGAAGGACTCCACATTGACAATGTGAATGTTCCCTCTTTCTGTGCCCACGTACAGCCATTTACTCTGAAAGGGCAGATGGCAAAACGTGATCCTGCCAAAACACAAAGAGAGAACCAAAGTGAGATATTTATGGCCATTATCTCACGTGATGGTGAGTATTGAGACTGATTTGTGCTTCAGGATGATCTGAGGATGACACAGCAATAACATCAAAGTGAAATCGCACACAGGGTGGGATTATAATTTCAGTGCTAGCAGGCTAAAGCTAGCACCTTTTCAAATCAACCACCCCACCTTTAACACAAAAGTCACTTTGGGTTATTACAGGTTATTGCATTTTAATAAAAAATTACGCATACAATCATTCTTCTTTGTTCTCTGAATAATCAATGTAAAATAAAGCAAGAGACATTTATTATTTATAAAGATTCATTCTGAAAAAAAGTTGACTTCATGCTGACCTTAATTGCCCCATCCGTCTATTTCCATTTTTAAGCACAAACATCTTAAGACATCGTCAGTGAATACTCACCTTTCTCGGTTAAATTTAAGCGAGTGGAGAATGGCTGGTTGTTTTTGCCGCAGATTCCATAAATGAATACTGTCATCTGCCAAAGCACTAACCAGCGCCCCCTATCAAATAAAAACACCCAAAATAATTTAGAATGTACAGTCTAATTCAAAACATACGAAACAATAGTTGCATAAGTGTTACAGAGAGAGAAAACCGTGCCAGTACAGAGAGAGAATAAAAGAAAATCACAGATGCTCAAGGAAAAACTCACTTCATTGACAAGAAACCCCAGCTGGATGACGGCCGATCCGCTCTCATGCTGACAGTAACACTCCACTCCTGCTCGGCCAAATCTGTGTACAGCTCAGCTAAGGTATAAACATCCTATAGTGGACTAATTATTGAAATAACGGCATTCAAATGTTCATTTGTGGAACTTAAAGACGGTGCCCAGTTCATCTAAAAATGAACGTATAAATTGTAACATAGATCTTGAACAAAGCTCATCTTTTAGCTATCCATAAATGACTCAGAATAAAGAGGGTACACTTACAAAGCGAGGCACTAAAGGGAATCTGTGTTCCCAGAGGGCTGTGCGCCGCCACATCAACAAGGGCTTGGTCCATTGACTTAACTAAAAGGATTACCCAAAGTCCCTTAGCAGCGTCTTGTCAAATCTGCACTGCAAATGCTCCCATAAAGCCAATACAACAAGGAAGCCATGTTTTTGAATGATTCACGACAAGAACAGGAGTCGTCTGTTTGTGAACTGGACTTCATGGCACGCACACAATAGTACTGTACAACACGCTTTTAAGCACATTTTATTCCGACGGCAAACTGCCAGTTGAGTAAAATAGAATTGTGTTGTGCTGTAGATAGTAACAACAGCGCACTGCCACTCAAAACAACAGTGCAGTGAACACGGGGCTTTCTCTACCGCACTGAATCAGCGGTTTCCTGTGACAACACACTCATTTCCTCTGATGTGACTTATAACTGTGAGAAGACATACAAGACCTGAGTTCCCAGCGTACTAGCTTTTGTGATCTGCCTGTAATATACTAACTCTGTTGTTGAGTCTAACACAGCAGGCTGATGAGGTCATTTATCTCTGTTAAACAGATCAATTATGGTGAAGAGCGATGGCACGACTGCACAGGAAAAGAGCCGTTTTACTCATGATGAGTTCACCTTTCTGATGACACAATAAACCGGTCAGTGAACAAGAAAATCACAGAATGCAAAAAGAGTCCAACCAATGTTTACTACTTTCTTGCATTACATCTCTGCGATTTTTAAACAAAAGCTAACATTAAGTCATTTAGAGTAGCGTTGTACCGGAAATGCACCAACATAGAAATACTGCACATCATAATGGCCAATATGTGTTTTTCTTGTAGCATAATGAAATTCAAACATGATAAATGTGGCAGAGAGGAGCAGGCTGATGAAGTGCTTTGAGATTAACTGTTTCCAACATGGTCAAATGCAGAACAATATTGCAAAAGAATATTCAGTGTTTCCACTAGGACTTTGTGAAACTGTGGCGCTTGGTGACGTCACATGCTAATTAACATATTCAGGACATCATCACATAGTTTGAATACCGTGTTCAATACACCTCTGGAGTGGGATATGTCCCACCACAAACACGGAAGAAATGCATATATAGTAAGGAAATGAATATAGCGGAAACACTGATATTGATATAGAAATTGATATCGCTTTGGCCAGTCACTGACATCATACATCCTTTCAAAAAGATGGAGAATAAGAAATGGTCTCTCCCTTGTCCTCTCTCGTCACATGCAATGATGGGAAACCCAACATGGCTGTTTACACAGCAGACCTTCCCCATATTTGGAAAACAGACTAAATAAATTAGAGAGCCGTTATAAATAAGTTGCAGTGGTCCACGAGTTCATTATTAATTCATGACTCAGGCCCTTGACCAGACAGTTTGTGCATAGCTCACGGTCTCTGAGAGCCCTGCCAGGGTTGACCAACAACTCTCTGACTTCTATGAGAGTCCCATTTGGGAGCCCAAACAAACACATGTTCATCAGCAATCGCTAAAATGTAAAACCAAACAGCAACTTATCTATGGTCAAATTGTCTTTGGTTCGTAATATAATAAGTATTTTGCATAAATCAATGCAACTGCTAAAAAAAGACAATTATGAAAATTAAATGGTCAAGTAAAGCAAACACATGTACATTTAAATACTGCATTTTTGGTTTCTGGTTGAACTAATGCCTTCTAAACTCCAGTTGGCAACTATTTCTGGCGCATCATATTGCCGATCACAATGCATGACTCACTTCAAACAACAGGGGTTTCCGCTGAAAGCAAACAGCCGTGCAATCTGATAAGGGGGCTGTCATACTATATGCCCTAATAACACACCCCTTAAGTGCAAAAGATTACAATGCAGCTAAAGCAGACGGGCTTGTCAACTTTCCCTGCAACTATGAACATTTGTTCCTGGGAACCGAACTCTCTCAAAGGAGAACAGCAATGAGAAAATAGCAAGGTAGAAAGCAGAGTTATAAGCCCAAAAGCTTGAAAGAGGAGGTGAGAATTAGTCAGAGAACACAGAGCGAAAGTTTTAACAGAACGTTTAAAAAACTACAATCACAAGTTCAACACAATTCAAATTATATGTGGCGAGTTGCTTCTTTTTACAGTATGTGGTTACACGGTTACATATCCTTTGACTAGGGTGCATTACTTTGGGGCCCAAATTTTTATTTGACCAAAAACATATTCAGTTATACAATGCTGGAACATCAATTATTTTGGTTTTTGGGCTTATTTTTCTGATGTTTGATTGCATAAAATGTATCAATTGCTATAATTTATAAAATGCCACAAAATCTATGGCCCCCCTGGATCCATCTTGGGGCCCCTGTTTGAGAACCCCTGTTTAAATGGTTGCTAGGGGGTTCTAAATAGTTGCTGAGGTGTCTTGAATTGTTGTAAACTGCCAGATGGATATTAGTTTGGGCTGGGCGATAAATCATGCGATTCTTATGCTCTCAGTTTCTCAATGAATTACGGTTAAATGCCGCCACATCTGAAAGCCAGAGGGCGCTCTTGCGCAGAAACTCTGAATATGGAAAACAGAAGAAGAACGATTATTTCCAGGAAATGCCACTGGTCATATTCTACAGCTGTTCTTCCAACCTTTTAGGGTATTTTCATGATTATAAAGTATATTTACGAGCTGTAGTTGTAGTGTGAATCGCGATATATATCGCTCAGCGCTAATATTAGTAATAAAGTATGTTAATTATAATGAATTAATAATCATAGGAAAGATATTAATATTGCGCCACTGCCGTTACAATAGATGGCGAGGAACGCCATGCTTAATATGGCCGCTCTAGCAAAGGAAGTCCCACCTTCCAGTAAAACGAGCCAGTAGTCAATCAATAAAGACTGACGTTCACTGGAGGGCGGGGCTCTCGTGAGGCGCTTGCCAGCCTGTGCGCAGGCGCAGTAGATGAGGTGATATCGAAAAGGTGACTTTTAGCGCAATTTAAGCTTAAAAAAAAAGTTATGTTTAATTATTGATCGGAAATATGCTTTTTAATCGAGTTACGATTTTGTTCAACGAAGTAGATAGGACTGCGGACTTGCTATGACGTAAATAGCTGCCTAGAGGCGTTGCAAACATGACCCCCGGAGTGGCACGACTTCCGTAAACGGACTTTGATCGTAGTCAATATAGTCCTTAGTAAACTATAGTGACTGTGAAGCATTTTAAAAGTCTCCAGCATGTTTTATAATTACCCAAAAATCAAACACACAAAAAAAACTTGACTGGCTGTTGGTTGGGATATTAGACCTAAAACATTGACACAACACACTCATGGGCATCAGTCCCTTCAGCGAATACTTGCCACCTAATGAATAAATCATCTTACTATCCATCTGTTTCTAAATCCACATCATTTGAATATCATGACATCAATAACTTATTCAATTTTCACAAGTCTTGATTTTCTAATAACAAATATATTTTACAAAATTTCTCACATTGAATCAGAGATGTTGTCTGATATCTATAAAACTGTTGTCTTGACTCCATAGCTTGCCCTCTCTCTTCTGTCTAAGCAGGACTTCAGGAGGTTTCAGAGTGATAAAGGAGAGCTAGGATCTGTCCAAACAAGATTAAGAACAGTAATCAAACAGGCCCTGGTGCCTTAAACAAACTCTGGAGGAGTCTCAAATGGTCGTTATTTAAAGCACTTGGAGCTGGATTCTGCCAACCGCTGCCTACAAGAAGAGCAAACAGGAAAGGGTCACACATCACAGGGCGATCCACACTAAAAATACCACTAATGAATTCCATTTATATCACACTAACACTAATCCCTATTCATTCATTTTATAATCTTAGGATTGATAAAGCAAATGTACGGAGAGAAATGTAAGAAATGTTTTCTGTACACGCTTCCTCCTCTTGAGGAAGTCTGGGTTTAACCTCCTACTGCAGACATATTTCTCAATGCTTTGTATTTCAATAAAGTAATACAATTTAATTTCATCGGAAACGTACAATAATGCGTTTGTCCATTGAAATGTCACTGCTATGATGTTAGTATAGTGTGTTCTGATAGATTCACGTGCTTTTTAACCCTGCCAGACCATCACCTGACTGTTTAAAGTCCATTTAACTGCACAGCATACCGTTTTCAGCTAGACGACTGGGAGGGGAGGTAAGAAAGCTACATTCTCCAAACAATGACAGCTACTTCCTCATTTGGTAAACCACGGTGGTTTGTGGTGCCAAAGATGATTTCCTCAATAGAAAGTCTATGCACTGCATTTCTATTGTGGTCCAAAGTATCATGAAGAAAAAACGCTGAGAATAAAACTTCAAACTCAACTTTAGTTATTCCTAAACACTTTAATTTTCAGCTATTGCTTCTGCTTTAAGACTTTGCTTCAACATGCACACAATTTCATTAGATCACACAGAATTAGAACAACAAACATTTATCGACAATCAATTAGCAACACATTCATGCATGAAATTAAAAAAATGTTCGTTTCTTAGCTCTGTAATTTAGCAAACTAACAAGCAGCTGCAGCCTGCAACGTTGAATATTACGGAGCTCTTATAACACGTTATGGTGCGGCCAAGACACGAGGGACCAAGAATCCTGTCAAATTAGATATTTACTATTTGTAAATACCTCATTGAGTTTGTGTCAGCTGAACTGGGGAGTGTTTCCCAACGCCGGGAGCAATGAGGCAAATCGATTCATCCTGTCTATTGATAAATAGCCCAATCGGCTGAATGACAATGAGCACATCAGCTCACTTCTGCACGCCAACAACAGCTTCAGCACTGAGCCGCCCATAACACTACTGACCTCACAACAATGACCGGGTGGTGGGGAGCTGGTGAGTTCCATTGACACAGTAAAGTCATTCATGATACACAGCCTGCCATTATGTAAGCAAAATGCCAATGTCTTCCACTCTCCACATGAAAATCAAGTCTTGCAACCAAACAAACTCTGCAGAAGACCGAAATCGTATGTTGCAGGATGGTTGAGTAACGCATGACGCAATTTAACGTGAGAAATACAACTGCGCAAAATGTTGGTTGGAACATTTGTGCAATCGCATTATCTCGCCTTCGTTGTTTTTGACAGAAATAATAGCACGGCTAATATCTGAACATGAAAACATTCTGAAACAAGCCGCAGCTTGGCCGAGCGTGTGTCACTCTGACAGACGTGCCCAGCACGACCAGTGATGTTTCCAGCACGTGTTAGGTGGTTTACTGGCAGATAGTCGGCAGCACCAATGATGAGACGAGCTGCGAGACATATGGCGCCAAAGCTGCTCATGCCACAGCGGAGACGTCATTAGTGAGCGCAGCTCCTCCAGAAAAAAAGACCCTGCTTCTAGGAAATGTGCATATGAAAACAAGATTCTGACTCTGTAAGAAACTCGCTATTTTGATTTTAAACGCCTGAACTAAATTGACCCTCTCAATTTTGATGGAGCATATAGTATATGAATGCAAATGTGTGAGACTTATTAATATTTATAGCGATACTGCAATTTAGTTTGTCACGGTCTAAATATACTGACAACACTGTTAATAGAGAATTTAGATATGTTTCTTTTTAAATAAAAGCGATTTGAAAAAGTCCTTGATGTTTATGCAGTCAATGGGGTTTTATTTTAAATATCAAGACCGCTTTAACATCATACGGTAGTCTGGCTGCCATCGGCCATGTGGCACTCTAGACATTTGCATCAACGGTTATTTCAAAACCCATGTCGGTCAGTCACAAATCCTAGACATGTTGATCTGCTCGGGCTCATTTTCCCACAAGCTTCAGTGTCTTTCCTTTAGCATTAATGATGCATCGAGACCGTGGCTCCTGTGATGCTTCTCTAGGGTAAATATTCTTATCTCGTGGGGGAACAGCATGGCTCTTAGAAGCTGATTTGCCAGAGGATGTTGTTACTGGTCTTTCGCTACTTGCAACTTACTTACGCAATCAAACGTTTGTGTGGAGGTTAGTATAAGAAAACTGCACATGCTTCGAGCAACTTACCTACGATGAGCATCGAGATTGCTTGTGTGTAAAAGCAGATACACATTTGATTTGACACTTACTTGTCTAAGTACGCTTGGCTTTTGCTAGCCTTTAATCAAAGGATACAGTCTTAGGGCTCCACTTTGTGTCCCAATAGCCAGAATTTTCTGTACGGGGTCAAAAGCCATAGAAGAGGGTTGATAGGGAAAGCCATGTCGTATTGTCTGTGAAACAGAACAGGTTTTGCGTCACAACATGCAATGAAATTCGTTAGCCCATCATCATTATTTGCTCTTTTAAGCTTGTGCGGTGAAATTCTATCTGTGAAAGACAAACACAGATATTTTAAAGAATCTTTGCGATCGTCATACAACGATCAAATGACATACGAGATGGCTTGGAAAGATTTTGGATGAGATATTCAAAATACCTGCAACAAACCAAAAGGGAATTCAAGATGCTGTTAAAAATATTGACACGGACACATTTGCATGACAGAATAAAACATTTTACAACACAAACATGCAATGGTGTAGGTACAAATAAGGAGGAATATATCAATAAACCATGTGCGAAGAGGCAAATGAATAATAACAAATCAATATGTTTGTCAAACTGATTCCAGACTTGCTGCATGTGCACAGCAAGACGACACAATCCTCACATCTCAGTTATAGCGCGAGTGCTTCAGACAAGTCACTCAATAGTAAATATTATTATTTACTTTTTCTTTTGCATTTCTAAAAGAAATATTTTCTTCATTGACTAAGTTAATTAATTGTCATTAATCTTTACATTGTCAAAGCTTTAAAACACACAATTAATCGGCATAATCGCAATTATTTAATAGACAATTAATCGTCATCCTAATTTCATAATCGTGACAGCCGGTGACTAATTTCACAATCGTGATAATGGTTTACCCATAATCCTGTGAGACCCAGCAACCAGTCCAAAATAAGCAAAACCGTACCATGGTATTTTTTGCATGGCTGTCTAGCACCTGTGGGTAAACATTTAATACGTAATAACATTTCACATTAAAACATTCTGCGTTCACCTTTAAACTCATTTAGTTTCAGGGGCAAAGCGGCAAGTTAATAAGATTTTCAAAGGCGAGTCAACAAGCAAATCAGATCAATCGCACGTTTCTTTTCGAGAACCCACATGGAATATACAGTGGCAGCCTGTACTTTAGTATTTACTAAATAAGTAATTCGTAGTACTACACCGATTTTAAGGAAAACGTTTATATCCGAATTAAGACAGAGGCACTTTAGACACACATTAGGGTGCAAGTATTTCTGGAATGACAAGATTTTCACGCCTTCATCTCTGACAGAAACGGGTCCGTCAGATTGCCTCGTGCTAACTTTAATCTCATTTCTCTTCTCACCGTGCAAAAGTCGTTTCCACCTCAGATTAATGATCTCAAAATACCCCCCGCCCATCTGTCACCTGTCATCTCGCACAACGACGTGATTTAGGTCGATAAACCTCCCCGGAGGTGATCGTTTCACTCGACGACCGACTCTGAGGCGATTTAAAGACCATCGAGCGCGAGACCGGTTTGATATCGGCCTCGCGCCACAGACATCAACACCGAAGGCTCAACACAAACACTACTTTACACGTTATTATAGCGCAGTATATAATCCCACCTTGCAAAGCTGGAAATGCTCCGACTGCATGGTCTCCTGAATCATGTCATTCTCCCGGTTTCCCGTCTGTGTGGACGCGGCGGCGGCGGAGGAGGAAGAGGACGCCGCGGTCAAGCCGTCCAGCACCTTCCTGATGTTAAACTTCTTCATTTCGCCACCGGCAAACGCGACACTCAACGCAAGATCTGCATACACGGAAGGTGGCGGACACGCAGCCACACGAGCACGCTGTGGTCGTGTTTCGCCTCACATGTCAGGCGGTGTTGTCATGCTGATGTCTTCATGCCCGCACGGATGTCATAATCCCGCACTCATTTCCTAAACACGACGGCTTGTCGACTATCGTTTGTCGCGCATGGTAATCGTGCCACGGACGGCGTGATCCAGTTCGATTTGGCGGATCTGGATGTTTACTGTACCCTCCCCTCGGTTGCTTCCCACCGCTTCTAACGCGGAAACGCAGAGCGCTGCAATCAGCGAGGCGCGCGTGCGCTCTCGAGACGACAGCCGGATGTGCTGCGGCGCACTGACTCCTGATCAGCCGCGGCGGGGATCTGTAATATAACCTTCAGGAAAGTCAACAGGACCGACGGCAGACTGAGATTGTGACCGTTACTACAACAGCTTTCCTGAGACCTATTATTCATGTCCTTTATATGAATTCATTATAATACCTCGTAACGTTGTTGTAAAACAAATAAGTATCAACATGCGCGGAGGCCGGGGATTATCACTCCGGGGTGTGTTTATTTCCTTCGCTGTTGCCAATAAAAAAGACACCGTTCACTTAAAGAGACCGTTCAACAAAACATGACGATGATTTCATCACCCACTTCTGTTAATATGTATATTCTACTATATACTACCCTGTACAATGTCTTATATGTTATTATTATCCCACATTTTCTGTACAACAGTCTTTTATTTTATATATGCATATTTAAGAATCTTTTAGACTGTAAATCTGTTTATATTTGTATTGTCATTGTGTTGAATGTCTGTACTAGAAGCGTCCAATACCACAGAAAAGTCCTTGCACACTTGGCAATGAATCTCTCCTGATTCTGATTCTATACCTGTATGACGTTCTATCTTCTGCAGATATTTTAAAGAACGTTGGTAACCAAACAACACGGAATCCCACTGACTTCCATTGTACGGACACAACACCACTGGGATATTTCTCAGAATATCTTCTATTGTGTTTCACATTGGAATTAGAATTTCAACGGCTTTGGAAATAGTCATATAGGTTTTGAACCACATGAGGGAGAAATGTTCTTTTTGGAACACTATTTTGGAAATTCGACTATTTTGGACGTTTATTTTTATACCAGGAATAATGTTACATACTCGAACCACAGATTTCATAACAATAACAGGTCATTTATAACAAGTGACAATCTTAAAGTCACCCAAAGATAAAAAGAAGATATTCTGGACCCCATTCACTTCTACTATGGACACAAAACCAATGCATGTGAATGGGGTCCAGTTAACAACATTTTTCAAAATATCTTCTTTTATGTTCTGCGGAGGAAAGTCATACAGGTTTGAAATGACACGAGGGTGAGTAAATGATGACAGAATTGTTATTTTTGGGTGAACTTTCACTTTAAATATAATAACTCAATACTCATACAATACAATTTCTGGATATTACCAAAGCTGGCAAGAACCCCCCTACAATGGCTGTTCTTACCGGATGCTTGGTAACACTTCTCTCCAGGGTCTCCACTCAGTATGTCTCTGCCGTTTATTGATGTATATTTCAGTCCATTATTTTCATACATATAAGTCTATGCCAAAATACTGAACAATAGTATACAAATATCAGTATGCATTTGAGTGACATTGTTTTGCAATGTTTCCATTATTTCAGCTGTAAGTTGAAAGTACAGTACATTAAAAAATAAAATTATTTAACTCACACTATAATGTAAAGATTTGGAAAGAGATTTTGCATTATGTGAATTTGATTAGCAAAATGTGTTCTATTGTGAGAAAATACAATACAAAAAACAATACAAAAAACATTCTCTTTAACCTCATTTTTTATTTGTGTAATTATGAATACACCATTTTTGTTCAGGTCACCATATATACTTGTATTTTGGCCAAAATATAAAAGTTTAATTAACGTGGAAAGAACTAAATGTACTGTAGTGTATCGTATCAACCACTAGATGGCACTGCAATCTTGTAAGAGGTAAAGTTTGAACTGAATGAGGTTACTTCAGCCAGATTAATGATCATCCCGTCAGATTCTGGATATAAAATAAACAACAAGAGATGTTACAAGATCACATCATCAGTACAACATCATCAGTAATCCTATATGATTGATCTGTATTTATCTGTTTACCATTAGGTTCACATTTCTGAAACCATTGTTTGATTTATTATTTCATATTTTTGCATCATTAATATGATGAATGAAAAGGTAAATTGAAAATGTAGATGCATTTTAGAACATCTAAGTTTGTACCTCTTTAGCTTTAATGGCAGCATGAATAAAAGCTGAAATAAAATGATCTGTGTTCCTCAAAGCACATTCGGAGGCTAGTTCGGAATTTTCTGCAATATTTCTTCTTATAGAGAAACAATTCTGTCATCATTTATTCACCTCCATTCAAAACCTCCATCTTTCCTTTGTGTTAGATATTTTGATAAATGTCTCAGGGATTTGATGCTCATACAATAGAATCCAATATCGTTTTTGGCTCTCTGCAGAAATATAGTAAATCCGGTTTTGGGCTGTAAATGATTAAAGTACATGATGAACTATCCTGTTCATTTTACTTTATAGAGTAATTCTAAAATGTTTGTTTTCCAAATGGAGAAAAAACATTTCAATGTTTGGCTTATATCAGTGTACATTTAACCACACACAGAAACTTCAGCAGCCCTTTCAACAGGTGCAGAAATGTCTCTCAGATGGGTCTCTTCATTTATCCTCCAGATTTTTATTCCAGCCTGTATCCCTGCTGCTTGTGCGGTTCTCAGGTTCTGTACGTCAGCGGGATCATCATTGGCTTCTACAGAAAACCCATCTGCTCTCACAACACAGATCTTGGGTTGTAACCCGTCACAGCCTGAGAGAATTACTCTGCTCTTCTATACCCTTTATAGTGACACAATTTGTCCCACATTACAAGCTTTGACAAGTGAAGACTGAATATGTTTTAAATAATAAAAAAAATAAAGAAAATTTGTTTGTATAAAAAAGCCACGCACATGTTTAAGAATGAAGGAATACGACAGATTTCACAGCTGATAAACTTGCATCACGAGGAGTTCATTCATATTATTTGTGAACAATTGCACAGTTGAGGGGCTTAAACATGTGCTATGTAGAACAGATCCCCTGACACACACCAAGGACTCTACAAAGTAAAACTACAGGACAGTTCAGAACAGATGGGAGAGTAAAAATATCTGCCCTCATACACACACACACACACCATGTCAGCAGAATCCAGCCTCTAGCCTCAATGTTCACATGTAGAGCCAGGATCAGACTTCACAAATTCAGCAAGGCCAGGATGAGACCAGGATGAGACCAGGATGAGACCACCACAGTAATCAGTGAGGCCAGGATGAGACCACCACAGTAATCAGTGAGACCAGGATGAGACCACCACAGTAATCAGTGAGACCAGGATGAGACCACCACAGTAATCAGTGAGACCAGGAAGAGACCACCACAGTAATCAGTGAGACCAGGATGAGACCACCACAGTAATCAGAGAGACCAGGATGAGACCACCACAGTAATCAGTGAGACCAGGAAGAGACCACCACAGTAATCAGACCACCACCACAGTAATCAGTGAGACCAGGATGAGACCACCACAGTAATCAGTGAGACCAGGATGAGACCACCACAGTAATCAGTGAGACCAGGATGAGACCACCACAGTAATCAGACCATGAGACCACCACAGTAATCCCAGGATGAGACCACCACAGTAATCAGTGAGGCCAGGATGAGACCACCACAGTGAGACCAGGATGAGACCACCACAGTAATCAGTGAGACCAGGATGAGACCACCACAGTAATCAGTGACTTGTGTGAAATAATGGACAACAGTCAGAAATGAGTCAACATGTTACCTGGTTACCTTGCTTTTCATGTTTAGAAAAGAATAATAATTTATTCAAATCATTTTGCATCTATAGTGAATATAATGCAAAGGTAATGTGGTCCTCACCTGTCAACACATACTGTTCTTTGTAGTTCAGGTATGTTGGAGTATTAACATCAGTAACTAGTGTATGTAGTATGAACAGCAAAATATTCACTATTCACAAATGTCACCCACAGCCGTCACAGTTTTTTTCCCAGTTCCTAATTAAAATCCCATCAAAAACTCATTAATGAGCTATATGATCATATCTCTTCTATGATGAGTCACTGTCACAAAGATCTTTGCTGTGTGCTTGTAATATTTAAGGCTAAAACTGCCTAAAAATGAAAAACGTGTATATTAATGCAACCAGATGGTAGTTTACACTGATCTGGAGACTGTGACACACTATTGTCTGCTCAATATAGTACAGTTCTCTGGGGGCAGTATTAAAATGCTGCAAAACATGCCAAAAATGGGTCAGGTAACTCATTTTTATTTCTGCAAGATGTACCATGTTTCTGGAAGCTGTGCATCATGTGTTTGATAAAGCTGACCTCGATTACTTTTGTGTGTGTATTTTTCACTTTCATAGAAAATAAATGTTTAAAAACAAGGATTGAACATTGCATGGCCTGCTTTCTTCTAAGCTTTTATAGGACTATTTTCATCATATTCATAAAGTTTTCATGTGCGGTAAGGTATAATAACACTTTTGTATCACTGTTTCAAACAGTTTGGATAAAATAGAGAAGAGAAATATAATAAGATACAATGCCACAAGATATGCATTTGGATTTGATTAATTTTGCAATAAAGAAACTCTACGCTGTGATGGAATATTTATAATATTTCTCATACTCCGACAGGCAAAGAGTTTCATGTTAGGCACTTCCTGAAAGAAAAAAGCATTTCCCTCAAGGGCACATATGGCATGTGAACGTTATATAAAAAAGACCCATACATTTCTGTTCACTATAGCAAAATGGCCATCTACCAGTGAAAAACAAAGTTTGCAAAAGAATATATTCACATTGAAATGTTAAAATGTACTCACCTCAAACTAACCAAAATGAATATTAGTCTAATAGTATGGCACCAAAGCTATAAACAATATGTCATGTTACATCAATACATCAAAAAGCTAAATAGGCCTACCTGCTATATTCTACAATTTAAGAATTTAACACTTCAGTATGCACACAGATTTAAAGGGACAGTTCACCCAAAAACAAAAATTCTGTCCTCATTTACTAACCCTCAACCACAAGTTGATCCAAACCTGTATAAATTACTTTGAGAGAATGTTTGCCATTTTTATTTCTGGGACATCATTCACTACCATAGTTAAAAAAAACATTCTGTTGAACACAAAATGAGATATTTTCAAGAATTTAGGAAATGATGTCCCTTGTTTACGTTCTTCCAAATATCTTCGATTGTGTTCAGCAGAACAAAGTAATTTATACAGGTTTGAAATACCGCGAGAGTGAGTAATGATCACCCACGTTTCACTGTTCCTTAAAGATCTCAGATTTATGATTAAGTTAAGTTCAATTTTATTTTATTTGTTCAGCGCTTTTCACAGCGCATGGTGTGAATAGAACAAGCAAGATCATTCTAATAATCAATCAATAATATCGAATAAAAGCAAGCCAACACGGCCCTGTGGCGAGGAACCCAAACTCCAATGATAAACAAATGGAGAAAAAACCCTCGGGAGAACCAGACTCAGCCGGGAGGGCAGATCTCCTCTGACGTGTCACAGCTGCTCTCTCTGACTTTGATCAAAGGTGACTGAGTGAATGTTTATGAAGAATGAAGAATAGGGAGTGCTTATTAGTTGGGATTTAGGACATTTCAATTGTTGAAACTGTTTACGTCTAATAGTTGTTACATTCAAGTCCTTTTAAAAATGTATTCCTCATATTTTCTTTTCCAATCACCAAAAAAACGTTCAGTAAATCCTAGTTTTGAACCTCCTGACTACGTCCTCAAGGACTGATAGTGAATAGCATCAGCAATAAGTGATCTTCAAATCTTTATTCTGCTGCATGAAGGCTTGCCTCTTCTTCCTGTACTGTATGTTTCCCACACACAGAAAGTGCATTAAACATGTAAACAAAGCCGGCAAATCCGTTTCATGTGTTTATGATCTCGACACAGACACATCAGACACATTGTCATATGAAAACAGTAATATGCAGAAACTGGTCACATTTCGGGGAATCATCAGCTACACACATGTAACAACAACCCTGAGAATGAGAATTACTTACAAAATGTATCGTATTTAAACCTACAGTAGCAAAACATGCCCTAAAATGACAAATATATTACAATTAAGATGACTCTGTAAAAATATGTTTTAATCTTAATAAACATCTCGACTCTACAGCAATAATAAATAGCCTCAGTATAATAAGTGCAGTAAATGATCTCTTCACAGCTATTGTATGTTAACACTATGCAGCATGTATGCAATCTGTCAAACAAAAGCAACACATGTTACACTGTGACATTGATACAAAAACTTACACCATATACACCAATAATCATTTGATCTAAAGTTACTCAAATACAAGCCTTTCTAATCATTTACATTTTTGTGAGTGTTAAGAGCAGGACTTAAATGGTCCAGAGGATGTAACCCAGGATGTGTACTGCAAACATGATGTCATGATAAGAATTACATTCTGGTGAAATTGCCGTCGGTGGCCCTTATTTGCTTAAATCTTCTTGAATACATCGACTGTTTATCAGTAGTGATATGAAAACCTTCATCTACCAATGAAGTACAGATACCCCCAAAATAACTAAATCCATCAATCGATAGATTAATAAAGAAATAAATTGTCCACATTTTAAATGAAACATGTAACAATATTCCGAGCTCTGGCTTTGAGATATGACCATTTAAATCCCGAGATTACAAGTACAGTACATTCTATTATTTACATTTACTTTATTTATCAAATCAACAGCAAACTAAAGCAATTTATTATACACAATTTCTCTTGTTCTCTTTAACCGACTCATACTGCACAGAAAGAGACAGCGTTGTTAAAACTGTTGACATGAAGTTGTCTTTTACACATTGGCACTTAAATACTATTCATGTTTGCTACATGTTACTCCTCATAGGTTTATCTACACTTACTTGAATGAACAAGTAAATCATTGTTCCATTGACTGAATGCTTTGTTAATATGATGTTAATAACCCAGATTTACTCATTCCTACACTTTCACGAACTGCTACTATGGGAAGAATATAAGATGACTGGTTAAAAAACGACTTGGACGTGTGACGTAGTATTTCTGTGCTTGATACACCCCCCAGCACTCCATCTTGTTTCAGAACGTTTTTTATAAGTCTGGATCCCTGTTACGAAACCTATTGCTTTTATTGGGCGATAGGAAGACCGCTTATCAAGATTGGCTGCGCTGCATCTAGATGGTCTGCGCTGTGGGCCTGCGACTGCAGCTCATTACTGAAGATTCAGCGTATGCAATACTACAGGTCAAGATTAATATGAGATTGGCAGAAACTGCGTGTGCTACCCCATCTTTAAATGAATGCTTATCTTGCCTATTAAACAGTATTTCACATTATTTATCAAATATATAAAACATTTGTTCTTATATGATCTATTTTGTAAATATAAAACAATAGGACATATCGGGGCTTTGTTTAGTTGCCTAATGTGACTATGTGAGGAATAGTCCTCATATGAACTTTTTGGTTAAGATAAATCAACTGAAATACAAGCATAGGGTTTTGACTACAGTTCAACCCATGTAATGACTAAAAAAGTTTTATTTGCATCCGGCTTTTGGCAAGTGGTAATTTTGGACCCTGGCACACATTACACATACCGTACATTTACCTTCAAACTATCTCTTTAAATGTTCTTATCACACATGTGCAACAAAGCTTCACATACTAGCTATGACAAAGCAAAGACAAGCGTGCAACTTGTGTCTCCTGTTATGACGGCCTTCGTTCATTTGTTCAAAGGGTTGAAGAGCTTTGCTTAAAATCACTGAGAATGACGGAAGCGTAGGTCAGGCTCGGAGGCATGCACAAGATGGACTCGGACACGGGGGAGTTGGGAACGGGGCTGCCCGAGCCAAGAGAATCTCTAAACGGGGAAGGCGGCATGAGAGCCACGGAGTCCTCCATCGCCATTTTAATCTGCACGAGCTCTTCATCATCATGAAGTTGTGCGTTGTCATACATGTAGCCATGAAGGAGTCCAAACCGCTCGTTGTCAACATCCTCCAGAGGGGAGGCGGGCTCATCCGGGTAAGAACCCAGGTACACGGGCATGACCGGCTGGCCGGCTGTCAACCCAAACCCGTGACCCGGCTCAGGCAGTCTTATAATGGCATCCAGATCAGACATGTTTGAATGAAATTTGGCCATTCCTTCTGGAATAATACGCTGGGGGAGAACACTGTTTTGTGGCAGGTGTTGTTCGGGGCTGTAAAAATTGAGATCCGAGCCCGTGTCCTTCATTGGCGACTGTCTGAGAGCTATCAGAGGGGGGCTGCCGGAGGAGTTGTACCTGACGGGCTCTCCTTCATCTTCCTCAGCGACGTTATAAAGTGTTTTGGTGCTCAGGTCAGAAAACTCCATGCCTGGGCTATTGTAGGTGTTTGTTAGCGGTTTAATGACCGCCGTCTGGTTGGAGCCGGAATCCTGTCTCTTCACATGTACTGACAGTCTGTGCCACATGTGTTCTCCTTTGGGAGGATGTCTTGAACCTGGTTCAGACCATGACACAGACTTGCCATTAGGACTATGAACAAAATAAAGACGACTGTTATTTCACAGGAACCCAGAAAGGTCAACACAAGAACAACATTTCTGGTTCATGTAAAAATGTGGACAACAAAACATGCAATAAATGTAAAAAGTAGTTTTATTCCGATATTTAGTGTGTCCCTAAAAAACTGTTACAATATTCTGACGCCTTCATGAATAAATAAATAAATACAGATTTACATATTTGAACTGATGGATCAAACAGACTATCAGGTTTTGCACAAACAGCTTGAGTGCTTGAGTCATTAAAGCAAAAGGAGGAAACACCAAATACCAAGAATAAATTCTGAACTGTAGATTCAGATTGTTACACTGAAAATCTTGTTTGTAATATAAACATATTTTGTTACAGTAAAAACAGTGACAGAGTCTTTGACTTTTTTTAAATATTTGTAATATTTAAGTATATTAAACCTCTAACTAACTGAAGTACAAACTCATTTTATCACTTGATTATGTTTTATTAAAAAATTCAAGAACAAAAAATAAAGATTATTAATAAAATAATTCCCCCCAAAATTCCAACGTACCATTTGTGTTGTTTCATATTTCTGATGTAGGCTATTTATTATTCTGAAATGTGCAAAAACCTCAACTTTTGACAGCTATTGTACTGTGAATCTAAAGCTAAGAGTCAATTCTTTTTCAAGCAGCCTTACAGAACTTACTGTACTGTGATAAAGGGCTCATAAAGAGTCTCGTAGTCTTTCTCAGCCCTGTTGCAGAGACACCCATGGGTGTCAAGGTTTTAATTTCAGTCCACCTGCGAATCAAAGATGTCTGAGCGATCTGTTAATTGAAGTATGGTGTGATCCAGAGGTCTGGAGAAAACTGGGTTACTGGACTGGACCCATGGGTTCTGATGCAACGGGACAGAGAGAGGCTTCGCTCATACTGTTAAAGTACTTACTTGCCATTTCCAGAAGCGTTTTTCTTGCGTTTAAACATGTTAAGCAGACTGTTGCTCCTGCATGCGATTTTCCCATCACCCACGTGCATGCGCACCACGTCCGAGGTGGTGAACGCGCTGCGCACGTTTCTCTCGGGCTTAGCAAGGATGATGTACATTTTGGGCGTGAACATGCAGCCGAGAGCCACGGTCACGCTAAGACTGACGGAGAAGGACGTGGTGATGATCTTATAGTTGGAGCCGAAGTAAATGGGCACGAAGGCTAGCCAAATAATGCAGGTGGTGTACATGGTGAAGGCGATGTATTTGGCCTCGTTGAAGTTAGCCGGGACGTTGCGAGTTTTGAAGGCGTAGTACGTGCAGCTGAGGATGAGAAGGCCGTTGTAGCCCAGCGGCGCCACCATGCCCATATTACTGGTGTTGCAAATCAAGAAAACCTCTCGAATACTCGGGTAGGACTTGATGGGCTCCGGAGGTTCCATGATGATCAACGTGACCTCCAAAGTCAGCTGCACGCTGATGAGGATAGAGGCGATCACCACCTGAGCCCAGGCGCTCATGAACCGAGGCTTGCGTGTGCAGATTTTCTTTTTGCTGCCCGCCAGAATGCGAGCGATGCGATTGGTCTTGGTCACAAGGGCGGAGTAGCACATGGAGGCCGAGAGTCCCACCAGCAGACGCTGTAGGTAGCACGAAGCTGTCGTGGGGCGGGCGATGAGGGTGAAGGGGCAGATGTAACCCAGGAAGATTCCGGCTAAGATCATGTAGCAGAGCTCACGGCTGGAGGACTTGACGACGGGTGTGTCGCGGTACAGGATGAAGATGAAGGCGACGAAACTGGTCACCAGGATGCCCAGACAGGAGAAGACGACGGCCACGATGGATTCGGGATGGCTCCACTCCAGGTGATGCAAGGGAAGCGGCTCACAGACTGTTTAGAGGACACAGGAAAACATGTGTATGAACACAATGCCTTAAGAATCTATAGCTTTTTTCTGCTGTTGCTAAATGAAAAACCACATTTACTATGGCTTGGCCTGATAGTTGGTCTAATGATTTGGCTGTGTAAGTCATCACAAAATCTGTGCTATTCACACGAGTGACACCTGGTTGAAGATTGCAACAGAAACAAACTGAAGGAGAATATCAGAGACAAGTTGCAACTTTTCAAGCAACTAGCAAGAAAATCCTAGCAACCTGACAGAACGTTAAAGAAATTAGTAAGAATACCCTAGCAACCAGCCAGAACACCCAAACAAACACCCAGAACATCCTAGCAACCAGCGAGAACCGCCGAGCGACAAGCCAGAACACCTTAGCAACAGTCAGTACACAATAACACCAGAAAAAACATCCTAGCAACAGCCAGAAATCCATAACAACCGCCCAGAACAACCTAGAAACCATCAAGAACTCCATAGCAACCAGCCGGAACATCCTAGAAACAAGCCAGAACATCCTGACAGCAATAGTTTTATTGAAGGAATTCAATATAAAAGCTTTACACCCAAGTTTACAAACCTGTGGTACATCTTTTGTTTTTTGTTCTTTCTTTTTTATTGCGGTTTTGTATTTTCGAGATGTGTGTTGTTGGAATCAATGTAAGACATGAGTTTAGATGAACATGTGTATTGTTACAGTAAATATAAATTCTACATGTGCATTATGTCGTTGTAGGACCGGCCATCTGAATCTGACCAGCACTCATGCACCAAGTGCTAAAGTAGGTTTCCAGCCCAACTAAAAATAATCCGGCACTTCACTATGAGCGGCTGTTAGACAGAAGTGAGCCAAAGGAGACTGCAGCACGGGACAGCCAATGAATGCCGCCTCATTCCAGCATCTGTATTGTCCAAAGTATCATTGTATCTTAATACAAAAAATAAAACTTATCTAAGAAACATCCCCAGGGACAAGATGGTTGCTTGACTAAAATTCTCTTATGACAGCATCCTTGAGCTAAAGTAAAGCTTTCCTGTAGTCTGTTAAAGCACGGCGCTAGCAACACCCAGGCCATGGGTTTAAATCCCAGTACTTACTAATGTAAAGCCGGAATTCTGTGCGAGTCACTTTGGATAAAAGCATCTGCTGAATGTATGAATGTAAATATATGCACAAGAGCGGACATATAGAGCGGGACGTCATGAAAAATGCATCAGTGCGTCTCGCTGCATTGACATTGACCATCACAGTGTATGAAAATAGGCCAGAGAAGAAAGCAGCGAAGTAGGGCTGTCGCAGACTACGAGCTGTACGGCACAAACCATCCGTAAGAATGATAAATGGCTTTTAAAGTGTCATGGGAAGCCTTTAGAAAACAGGACAGTGAAGGTCGAAAGCCAGATCAGTTTTAACACCAGACTTTTGGGAAAGGGCCTTTACATGGATGCTTTAGAATTAATGAAAATCGCAGACTAATGATTACTAGAGTTAGATAATATTATTTAATAAAACCCAGCCCAATCTATATAATTCATACAAAAAATGTAGGGTTATTAGAAAAAGATGTACTCAAGAGATGTAAAAAGAGTTATCTCAACTAAGATAAAAAAAATGTTCAAATTGTGTTCAGATTGGCCAAGATCCCAAAATTAGAGATTTTATTATAAAATATTAATAATAATTTTATAGTATCAAAAACAGTGTTGGGTGTCACTAGTAACTAGTGTAATTAGTTCCTGTTATTTAATTACTTTCCCCTTGAAAAAGTAAAGTAAGGGATTACTCTTTCTGTTATTTAATTACAGTTACTTCTGATGTCATTCAACTAAATACTGTGTGTGTGTGTGTGTGTGTGTGTGTGTGTGTGTGTGTGTGTGTGTGTGTGTGTGTGTGTGTGTGTGCGTGCGTGCGTGTGTGTGTGTGTGTGAAAAGGTGGAATTGACATTAAAATGATTAAAATCTGCTTTAATGTATAATTCTCCCATTTGTAATACTTTGGTCAGTATATAATACTACTTAATATAGTTTATATTATTGATTTGAATGAATTAAAAGAGCCGTTTCATGTCCATCCTTGAATCACTGAACTAATAAAGGTGGATGTAGGATATAGAAAGTCATTAGTAATAAGTGATTAAATACTTTTTGGAGAGAGTCATTTGTACAGTAATGTAATTACACTATTGAACATGTCATTAGTAACTAGTAACTCATTACTTTTCAGAGTAACTTGCCCAACACTGATCACAAAACATTACATCCTACAGTATAAAAGTTGGTCCTATTACATTTATCACATTTGTGATTTAATGATGAAATGAACTGGATTAAGAATGAGATGTGCACCTTGTAGCTCTTCATCCGGCCACCATCCCAGTTCACAGGCTTTACAGGTGAACTCATCCTGAACGTACTCATTGTCCTTACAGGCCGTACAGATCCAACAACAGCTCACCTCACCTTTCCTGATCACCTGTGAGGACAAACACACCTACTGCACTGTCGGATGTAATGATGTGGGACTCATAACACATGGCAAAATAAACTTTTGAGGAGTATGAGGAGCAAAAGACGCATGAGGATTGGTGGTATCTTACTTTAATCTCTCCTCTGGAGCAGGGCTCACTGCAGACGGAGCGAACCATCTCACTGCGGTTCATCTGAATCATGTAGTCATCAATGCTCAGAATGCCTTCATGCCACGAGCCCACGTGTATATAATCATAAACTCCAGGATCGACCTGCTGCAGGTTCATAATGTCATACCTGTATGAAAGAGAGCGCCGGAATTCATTTACAACTCAAGAGTCATTCATATTTTTCACAAAACTACAAATTCATTTTGAGTTGGATTAGATAGTGAAGGGAATCATCACATTGGAATTATGAGGTTCTGTCCGCCAATTTTGTCAAAATTGATTCATGTTCTGAAAGAAGTTGTTTACATCATGTGATGTTTTCTTTACGTTGTGTTCATGTTGGGACTTTTTAAGAAAACAGGTTTTATCTACAAAGTCAAATGGAATGCAAAAGCTTTGAATCTTATTATCTCAAACTGCCCAAAACGCAGATTGAACCTTATAATTCCAAGGCTACGAAGTGTCCGGCTTATTTTTTGGCCACTATATTAAACCCATTTCTCCATTTCATTTGTTTTCGTCACATTTTGACCATTAAAAATAGATCTGATCTGGTGATATCTGAATATATTTTTAGTCAATATTTTTGGTTTAGTTTGTCTTGAGCATCTTCCATCTTCTTTTTCCATCAAATGTTCCATCAAAATAGGCATTTTCAACTCATTTTTCTTTTCAAGTTGTATCAACAACCACTAGCCACAATATAAAATAGCTGAATCTTTGATTGTACTTAAATTTGTAATCTGTCAAAATATCTTTTTTCTGTGAGACTTTCTAGCTCACCCAAAAATAAACATTCTGTCATCATTTACTCGCCTTCGAGTTGTTCTAAATCAGTATTCATTTCTTTGTTCTGATGAACACTGAGAATGCTTGTAACCAAAGAGTTCTTGGACCCCCTTGACTCCCACAGTAGGAACATTTGCTTTATGAATTCCTTTGATCTGTTGAACACAAAAGAAGACATTTTGAAGAATGTAGGAAAGCAAAGAGTTCTGGGGCACTTTTGACTACCATTGTATTTGTTCCTGCTGTAGCAGTCAATGGGGGTCCAAGAACTGTTTGATCACTGACATTCCTCCAAATATCTTTCTCTGTGTTCATCAGAACAAAGACGTTTATACAGATTTGGAACAACTCAAGGGTTAATGAAGAAATCATTCAAATCATTAGGAATCATTTTTATTTTCAGGTGAACTATACCTTTATTATCATTTAGTGCTTTATGCAGCTTTATGTAGGGCAGTAAGCGAGTCTGACCTGCCCGGCGAGTCCCCGTTTTCATCAAACCACACGTCTTCTCCAGACACACCAGTGAAGGAGGTCTTGAGGAGAAAGTCCAGCAGTCGGCTTCCGTCGATGGGGTCCATTGCCTCGCACAGCCCGACGTGTCCCTGGCACATGTGCTGGTGCATGTCATGAAGGCCGTGAGCCATGGCATAGATGGCATTAATGACGAAACCCATCTTACTGTCTTGGACATAGTTGTCTTCCAGGCTTTCATAACCTGTGAGGATGGTCAAAGCAAACATTTATTAAAGCTCTTTTGATATTTTACGTTTAAAGATATTTCAAATGAACATGAAAGAGTGTGTGTGACCTATTTTACATCCGTAACACGATGACAAAAATATCCTCTCTCATTATATCATAAAATGATTGCAAAAATAAAGCAGCATTGATGCATTTTCTTTAACATTGTTTCACAGTGTCGTTCCTTATTTTTCTTTAACAACAACATTTCTCTTTCACGTTTATTGCCCGCCTGCACGGCCTAGATAACATCAGCCAAAAAGCTGTTTCAAAGGGAAGCAAGTCATTACATTTCAAAGACATTTTTTCTTCAGAATAATGCGTGATGATGAATCATGCGCAATAATGCCAAGAGCTTGTATTAAGGAAGCGGTAAGAATCCACTGGTTAATCCGTACTGTAATACTTCAGCCATGATATTTGCAAACTCTATTTTGTAGGCATTTTTTCAGCGCTTGAAAGAGAGCAATAGGGTGTCCAAAGACACGTTAATATCTCTAATCACCGGCGACAGCTCTCGCTTCGGTCAGAAAAACAGAAGATGAGAGGCTCGGTCACTGTCACAGCAAAGCAAACGTAACTCAACTCTGCGTTTAATAAGTTATGGACACGATGGTGACATTATTATTAATTGAACTAGAATATTCATTATTCATCCGTGTTCTCATTCTTCCGGTCTCCCTCATGTGTCAGAGTAAATGTGACAGCTGCGCACAAAAAAGATCACCGAACACCAGTAAATTCAAAGGATCAAGACCGTCAGAGGACACCCTACCGGCCCAATATCTGCTGATCTGTACCGTGCCAGCAAGAAGCAGAAAACTGATGCATTTCAGAGATAAAGATCACATATTCTCACAAGGCTCTCAAATGAAAGTGCATTGCGGCAAGCAGTGGGCACAAGATAAAACCAAGCCATGCTTTGCTCAAAATCTTGGTTCAGTCGTACTTTTTCATAGCCACAGAGCATAAATGAATACTTATGAGGAAAACTAAGTGAATTACAATGTACATTTGTTAATGATCTTTTATTATCATGAATGACAGCCCTTAGATGCATACAGAGATTAGAAAAGGTTTTTATGCATTTCTAATCCCCCGGGGGTCGGTTAGATCATTTATTCTCGAACGTGACATATCTAGTAATACGTTAGAATATCAACGATTTGTTTAAATGCATATATTAGAAAAGACATGATAAGATACTGTGTCATCACATTAGATGTCACTCCTGAAACCTTCCTGTTATCAAAATAACATCAATACAAGCATGTCTTTTCTGACAGTGAGCGGAGCACAACCTATAGAAATAACAGAAGAACGACCCTTTAATGTCTTTTCCGAAAGCTGTGATTTATTGATTTAAGCACAGGCCAACCGTTCCTCGTTGGAACATGCAGCAAAGCCAACTGAGATTGACATTTGATTCATGTTATTGGGATCTAAACTTCAAACCACAGCGTCCATATTAAAAGTGGATAAAACATCCCAATAACTTCATATATTAGAGGTCAAGTGATATACAGTGCTGTCCACTGACATATAATCTAAACACCTTCAGTGATCCGTTAAAAGCTTGAAAAAATGTGATTTCCTGTAAGACGATGATTTGAATTGATATACGGTAGCTGTATGATATCAGTCGACCTCTGTCTATATTGTCACTAACCGAAGTGCCTCCAAGTTCAAGGTCTTTAGCAAAAAATCACTTACCATGTTGAAGTTCTAGACAAAGAAATAATAACACAACAGCAAAACATAACTACTACTATAACTCCACGTGTTTAACTCTGCTTTTACATTGTAAAGAGTTACTAAATAGCAATCATCAGTAATTTAATGAAATGCTTGCCTCTCGTCCACAATAAATCAAGAAAACACAACGTAAATAAATATGATAATGAACTCGGCAAAGCGATGCTGTAAAATGCGATGAACCAACATGTGAACAACATGAAAGCTCCCAAAATAAGAAAATCAGATCAGACAAGTTGCATGCTTTAGTTACAAAGTCACTTTAAGTTTAAGTTTAGATAAGTGTAGTTTTATAACATTACTGGAAAAATGTAAAAAATATTGTGCTGAAAATGCAGAAAATAAAAGTTGGTGTCATTTTAAAAACATGCTCATTGGGCGTTGTTTTAAAATAGCGCCTAAGCTGATGTTCGTGAGCCGAAGAGAAATGCGCCATAAAAAAGATTCAGTTTACCTAGATCACCATCTAGACAGCAGACAGAATGTGTCCAAAAGAGCAAAAGACAGAAATATGCCTTTGAATTATTATAAAACCTAATCGAATGTGTTGTACTAGTTGATTGAGTAACAACAGAAAACAGCGATTCCCCATCGTGAAACACAGAGCGAAGTTAGAAAAAGAACAGCATGCTGAACGCAGACTCTTCCCTTTCCTTGAGGGTAAAGATAAAACCAACTGATTGAAAGAATGTTTTGTTTGAAACGTCTCAAATTAAGCAAGACCTGAACATTTGAATACAGGTAAAACAACAGTAAAAACTTCATACGGACTATTCCTTCATATTAATGCAGTATACAGTACAGTTCCCTATTTTTACAGATTCTTTCACAGTGTAAGGCCGTGTTCAGACTTGACTTTTTTTGGACAAGAAAAAGTTGACAAAAGCACTTTTTTAGTAAAACAAAACGCTGGCAACGTCTGTGCAGGAAGGCAGCCCAGAGAAACTTAGGCAGCGTAACAGAGGTCTATTTGCATTATAAACAGAGAGCGTCTTTGCAATAACAAATCACATATTTAAAAACTACAATACTAATTTCTCGCTAGAAATGTAATCAGAAGTTGTTGAAAGTGAAGATTAAACTTATATTTATACAAAACTATCCTCCAACTGGCATTTTGGCCGGCATTTAATTTTTTCGAGCTTGAGCCTTCTCGACCAATCACGTTCCTCACATGTTGTTATGGAAACTACAGGTCTCTGTCATTGGTTAGCTGTGAAAAAGGAGCTTGACGTAGGGCGTTTCCAGAAAAGTTGAACTTTTTTCGACCTCAAAAGTCGCTCTGAGCTGCAGAAAAAGATGCCGGCGCTGGCATTTAAAAAAGCTTCAAAAAGGAAGTCAAGTCTGAACACGGCCTAAATTGGCACTTTTTTTACACTTTAGGATGATGTTGGGTTCTTTCGACCTTGGTTGGGTCAAATGTGGACATATTGTTAGGTTTGTCAATACTTCACCCATCCATGGGTTAAACAACTCAAGAATGTATATATACAGTATAAATCGAGTTTTAAAACATATAATTATGATCTGAAATGCTTTGAATCTACTTTCAATACCTGAGCAGTTCTTCTTATAGTTTGTGTTTTCCTGCGGGTGTCCCGGGAGTCGACACTGGAAGCGATACTGCCAGAATTCAGCAAACCACGGGTTCCTGGTGTTGGTGTTGAGGCGTAACTTCAGGAAGTATTCATTGAATGACGTGACCTCTTCTGTCTGGAGCTTGACGGTGATGCCCCCCACAGCCTCCTGCTCATAACCCTCCACGACCTCATCTCTGTCCGCCCATCCGTCACTGAAGGAAACAGGTCACAGAGAGTCTAATGAAACAGCCAATTACCAGCCGCTTCAATCTCACTGCGACGCCTAAATAACAGAACAACACAAGCGCTCTCCCGCGCACTGACCTACTTTAGCACAGGCTGAAGATACACACACACCTTTACACAAATGATGGGTTGAAGGAAGACATATCAGTACTTGTATTTCTTAGGACTCGTGACCTTGGCATTAGTGCCATAATACTGATTGTACAATACAAGAGACAGAACACATTGTATACAGTATATGGTGTAGATTATAGAGCAGACAGTGGTGTGTATGAAGCTGTTTCAGCAGCAGCTCATCTCAGTGTGACTTGACAGTGTTTTGCTGGAGCTCAAGGTGTCTCTCTCTGGGCTTATGAAAGTCTCAGCACCATCTGTCTCTCAGCATCCTCTCGGCAACATGCCAAAGGCCCTATTCTTAGATGGATATTTCATGTGTAAACATGCGGAGGACACACACCGTTGTATTTTAGCATGACCACAAGATTGAATTAACAAATAATATGAATAGTTAGGGTTAGGGTTGAATAAAATGTATTCAATTAGCAGACGCTTTTATCTTACAAATAAGGAACAATAATTATATATAATTGTAATGAAGTAGGCGGGACGAGACCGAGACCGTCTCGTATCACGGAGGAGATCGAGAGCATAAGAGGACGAGCGACTGGACCGTCAAAGGGAGAGGACCGGGTCCGGACATATGTTAAGTTGATTTATGTTTGTGTTGCCGGCAGTCGACCGTGAGGTGGCTGCCGGCATTTTATTTCTGTGTTATTGTTTGTTTATTTATTAAAACTTTATTTAAATGTTTGCCGGTTCCCGCCTCCTTCCTTGCCTACTTTGAAGTGTATTACAATAATTATAAACCCAAATTATATAATCCCAAAATAATAAAATATCCAAATGATATATTAATATCCAAATGTATGTACACATGTAAATATTTCTTAAATATATACATGCATGTATGTGTATATTTATATATACGTAATTATTTTACACAGTACACACACAAAAACCTTTATTTTGCATGCGATTGGTTACGAATAATCGTTTGGCAGCCCCAGTGTTTCTAAACATTGTGGGATCTTTTCATAGACATTATGACTATACCGTACAAACTCTATATTCTATCTACTACCTCTCAACCCTACCGCTAACTTAACCATCACACAGATCTGTTTGTATTTTGACATTTTCAAATAAGCATCTTCTAGTTTGTTTGATAATCATTGTGGGAACTGACAGAAGGCGTTTAGAGTCTTATCGTCCTTGATAGGGTCACCACACGCACACACAGTCCTCTTCTACACATGTCCTGAGTCTGTGTTCAGTAAGTTCTTCAGAATTGAACGTCCTTTACTACAGTCTCCTTGACCCAGAATAGAGAAGCTTTGGCCAAACGATGCTCAGGCACAGGAGGGCGGAACGGAGGAGATGAATATGCATTCATCCAACAAAGCAGGAGAAAAAAACTCCAGTCAGTGTCATTTTAATGTGTCATTAAACCAGCGGCGGCATCAGTAATCTGACATCAGAATCATTATCTGATAGGCCTGGTGCTTATGAAACTAGCGGATTATGGTTTAATACATCTGAAGTGTGATTCCACAGCAGTCAGTGAGGATTCTATCGCTTAGACTCATTCACAGTAACATCTATGAATTTGCAGACAATAATCAGTAAAGTGCAGTCACCTGCCAATGAGGAGGAATTCTCTAGCGACCCCGAGGCGTCTCATGGCCATGAGGAGACCACGGACCGTCATTCCTTCACAGAAACAGACCACCACGCGAGCTTTGGGCAGACGTTCTCTGAGTTTCCTCAGCAGACGGTCGAAATGTTTCTCTCCGGCGTTGCTGTAGATCTTGTCGGAGTGAGAGATGCACAGACCCTCCTGAGACGCCAGCTCCTTGAACGCCTCCATCCCACTCTCTCCATAGTTCCCTGAAGAACATCAACACATCCAATTCCATTCAAGATTCAATGAACTTTTCAGCCATACTTCTTCTCTATTAGCTTTGAGGTCATAAGGCTATTGTACTTTAAAGGGGGACAGAAATAACTTTCAGATGAAGATCGCATTAAAAATGTACAGTCTTTCTCTTCCGGGAAAACAGGTCGACCAGATTTACTGTAGCACCTTGCAATCAGGGAATGGCAATGTCCCCTCCTCCTAACTTTCTGTCTAGTTATACAAAAACAACATATCATTGTCCATGGCTATGATGCAAACTAAAGGTAAATCCTAATATTAAAAACAAACAAACTCTTTGATTTGTCACCATTTCCATCAGTATAATGTAGGTCAAGATCAGAGCATCAACAGAATATAATGAATAAATGAAAGAGATGAGCTGAGAACTGAAGAGTAGGACACACATTGACATTTATTTTGTTCGAATTATCTGAGTGCTCAGCTTGTTGACCCCGATTGTGCTTTAAATGGCATTAAGCAGATTAAAGTGTTTCGTTTTAATCACAGACTGGGTCGTATTTGGAATAATGTGGTGTGGTTAACAATGAGAACAATGTCAATCTCTTGATAAGGGTATGACAATAGAAAGCGCCTTTTTTGACTAATGATGTTAAAGCAACACTTCAGAACTTTTGCTCACGGCTTCATCATGTGGTTGATGAGCGCAGTTGTCTGTTTCCAGTGTGGCTAATAATAATGCTGTATAAGCTTCCCTGTGGGCAGCGCAATACACCTGAATTTGTTTACTAAGCTGATGGAACCGGCGAATGCAGAAACGTTGTTTGGAAACTATGTGGCGCTGACCCGAACACAGAACTTACAGAGTGTGCTTGTAGCCGCCATGGGGATGCTCAGGTACCAGCGCGAGTAGAATTCGTCCAGTTAAGAGTTTTTATACCACTGAAATCATTTTAGAGACATGAGGTCGAATTCATTTTCACCCTTTCTGAATTTCAACAATGATGTTATTGATGGGTTTTTTATTTCTTTAAAAGGTTTAGAAAGTTTAATCAAAATGACTACATCTCCTGAGCTATAAAAGACCAACCTTTGAGCAATTTAAGATCTCTTCTGGCATGACACCAGAGACAGCAAAGATGAGTAGGTGAAGGTTTCCCTTACCCTCAGTGTGGACGGCTGACACATACGTCCAGTTGTACCGCTTGACAATGTCCAAGAGAGCTCTGGCTTGAAGTGTGTCGGATGGCACAACCCTGAGGAAATACTTATAAAGAGTTTTGTCACTCAAATCAATGCTTGTAGCGGAATATGCAATCTGTGGGATGTTAAAAAGCTGCAGCAGGTTCTGGACCTGAATGGCCACCGAGCTGGAGCCAGGTCCAATGACACCAGCGATGGGCTTTTTGGACGATGGCTGCTGAGCAGAAAGATTTCCTTCAACGCACCACTTCAATCCATCTCTTTCATCACGGATAGAAATGAGAGAGTCTCTTATAAACTCAATACTTTGTTCCAAAGCCACTGAAGAGTGCCAGCAGGAGTCCCTGATTTCACAACCCAGAGTGATGTTGGGCAGAAGGTTCGGATCAGAATTGATTCTATCCAGCGTGTGAAACATCGCTTCCACTCTTTGGATGCCGTACTGCTCCCTGATCTCCCCACACTTTCTCTCCGCCACCTTCTCTGCCGCCGGCTGGTGATGGACAGAAAACAAAGCCCCGATGATGATATCGCCATCCATCCTCGCCACCGAGCGGGATGCCGCTCTGGGCGCCGCTGACCTCTCATGTGATTTAGCAGCTGAGATGGAATGAGTATAAAACAATAAGACTGAGATGAACAAAAAGAAGGTGACGTTCATTCTTAACATCATGTCTGTGCTGTCAGATGTTTCCACTCATATCCATTGTGATGTTTAGTGATGCAAATATTTGCCGCATCCCAGTGCAGTCATGAAGAGCTTTTCTGCAAAATGAAGATGACATTGAGTAACTTTATTCAACACCTGCCAACAAACTCTAACAAGCTGTCCTGATGTTTTGCTTGATGTTCTGTTTTAACAATGAAGAGCATATTAGATTCAGCACCGCGGACAGCTCACAGATGACACAGACTCACTTTAAAGTTAATGTCAATGATGTTGACACATTAATCATTTGCTTTCGGAAATAATGCAAATATTGCAAATAATAGTAATATCTTGTGAACACTTCATTAAATCAATACGCAGAAGTTTTGAAACGAGACAATTTTACACAAAACTGACTCACGTGTAATGCAGACGAGCTGTTCATTGTCTTTAAGATAGAACCTGATTTATAATAATACATCCTAACAGAGCTACAGTTAGTGATCGCGTTTACACGTTATATATGTGTCATACATGCAGAGATGTCGCTCACCTGCTGGAACAGCGCGTGCCGTCGCGTGCCTCTGTTGCGCAGCCGGAGCTCAAACTGCGCGTGCTTTCTGCAGCCTCCTTTATAAACTGTGCACGTGAAAGCAGGTCACATAAAGACACCAGCACGCAGACAACAAAATGAAGAGATGTGAAACATTTCGAAGAACAATAATATACTTGTTATATATTAACCATGGTGTTCAATCGTTTGATAATATCAATTTAATCGTTTAACGCTTAAGAACATACGAATGTGATGTAACGTGATGTAAATAAAAGGGGAGGAGCATGTTTTAATTGTTCAGGGATTTATAAAATGAAATTCATGATCTCTTTTCTATTAAATATTTACGTTTTTTTGTTATTTAAATGTTTTCTACGTCTTTCTTTTAAGTATGTATTTATCAGTCTCGTGAAAAACAACTTATTTTCAAAAATAGTTATTGTTTATTTTAAACATGTCAATACTTTTTCCCAATACTACCCAGACTTTAAATTTACCCTTAATTTACGCATGCGTCAACCTGAAGAGAAACATTTTTCATTTAAATATGTGTGCAAGCCATTTCACCAGAGCCGGTGTCTATCAAAATCTGACTCCCCGTGAGATTATGATCCCCAGACCGACCCTCCCTATGAGCGAACTAAGCGGCAGTTCAGGGCCTGACCGCCTCTAGGGGGCCCCAAGGGCACATGAGATAACCGCTTTTTGTGATATATTCATGACACACATCCATTTTCTCATGTAAGGCCGTACCCCACTATTGTTTTTGTGCTTTGTGTCAAAATTTGTGAAATAACGGACTAAACGCAACATTAAAATATCACAATAAGTGAGATTGCCAACAAATGAAAATGAAATAATTGTGTGCATATTGTAAATTAATTCAACGGTTATCAAGTAAATACACATAAAAAAGATAAAATCACCCTCAATGGCTGTGTGGCTTTGAAAGGGTGTTTATAGGTTGTAGAAAATATAAAAAATATTGACAAATAGTTAAATGCATTGAACAATAAGTTCCACAAGCTATGTATGGTGTGTGCTCAAAATTTAACGGGACAGTTAACCTAACATTGGAAGTCATGAGATGATCAAATGTTTTGACAATCACAATACACTTGTAGTGCAAGGTTTAAGTGTTTTTGTTTTTAAGACATTCCTACATCCCAACACAGCTACAACTAATATAATTGGGTGTGTTAGGTTTAAAGTGTGTGTGCAAATAATCAAACATTGACAATAGTCGATTGTATTGGGGGCACAGGGGGACCCCCAAATAAAATATGCTTAGGGCCCCGTAAGGCTTGTCCAGTAGACCATTACCATTTTGCTCTGTCTTTTTTATTCTCTTAAATGATCTGGGGATCTCTTAAAACCTTCTGGAGGCCCTCTAGGAGACCCAAGAGCCCAGTTTGAAAACCCCTGGTTTAGAGAATGCACTGAAAAGCAAACATATATACAGTATAGTTCATAAAGCCATTACTATAACATGCACATGAACGAGAATAATGTTGTGATGATTCACACTATGTAAAAGAATCAGATGCCAGCCATGCTTATCACTTAGAAGACGTATTAAAACAGGCCCATTGAAATGAAATGTGTATTAAACAAGAAACACGGACCTCTGGTGGTACAGCGCAAATACAGCAGTAAATATGCCAAATGTATTCTAATGCAGTTTGACTTTGAAATGTCAAATGTCCCTGTGTCCATGAGACACAATATCATCTGTCCGGTCTTTGCTGCGAGAAGGATTAATTATCAACAGGATTTGTCAATGTCTGTGTGTCATGCAATGTTTTTCACATTCAACAAACTTCAGACATGTGAGAATAATAATGTGTTCACTGGAGGATTGTGTAAGCAGTTATATGACACTGTTATATCAGCTGAGTTCATTCTCTCAGTAACAGCGTCCGGTCAGACTCTCTACACACAGCCCGAGGATAGTGATGGAATCTTTCTTCATTATCAGGATATGGATGTGTCAATGTTCTGTTGTCCCTCACCGTGAGACGATTGTTTGCCGTGTTTTAGTCCAGTGTGAGATCACAGGCATCTAAACATGAGAAAAGACATCAGATTACAAGACATTTCCAACACAACAAATGATGTGTGATGTGAGGTGGTGGTGCAGGTGTGTGTGCGCGTCTGTTTGTACCTAAACATTTGCAGAATAACAATTCTTCACCGTCTTCCATCAACACTATAAAAAAAACATCCGACTCCACTTAAATACCATTATATTTGACTGAAAATGTCGAAATGTTTAACTCAAGTTAAAGAATACAAGAATACAATGTCACGAACAAATATGTGATGTGCTCTGTTGTTTTCATAAGTCACACTAATCTGTTTATGAAGACGTGTAAATATCAGCATGTCATTTGTCATTTTTAACCCTTTCACCAATCGGCTGGTGATCATTTCTTGAATATATAAACTGTATATATATGGGATTTGATGGCATAACTCCACATCAAACACTACACAACTGATGGAGTAACAATGTTGACCAAACATGTTTCTGGTGAATGCTGACCATTTTAGCTTGTTTTTCAATACAGAAGTATTGTTTGCTTGAGGTTCTTCAACAACATTTATTTTGGATCAATGCAGGGTGGGCAACATTTTTGACTAGACGGCAGCAGTCTTTGGTGTGAAATTCAGATTTGACTTATTTAATAGAGCAGTAAACTGAATACACAGCGCTGTCAGAGGAGAACTGGACCTCCCAGCTGGGTCTGATCTCTCACAAGGTTATTTGGGAGTCCTTTTCTGTATGTGCTGCTTACACACATTTCATGGTATTACCACAAATGTTTTGCATGTAAGTTTGTATATAATTCTCTCATGTTTAAGAGCCATTTTCATATATGCAGGAATGGCAGTTCTGGTTTTAATACCTAACATCTTTAATACCCCATCCTCTAACCACTGAGCTACAGGAAGAAGCATAGTTTCACTTTTGTCATAAACTCACTGGGCTGGTTTTGTTACTGGAAAGACGCAGAACAACTGTGTTAGGATATACACCATCAGGGAAATGTAAATGTGTCTTCAGTTTAACACAAGATGGTGCCAATGACCTTCACATGTGTGTCTGTATGTGATACAAGAAGATCAGACAGATTTCTGCACCAGAGGATGAACGCATTGCATGACGATGGCAAATATCTCAAATGATCTAAAACCTTTGGTCATCTCTATTAACATTAAATACATTTACAGTTTCATGTCTGAAGTACATTATGAAGAGCAGACCAAAACCTTTAATCTTCTTTCACATTTCATAAAGTACAACACATGAGATACTTTTGAATGACTTCCCATATTAACATTCTTTAAATTGATCTTTCTCACTGTAATACAAAGACAACAAACTATTGGATAATAAACCGCAAATCCAGCTTAGAGAGGTTGAGTGAACGTTGTGTTAAATGTGTGTTTGTATTTGTGTGTCAGAGACGTGTCAAGTGTGAGATCGTTTTCCCTGTGAGAAAATCTTGAGCTTTTATTTTCTGATAATACACATATTTTATACACATTTTAAAGGAATATTTTAAGTTACATGCAATTTAAATGGGCAGTTCATGTCGAAATGGAAACAATGTTGTTATTTACAAACTGTCAGGTGTTGTGCAAAAGTGAGAAAGCTGTAAAGAACAAAGAGTATAAAAATAGACATAAGTAGATGTGAAACAAGTATATATCCAAAGAACTTAATTTCAAGCTATATATAAAGATTATATAAAATATATGCACAATTGTACCTTCAAATGTTTATCTGTATGTCAGATCAGAGAAGATCAAAGAGGAAAACATGAATGCAGCAATAAGCGTCAATTATAGGGCATTGCCATTGAAAGCAGAACACATTAAAGTAATATATTGGCCATTTCACATCTGTCCGATTCCGCAACTCAGCAACTTGAAAATGAGAGCATGACATGTAGCTATTGTACACTTCTTAAGATCTTGTGTATGGCTTTCAGTATCATGAATTCATTTCACTTTACTTTAATTTCAAGGGAAATGTTTTTGAGAGTGACAGATTTATGAGACTGAATATTTATTCATGTAACATTTTTTTCTATAAAAATGTAAAACAAACAGAAGACATAAACAGTTTATCCTGCATTTGAAAGAGAAAATTTTAGTTTATTTCTATACCTCACTTGTGTCTCACAGAAGGCTTTATAATCTTACATTTAGTTCCCGTGAAGCCAAACTTGACCCCAAATCCAGCATAGAGAGGTTCAGTGAATGTGGAGTTAAATGTGTGTATGTGTGTGAGTGTGTTTGTGTCAGAGACGCTGTAGAAGGACAGAACGCCACCTGACCAGTCCAGATACACTGCTACTCTGTTATTGTGAGGTAAATGTATGTCAGTGCTTGTACCGTTGTGATGGGCAGTGAATTTATCTTTGCTTAAATTCAGATTCCAGGACATTTCCTGATATCTAAACTTAAAATCTCTCCATCCTTTACTGTTCATTTCTTTATATGACACTGATATCACAGCTTCTCCACTGAGTTCAACCTCCCAGTAACAGCGTCCAGTCAGACTCTCTCTACACAAAACCTTAAACTGTTCTTTTTAATTTGTTTGGATGATATGCCTTGACGCCTGATTTTAGGGCAGATGCCACTACACTGTCCTTTGACACACAGAAATGTTCTGCTGTGTTTCGATCCAGTGTGAGATCAACGGCATCTGAAAACAACACAAGGCATTTATAAAGAGAACATTTATGACTACATAAAAGTAAAAAAAGTGTGTCTTTTTACATTTCTGTGGTCCTGCGGTAATCCTGAGTTCTCCGCCATGATCCACACTATATGAAAAAAATGTGCATGCAAAACAAATATTACATTTACGCATTTGGCAGACGCTTTTATCCACAGACACGACCACCATACAAGGGTTGAACCACCACTGATGATATAGAACATTACACAAACTTTTTTATGAAAACAGTGCTAAGGGTGTCTTTACACATCAACAAACTGATAAAAGTTCACACCCTGATTTTTCCTCACGTCCCTCTTTCAAACAGAGTTGCAAAAAATCTTTAAAACACAACATACTTGAGTTTGCTGAGTGTGCAGTTTGGATCATCGAGTCTTTCAGAGAGCAGCTGAACTCCTGAGGGTCCCGGGTGATTGCAGCTCAAGTCCAGTTCTCTCAGGTGTGAGGGGTTTGACCTCAGAGCTGAAGCCAGATGACCACAACCTTCTTCTGTCACCATACAGCCTGATAATCTACAAACACAAAACTTGACATCAGAAATAAAGCACAAGCCCTCAACACCCAAATAGGGATTCACCGATCATGATTTTTCATGGCTGATTCCGATACCGATTTTCTTCTTTTAAACAACAAACAAGAAAAAATTAGAGTATACATAAACAACATGTTTATTTGGTATTTCACAGTTATTGAAAACAATGACTGTAACCATCTGAAATTAAATGCAGTAACTGCACAATAAGCACATTCAATCCAAAGATGGTCAGCTTTTTCTTTTAATGGGGTTGAAACTACATAAAACTGGCCTTGAAAATGTATACATCAACTGTATCTATGTGAAATTAAAGGCAACAACAACTGCATAGTTCAACAATTTAAACAACTCAATCAACACAATATCAAAAACTTGAATAAAGACATTTACTTATCAGCACAAAGTTTTTGTTTTTCAATTTGGTGTAAAGAAAGAGGGCTTTACCAGTGAAAGTTAATTAAACCAAAGAATATAAATAAATTATTCCAAAATGTTAAATTAAATAAAGTTTAGGTGCTTTTTAAATAAAGTCAAAAGGCTATCATTTTAATGTAAAATGAAAATAATCATCCTTAACAGAGCTGACGTTTATTTATGGCTTTTTTAAAAGTGAATGCATGTTCTTCGTTACAAACACGTGAGAAGCTGAGCCTTCGCGATAATCTTGTCCTTTGCAGACATTTCAGATTGCAATCGTCACATCCTGCTCAAAGATTTCGAAATATTTCCACACAAATGACATGTTCGCGATTGATTCGAATGTCTATGCGGCCGCGGGCGCACTTCCGAAAAAAAACGGCCGTTAAAAAAAAAAAGACGGTTGCCGATCTGTGTTAGATGCAAAAATAGACCGGTTTTCGATTTATGGCCGGTCAACAGGTGCATCCCTACACCCAAAAATAACTTCTCTTTTCGTGGCATGAATACAAAAAGACAAATGCTATCCTGATTTTTGAAACTGAATTTTAATATGAATTTCTAGATTATCTTACATTTTCTCTTTTAATCCTAATATATATTGCTTATTTGCTTTTGATCTTAATAGATATAAAATCGTATTAAAATATAAAACTAGATAACAAAATTGAAAGGGGTCATATGTTGTTCTGTGTCTTTGGTGTGTTATAAGATGCCCATGCATGTATTAGACACGTAATATTGCAGAAATGGTCTCAACCTTATTAACTGCATTAACTCATCTACTGCACTGTAACCTCATTAACTGCATTAACTCATCTACTGCACTGTAACCTATTACTGCATTAACTGCACTCCTCATGCTCATCACTGTAACTCATTAACTGCATTAACTGCAAGCATTAACTCATCTATTGCACTGTTCATTAACTGTTATTGCATCTGCACTGTAACCTCATTAACTGCATTAACTCATCTTACTGCAACCTCATTAACTGCATTAACTCATCTATTGCAACTGCATTAACTCATCTACTGCATGTAACCTCATGCATTAACTCATCTATTGCACTGTAACCTCTGCATTAACTGTGTAACCTCATTAACTGCATTAACTCATCTATTAACAATGCATTAACTCATCTACTGCACTGTAACCTATTAACTGCATTAACTCATCTACTGCAACTGCATTAACTCATCTACTGCACTGTAACCTCATTAACTGCATTAACTCATCTACTGCACTGTAACCTTATGAACTGCATTAACTCATCTATTGCACTGTAACCTCATTAACTGCATTAACTCATCTACTGCACTGTAACCTCATTAACTGCATTAACTCATCTACACTGTAACCCTGCATTAATGCATGTAACTGCATTAACTGCATTAATCATCTATGCACTGTAACCTCATTAACTGCATTAACTCATCTATTGCACTGTAACCTCATAACTGCATTAACTGCACTGTACTCTGCATTAACTCATACTGCACTGTAACCTCATTAACTGCATTAACTCATCTATGCACTGTAACCTGCAACTGCATTAACTCATCTATTGCACTGTAACCTCATGAACTGCATTAACTCATCTACTGCACTGTAACCTCATTAACTGCATTAACTCATCTACTGCACTGTAACCTCATTAACTGCATTAACTCATCTATTGCACTGTAACCTCATTAACTGCATTAACTCATCTACTGCACTGTAACCTCATTAACTGCATTAACTCATCTATTGCACTGTAACCTTATGAACTGCATTAACTCATCTACTGCACTGTAACCTCATTAACTGCATTAACTCATCTACTGCACTGTAACCTAAACTGCATTAACTCATCTATGCACTGTAACCTCATTAACTGCATTAACTCATCTATGCACTGTAACTCATTAACTGCATTAACTCACTGTACCTCATTACTGCATTAACTCATCTACTGCACTGTAACCTCATTAACTGCATTAACTCATCTAACTGTAACCGCACTGTAACTGCATTACTGATTAACTCATCCTCATTAACTGCATTAACTCATCTACTGCACTGTGCACCTAAACCTCATTAACTGCATTAACTCATCTATGCACTGTAACCTAACTGCATTAACATGCAATCATCTGCACTGTAACCTCATTAACTGCATTAACTCATCTATTGCACTGTAACCTCATTAACTGCATTAACTCATCTACTGCACTGTAACCTCATTAACTGCATTAACTCATCTATTGCACTGTAACCCTCATCTACTGCACTGTAAACCTCATTAACTGCATTAACTCATCTACTGCACTAACCTCATGCAACTGCATTAACTCATCTATTGCACTGTAACCTCATAACTGCATGCACTGTAACATTAATTAACTCATCTACAAACCTCTGCATTAACTCATCACTGTAACCTCATTAACTGCATTAACTGCACTGTAACCTCATTAACTGCATTAACTCATCTACTGCACTGTAACATTAACTGCATTAACTCATTAACTATGCACAACCTTATAACTGCATTAACTCATCTACTGCACTGTAACCTCTGCATTAACTCATGCACTGTAACTGCATTAACTGCACTGTAACCTCATTAACTTAACTCCTACTCCTTATGAACTGCATAACTCATCTACTGCACTGTAACCTCATTAACTGCATTAACTCATCTACTGCACTGTAACCTCATTAACTGCATTAACTCATCTACTGCACTGTAACTCATTAACTGCATTAACTCATCTACATGTAACCTTATCTGACTCATCTACTGCACTGTAACCTGCATTAACTCTAACCTGCATTAACTCATCTATTGCACTGTAACCTCATTAACTGCATTAACTCATCTACTGCACTGTAACCTCATTAACTGCATTAACTCATTATTCACTGTAACCTTGTTAACTATCTCACTGTACCTCATTAACTGCATTAACTCATCTACTGCACTGTAACCTTATGAACTGCATTAACTCATCTATTGCACTGTAACCTCATTAACTGCATTAACTCATCTATTGCACTGTAACATGAACTGCATTAACTCATCTACTGCACTGTATTAACTGCATTAACTCATCTAACTGCTGCATTAACTCATCTATTGCACTGTAACCTTATGAACTGCATTAACTCATCTACTGCACTGTAACCTCATTAACTGCATTAACTCATCTACTGCACTGTAACCTTATGAACTGCATTAACTCATCTATTGCACTGTAACCTCATTAACTGCATTAACTGCACTGTAACTCATTAACTGCATTAAATCATCTATTGCACTGTAACCTATTAACTGCATTAACTCATCTACTGCACTGTAACTCATTAACTGCATTAACTCATCTATTGCACTGTAACCTTACTGCATTAACTCAATCTATTGCACTGTAACCATGAACTGCATTAACTCATCTACTGCACTGTAACCTCATTAACTGCATTCATCTATTGCACTGTAACCTTATGAACTCATTGTAACCTCATTAACTTAACTATGCACTGTAAAACTGCATTGCACTGTAACCATTAACTCATCTCACTGTAACCTGCATTAACTCATCTACTGCACTGTAACATTAACTGCATTAACTGCCTCTATTGCACTGTAACCTTATGTGCATTAACTCATCTATTGCACTGTAACCTCATTAACTGCATAACTCATCTACTGCACTGTAACCTCATTAACTGCATTAACTCATCTGCACTGTAACCTCATTAACTGCATTAACTCATTTTGCACTGTAACCTCATTAACTGCATTAACTCATCTATTGCACTGTAACCTCATTAACTGCATTACTCATCTATTGCACTGTAACCTATGAACTGCATTAACTCATCTACTGCACTGTAACCTCATTAACTGCATTAACTCATCTACACTGTAACCTTATAACTGCATTAACTCATCTATTGCACTGTAACCTCATTGCATTAACTCATCTATGCACTGTAACCTCATTAACTGCATTAACTCATCTACACTGTAACCTTATGAACTGCATTAACTCATTACTGCATGTAACATTAACTGCATTAACTCATCTACACTGTAACCTCATTAACTGCATTAACTCATCTACTGCACTGTAACCTCATTAACTGCATTAACTCATCTATGCACTGTAACTTATGAACTGCATTAACTCATCTACTGCACTGTAACCTCATTAACTGCATTAACTCATCTACTGCACTGTAACCTCATAACTGCATTAACTCATCTACTGCACTGTAACCTCATTAACTGCATAACTCATCTATTGCACTGTAACCTTATGAACTGCATTAACTGCAAACCTCATTAACTGCATAACTGCATGTAACTCTCATTACGCACTGTAACCTCATTAACTGCATTAACTATCTACTGCACTGTAACCAACTGCATTAACTCATCTATGCACTGTAACCTCATTAACTGCATTAACTCATCTACTGCACTGTAACTCATGAAACTGCATTACTCATCTATTGCACTGTAACCTCATAACTGCATTAACTCACTGCACTGTAACATCATTAACTCATTAACTCATGCACTGAACCTCATTAACTGCATTAACTCATCTATTGCACTGTCATTAATGCATTAACTCATCTACTGCACTGTAACCTCATTAACTGCATTAACTCATCTACTGCACTGTAACCTTATGAACTGCATTAACTCATCTATTGCTAACTCATTAACTGCATTAACTCATCTACTTGTAACCTCATTAACTGCATTAACTCATGAACCTCATTAACTGCATTAACTCATCTACTGCACTGTAACCTCATTACTGCACATGCATCTCAGCATTAACTGCACTGTAACCTTATGAACTGCATTGTTACCGATGGTTTGCTTGCTAACTGTTGTTACATGGCTCCACCGGTCTAGGGGTAAGGGAGGTCGTAACAAGGATTTTTAAAAGGTTTAGCCAAAAAAACACCTAACAGTCAGGCAAGAGCCCTTTTCTCCCATTCCAGCACTCCCCGAAAATCACACAGATTTTTGTAGTTTACAAAAAAGTAGTTTATTTTGACAATTTCAAAGTAAAACAAACATACAAAAGGTGGAGCAAAATAAGGCTTAAGGATGGGGATCCGGCCAAAAACTTAAGGGAGAAGAGCTTCCTTACCTCACAAAACAAAAAGAACAAAGAAATAGTCTTACCTTGCTCCCTTTCTGACCAAAAACATGAACCTTAAATAGAAAAGGCATCCACCTCCCTACCGCTACAAAAACTATAATAATAAAACTTCTGCTTAAGTTTCCAGCTGCTAGTTAACCCAGTAGTAACGTCTGTTTAAACTGTACACCAACAAGCACACAAACAGGCAACAGCTAGCACATATGCTACTGTCTGGAACAGGAGAAGACCGGCTCAGAAGGTAACAAAGTCAAGAAAGGGGCGGTTCTCTACACAAGGTCTCCAGCTTTATCCACAAGCTCTTCCTCCAACAGCCAATCCGGTCAAGGCAGAAGAAGATTACAATTAGGACCAGCTGACAACAAACGACAGTTGTGTCATTCTCACCAAGCTTCTGTCTGTAGTCTATTCAAGCTTTGTGCAGGTCTACAATCTTGTCCCTGACATCCTTTAAAACTGTGAGAATTTGGGTTTTGCCTGTGTCCCATACATATATTTCAATATACATTGCTATTCTATATCCTGACGGTTTAAGATTATGATGTTTAACAAATATGAGTTATGTCTAACCTTTACTAAAATGTCACCGAACAGTTCACCAAGATCACAGAATGTTCCAGACACTGAGAACAAAGAAACTAACTATGTGATGTCTTTTGCTAATAATATTAATTCTGAGAATCTGGTATTTTTCCATGCCGTACCCGACTTCCTCTTTTATGCACATAAATATTGTACCCCTGTTTAATAAACTTTGGACTCTGAATGAACTGCACTTCTGTGTCTGTGTCATTTTTGGTCTCCAGATCGATCTGAACTTTGTGGGTTCCATCGACTAGACTCTTCAACCTTCTACTTAGTTAAAAGTAACAATCTTCTGATAGGGGACAAAAAGTAATATTCTTACAGTTGGGGGCTAGTCTGAGAAAGGGGGAACACCGGCGATCGGGCACGGACCTACATTAAAAGGGGTAAGTGTTTTGATATTTCTTTTTTGTTTTGAAGAAATATAGCGCTTACCCTGTAGGATCCCGGCAGTTATATTTCGTAGAGAGACAAAATAGGTTTAACACTCATTGTAAGTGGGATTTAGGTCCCATTGTTGTGACACTTCGGCTGGCAACAGTAATTGAAACATTATTAACGGGAGTGATTTGATATACAGTCCTGATCACACTGTATGGGTTGATCACGGTGCAGCTTTGCTATTCAGATTATAGGCTTTGTGTTCAGAAACTTTGTTCGTTCTAAAAAACAAAAATCCAATATTATTCTTCAAAAATTATAGTAAATTGGGATACAAATTATTGTCATCACAATTACTGTATGTTGATACATTCTGATCAGGAAAAGACGGTGAATTAATAAATCACCCACGGTCACAATACGATACATGCACTATAGTTGAAACAGTTGGTCGATTGAGCACTGAAGTTTATATTATATATATTTGTACATAGAACGGAAACTTTTCACAGTTTCCGTTGCTGCTTTTCACTTGCTGTATTATTTGTGCTGATAGAGAGAAAGATGGGGAGTTCTGTTTCAAGACCGTTGCCTGGCGAAAAACCAGTTGAATTTATGTATAGAAATAATCAAGGGTTTTACGTTGAACCATATAATAGCAACCTCGCAGGATGGTCGGAGGAAAAGAAACCGCAGATCGAGATTCCCTATCCGAGGGACGGTTCATTTTTTAGACGAGGGAATGGACTTGGCAAAGGGTATAGTAAAAGGGGGATGGGGCGACCCATTATGGGATTATCCATACATGAATAAAGCTTATGCCGTATGGATAGAAATGAAAAAGGTTTGGGACCAGGGTCCCGAGAGAGAGAAAATTGTTGCATATGTTAAAAAACTTATGATAGGGGACAAAAAGTAATATTCCTACAAAAACCTATTTGGTCTTGACCATGGTGGTGGAGAGGTTGAAATGGAAGACATAGATTCTGTTGGCAGGTATCTTTTAAATACATAAACTGACCTAGGAGTACTGTCTTAAAGTGACAGGACTATCTGTGGTCCATATAGGCACATAACCAATCTGTGGAGCCAGAATTCTTGCTACAGGATCAATTACTTATTTCACTGACTGAAATGCAAATCAATTTATAACCTTTATATAACATTTTTTCCCCTGAATTTAATTTAATATTCTGTCTCTTTCAGTTAAAATAAACCTACCATTTACATTTATTCATTTGGCAGACTTACATTGCTTTATCCTATACATTTGTACATAGATATTTGCAATCCCCTGGGATCCAACCCACAACCTTGCGGTGTTAACACAAAAAGGTTTAAATAGAGTCCATGGATAGTGTTCAGGTGGAGTGTAATGAGAGTCAGGTGCGGGGTGATCAATGATGTCAGAGGGGAGCAGTACATGATGGGAAATGTAGTCCTGGGGTCAAAAGTCCAGTGAAACTGAACAGTGTTTGTTGGCAGAAGGTGTTGATGCGGGGCGTATCAGACAGTAGTGGAGATGTTACACATGCCTTCATATTGCGATTAAAACCAGCTTATGCCACATATGTTACTTCAATTATACTTACTGCGATTATGAGCTTAATCACATTATTTAAATCGAATGATCGTGTTTACATGAGGTTAAGTGTTATCACAGTATTGCTAAAATCCTATTATAATCGCATTAGGAGGGTGCATGTACACATTGTCACTGAATAGAGTGCGGCAGGATGCTCCAGAAAGAAAACAGATTCGCGCAGACATGACAAAACCTGGGCAGTTTCAGCCACATTTTTTTCTACTGTCTTTGATAAACTGCAATTTTATGGCGAAAATACTCAGCAGTGGTTTTAAATAATGAATTTGCACATGGTTTGTTTTAAAGCATATTAAAACACCACATAGACAAACAACATTACAAAATTGTAAAACAACATAACAACAACTTCACCACAGGGTGACTTTAAATACCTCAGTATCTCCAGTTGACAGTGTGAGTTCTTCAGTGCATCAGAGATCAGCTTCACTCCTGAATCCTGCAGTTTATTGTGACTCAGGTCCAGTTCTCTCAGAGAGTTTGAGGATTGAAGAACTGAAGCCAAACTCTCACAACACTTATCAGTGAGATCACAATCTGTCAATCTAAACAATAACAACATAATGATTAGCAAGTAATTTTAAACGACAAAGGATATTATTCTGGTTGAGTAACATCTGTACAATTAAAGAGGAATTGAAAAAAGGCATTCAATGGAAGTCTATTGTTTCAAATTCTTCTACTGAAAGTCACTCACATCAGTTTCTCTAGTTGACAGTGTGGACTCTTCAGTGCATCAGAGATCAGCTTCACTCCTGAATCCTGCAGTTTACTGTGACTCAGGTCCAGCTCTCTCAGAGAGTTTGATGATTGAAGAACTGAAGCCAAACTTTCACAACACTTAGCAGTGAGATTACAGCCGACAAGTCTGTAAGAGATGAAACACAAAACAATAAAAATAACTGATGAATAAAATATGGATTTAAATGATGTTCTGTAGTCAAAAGAATCTACTTAAAGACCTCCTTATCTCTGTGTGAAAATAAAAAGATGGCTGCATCATTAGTTTAAAGTCATTTTTCACACCCTGTAATTTGGCTCCAAATTACAGACAATAAAGGATTACCCAGTAAATACTCATCCATAGTTTGGCTATCTTTCTAATTATTCTTTACTATAAAAATATATTCTTTATCTGGGGACCTCTGACTGAATTCACATGAATGAGATAACAGGTTCTCAAGTCAAACCATAATAAATACATTTATTTAAAATAATTTGAACTAATTGTAGAAAGGTTCATTAAAAGGAAGGAAGGAGGCGGGAACCAGCAGACATTTAAATAAAGTTTTAATAAAATAAACAAACAAAACACGGAAGTAAATAAACAGCCGGCAGCCCCTCACGGACGACTGCCGGCAACACAAACATAAACAGGCCCGGTCCGGTCGCTCGTTCCTTTTATATGCTCCCAATCTCCTACGTGATTCGAGCCCGGTGTGCGCACAGCTGGCGCTCTTTAACAATTACTCACCGGTCTCGAACCACGGTCTCGCCCCGCCTACTCCACTACACTAATCACTTCTGTTCATTGAGATATCCTCATTGAGATATCCTCATTGTTTTCTATGTATAAGCAAAATCACATGAATTTGGATTTTGGAACTTATAAATCAAAGTGACATGAAAAATCTGGAAGATGGGAGTAGTTACTTAAAGGGGTGGTGCAACGGTGTGTCAGGCATTCTGACTTCTTTACACTGTTAATCGTGCTGACTACTCATGCTTAACATGGACAACTTAACCAAAAACGAGTTGGGCGCATTACGTAGTATTTCTGTCCTCAATACACTCCCCCAAGGTTCGTACAGGTTTCAGAAAGTTTTTTTCAAGTTGTTACGTAACAACTTTTCTTAGTCCCTTGTAGGATCTGGTCAGAGCAAAGGTTACCATATGTGATCGTAAAACATCACGAGCTCTCAGCAGGGTTTGAACCGGTGCCAACAAGTCTGACCCAAAGGCTCTCTCTTAACATGTATCTCATTGACCAGGACAGATTCCAATACCCTCCCCTAGACTTCAAAGGAGGTTCAGGGGGGAGACAGGATGTCACCCAAAGAGAGAAAACCAGATGATTTTCTCTCAAAGTGAGAATGCCAGATGGGACGTTTTTTAAATTTGAAGAAAATGAAAACTAAAAGGCTTTCAAATCACATGAGCCAGTATTTTACAAACAATAGAACATAGATAACATAGCAAATGTTTAAACTGATAAATTTTACACTTTTATGCACTAAATTAGCTCATGTCAAATTAAATGCCTGCTACAGGTCTCAAAAAAGTTGGCAATTTATGGCTAAGAAAGCAAGCATTTTTTAAAAGATTAAGGTGTTAGAACATCTAGTGACTAATTAAGTTAATTGATGTCAGTTCTGTAACATGATTGGCTATAAAAGGGATGTCTTAGAGAAGCAATTGAGGTGATCACAAATAGGGATGAGCGAGTACAGCATTATCTGTATCTGTATCTGTATCTGTATCTGTATCTGTATCTGTATCTGTATCTGTATCTGTATCTGTATCTGTATCCCATATGAATTATCTGTATCTGTATCTGTATCTGTATACCATATGAATTATCTGTATCTGTATCTGTATCTGTATCCCATATGAATTATCTGTATCTGTATCTGTATCTGTATACCATATGAATTATCTGTATCTGTATCTGTATCTGTACTCGGACTGGGTGGGGCCTAACCCAGAAGTGGGCGGGATTTAACCTGGAAGTGGGTCGGGTTGTCTTGAGATGGGTGGGGCTTTATGTTATTTTAAGCATGCAATTGATATGGGTTGATCAGAAATTGTTATATTTATTGCTGGTTAGAAAACTATTTACATGACAGCATCAGCATTGAGCTTCAGATCAATGGTTTTGATCAGGATAACAAACAAACTATATACAGAACAAGTTTTGCAACAGAATACAACACATGCGGTTAGAGCCAGCTGACGGTTTAAAAAAGAAAAAAAAACTCCGACAGGCAGAGACGCAACGCGAGTCGCATTCTACCAAGCACCACGTCTGAACAAACCCCACGTTTACCAAAACTCTACTGGTTAATAAGTAAGTACTACAAACCGAAGTAAAAAACAAACCTGAAGCTGAAGAAACCCTAAACGTTAACGGAAAAGACCCGCGAACCTGAGTGACTGAGGGAGAGACAGAGAGAGAGAGCTGTTCTCTTCTCAGTGTTCTGTGTGTGAGTGAGCAGAGCGGGACACAGTCAGCAACACAATACATCTGTATGTGTGTAGGGGAGGGGCGGGGCGCTGTGACTAGCCTATCACAGAACGCAGACACAGTCAGCTACCCAATGAGGATTTTTATTCAATCCGAGCACAGATATTGACTCGTATTACTCGTATGATACTCGTACTCGGCAAAAGTGCTTTATCCGTACCGGATACTCGTTTCAGCCGATTATCCGGCTCATCTCTAATCACAAATCTATGTACAGACAAATATTTACCTGTGTGTAACACTCCAGCAACTTCAATATTTACCCACATGAATACACAAGTGTTTATGTGTGTATTTAAATACCTCAGTGTGTGTAGTTGACAGTGTGAGTTCTTCAGTGCATCAAAAATCAGTTTCACTCCTGAATCCTTCAGAACATTGAAGCTCAGGTCCAGTTCTCTCAGAGAGTTTGAGGATTGTAGAACTGAAGCCAAACTTTTATTACAAGATTTATTACTGAGATGACAACATTTCAATCTAAATGATAAAGAACATAATGATTCAGTAAGTAGTTTTACACAACAGGACAAGAACACCCAACAGTGTGAAAGAAACTTTATAAAGACTTTTACTAGTCATTTATTGTTTTTAATCTATCTACAGAAGGTCACTCACCTCAGTATCTCCAGTTGACAGTGTGAGTTCTTCAGTGCATCAGAGATCAGCTTCACTCCTGAATCCTGCAGGTTGTTTTCACTCAGGTCCAGTTCTCTCAGAGACTTTGATGATTGTAGAACTGAAGCCAAACTCTCACAACACTCATCAGTCAGATTACAATCAACAAGTCTGTAAGAGAAGACGAAACACGGCACAATAAACAAACTGGTAGGTTTTATAATAATAAAACTCATTAAAAACAATCTCTCATTATTTATATTCTGCATGACACTGATCTCATGTATTGGTCATTTGACAAATATTCTGTCATATCACACATTTTTACTTTTTAAATGTCACATGTCCCAGACTCAAACAGCACTAAAGTGACTAGTTTTTCTTAGAGATATTTTTCAGAGAGCAATCAGACATTTATTCTATTATTTTATTCAGCATTTACATTTATTCATTTGGCAGACGCTTTTATCCATAGCGACTTACAAGCAGACAATAAACAGTGTCCACTACGGGCATTATATATTTATCTATGTATACCTCAGTATCTCCAGTTGACAGTGTGAGTTCTTCAGTGCATCAGAGATCAGTTTCACTCCTGAATCCTGCAGGTTGTTTTCACTCAGGTCCAGTTCTCTCAGAGAGTTTGATGATTGTAGAACTGAAGCCAAACTCTCACAACACTCATCAGTGAGATCACAATCAAAAAGTCTGTAACAAAAGATAAAACACAACACAATAAAAGAGCTGGTGGCTTATTTGTTGATCTGGTGTGATCCCAACACTAAATGTTTATACTAAACAAAATGTTTCTTCTAACTGTTGATTTTTACTCACAGAGCTCTTGTGCAGTTCATCACAGCCGGTATCAGTCTCAATCTCCCCTCATGTGATGTGTTGAACTTCCTCAGATTAAGCTCATCCAGCACCTCCTCTGACATCACAATCATGTAGGCTATTGCTGAACAGTGAGCAGGAGAGAGTTCGTCCTGAGAATGAGTCTTTGATTTCACAAACTCCTGAATCTCTCTGAACAGAGTCTGATCATTCACTTCCAGCAGACAGAGAAACAGATTGATGGATCTCTCAGCTGATAGATGAGCATCATCTTTGATTTGTTCTTTAACATACTCTGTGGTTCTCTTGATGGTGTCTGATGTGTTCTGTGTGTGTGTCAGTAGATCCTGTAAGAGTCTCTGATTGGACTCCAGTGAAATGCCCAACAGGAAGCGCAGGAAAAGATCCAGATGACCAGTTTTACTCTCTAAAGATTCATCAATCACTGACTTTAGTAGTGCAGGTAGTGTGTTCTCTAAAACTTTAGGAAATGACTCTAGTGATTCCATGTTCTTCTCTAGATACGAGTGGAAGACAAAGAGCGCAGCAAGAAACTCCTGAAAGCTGAGATGTATGAAGCTGTAGATCTTCCTCTGATGAAAGACAGATTCCTCCTTAAAGATCTCAGTGCAGATCCCAGAATACACGGAGGCGTCAGTGACGTCTATCCCACACTCTCTCAGATCCTCCTCATAGAACATCACGTTGCCCTTCATCAGCTGTTTGAAAGCCACTTCAGACAGTTTCACGATCACGTCTCTGTTGAACTTCTCTGGATCTCTCTCTGGATCATACTTCTGATTCCTCATCTTCATCTGAATCAGCAGGAAGTGGATGTACATTTCACTCAGAGTTTTGGGGATTTCTTCCCTGTGATGTTGTGTCAGGATCTTCTGAAGCACAGTGGATGAGATCCAGCAGAAGACCGGTATGTGACACATGATGTGGAGGCTTCTCGCTCTTCTGATGTGTGAGATGATTCTGTTGGCTTGATGCTCATCGCCGATTCTCTTCCTGAAATATTCCTCCTTCTGAGGATCATTGAATCCCTGGATTTCTGTCACACGCGTGATGTATTCAGACGGGATCTGATTGGATGCTGCTGGTCTGGAGGTGATCCAGATGAGAGCGGAGGGAAGCAGATCTCCTTTGATCAGGTTTGACATCAACACAGCCACTGATGAAGTGTCCGTCACATCAGAAACTTTCTCAGTGTCTGTAAACATCAGAGTCATTCTGCTTTCATCCAGACCATCAAAGATCAACACAACTTTACACTTCTCATACATCTGAGAGTCCACATCTTGAAGTTCAGGATGAAAGTCCAGCAGAAGCTTGTGAAGACTGTACTGATCATCTCGGATCAGGTTCAGCTCTCGAAATGGAAGCACAAACATGAAATCTACGTCCTGATTGGCTGTTCCCTCGGCCCAATCCAGAATGAACTTCTGCACAGAGACGCTTTTTCCAATTCCAGCGATGCCTTTAGTAAGAACACTCTTGATCTTCTCTTTCTTTCTTCTATTCTTTTTCTTAGATCTTGGGTTATGTAAGGGTCTAAAGATGTCATTGCAGTAGATGGGAGTGTCTTGTGTTGTGTGTTTTTTCTCCATGTGTAAAACCTCATGTTCTTCATTCACTCCTTCACTCTCTCCCTCTGTGATGTACAGCTGTGTGTAAATCCTGTTCAGGAGGGTTTGATTCTCCTGTAGTTTGATTCCCTCAAATAATCTCTCATACTTGTGCTTCATGATAGTTTTGTGTTGGTTTTTGATTCTCTGCAGGTGTTTAGTATTCTCCAGCGGTGTGTGTATAACACTACGGCACTTTTTTAAGATACCTTTAAAGCCAGCTTTTAGAGAGCTTATGAAAAAAAAGAAAGAAACTATCAAAGCATAAATTAAAACAGCGCTCTGTCAGTAGGTATTGTACAGACTAAAGCGACATTAACTCTGATATCATTTTTGATGATTATATTAAACTTTTTCACCTATGAATTTTGAATGCCATGACATCTTTGTACAATTAGATTTCTACATTTTAAACATAAGCAACAGAAAATATAATTGGTGGTTCAAACAAATTCAAGACACATGCAAGTAATCTTAAACTTATCAACAGTAAAACTCACAGTGTTAAATAATGTGTCAAGTTTCATTATAGCAGTTTATACTCACACAGCATCAGAGGTCACAGCTCCATCACTGAGTTTAGGGGGGTTGTCCATAGATGCATTGCTCTTCATAGACACAGAGCTGGGTTCTCCTTCACAGGTCTGAACAGTACGACCCTTCTTTCTCTGCTCACTGAGATTCATGTTACATGCAGTGCTAGAGAAACACAAAAAATAAAAACAAACTGTAGGAACACCGCAAAAATGTTTTGTTTGCCCATTTATCAATATATAAGAAAGTGGTTCAGATCATAATTTTAATAATATTCATTGCAGCATTTACTGTAATTAAAGGTGCTTGTAAGATACATTGTAAAAATACAAATAAAGAAATAAAACTGACTTGATTTTCTTCACCTGTTCCTGTATAGCAATGAAATAAAGAGTCCAAAGATGTGCAGAGGAGGTTTTAGCAATTAGGTGCTGAAATGGTGTTAAGAAAATAAAAAAAATTCACTCACACAAGGTCAGAGGTCACAGCTCCATCACTGAGTTTAGGGGGGTTGTCCATAGATGCATTGCTCTTCATAGACACAGAGCTGGGTTCTCCTTCACAGGTCTGAACAGTACGACCCTTCTTTCTCTGCTCACTGAGATTCATATTACATGCAGTGCTCTACAAACACCACCTAAATAAAAAAGTTAAATACCTACAAAAGAATGAAACTTGTAAAAAGTATGAAAATCTACAGTGTGCTTTGCTATTTTGCCTATGGTAGTGAATTACTCACCTTCTGTTGAAAGGCACCAAACATACACACTAAAAGCAGTGTTGAATCTGTTTGATTGTTAGGATAGTCGTGCTCATACATTTTTAACAAGATCTTCATGTTAAGAGCTGAATTTCTCATTTAAAGACTGCTGACATGGTGTAGATTTGTGTATAACCTCAGAATATACAATACTTTCAGGAATTTAAGCATACCGACAACAAATAGTTCTGCAAGTTATACTTTTGTGCCTAAAAATCAACAACAGAATTTACACTGACATTCAAAGATTTATAAAACACTTTTACTACTTTTTATTAGGTGATGTGACGTTTGACACCGAGGCTTCGAAGCTTCTCACAGTGAAGCCCTGTATCGGAGCTTGACTCGTTTTGCCATAACCACGTGATCAGTTACGTCCGAAGCTGCGTATTCTGATTCTGAAATTAGGCTTGTTCGTCTTGATGCGGCGCTGCAAGATCCGACAGGCGAATGACATCAAGGTACCGCGAGAGCTATTAGAAAAACGATTAAAAGTTTGGTTTCCAATCGATCTCGCGGTACTGTGATGTCATACGCCTGTCGGATCTTGCGGCGCCGCATCAAGTCGAACAAGCCTATTCACGAACCCTAAGGTGTGTTCGAGCTCATGCGGCGCTGCGCAGACCGATCGAAATCTGACTTCAAGCAGTGCATGCCTGTTAGAAAATTTGTCCGACTTGAACCGGTGCCGACGCCACGTGACTTTCACGTGGGGCATTAAAGTAGCTAGAGAGCGTTTCGAGAACAGCCGGCCGGCGCAGCATCTCAGGAGGCTGTGATGACCACATAAGGTTCGTTTGAGATGGCCAAATTCTGCGCAGAACCGACCACCGGTGATCAGTGCAAGATGCATGCCGGTAAGAAATGTGTCCGAGTTATGTCCGCCTTGCTCTGATGTCATGCCGACGTCAAAAAACTCTCACGACGGCCAGGCGGCTGTGTCGGATTCTTCAGTTGGGCGCATGATGGGAAACGTCTCCGGTTACTTTCGTAACCTCGGTTCCCTGAGAAGCGGGAACGAGACATTGCGGAGAACCGCATATGAAACTCCTCCCCTTTTTCACTTTTCCTGAAGTCTTATTGGATAACGCCAGTAAAAAAAACTGGCCAATTGTCGCAAGAATGCAACATTATGCAAATACTGACGAATCCAGACAGTCTAAATACAGTGCATGTGACGACAATCCTCAGAATCTACAAGAGAACGCCTGCACGGTGATGAGCGGCGAACACGGCGATCTACGCAATGTCTCGTTCCCGCTTCTCAGGGAACCGAGGTTACAAAAGTAACCGGAGACACGTCACTTCGACATTGCAGAGAACCGCATATGGAACAGTAGTACAATCCCGCCGTGAGAGCTAGCAAAATCAGCCAGACAAACTGGGTTAAAACACACAAGCCTGGGAAGCATACAATTTTAACCATTCGCGAGGTCGCCCTAAGCGTCAACAGCTGATTGGCTTAAACAAGCCAATGAACTGCTAAATCACTGAACAGGCCAATGAACCGCTAGATCGGGCTCCTGCCAAATTTGCATATCCAAACCCAACAAAAGCAGCGGGCTGCGCTGGAACAGGGCAGACACCACAGCAGTAAGAGCCAGCACGGATTCCCGGGCGGATATAACAGTGATATAAAAGTACACCAAGCACAGCGTAAACAGCAACGCGGCAACAACTGTGTAACATAAGCGATTATAAGGTAGAAGATACAGAGTGATCAGCACTCACCGAGAGGACTTGAGACGATAAAGAGGACACGTCCAATCTGTAGAACCTGGCGAAAGTGTTCTGCGAAGACCAGCCAGCCGCACAGCAGGCCGCCGTTGTCCAGCCTGTGCTGCAGGAAGCATTAAAATATCAGACACGAAGCAGGACGTCGGGTCGATACTGTTACTACTCCACCATTTAACAAACACCTCCCATTTGAGAGTGTATAAACATCTGGTGGAAGGCGCACGACACTCCGAAATAGTGTCAAGTACATGCTGAGGAAGTGCATTTAAAACCCCCGAAGCGGCCAGGCATGAAGGTTCCACAGCTGCGGGCTGGGGTGAAATATCGTGCCGCTCGCTTGGGACAACAGGTCTCTCCTGAGGGGAATCCGCCACGGCGGTGCCGTTAACAACTCGCTTAGGTCCGGAAACCACGGTTGATTCGGCCAAAACGGAGCGACGAGGATCACCGTCGCCGTCTCCTCTCTGATTTTGCACAGCACCAGGGGCAAAATCTTCACCAGAGGAAACGCGTAAAGCCGAACGTCCGGCCAACACACCGTCAGAGCGTCGCTCCCCATGGGGAAGTGGATCAGCAAGAAATACAGCGGGCAGTGCGCGTTCTCGCTTGTCGCGAATAGATCCACTTCCGCCTTCCCAAAGCATTTCCAAATTAACCGCACTGAGTCGGGATGAAGCCTCCATTCCCCGTGCGGAAGACCCTCCCTCGAAACCGGGGATATGCGCTGCCCTGACAGAGAGTAGATGCCAATCTGCTCACAGTAGGAGACTCGCCGCCTGTTTGAAAAGAGTTCCGGAGTGGACCCCTGCCTGGCGATTTATGTACGAAACCACGGACATGTTGTCGGTGCGAATCAGGACATGTTTCTTCTCGAGCCTCAACTGGAAAGTATGAAGATCTAGAGACACCACCTTCAGCTCCAAACAATTTATATGCCATTTTCTCAGTGACTGTGTCCAAAGGCCGGATGCCGGCATGCCCTCGCACACCGCGCCCCATCCCGAGGACGACGCATCCGTCGTAACAACAATGCGTCTCGTAACCAGCCCCAGGGGAACTCCCCGACTGAACATTTTCGGTTCGCGCCACGGGCTCAGGGCACTGAGGCAGCTGAGTGTAACCGAACCCTCACTCGACCCGAGGACCATGCGTTCCATGGAACCCGAGCCTTCAGCCAAAACTGTAGCGGTCGCATGTGCAGAAGACCTAGGTGGCAGACCGCCGACGCCATGAGACCCAAAAGCCTCTGGAGCTCCCTCAGGGGAACAGACCGTCCCGGCCTGAGCAAATGAAGAGCTGAAGAGATGGACTCCGTCCGCTCTAGAGAGAGGCGAGCGCGCATCTCCTCTGAGTCGAAACATACCCCCAGATACGTTATAGACTGACTCGGAGTGAGCTTGCTCTTCTGCATGTTCACGCGCAGCCCGAGGGTTGTCAAGTGACGAAGCAGCATCTGCGTATGACTGGATAGCACCTCCCGTGAATGGGCTAAAATCAGCCAATCGTCCAGATAATTCAGAATGCGCATACCGCTCGCTCTGAGAGGGGAAAGCGCCGCGTCCACGCACTTCGAGAATGTGCGCGGAGCTAATGCCAGTCCGAGGGAGGACAGCAAATCTATCTGAACATGAAAATACGCATCCTTCAGATCCACGGATGCAAACCAGTCCCCGGGAGGCACTTGTGCCAGGATCTGTTTTAGAGTTGTCATTCTGAACGCTCGCTTGTGAAGCGCTCGGTTGACGGGTCTCAAGTCCAGAATCGGACGCAGACCACCATCTCTCTTGGGCACTACAAAATACCGGCTGTAAAACCCGCTTTCTTGCTCGTTCGGAAGGACACGCTCGATCGCTCTTTTCGCGAGCAGGCTGCAAATTTCCTGCCTCAACACAGGTGCGCTTTGCGCTGACGTAAGCGACGGAACCACACCGCTGAAGCGGGGAGGTCTGCGTCTGAACTGCAGGGTGTACCCGTGTTCTACCACATTTAGTAGCCACTGAGAGATGCCCGGAATGGCTTTCCACGCGTCCAGAAACAGACATAATGGCCGAATCTCTTTGGGTGTTACCGTCAGCGGACTGTTTAGGGAAGCACGCTGGCGCAGATAGGCTAAATGCACTGGCGGGGAAATGGCTCGTGCTTGAGAATCCAGCCGCCTCTCGCCCACGGGAGAGTCCATGGACGAGGGAAGGCTGGTTATAGCCGGGATTAACTGCGGCTTCGCGCTGCACCGTGGCAGGGCAAGGAACGCAGCATTGGCTGGGTGAGGGGGAAAGAGCTCCTTTTGTGAACAGGTATGTGTTTTTATTGCATTTACACAAACATTTACAACATTGCAATATTCGCCCGCAACCGCGGGGGAAAACTGATGCAAACAGCGGCGTTTGGGGGCCACCGGCACACTCACAAGCTCTCTCCTCCTCTTCACAGGTCCGTCAGGACGACGGCTTGGCAGCCGATGACGGCGAAGTCGGTCGCTGCCGTCAGATCCCTCGTGGCGTCCGCCTCCAGGCTGCCGCTATCCAGCGACTGAAGGATCTTAGCCTGGAACACCTGCAGCACCGCCATTGCGTGCAGAGCGAAAGCGGCTTCCCCGGCGGATGCGTAAGCCTGGGTCCAAGCCCAACGAGGTGGCGGAAGGGCACAAATGACCGGCGAGGGTCTCCTAGACGGGTGGCATGTGCACGTAACCGTGGGCCTCCGCTCCGACCACGTGAGTGAACATGGCCTGCGTACCAGCGTGAACGTGCGCCGACTGAGGAGCAGACCACGATTTCACCACGTGTTTGTGGACATCTGGGGAAAATGGCGCACTCCTCTTCGACGTGGCCTGACGGCGGCCTGACTGAAGGTACCAGGAGTCAAGCTTACTCTTAGCCGGCTCCTCAGGTGAACTCCAGGTGATGTCGAGCTCGCTTAAGGCCTTCTTGAGGACCCTTACAAACTCTTCGTCGCCGCTCCCCCTTGGAATGGGTAGGCTCACCAGCGACTCATTGGTGGCAGTGAGCCTTGACCCTATGAGTCCACGAGCGATGTTCCTGCGAGTTCTCAAGACACGCGCCGGCAGGTCCACACAGTGCGCGCAATCAGACTCGCAGAATGCAGCCTCTGCATGAGCCAGGCCCAGGCAGGCAATGCAGTGCTTGTGAGTATCCGGGGGGTCAATGGGACCCGCGCAAAGACAACAGTAAGAAGCCATCGGATGCGGTGAAAGAAGTATCCAGTTGCGTCTTCAACAATGGCAGCGTGAAAAAGAAGATTCTGAGGATTGTCGTCACATGCACTGTATTTATACTGTCTGGATTCGTCAGTATTTGCATACTTTTGCATTCTTGCGACAATTGGCCAGTTTTTTTACTGGCGTTATCCAATAAGACTTCAGGAAAAGTGAAAAAGGGGAGGAGTTTCATATGCGGTTCTCCGCAATGTCGAAGTGACCGCTCTCGAAAGGGAACGACTTGCTGATGACCCATCTTAATGCTCATTGGCTAAGAATGTCCGCTGGTTTTTAAGAAGTTAAAAATGTATAGTAGTTTATATATGTTTATTTATATGTGATAATGAACACACCTAGATAAATCGTATACTATAAAGGCATGTTTTAAATAAGTAGCCTAATTAGGGCATGTGCTTTAATTTATTTGTTTCGTTTTCGTTTTTGATTTCTTGTTTATAACCTATTTGTTGTCATTTTTACTTTATTGTATTTTATGTTGGTGTACATTTTGTACATTGTAATTTCATACAACATTGTTCCATGAAATAAATAGGCCAATCCATCAAAACAAATACTACATGCATACATATAATTATATTATATTACACTGTACAGTATCTCAACATGATGTGTTGCTTGCTTCTTACACCATGTAGGCTACATACCTCCACATGCCTTTTAGAAACTCTAAAATTACTTTGAAAGTCAGAAGGACTGTACAAATTGACCACTTCTTCAACAAAATTACGAATTCTAGGGACGTTCCTAGCAACAAGACAAACATTTGTTATTATGGCCACTGTGCCTTAAAAGCAATTTTAAATAGTTTTAGTTTTCTTAATGAAATCCTTGAAACCTTCCTTTTATGGTTGCCTTTTATTTAGACTAGTTGCAAGTTCCAACATACACTGTAGAGCTGATATGTATATACCATGTAAATAAGGGCTTAAGGAATGTCTGATCTTCATGTAAAAATAGGGGTATTTCAATTGCATCTGCTTCGTCTGCGACAAAAACGCGATCGCGATGTCTTCCTTTCCTCACGTTTACAGGAACACAAAACAGCGAGAGTCGGGGAGTGTCCAGCATAAGTAGGAAATAATTTAGAAATAACCTCGCACAGTTGAACACTGTTCCTGTTCCTTATTAGAAATCTTTTGATTTTTCTATTACCCACAGCACTGTCAAGTCCCCAGTTCACACGTCACAGTTATACAATTATACAAAAACATTTTTTATTTTGTCATGTACGTCTACATGAGCCTCACTTATGATTACAACTGGACTGGCTGATCGAAGGACATTCACAAAAACAATATTTTTTTCCATGTATTGATTCTTTTTAAATGTAGTCATAGACCTATTTATTCATACAGTATCTATAGCTAGGCCTCGGTGCTACATTAACACTAACACATAAATAATTTGATTGTTATTAATGTAAAGTGAAGTATTATACGAAACATAAAAAAAACATAAATGGACACAAAGACAGCGTTTCCACCTTTGACCACAAATGCCGCTGTTGTGCACAGTTTTGAATAGCTTCGAGTAATTAACCATTTTACGATACACTTGAGGGAAAAGCCTCAATGCTTCGGAAAGCTTAATTTTACCATCACTACTTTTTATGCTACTTAATATTAATCAGTGGTTGATAATAATCACAGTAATATTTGTATAAACCTACCTGCGTCATGTTTTCACAAAATGGAGCTTGCTGAGATGGTTTCACTTTCGCTTCAAAATAGACACATACTGCAGATCGAGGCGTGTCTACCCCTGGGAAGGGGTTACCCGTGTTGCTCCCTCCACAATCCTTTTCATTGGTTAGTGGCAAAGTAACGAGATGGTTAACTTTATATTCTGTAGCCGATAGAGGGCAGTAAAAAACAAAATGTGGGTCATTTCCACGATACCGGTCCTGCAAGTGAAAGCTGTCTTAGATTTATACACGCCTGAATCTAATATAAACACACACAGTTGTGAAAAGTAAAAAATCATAGTTAAGGATTAAACAAGTTGAGATCTTCTGCTTGAAAGTGTAAATCACAATGGCAAAAGTGCAGAAGTTCAATCATGTGTTCAGTAATCACACATTATGGGGTGGTTTCCCGGACAGGGTTTAAGCCTAGTCCCAGACTAATTTAAATGTTAGAGGTGTCTTAATCAAAAATAACTTGCACTGACATGTCTTAAAATATATCAGTGTGATTGTTTTGTCTCAAGATGCCCTCCAGTAATGTTTTTTTGTAAGTATGTTTTTAAAAACGACTTAAATATCCTAATTTAACCAAGACCTAGTCCTGTTTTAAACTAATTTCTGTTTGGAAAACCGCCCCTTATGTTAAGTGGTTTAAGATCTCGCACGTTCAATTCAATATTTAAAATAATCTAAGAGTTCACAGGCGTCTAGGGGTCTGGTCTTTATGTTATTTGACTAAAACTCTTAATACTTTGTAAGTATTATTATTATAGTATTTACGGTAGAGTGCCTTCAAAACAGTTATCAAAATACCGGTTAAACAGGCTTTTTCTGATTTTCTCATCCTCCAAATTATACTCCTCAGTGTTGTTTTTCTTATCATCATTATCATTTAAAAAAATGAATAAATTCTGAAAAGGGTTAGAACAGAATTATACTTTTAATTTGACTAAACTATATTTTATTATTTTCTACAACAGTAAAGACAGCAACTGCAGCAGCAACATCCCCAGCAGCCCCTCAACATCAGCTGCTTGTAAATTATTTCAGCCCACAGTGTTTTATAGCATATTGCCTTCAATCTTACAATACAATATGTCATGATACAGTGGACAGTTTACTTCCAATAGTGACCATGTCCTGCAGAGTTTACTATAACAGCTGTTGTTCTGTACATCAGAGAGGAAACCTTAAAGGGACAGTTCACCCTAAAATAAAAATGACATCATCATTTACTTACCCTCAGGTTGTTTCAAACCTGTATACATTTCTTTTTTCTGCTAATCACAAAGGACGAATGTCAGTGACCAAACAGATCTTATCCCTCATTGACTCCCATACTATTTATTTTCCCTACTATGGCAGTAAATGGGGGATGAGATGTGTTTGGTTACTGACATTCTTCCAAATATGTGTTCAACAGAACAAAAACCTTGATACAGGTTTGGAATAATCTGAGGGTGAGTAAGTGATGACAGAATTTTCATTTTTGGATGAACTATCCCTTTATGGTTTGGACAATTTAATTCACTTCAGTTTCTAATCCAAGATTTATGTGCAAATAAAATATTTTTTAACTTTTAAACATTAAAATGATCTTTTCTGTTTCTTTTTCATAACTGCATCATGGCATTTGCTGCTGTATCAATACAGAAGCATCCATATTGATACACTTATCAGCAAGGAATTCATCACCATATACAGTATTGCGGTATTGATGTTTTGAGAACAGCCCTTTTATACTTGAAGGTCTCTTCACGGAACTGTCCAAGAAATTACACACTGCAGGACCTTTAAACAAATGAATACACAACTAATGTAATGCATTAATCCTTATGAATAGGACCACACAAAAGTCTTATTGATGTATTGTGTACAGATATCAAGCAAACATAAATCGTTTGCTAAATTCACATATTACCCTAAAATAATAACCCTGAATATTAAACGTCATACAGTGAAACTCACACCAGTTCACTCTGCAAACGCACGCAATTACAGGTAAGTTTAGATTTTACCTTTGAAATGAGCTGAAAATCCTTTTGGTGAGAGCGTGCACGCCACACTCGCTGTCTTGGACTGACAGATTTGAAAGTCTCCAGCGTTGGGGAAGAAAAGCACGACAATCCCATTGAAAAATAAAAGAAATACGCTGGCCTCCATAAAGACACTTTGGATGACACGCGGACATCATAATATAATATTTTATCATAATCATAAACAAAATATTTAAAGATAACAGTTCTCAGACCGGCCTGTTCAAGCATAGGTTGTTTCCCCAGCAACCTGAGTTTCAAGAAAAGGGGTTTGGGGACATCAAGTGTTTACAATATGAAAAGTTTGGTTCCAAAATTAGATAAGTCCGTTAACATCTTTCAAAAATCATGTTTTTTTGTTGTGCATTCCAATGAATATTAATCAAACTGCAGTTGGTTTGTTTTGATTTAAGCCATAATAACTCAACAAATACAGCAAACTAACACAATAAAACATAACAAAACATGACAACATAATTAAAACATGATTATATATTTTTTTAAAACGGAGTTAACTCATTTTGGAACCAAACTCTTCATATTGAAGTGTTGATATTGGGTGTGTTCACTTCATTCGGCACAGCGCAGACCGATTGGTGTGTGAGAACGAAGTACCGCGAGATTCTATGCTTTCGATTCACTCTCGCGGTACTTATATCAGACGCCGATCGATCTGCGCAACGCTGCATCACGTCTATTCTTTTGTTTAGGTCTGACGTCACTTCCGGTGTTTTAAATATGGCGGATAAATGCACAGAAATGTTTTGTAAGCTTTGAACCTTCAAAAAGTTATTTTATGACATAACTTCGCTTCTGAACGAAGCACATCCAAGATCGAATCAAAGGTGCGTTTCCACCTATTCTAAGGTTGGGTTTGACATTTTACAATCTCGACGAAATTAAAGGGTTATAATATTTATTTTAATGCTGTATTAATTTACACCGAAATTCCGCCATCATAATTTGACGAGAAAATCGTTCTTATGTAGGTTATTTAGGTTTATTTATAGATTGCAACCAGACGCCTTAGTGTACTACCGTTGGTGTTATATCGATTATTATTATTTATCTATTACAAATAGAGGCGTTTGTTACAAGCTGAATCTTGCTTGACTAAATAATATAAATATAGATATTTGTTTCCTTTTTTTCTTGTTCTGTAAATGTTTTTACAGTTACACGTAATGTTCTTGTAGATGTGTACGTTGTGAACAGTTACACATTTTCAATTTTGTTGTAACAGTATCACTGCAGATTTCAACAATGAGCAGCAGAAGGAAACGCGCGCCCCCCGCGCGCGTGGACGAGGAGGCCAAAAGGAGACTGAATTGGAACATGCATGAAGATCGTAGAACTGAAGGAGATTTTGAAGACGTTCAGGAGACATTTACAACAGCATCTGACAGCTGTCAGTCTGGATCAGTGCAAGAGAGAAGCCTGCATGAGGTAAGGCAGTGTTACATATACTGCTGAAAAAACAATAGAAACCACCAACGTCCATAAAACCATCAACTTTTAATAAATATACTAATTGATCTAACGGTTTTCATGGGAATTGTATTGTTTTTAATGGAAACTATAATGGTCTCTATGGGTATCTACTGGTTATATGTTGAAATCTATTGGGGATGCTATCTGGTGGAAAGGAATCAATAGAATACCTTTAAATGCTAAAACATTTAACACGCTACATACAGGAATTCTGTAATGGTTTTACTGGTAAACAGTTGATGGTATTCGCAACGGAAACTAATCAAACTTGTATTGTTATTTCCAGCAGGGAGAAGAAGGACCATCAGAAGAAGGACCATCAGAAGAAGGACCATCAGAAGAAGGACCGAGCTGCTCCACACAGGATTCAATCCCAGATACCACAGAACTGAGCGTCCTGCCCCTTTCTGCTGTCAATCAAGGGTGGAATGCCCTGATCGGAGAGCTTAACCTGTATCCCAAGATTCCTATTGAACTTGGGGACGATATTTTCTGTCTTCAGCAAACAGGTGACAGACTGAGTTTGAATGTAAATTGTCATGAGCCGGAGGATGAGAGTGGCAGCTCCGGTCCTGTCGGCCCTGTGCCGGTGGATTGTTCTTTTGGTGGATTATTGTTGGAGGATCTGGACTGGCTACAGAAGAGGAAAACTATTCAACTGTGTCACACATCAGGAGATGGATCCCTGAAGGTGTCTATTTTAAAATAATCTTTTCACGTTAACAATATCTGAGTCTACTGTGATACTCGCTATTTAACACAATATTAACAAATACACATGTTTTCACCATTTATTTTCTTACAGTTGAAAATATTTCTTCTCGATTCGGGGATCGGGAGGCCAGAATTCCTCAGTGACGGAAATGGGCGCATCAGAAAGGCCAACCAACTACTGCAGAAATTAATGGAGTTGTTCTATGACTTCATCATCCCCGGTAATATTTACTTTACGTCATGCAATCAATATTCATTTCATCATCATTAGTCAGCTACACAAAGAAAAAATCTGAAACAAAACCCATTTCTTGTTTTTACGGACTGAAGTGTGGTGATCCAGAGGTATTACGTTCCAAATATCCTTCAATGTTCCTTTTGTGATATCTTTTGTTTTCTTGTTGTGGTAGAAGTGATGGAGAATGAGGAGGAGGAGTGCGACACAGATCTAGAACGTCAGAACGTCGAGGAACTGTATGATTATGTCAGACATCATCACCAGACGGAGGAGGCGGAGCTGAGCTTTGACGTCCAGCACCCGGGTCTCATCCCGGTTCTGAGAGCCTATCAGAGGCAAGCGGTCAACTGGATGCTGAAGAGAGAGAAGAAGAACAGCAGCAGATCTCAGGGTTAATGCTTATTATTGAAGAGTTTGTCTATAGATGTGTTCTATTCAGCAGGTTTAGTGGAAATCTACAATGCTTTGTGTTTTACAGGACAAAGATTGCACTTTCTTTGGCGAGAAGTGGTCACAGTTTGTGGCAAGAAACTTTTTTACAATCCCTACACCGGCTGGTAAGACTCCAAATCAAATTCTGGTATCATTTATTAGTAAATTAAAGGCTTTATTAGTGAAATACTTTACCAGTTGAGTTACAAAAAAGCTGTAACTTTACCATTGTGATTTCTGTCACAGCTTGATCCGAGAGTTTCCTCTGGCCGGAGTCGACTGGCCCGGCGGGATCCTTGCTGATGAGATGGGACTCGGGAAAACTGTAGAAGTACTGGCTCTTATTCTGTGTCACACCCGGCAAAACCTGGAGCACGGTGCTCTCACGTTACCTGTGGTATGTTTGTGACCAATTTTGATTTCAAATATGTGCAAATAGCACGCTGTAATGTGACGAATTAAATATGATGTTGCATCATCCCAAAATGATCTCTTGTCTTCTGCAGGGACAATCTGTGAATTATTTTGTCCCTCCACCTCCATTAGAGAGACAAAAATCCATCGAGCGTGAGGTGAGACCCAAGGAGAAGATTGTATATCCAGGTGAGATTATAGATACCTTTGTATGAGCTTCTAACTCCAGGACATCCAACTTTATGTTCTCTGATATTAAAAGTAATATTGACAGGTCCCACTGAGTTTGTAAAAATCAACAATTTACATAAAAAAAAGAATTAAAATGTTAATTTAACCCAGAGAACATCTGAACACATAAATAGTAGGAGGTATGGGGTTGTCAAAGTTAATTGAGATCTTCGCTAAATGAACGTGTGCCTTTTCTCATTTCCAGTTGTCCGTGAGATGTTGTTGACCGCAATACAAGAGATGAAAGTTGGGAAGGGAGCGTCAGTCAATGCCATTTTTACATATCTAAGGACCGTGTACAAGTACGACACCGTAAAGAACCGGAATCACATCAAGAAGATCTTGAGTAAACTCATGAGCGAGAACATCGTGGAGCAGATCAAAGGACGAGGCTTAGCAGGATCCTTCAAACTGGGGAAGAACTACAAAGAAAAGAAGAAGAAACCTGCCACCCCTCCAAGTGTAAGTCCCGTCTTCTAAAATATCGACACTTGTACTGTGAAATGAAATATTGGATGGAGTCAATTTAGATTTTATTATTATTATTATTATAAAATGGAACATTTTTGCTCTCAACGCTGATTGGATGAGCCATAAAATTGTCTTAAAATGCACATACCTGTAGTCTTATAAAATAAAAAAGTCTAATGATTGGTTACAAGATTAGTAGAATGAAGCCTGGATTTGAATGTGCTGTTTTGTAAATGTTTTTTCTTTAATGTAGAAGCCAACAGAAACAGCCACTCCCAGGAGAACATCTCGACGGGTTTACGAGAAGGAGGCGACCATGACCTCCTACACCACAGCATCAGATTCTGAAGACACACCGAGCGGCGTGGAGCCTCCTCTCCTCAACGAGGAACCAAAGAGTGAACCAAAACCTCTCCTGGAGTCACACACAACACAACACAAGACATCAGAAGATATGACGGATGAAGAGGACAAAGAAACAGCCGTGTGTCTTCAAGATGAACCCAAACGTGAAGCAACGGAGATCTCTAAAGCAGAATCTGAAACCCCAACCAGAGCGTCTGTGTTCCCGTTCAACACGTCCGATTACCGCTTCGAGTGCATCTGTGGAGAGCTCGGTCTGGTGGACTACAAGCCTCGTGTCCAGTGTCTGAACTGTCTGCTGTGGCAACACGCCGAGTGTGTGAATTATAAAGAGGAGAACCTGGAGACCACGCCGTTCTACTGCCCTCACTGTCTGGTGGCCATGAAGCCCGTGTCCACCCGTGCCACCCTGATCATCTCGCCCAGCCCCATCTGTCACCAGTGGGTGGATGAAATAAACCGCCACATCCACACGTCCTCCCTCAGAGTTCTGGTAGGACCATTTTCCGATTCCTTTGTTCATTCGTTCAGTTTTGAGTTGCATTAACCCGTCTGTGTTTCCTTCACAGGTGTACCAGGGCGTAAAGAGACACGGTTTCATCCAGCCACACATTCTGGCCGAACAAGATGTGGTGATCACCACGTACGACGTGTTGCGCACTGAACTCAATTATGTCGACATCCCCCACAGCAATAGCAAAGACGGACGGCGATTCCGCAACCAGAAGCGATACATGGCCGTGCCGAGTCCTCTGGTGGCCGTGGAGTGGTGGCGCATCTGTCTGGATGAAGCTCAGATGGTGGAGTGCACAACCGCAAAGGTGATTCAAAGGATGTCTTATCACCTCATGTCAGACGAGTAACAAGCAGTGAATTGCTTTATTCTCCGAATGAAATGACTTGGATGTTTATTTGATTCATCGTACAATCTCTGTGTATTCAGGCTGCAGAAATGGCCTTGCGTCTCACATCTGTGAACCGTTGGTGTGTCAGTGGAACTCCTGTGCAGAGAGGTTTAGAAGGTGAGCAGATCTGTGTATCCTAAGAGCTTTATATTACATGGCTAGCTCGTTAGAATACTTGATTCTGATTGGTCAGTCATCATCCTGACCGGTACAGCGTGTCTTTATATGTTTCACTACGCTGTCTCTCTCTTCATGCCGGTTTCACATGTATTACAAATGAGCAGATTGTCACAGAGGCAACATGTTTTAAAATCATATTTTGTATCAGATTATTTATGGCGGGAGATGTGTAATGAGCGGGATACTGTACGTTCACCCACTGTCACAAATACTTACATCTTTTTATTTATTGTACTGTGGTATACTTTAGTACTTACTATAGTAACGTATTTGCTGATTACACTGTTGTATACTTCAGTGTTATCAACCAGTTTACTATAGTAAACACTAAAGTATACTACGGTGTAATTAACTAGTTTACCATAGTAAACACTATATGAGCAAATGAGTATAAATACTATATAAGTATACAACAGTGTAATCAAGAAATACATTTACTATAGTAAATACTAAACATATTTGTTGATTAAACTGTATTATATTACTAAAGGATACTACCATGTAATCAACAAATATGTTAGTATAGTAAACAATACTGTATATTACAATCAAATCGAGTCAACTTTATTTTTATAGCACTTTTTACTATTTTAATTGTATTTAAACAGCTGTACAAGTAATCCTGTAATCATGTAATGTAGTATTTTATTGTAGTAATTGTGGTAACAATCTCTAGATACTAGTGTTATTAACCTTATTATAGTAAATTAAAGTTTACTTCAATATTTATTACAGTTTATCAGGTCATTATAATTAGTACTACAGACTACTGTCGTATATGTTGACAAATTATTCTATTTACTATGATATACGACAATTTAGTAAATACTCAGAAAAATGCTATGCTGGTGTTATGTTTTAAGGTTTTAAGGATTTACCTAAAGTTACGTAAAGTTCTTCACACTGTTTTTAACAAATACGTATTCTTTATTCATTATTATAACACACTGTATATCAGTTTTTATGGTGTGTCATTATTTTCTATTTAATGTTGTAGATTTGTATGGACTCATACTGTTCTTGGGAGTCGACCCTTACTGGGTGAAATACTGGTGGGATCAGTTACTCTACCGCCCATATCGCCATGGCAACACAGGACCTCTCTACAGCGTCATCGGTCAACTACTATGGCGATCTGCCAAAAAAGACGTCATCGATCAGGTTAGCGGTTCGCTCTCTGCTGATCTGATAAAGAGCGCGAGCATCAATGGTTCATCACGTTTGATTTGGTTTCACCTCGTTTTCAGATCCAGATTCCCCCTCAGACGGAGGAGATCCACTGGCTCAACTTCTCCCCGGTGGAGGGACATTTTTATCACCGTCAGCACGAGGTTTGTTCCCAGGATGCTCTTCTCCAGCTGAGGAAGATCTCGGATTGGTCGCTGAAGCTGGGCAGTTTGGACCGGCGTACGGTGTCGACCATACTGTACCCGCTGCTGCGTCTGCGTCAGGCCTGCTGTCACCCGCAGGCCGTCAGAGGAGAGTTCCTGCCCTTTCAGAAAAGGTCCGAGCCTTTCCTACATTTCACTCACGGTTGCACTCATTTGGTCCACGTCGGTTGATTTGTTTCTCTGGTTCCTGTTAAAGCACAATGACGATGGAGGAGTTGTTGAAGTCCCTGCAGAAGAAGTGTCGTGTGGAGTGTGAAGAAGCTCACAGACAGCTGGTGTGCGCTCTCAACGGTCTGGCAGGAATCCACATCATCAGAGGTATTGTGAGTTACGCACCTGTCGCTTTACCAGCTCGTGTGGATGTTAAGAACGTAGCTCAATATTTTCTTTGTCAGGTGAATTTGTGGAAGCAGCGGAGATGTACAGAGAGGTGCTGCGCTCATCTGAAGAACATAAAGAACGGCTGAAAACTGATTCCCTTCAGGTACATTCGGTTCTCATTGCAATTCGGGTCCAATTGGGACTGCAGGATATATCAAAGTTATAGAAATATCGCAAATGTGGTTTGCAATAACTGAATGACTTCAATACTTGCAGGTTAAACTGTCGAGAAAGACAACATGATGCTTTCTAAAAGCATGTCAATGATGGTTATGTGTTTTTATAATGAAACAAAAATACTATTTTCAGTTTTAAAATATACAATATAATGGATATAGTTTTGACTAACTTTTGCATTTTCATATCCCATTTTTCTAGCCTGAGTTCCAGTTTAATTCAGTTTTCAACTTACATTCCAACACGATTTGAATTTCAATTCAGTACAAGTTCTCTGAAATGATTAACATCATTTAAACATTATTTCATTTTTTGTTAACGGTCAAACTATTTATAGGGTAAAAAGCAGAACCTTTGTTTGATCCACTTTAGTCACTTTTACATTCCCTTTCTGAAATTCTAGAGGCTTCATGCTTCTCACAATCTGATGGAACTTCTGAATGCAAAGCATCCTGGGATTCCACCAACTCTGAGAGATGACCGTCTGAAAGATGAGGTAGCTTCAGTCACTCCTGCTGGTCATGTCGTGTCATTTTTATCCTGTCATGCCGATCAATCCCAGTTCTGTTTCTCTTTCCAAGGCTGAACAGCTGAAGCAGCATTACATGGCCAAGGTGAACTCCGAGGTGTCTGAAGCCCATCAGAACCTTCAGCCTGTTCTTCAGCACATTAAGGAGCTAAAGCGCAAGGTAACGCTTCACAAATCCCACAGACTGCTTTTATTCCCACTGAATGTGGTTTGTAATGGTATAAAGGGCTCTCTAGGTGAACCTGCGCTCCCCCTGGTGGCTGGACGTCGTACAGCAAACCATTCAGCAGTCCACGGACGACGACCTCGTGAGCCGGATCCAGAATGAGCTCACGTGCAGTTATAAACAAGAAGCCAGCAAGCTTTCAATGGCAGACAAGTAATCCAGCGTCCATTCCATTACTAGCTATTAGATCTTTTCTTGCACATAAATGTTTTGTTGTGAACTTTAAGGAACATCTCCTTCGCAGGTTTCGTGACGGTCGTGGTCTCCAGTTTTTGCTCAGCACTCAGATGGATGATCTGATGAAATCTCAGAAAAGGGTTCAGGACGCCGTAAAGAAGCTGGAAGGACCGCCGTCTCAACAAGTCATCGAGGAAGCCACACTTTGCCACCTGCGACCCGTTCGACTTCCACTAAACAAGTACAAAAAAGTTTTTAATGAAATAGTCTTTGCTACACACAGAACTGCAGTTTGTGACTTATTGTTCCCAACATAACAATCGCTAGTCAAGTCAAGTTCTCTATTTCAGTTTCATATCTGAAATGAATTTTTGATGATCTTTCTTAGCTGTGTGTTTTGCAAAGCCGATGAACTTTTCACGGACTACGAGTCAAAACTGTTCTCTCATACGTAAGTTATTCCAGTTCTACATTTAGTTGCATGAAATTGAAACCAAAATAAACAACTTATCTTCGTGTGTTCTGTGCAGGGTCAAAGGGCAGACGGCCATCTTTGAAGAGATGATCGAGGATGAGGACGGGCTGGTAGACGACAGACTCCCCACCACCAGCCGTGGTCTCTGGGCGGCCAGCGAGACGGAGCGAGCCCTTAAAACCATTTTGTCCTTCGCTAAGATCCGCCGCATGGAGTCTGGCCTTCTAGAAGAGGGAAACGCCTTTATGGAGCTCTTTGAGTCCTGGAAGAAAGAATATAAGGTTTGTTATTATTTGTTGTTGTATATCCAGAATAAACACATCTGTTCTGTGAAAGATCACCATGATTAAATGCTGTTTTGTGTTCATGCAGCTGTTGCACGAGTACTGGATGTCTCTGCGAGATCACGTGTCGGCTAAAGATGAGCTGGGCATGGCCACAGAACGTCTGCGTGTGCGGTTACCCGATGAACCCAAACCCAAAGTCCTGCACATCATAGAACCACACGAGGTGATGAGCGCACGGCCACACATTAGATATACTGTCAGAGATATTAGATGAAGACAATGTCTTCAAAACGTTTGTTTGTGAACAGGTGGAACAGAACCGAGTAAAGCTGATCAATGACCGAGCGGTCGCCAAATCACAACTGCAGAAGAAGCTCGGCCAGTTTCTCTACCTTACAAACCTGGAGAAGGTGACGGATCAACTCATAGATTTTCTTTCTACACGTTTGTCGTTTTATTTTTTCCTCAAGACCACTTGTTAGGTCTCCTGGAACAGTATAGATGGTTTCAAAGCAACTACTTACGGTACACGTCCGCAAAGTGCCTAAAAGAAATAACAAGTGAATGACATTAGCTAGCAAGTTAAAAGTATGTTGAGCCGGTATTATTTGGGGTTACCGGTGGAAGAACCGTTACTTGTCTAAACTTAAATGCGACATTGAACAAATTATTTATTAAACAAAATGATTATACAATAAAATATTAATTTAAATCAGTATTAGTTTAAAGGAAATAAAATAAAAATAGTTATTTTATTAGCCACTAGCCAGACTGATCAACAAACACAGACCGGAAGTTAACTTTGGGCCAGGCGCATGCGTCTGAAGAACCGTCTAGACAAATTAGAACTTTATTTTCTACCGTTCCTCTGACCCTTGTGATAAAACAGGCTTTATTCACTGATGGAGTTTTTGACTTATGTCCTGAAATGAGAGATACACACTGTAGGTAAACAGAACCGACGCAATTGATGAATTTGAGTTTTGTTTTTCAGTCCCAGGACAAATCCACAGGTGGTCTGAATCCAGAACCGTGTCCCATCTGTGCTCGCCCGCTGGGTCAGGAGGTAAAATATAAAACTGTGTGAAACAATAAATGAAACAATTACTTGATGATGAAGAAAAGATTGAAAACTAAATTAAGAAAGATTAAAAGAAAACTGGTTTAGTACTTTTTGTAAAAGGCTAAACCAAACATTTAAACAATTTTAACCACTACTACTTTTTAAATAATTTTACCATACAAATATTAAAAGTATTTGATTTCAATAATGTCCAATATAAACCAGTTGTTGTGTGTATGAACATATGTAGAGAACCAACTCATTGAGAGACTTGTGTGCAGTGGGCCGTACTCACCTGTGGACACTGTTTCTGTAACGAGTGCATCGCCATCATCGTGGAGCAGTACAGCTTCGGCAACCGACGGCGAGCCATAAAATGTGCCATATGTCGACAGACCACCTCACATGCAGAAATCTCCTACGTCTTCACCACTCAGAGCGCCGACCAGGGCCAGGACATCCCTGTGAAGGTCAGATCCTCTCTCACTCTTTTATCACTCAGACGTCTAATATATTTTTTTACAACGTAGGTAAAATACGAGATGTTATTCAGGCAGGTTATATATGATTTATTAGATGACAGCGTGAATGTATCTCTGTAATCTCTTTACCCCGTAGGGTAGCCACTCCACGAAGGTCGAAGCTGTGGTTCGAGTCCTAAAGAAAATCCAGATGAGCGACCCGGGAGCCAAGTCTCTGGTGTTCTCCACGGTAACGCTCTCATTAAATGACTTACTACATCAGAGCGAAGCTCTTAACCTGTGACCTGACGTTTATTCCTCGTCTTACAGTGGCAGGGCGTCCTGGACATCATTGCAAAAGCACTTTTCGACAACAACATGGAGTTTGCGCAGATCAACGGGATTCACAAGTTTCAGGTTTGTGTTGTGAAAGAAAAATGTGTGCAATTCTGCAGGATTCTCCATTTTGCTGTGTCTTTATCTTATATATATTTTATACTTTTATATATAAAAAATTACTTGTATGAAGATCTTGTTTTATTCTGTTGGTTCTGTTTATAAAAAACACCTTATTTGGTTTTATTTTTGAATAACTTAACCAGGCTTTCGCCATGAGCATAGCCATAGAAGCTAGCACACGTTTAAAATAAACATTTTGTTTCAGCTACACGTATAATGTAATATAGGCTGAAAACCTTTAAGTTAAAAACATTTTAATTTAAAAGGTTGAATTTGGACAAAGACACATTTTCAAATAGCAAATGTCAAATTTTACAACTGACTAAACTGAAAAATAATTTCTGAAATCGACAACGGCTGCATTTACCAGGAGAACCTGAGTGCTTTCAAGTATGAAGAAAAGATCAACATCCTGCTGCTGCCGCTACACACGGGTTCAAACGGCCTGAACATCATTGAGGCGACGCACGTGCTGCTGGTGGAACCCATTCTAAACCCCGCCCACGAGCTGCAGGCCATCGGGAGAGTGCATCGGATTGGTCAGACCAAGTAAGCATCAGCCTGGTCAATCACACATGGAGTTGTACGGTCATAGCGGGTCGCAATTGGCTAGCACGTATTAAGCTACGATGCTCCTAAGGACACATGGAAGTGTGAATCTACCCCGGGGCACTTCCTGATCGTGTGCCATCTTTTCATTTTGTCTTCTTTTTTTACTACCAACCACATTAATAAAAGCAATGATGTGTTTATACATAGAGGCCTCATTGCGGCCATATTGGAAGGGTCAAAGCCAGTCAGTGTGTGTATTAACTGCAGTGTATAAATATCAAATGTCACATGTTGTTGAATAGACCCAAACATTATACTGTAGTTGTTAAACTATCACAAAATAAGACAAGGACGTTAGCTCAAACAACACTAAAAAGTTACCATAGTACTCACCCTGTACTATTGAGGTAATACATATAACACCTACATATCCCCACCTTTGAAAGGTTACACCGCTTCTTCAGGATTTAGATTTTTGAGGCGTTATTACCATCTAGAAACCTCATCTTTACTGCGAGTGAAGACGGCAACAGAAATGTACCGTTCCAACTGTTGTCTGACCTGCACTCAATGGGCCGTCATATAAGATATTACTTCATGTGAATTCCTTACATCCTATCATTCCAAATCTTCTGCCAAAACATACCGCGAATGGTCATGTGACTTTTTTTGTAAGCCGCGTGACTTGTAAATACGACAAAAAGTGTTTCCATTGCAGTTTTGCAAAATATGCCTTTATCCTATTGTGTTTTTTGCGATACATGGGAGTTTTCGCGAAATTGACATGTTTCCATTGGGCGTGTTTTCAATGCGCTATTTCTATTTGCGCATTTCGAAGGGTAATGGAAACGCAGCTACAGATTTCTAAAAACTCGTATTATTTCTACAGACCTACGTTTGTGCATCGGTTCCTGATCAAGTCCACCATTGAGGAGCGGATGCAGGCCATGCTCAAAACAGCGGAAAAGACGTGAGTTTTGTCTTAACAGGAGGATGAACAGCTTTTTAATGTTCAAATTTGAGGGTCTTTTTGTGTGAATTACAAATAACACCCGTCTCCAATAAGCACTAACAAGCGGCACATTGAGATTCGTTGGGTACCTTTAGCATCAATTCTTTACAAAGAAATTGAAATGGTAATGATTTCTTTTCATCAATGCCACACATGTGTGGTTCTTCAATGCTTTAACAAAGTGTAATATTCCCTGCCGCCTTGTTTCATCAGCACCTGTCAAATCATTTCAAGGGTTCTTGAAGTAAAGGCTTATTGTCTACTTGAGTTCGATTTACAGTTTGTTGACCTTGACTTCTCCTTCAGTCACAGTTCTACGCCCATGAAGCATTCGGAGGCCTCTGTGTTTACCGTGGCAGACCTGGCCGAGCTGTTCACAGAGGACGGCGAAGCTCTTGAGTAAACGGTTCTCCGACGCTCGCCGCCGGACCAGCCTGTCTAAAAAGCAGTAACGATGAACATTACAATAACAACGACCGTATGTTTGCTTTGCACATTCCCCGTTCTGTACGGCCTATACCATGGTGTCATTTATTCATCCCTGTACCACACAGTATGACAGTGTTGTGTCTGTTTATGTAGATTGTCTCATTGATTTATTTACAAGTCCGTGTCATTTTTATTACCTCCTTGTTGTGATAAATAAACTATTTTTGTTACTATTTTTTAATGTTCCTCGTGATGTACAGAAGGCTGGTTTTAACTTTAGCAACACTGTATTTGTGATTTTAGTCACAAAGTTTTGAATAGAAAACCTGTAATATCACAAAAGATCCACATTTGTCAAACTGTGATGTGAAGTTGTTCAAAACCGAAATAAACGACAACGTTGAGAATTACACTCTAATGGTGATGTCTTTGTTGTAGTTGTTTGTCGTTAAACACCGACTTTGTTCCCGTGATGTTGAGGAAGACAATGGAATGACAAACTTTACAGCGCCGGTGTGTGTCCGAGCGTCTTCTATTCTTCCGGCGTCCGCAGGCCATTTCAAACATCGTAGCTGGTGCTATTTACAAGACAAAAGACACGTGACTCAGTGTCCGTAAAGCTCATCCAATAAAAAGCTCTTGTAAAAAGTAAAACCATAGTAAGAGGACACAAAGACATTGTATGGCAGAAGTACCTTGTTCAAGGACGGGCAAAGAAACTTTCAAATTAAAGGCACAGTTCACCCAAAAGAAATAAAGATTCTGTGATGAATTCACCATCACGTCCCATAAAACCTGTTTTTATGTGCTTTTTATTCACACAAAATAATTTCTTTTGAGAAATGTCTCTGTGGTTTTTTTGTGAATACCATGGAAGTCAATGTTGTTTGGTTACCAACGTTCTTCAAAATAGCTTTGTGCTCTGCATGCAGAAGAAAGAAGCCATAAAGGTTTGAAAAGAAGATGTCAAAACAAAAACTTGTCAATAGGAGGAAATGAACCACTACATCTCCCATATTCACTTTAAGGGCTGTTATTTGTTGAATATATACAGTAATATATTGATGTTACAGATGATTCTCTCAAAGCTGGTCCTTCGTAAGGTATCGAACAGATTTAGATTTTCTTCATGCATAGATCTCAAAAGCATCATTTTGAATTTGGCATCCGACACTCCCTCATTCCCATAAACCGCCTCTCTCTGTCCAAACACAGTCCTAAACGCATCAATCCAGGTGTCAGTGAACTGTCCTTGACTCAACGTGACAGGATTTCTATTCAAGACAGTCATTGGGGTTCCCGAAACAGTAAAGCGTTTGCCGTGGCCTTTAAAAACCCGCTCGGACAAAAGAGTGGGATAAAACCAGACGCCGCCCCTGCTCCTCCATACCCTTTGCATGACAAACAAACTCCTTGTCGACCGACGCACGGGACGGTACAGTGCGACGTCTGCTAAGTGGGATGTCGGTAGTGTTTTCGTCCCAAATCTAGTTGGTGGTTGTTACCTTGGAACTCCCTCAACCCGTTCCATTCATGTGAGGAATCTCATTGTTGGGGAGAACATCATTCAAGCTTGTGTTCCAGAGCTGGTGGAGGTTCCCACTTCATTAGAGCTGCGCATCCAAGGGCCGGAAAACACTGCGTCTGACAGCTAGCTCAGGAGGTAACCCAGAAGATTTCAAGGAAACGCTTGGGAAGTACATTTCAGAATCTGCGGTAAAGATGACACCTGTTACCGTGCTGATGTGGTCTCTGTTCTCCATATGGATGACAACTTCTGCCGTGCAGTATGAAGACGGTAAGTCAGATTTACACCTGCAAAGACCGAATATGTATTGCTTTTAACTGTAATATATTCAATTATACATACAGACTTACCGGTTAGCAAGCACATTTAAGTGAAATAAAGAGCTTTTAAATGTACAAAAGTATTGCAGGTTCTGTTACTTTTTACTGTTGCCATCTTTGTATATGCATTATTTTAATATATAAAGTAGACTGTAAAAATGTGTTAGTGCCTTAAATGATGTACAATTAAGTCATTTCTGTTTCCACTACGGATGGGTTGCTGTAACTTTAATAAAGAGCTAAACTTATTCTGATGAGTTAATGTATAACTGTATGTTGCCATGATTTACTGATCACCTTTTACAGTCCATACATTAAAATCATATTCATTATATGTTCTATATCTGTACTATTCAAACACTGTTGAATAAAGAATCAAAACAGAACATGTGATTAGTTTCTTTTGCAATAAAAAACATTAAGAGTGAATTATACAAACACGGTGAAAAATTATTTTAAAGTAAAATCTAATCATTTTTAATTAAAGGGATAGTTCACCCAAAAATGAAAATGCTGTCATCGTTTACTCTCCCTTATTGTTCCAAACATAAATGTCTTTGTTCTGCCGACCACACAGGAAGATATCTGGAAGATTGTCAAATCTCACCCCCATTGACTCCCATAGTATTTCTTTTCCTTACTATGGCAGTAAACGGTGGATGAGGTCTGACATTCTTCCAAATATCTTCCTGTGTGTTCACCAAAACAAAGAAACGTATACATGTTTGGAAGAATCTAAGGGTGATTGATGACAGGATTTTCATTTTTGGGTGAAGTATCCCTTTAACTATTGTGCATTTTTAAATGTATAACCTTATATTTTTACATGACTTAAACTCACCGAAATATGTACATAAACATCATTTCCTGCATTTTCTGTGACGTTCCTGATTACTTGTTCTTCACGCAGAACTCAATGAGACTGTCATCTGCACCAACGAGCAGATGCAGGTCACCATTCCCAGTGCCTTTTTTCTAAACAAGGAGCCTCCTATTTATGTAAGTCTGCATTTCATAGATAAATCATGTCACGGCGATAAATGGTCGATCAAACTGGCTCTGATCACTCCTCAGGTCTGGGATCTGCATCTGAACAATCCTGAATGCCGAGGTGTCGAGGTCGAGAACGATTACGTCTTCAGCATCAAGGCCAACCTCACAGACTGCGGCACTATTATGGTACTTCTCATTCGTCTCCTTAACCAGATTGTGTGGAATGTGTATCATCATAAATTGACTCATTTAAAACCTCTGGGAGTGAAGAACTCGCATACGTGTCAGAACATTAAAGACTCTTTAAAAGCTTGTAAACAGTTGTTGAGACGAGCTACAAATTAAGCGTGAGACTTAAAAATACAAACGATAAATTCTCCCGTTTTACAGTCTCTTCATAGGCTGCGCGGTCCACGTGCTTCAAACCGTTTAAACCATCCTGATAATAAAATCAAACGTGTTTATTGCCGTATCGTGCTCATCACTATGTGCATTATATTACGAGCCGGTTTGATGTCCTTTTAGGCATCATTTTATTTATGTATTTATTTCTCGACATGCAAATGTGGAGTGTTGTTCAGTCCCTCCAAATAGGCTGGCCGGAGTGCTTTCAGAGCTCGGTGGGAGAGAGGTGGGGGCAACGTCCATGCGGCTCTAAATTATCCTGATTTATATGGAAATGATGAGCGTGTTTTCAGCGGCGGTGAATAGGCCGGCCGTAATTCAGCGTCGTACTTTATAGTTCTTCTTTTATTTGGCCCTACAGCCCGCCTCCAACAGCACAACCACAACCCAGAGGACAAGCTTCATTCTGGCACGACATAAATCTGCACTCGAGACCACGAGTCTCGTTCAGAGACGCTCTCAGCATTCTCTCAGGACTGGTTCTTGTAAAGCCAGTAAAAGGTTAACGCAGCGTCGAGAGAGGATAGATTCCCTGCTCGTTGTTGTTTTAAGGTTAGACATTGTAAGAAAAATCAGCTGCGTTTAAGTAATCTTCTTCCATTCGTGTAGTATAGATTTATATTTAGAGATTCACCCAAAAATAAACATTCTGCTATCATTTGTTCGCCTTCGTGTGGTTGTAAACCGTATATGACTCTTTCTTCTGAGGAAGAAGATATTTTGAGAAATGTCTCTGTGGTTTTGTGTCCGTACAATGGAAGTCAACAGAGGCCAGTGTAATTTGGTGACCAACCTTCTTCCAAATATCTTCTTTTGTGTTCTGCAGAAGAAATAAAGTTAAACAGATTTGGAATGACATGAGTGAACTGTCCCTTTAAATGTAAACAAAACAATGCCATCATTTGTGTCTAGACGTGACACGCATTGTTGTGAACGTGTTTGTTGACATGTGAATCAGGAGGTGTGTTTCTAGAGGTCGGAGAGATAAAACGGCAATAAAGTTTGTTTGAGCGGATGTGGTGGGGGGTAGTCTGGCCCCTTCAATAGCGAGCTTCCTTATGTTGCCCTTTAGCTTACGTTTATTGGCCCGTAAATGTCAACTGGACGTTATGAAACTGTTGAGATGTTATCAGGTTGTAGTAAGATTGGACAAAATGCATCAATATAGATATTAATATAAGTTCAAAAACAAAAGACAAACCTTGAGCGTTTAAAATAGGTAGTAGGCTTGAAAACTATTTGAGGAACATGTGTGACCCTGCCCGCGAAAGCCCTGCTAAAGTCATTTTGGGTGATTTACAGTGTTTTACATAAAATCATCCTAAATAGTGTGAAGAACATGTTGTGACAATATAATCTTGATGTCTTCAATATTGACTGAGTATGGACATGTCAAAGATTGAAATCATAGTGAAATGAATGGTTGAAATCAAACTTTGACGCTCGTAATCTCATAATTCCATTTTGAGACTTTAGCCTGGCCAATATGAATATAAAGGAAACGTGGAATACAATTCATCTTAAAACAAACAATTCTGTGTGACAACAACATGAAATTAAGTTTTTTTGGGTCCGTCTTTTACATATTTTTACAGGAGATGCAGCGATACTAAATTTCTCCACCGATACGATAGCCGATTATTCAGAGTGATGTCTGCCGATGCAGATACCAATAGTTTATTGGTTATACAGTATTTACTCACAATAAAGGCATAGTTCACCAAAAATGTAAATTCTGTCATTATTTAATCCCCTTAGGTTGTTCCAAACCTATATAAATGTAATTGTTTTGCTGAACACAAAGGAAGATATTTGGAAGAATGTCTGTAATCAAACAGATAAAATCCCCCTTTGGTTGACATAGTAGGGAAAATAAATACTATGGGAGTCAATGGGGGAAATGACAGGTTTGAAGACTTTGTAAATGAATCATTTCAACTACCCTATTAACTAAATTCTGAACATTAAATTAATATCTCTTAATTTTATGAATGTTATTAATTCATATAATTACTTTTAATACTGATATTATCGGCAGTTTTCAAACCAGCGGCCGATAGTGTAAAAATGTGCTTTTATCAACCGATACCGATTATTGGCCGATATATCAGCGCATCTCTCATTTTTATTATATTGTACCTATTTACAGTTACAATATTGACATTTTGGTGGTTCATTTGTACGGTTGCTGAGGTAGCTGATAGATCCTGTGTCTCTTAGGCATCAGACGATACTCACATCGTGTTCACCAACTCCATCCGGAACAACGAAACTGACGTCATCACCAGAAGCTACATCAACATCACATTCGGCTGCCGATACCCCCTAAACTACATGGTCCAGCAGCAGAACGGCGAGAACTTGATCCGAGTGGATGTCAGGTGAACTTTTACTGCTCATGACATCATCGGTTTAATGAATTTTCCGTCTCTTGGTTCAAAGCTCATCCAGCACTCCACATGCATTAATGTCTTTCATTAGCACTATGTTTCCAAGCCGACAAAGGCCGAGCCTCACGCTTATTCTTTATATGAATGTAAACACAAAAAGAAAGCCCTGGAGTTTCATTCCACATTCAGCCAGCAAAACTTTGAAGCCCTCTTCAGTAAACCTTTAACATTCACCGCCCCGCAGGACAATCACTCTCAGCACAGAAGATGGGAATTTCTCCGTCTCCATGCTGCTGTATAAAGATGAAGAGTTTCAGGATAAATGGACCACGGTTCCTTCTCTCACACTCGAGGACAACATCTATGTCAAAGTTTACATGGTTTGTGTCAAGCAGAATACACACACGACAAGCTTTTAAGAAGCCCCCTGTGCAAGACTTACTTGTTATCTTTGTTTTTAGACAGAATTAAAGCTTTCTATAGCTCAGGTCTCTGTTTAAGATAACGTCTGGTTTTGTGGGAATGTTCGCTTCCTGAAGGTTCTCTTAAGAATTAGTAGTCAGTGCTGTCTGCTTGCACTTTCATCCAAGAAGAACAACACAGGGGTAATACATGAATCCAGAGGAGAACACAGTTCAAGTAATGCTACTAGAACATTTCTGTCTGTCTGTCCTCTATATTTGCCTCAATATCTGTTTGATCTTGTTACTCTCACAGGTTCCAGCGAATCTGTTTTTAAGAGTGGAGCGATGTTGGGCCACACCCACCCATGACCCTTACAGCAACATTCAATACATCTTCATCAGAGAAAGGTTTGTGGATATTTCTTTCCAGATGGTTTGACAGGCACTGCTGTCTTTCCTTTCCACGCTGTCATTCCCCTGCAACTATTAATACAGCACATAGTGCACATAGCAAATTAATATTCAAATAATGCAACTCATTATTTACAACAAATAGAATCTTTATCAAACAGGTTATTAAAAGAAACGGTGACCATATTTTTTTTTATTTGGCTGAAATAACAAATGTCAGCAGATCTTGAATACTGCGACGTAAAGAAGCTCATACTCGTGTTAAACAACACAATACTAATGTTTTACTTAAGGACCCGTTAAAAAATGAATCTATGATGGAATAAGCCAGTTTTTTTCACAACTTTCATGCGTCTTTGTGTTCTCTTAATCTTTCACCAAACACTACATACATGATTACATGCAGAAATGCTGGTAACAGAATGGAGTGGTCTGTGACACATGGAAAAGATGACTCGATTTAATCATTTGTGTTACATTGACACATAGACACATTCATTTTTGGCTTTTAGAAAGACACAAACTTGGTTTGTATGTTACATTTGAATATTTAATGTGGGTATCATTTATGTGGGAAACTAACATTTCCTACCCGACAGCTGAAATAATAAAACGTTGTTACCGTTATAAAACACTATCATTGGGATTCGGGGTAAGGAGACTTTACCTTAACCAGCTTTTAACATCAATTTTAAGTACTTTCTCAGCTAAATTTGTTTGTTTTTAAGCTAAGTTTCTACATTACAGATTGCAGCTCTAAATATTAAACAGTGTTATTATTTTACTCGCATTAAAACTCATTTGTGTAAAAGCCCCTTCATCAGCGCTTCATTTGTCCTTCAGTTGAGTTGAAATACTTAATTTAGTCATTATCACCATCGCTGTCAGAGGATGTTGTCGGGACACGTCGCTGAAACTGTTGCTAAGGGATGACAAAAAGTATGCAGCCTAAGTCATGTGACTATCATCTGCGGCCGTGTGCATTTCAGTTTAACAGCTGTGCCTGTCCTTGACAACCCAGACTCAGACTCTCACCTTCCAGAAATGACTGACTGTATGAGCTCAACTCAAAATCATTCCCAAACCTAATCCACAAATATAAATGGGACCCACCTTACTCTTTAAACCAGTTGTCCGGTGTTACGGAATGACCAGACGCTGGACGTGATGAGGAACGGTCAAGGCCCGGAGGCTTTTTTCCGGATACAAATGTTTAAGTTTGTTGGCAGCTCCTACACGGATGTTTTCCTCCACTGCAACGTTCAGATCTGCCATAACACAGGAGGAACGTGCCAACCTGTAAGTCACCACTGACACCTGCAAAACAGAACAAAATATGAAAAAGAAAGTAAGCTATTAAACATCAAAAGTTCTTTAAAACACTTTAGAGATGAATAAATCTTTTGTACAATAATCAATCGAGAATGAGGTATTAATATTTCTTAATATTTCTCTGACAGATTTGTCTGCTTTATTCTTTGAAAGGCTATTTTTTTCCTTGTTGTAACATTAACCCCTCAATGAATCACAGAACTGCACCGATGAGGATGCGTCAGTACGAACACGCAGGGAGGTTGCGTCATCACACACGGTCTCGTACGGACCAATCAGAAGGCTCAGTGTTGACACGGAGAATACTGGTCAGAGTAAGTCTTATGTTTGATGTGTTGTGTGTAAGTTACAAGTACACTCCGGCCAGTTTTAACGCCCAGTTGAACGTCTGTTTCAGGTCTAGATATGCCCCCTGTGGAGACGTTTGTGCTTGGTGGTCTTCTGTTCATCCTGATCCTCATCACAGGAGTTTTTGGGAAACTTTGGCTGCAGAGCAGAAACTCGTATCCCGCTCAAGAAGCTCAGCTCACCCTCTCCAACATCCACCATATCTCAGAAGTGGCCAGCTAACCTGGAAACACACACACACGGTTTATATACACACACACACACACACACACACGCACGGTTTATACACACACACACACACACTCATTGTTCTCTGAAATATGCTCCCCTTGAAAGTCTCTGCTAAGCTGTAGTGCATTTTATGCTGTTCTTTGTTTTGTCTTTTAATATGATTTCATTAAACAATTAAAAACATATTTTGTCATTCTTACAGCTTTCTATAAAAGAAAATGTAAATACAGTATTAACTGTTGTATTTAAACATCCAAACAGTATGTGGAGGTTTTCAGCTCACCTACAAATGATGAATGTCAATCAATCACGCTACACTTTATCAAACCAAGAGGAATTTATTTTTAAGAGCTTTAAGCTAAACATGCCACAAACATATTTTATGTGGGTTTTGATCAATCGACATACTGTTCAAAATAAATACTTCTATAAATGTATTTGAAATGTCTAATATTTCTGATACATATTGCCCTTTGATATCTGGTTTGTCCATCATCAACAGAAAACCTGTTTCATCACCAAACTTTCATTAAATAAATGTGATTGAAATAGTCTCCTGAGCATTCAAGAATAAGTCAGTCAGTAGACTACAACGTAAACCGGTTAAGAGAGTGAACATGAGTGTTCTTTATATTCATTTAGATCTATATCATGCATAATAGAGAGATACTTGACTCAAAAGTGATAAAGACTTCATGTGCGTCCTCATTTTAAAATAGTTTTGGAAATGGTACATTTAGTTAAGTGTTTATAGAAAATGCTATGTTTCTGTTATAGTTAGGTAAGGGTCTTGATAAACCCAACATTAAGGTTTATAAATCATACTAGATTTTAAAATAAAGAAATGCAGAACGTTTTCTGGGAGGGTTGGGTTTAGCACAGCCTACAGTTTGAATGAATGTAACTTAGTCCTTTGAACATTGAAACTCAACATTTGTGTGTTTGTGTTTGCCAACCGCCAATAAAATCACAGAAGAAGAAAAAGATTTGTGTACTTTGAGTGTGTTTTGTGTGCGCGCGTGCGCGTGCGTGTTTTGACTCCGCCCACCGGTGGGCCGCAGTTGTCTGTACATTGTTGGTCAGCTGCTCACACAGATTTCAACAGAAATACACAGACAGCAGCGAAAACAAAACACACTGTCAATAATCTCGACTACACACGAATGACCGACAACACGACACGTTACTTCACTGAAGCCCGATCGACGGTAAGACTGTCGGACTGCATGCGCGTGTTTACTTCTACTTGTTTCCTCAGCGGCTCAATCCACACGGTGGGGTTTATATGAATGACATTAAACGCTTACTTGACCTCTCAATGTGATCATTTATATTCCTCAGTCTAATGTGGTGATTTAGTTTATTTGTGTGTTTTTATTTCCTTCCAGAACTCACGGCTAACGCGCTAATGCTAAAGCGTTGTTTGTGTTTTGCGTGTGACAGCACTGCCTCACCATAATATACACATGAGGATGTTTGTGAACGCTTCAGTGGTGTTTGTGTGTTGATTATCGGTGTTAAAGTGCTCATGACACTGTCGTGTTACTGCTGTCAGCCCGTATATGTCGCGTGCTTTGGGTTTCATGAGTTTGACTGGATCGCCTCAGATTGATCGCCAGAAAACGAGAATTGCGGTCGATGACGTCACGCGTGTGGGTCATGTCATATTTAGGAAAAGTTCAAATATTCCGTTTTTTTATTTATTCATTTTAATTTTCTCTATCTGTCTATGTTTTTCTGTTTCTGTGTGTCTACCTCTGTCTCACTCTCACTATCTATCTTTCTTTCTTTCTCATTTCTCTCTCTGTCTTTCTATCAATTTTACTCTCTCTCTCTTTCACTGTCTGTCTACCTCTCTCACTTTTTCTTTACACTTCTCCCCCTGTCTGACTGTCTGTCTGCCTGCCCATCTGCCCATCTCTCTCTCACTTTCTCTCTATCTGTCTGTGTTTCTATCTATCTGTTTTCCTCTCTCTCTCTCTCTCTCTTTTTGTCTGTCTGTCTGTATATCTATCTTTCTATCTGTCTGCATACCTCTCTCTTACTTTCTCTCTATATCTGGCTATCTGTCTTTTTATCTGTTTTACCCTCTCCCCTTTCCTGCCTGTCTACCTCTCTCTCACTTTTTCTTTATCTAACTTTTCTTTCTATCTTTCTGTCTACCTCTCTTACTTATATCTATCTAAAGAGTGAAGTCCTTAATGTGGCCCATGTTGGGATCATGTTTAGGGTCACGTTGTGTTTGAAGGTCAGTAAAGTACACCAGTTTGTAGTCTGTTGTGATTACCTGACCTGTTGTGACCTGTTAAGCAGTTGCTTGTGCAACCATTCCAGATTACTCTGGCAATGCACTTGAGCTCTATGCCAACACTCAGTTGTTTTGGTCTTGCAAAAGAAGTCATCACATCACATGTCTGCATGTAGGCATTGTACACAAACATTTCACAATGTTTTTATCCAGCTGGCATTAAGACGCCATGTTGAAGTCAGCTTGATAATTCAAAGAGTTCACCCTGCTACGACAGACCCCCAACTAACCCAGACTGATTGCATTTAGGTCATGTCGCCGACTGAGACTAACTGCTCACGTCCAGCCAGGCCCTGGCATGTGTTGGGGAGAGCAGCGTCTTGGATGACTTTGCAGTGTCTGTATTCGAGTGTTTCTTTTGAACGAAAGCCAGGACCGATTCCTGTAACATGCCGTTCAAATACAAGGGGTCGTGTTCCTTCTCAGTTCTCGAAGAACGGCTGTGACCTGAAGGAGAGTTGTGAAATGGCAATGCAAGGGTTTAGTGATTTGGTAAACATACTGCAAGAGGGCACCGGGGTCTGATTTATGCTTCGGTGCTAAAGGGGACTTCCCAAATGAACAGCAGACTTAGATTTTAAGCCTTGTGTTATGTACACCCAAACATGCGTCTCCAAAATAAGATTATGATATTAACGTTGTCGACACAATCATACATACTGTATTTCAAAATGGGAATAAATACATTAGCTACATTTGTTGATAATAGTTTCTTTTGCAATAGGCATCAGAACTAATGGTTTGTTTTCTTTTGTTTCACAGTGTTTGGTGTAGCCTCTTTGGAACAAGACAATCATTTATATCTGCAATGGAGGAGCTTCATGTCCATTGCTTGAAATGTGTGAACCGAAGATGTATGATAAGACCGGAAGCTAGTGTGTCCTGTGACCTCATGGGTTGCCCTCTTGTGTGCGGAGCCATTTTCCACTCATGCAAACTGAATGAACACCGCCTACTGTGCCCATATGAAAGAGTGCCATGTCTAAACCATGGATTCGGATGTCCGTTTACCGTCCCCAGAGTCAAGATGGCTCATCACCTTGAAACGTGTCCAGCCAGCATTGTGTGTTGCACTATGGAATGGAATCGCTGGCCGGTGAGCTATGCCGATCGCAAGTCCTACGAGAATTTGAGTAAGGAAGTTTGTGATGTGGAACAGCTTGATATGGCTTTGGCTCTTCAGGATCAACGTATGCTGTTGGAGTCTCTGAAAGTGGCAACCACCTTGACGAAAACAGTGGAAGTGCAGAATCAGGAAAACAAAAGGATGAACTCTGACCCATGTGAAACAGAATTGATCGAAACGGAGGAGGAAGAAGACGCGATCTCGGCGGAGAACAGTAGAGACTTTGCAGCCACTTTGGAAGTTCTTAATAGTGCAAAGAATATCGACTTGATTGTGGAAGATCCTAAAGGTAGGGAGAGAAATGGAGTTTGTGTAGGTGTCAAGAATGGCGATGTGGACTTTAGGAATGAGGAAATGAAAGAAAGTGATACGGACTCAGACTCTGATCTGGGAGCTGTTGGTGGAGCCGACTGTCCATTTCCAGTGGACCCAGAGGAAGAAGGAGATGATTGGTTGGTGAACATGTCTTCTGAGGAAGAGGAGGAAGTGAATGGTGGGATAGAACTTAATGGACTCAATGGATTTCATGAGGAAGGGGACGAAGACAACCGGGACAATCTTGAAGATGCATCCTTAAATGTCAGGCAGGTGTTGCCTTATCATTCCATGCCTATTGTAGCACGGGAGCCAGAAGTGGCTCAACTACCTCTTGCTTTGCCTATCCCTCTGCCTAACTTGATGCACAACAACGTCCTGCACCATTTGCCTTTAAGGATCGAAGACCGATGGCTGGAGCGCAAGTTGGAGAACCTCCATGCACTCAGGGGCGTGAACTTGTTTACACTCAATGGGCGAAAGGCACTGTTGTACGACCCCTATTTCTTCAAAGCCAAGATGGAGGACAAGGCGGTTGACACGTCTGACCTTGAAGTAGCAGATGATCCAATGGGCCTTAATGGCATTGACCTCATCACGGCAGCCTTGCTCTTTTGTTTGGGTGACTCACCTGGTGGTAGAAGCATCTCAGACAGTCGCTTTGTTGATAGGTATCGCATCGATTTGGGCACCCAGACCTTCTCACTCCCTTCTGCCATACTGGCCACCAGCACCATGGTGGGCGACATCGCCTCGGCGTCCGCCTGTGACCACGCCAGTCCACAACTATCCAACCCCAGCCCGTTCCACAGCCTCAGACTGGACCTGGTCTTGGAGTGTGTGACTCGCTATCAGACCAAACAGCGCTCTATGTTCACCTTCGTGTGCGGACAGCTGTTTCGCAGGGACGAGTTCTCGTCCCATTTTAAGAACGTCCACGGGGACATCCACGCAGGTCTTAACGGATGGATGGAGCAGAGATGCCCTCTGGCGTATTACGGATGCACGCACTCTCAGAGAAGGTTCTGCCCCTCGGTACAAGGTTCTAGAATCATCCATGACAGACATTTGGGCTCTTTTGGGGTCCAGCCTGGCTTAGTAGCTTGTCCAGATGAACCGTTTGCAAGAAGCTCCTGTCATTATGGCCACTGTGACCGTCTGAGCGACCTGCCCTTTGAGTTACTCCAACATATTGCAGGCTTCCTCGATGGCTTCAGCTTGTGCCAGCTGTCCCGGGTGTCACGCACTATGAGGAACGTGTGTGCCAGTTTGCTTCAGGCCCGTGGCATGGTGGTCCTGCTCTGGAAGAAGACGAAGCGCGATGACGGAAGCTCATCCTGGATGGTACAAGACAAGGTATTAAAAGTTGTTTTTGAGTATTCCGAGAAGTGCTATCACGGTATCAGATATTATCGGTCAAAGGAATTCACTGTATCGTTATTATCACGTAACTATTGCTGTGGAATTTTTACATAAATACTGCTCTCAATTTCATTCATTCATATTTTATTTTATTTCGTGCAAAGAAAAAGTCTGTAATCGTTGAAAAATTACAAATGGTTGTTGAATAATGTACAATATTATTAACACGTTGATATCAACATATCAATAATCATGGCTTTTAATATTGTTTTAATATTGTCAATAATACCAATATTTTGTGACCCTTATATCAGAGCACTCCATATGTAAAACTATTGGTGAAATAATATTATATTATTATATTATATATATATTGTATCATATCATGCAATTAAATGGCTATAAATGAACAAAAGGAATGTTAAAAAACATTATTTACAAATATTGTGTAATATTATGTACACATAGCAGACGCTGTTATCCAAAATGACTTTTATAATCGACTATTTAACAAATCTGTTGGTAGATTTTGATATGAATAAAACGAAAATTCGTAGTTTTATTCTATATCTGTCTTTTTTCATCTTGCTTAAAAACAATATGTGATGCATAGATACAAATACCAAAACCTTAATACATTTCTAATCTCTTCACTTTTTAGGTGTGGAGATTCAGTACCGCCTTTGACACCGTGAACGAGTGGAAGTTCGCCAACATTTCCAGCATGGCAGACCACCTGAAGACCTGCAAGTATAACACAGTAGCACGCAGAGTAGACGCCGTACCGCTCCCGTGCATGAGCTTCACGAGAGAACTCACGAAGGAGGGACGATCTCTGCGCTCAGTGCTGAAACCAGTCATATAGACGGTCAGAAACAGACAGAAATGCTGCTCAGAGGTTTTGATTTGTTTTGTCAGACATGAGATGTGCTGATAGACATTTTACACGCCTTATTTGTTCAACAGAACGGCACTTTTTTATGGAAAGTAGAAAAATGTCAAGCTGTAGCGTTTTTCTATGAAATAATATCTTCAATGTATAGATGATGGTTTTTCTGTCTCGCATATTTTTCAAGGTTTTTTTACAAGTTTATTTCTTCGTTTGATCTGTAGCATCAAACCAGAAACAATGAATCGTTGTAACGATGGAAACGACCAAAAGAAAACTGTTGACTGTGTGTTTCTAATGCATGAATTCAAGATGCATGTGCACTGTATCTTGAGACTATTGTCCAAAATTCTGACAAGCATTTATGCCTTTTAGTTTTTTTAACAATACACTTGATACTCACACGCAGCGATTATTCTGGTCTTTCCGTCTTTTGAAAAACAACATTGGCCAACTCCACTGGTGCCATTACGTTAAATTACCTGCAAAAAAGACATTTGTGTAAATGTTGATGATGTGCTGTTTGACAAACTGCTTACAATCGTCTGGATTACGAGTCGCTGCACATAAACCTGCAGGACGGGTGCGAGGACCGCTGATGTAGCCTGTTATGATGTGTGGTCGCACAACAATGCATGTGGAGATATATTTCTCTGTCTCTCAGGGGTTTGACACGAAGCATGTTCCGTTACACCAGTTTGTCTGTGTGACAAAGATCATCGATGGCAATTTATTACTTGATATTTCTCTTCCGACATTACCTGGGTTTACTGCAGGGATGTCCAAACTTGCTTCCGGAGGGCCAGTGTCCTGCAGCGTTGACTCAAACACACTCACAGATCAATGTTATGAATGATCTGATTCAGGAGTGTTTTATCAGAGAAGCAGCTCTGCCGGACAGGTCTCCAGAAGGAGGACTGGACAGCCCGGTTTACGATGAAAGAGTCCAGTTTTACCATGTCTATTCAGGTGTATAGCTACAGTGTTTCAGTTTGGTGACATCCTGAAACGTTGCGATATTTGAATCTTTGCCTTGTTTGATACCTTTTACACCACTTATTTTTGAGTGATAACTTTTCCCAATGGTGTGACTTCTGATACAATGTTTTGAAACATCCGAGTGATCTCTTTTTAAAAACATCTGTCAATATGCACAATGTCTCTTTGTCTTTTGGAGTGATTGTTACTCATATTATATACTGTAGGTTTTTCAACTATATATTTATATATATATATATATATATATACATGCTTGTATGAGGGCACTTGGCTATTTAGTGTTTTTGTTATTTGTTTGAAATGTTAATTCACTCCATGGTTTCCACTTTTTCTTAAAGAAAGTATATTATCACCAAATCCTGAGACCTATACATGTCTATGTTCATTCTGTCATCTTTCATGCATGCTAGTGTCCAAAAGACTCTTTTGTAAATAAGACGTTTGATGTTCATTTTGATAAAGTTACAGTTTCATATGAATCCTTAGCATTGCATTTGTCAAGATTCTATAATAAATTGTGAGGAAATCCAAAGACTGGTGAGCCACTTCATTGAGCACGACCACATGCAAACAACAGATTATATAAAACCTAGGAAATGATTTCATTTAAAATTATTGAAGTTCATCACTATGCAAACTAGCTGAGACGGATATTGTTTTGCCAGCGAAGACATTAATCCTGTAACATCTGGTTAATACTTTGCTTCACAGTTTTAAATATTAAAAGTCATGGAAAGAATTAGAGTTCGGTGTGGCTTTGCCTACAGATGATATTTTAAAATGTCTGGATTCCCTTAGCAGCGATACCAGAAGTGCTTTAATGTCTCTGCCATCAGGTGCTGCTGCAGTTTACAACATATACATCAGAAACTACAAGAGAGAAACCGGAAATTATTATTATTAAGAAACATTTTTCTAAAGAGATAATGAACTCTTCAAACAAATGACAGGTAAACATTCTTTAAAAATAAATTCATAGCTTCATACATTTTTATAATCTGTATGTATGAACATTAACAAGATCATTTTTGTATAAGCCTTACAATAAGATACTTTCTCGTTTTCAGTATTGTCTATCACAATATCATTGCGTCTCTGCACCAAAACATCCACATGACAAAACATGATAAATGTCCCGAGCAGCCCCAGAGCCGAGCGACTGGTCAGGTGGGCTCATCTGCTGGTGGAACCCTAATGGAAATTGGCTTTTACAGAAGGTCTGGTGGAGTTAAAACAGCTGATGTACACTGAGCCTCCAACTGCAAAAAAGTTTAGATGAATAAAAGAAAAATAATAAAAATGACATTCTTACTATAAGTGGCTTTGTCTTGTTCTGTAATGCAAATATCTAAACGTTCTTAAATCAAAATACAATTACTGGACAAGAAAAAAGACCAGAGATATTTGGTCTTGTTTTATGAAAAATAATATAAAAATTAAAAATGTTTATGGTAAAAACAAGCAAAAAAATCTGTCCATGGGGTGAGAACTTAAGTACTTCAGAAAAAGGTCCGTGTCAAACCATTACAACTTGAAAGCTTAAGGCCGTTATTAAAAACGGAGCTCATCTAAATGAAAAGACTTTCCATCTGTTTTCAGAATAAGAACACAAAATATTCCATGTTAAACGCTCTTTCAGGATTCTTCAAGAACATTCATAGGAAACACGTTTGAAAAATACATCAATAAATCAATTCTGCAGCACTATGATGGAATTGTTCCACTGTCTGCATTCAACAACGTATCTTTGCAAAGCAGCTTTGTGTAGATGTGTCACCTGAACTGATGGTCAGGGCTGAATGAAGCAGGGCGGGTGACAGAATGTCTGTGTATACTATCAGTGGCATTAAAGAGTCGCTCTGGGAGGACGTTTTGTGATCTCCCCACGTGTCCCTGCGGTCAGACTCCAGCAAGCAGCTCGTGGATGAACAGATACATCTGCAACGTTTGAGAAGATAGAGATGATAAAAGTGCCGTCACGCCAAAACTGCATCAGTCATCCTGGATAGCAGCTGATAAAAATCACACACAGATCTTACCAGTCTTCTATGAGACCACGAGCAAAAAGCTACAGATCTGATCCGATGGAAAGTGGAATTATAGATGCCTGATGCATTCGCCCCACAAAATATATCTGGATACCGAAGCTACTGTCTGAATGTGATTTGTTTTAGATAAAAACATCAAACCAAGCAGCATTTGAAAAAATGATGCAAGAGACTTTATTGCAGAAGTCTTGTCACTTTTTTGAACCGGGGTGAAGGTGATTTATCTATATAGTCAGTACACAGAAAGCAAAGATTAAAAATAGCATATATTTAATGGGATAGTTCACCCCAAAACATTTTTTTCAAACCTGTATCAATTTATTTGTTCCGATGAACACAGAGAAAGATATTTGGAAGAATGTCAGCAATTTTCAGTTACGGAACATCATTGACTAATATAGTAGGGGAAAAAATGAGATATTTTTAAGAATTTAGTTAAACCAACAAACTGAAAATTATGAACATTCTTTCAAATATCTTTCTCTGTGTTCATTCGAACAAAGTAATTTATACAGGTATGAAATAACATGAGGGTGAAAAAAGACACACTTTTCATTTTTGGGTGAACTATACCTTTAATATCAGCAATCATGTTAAACACCGGCCATAACAACAACATATTGAAACAAGTATTTCCTTACATGTAGAACACATAAGTGTTTATCAGGTGAGGTGGTCCGGGTACCTGTCTGCCCCCTCGCTCATTCTTCATGACTGAAACTGATGATCTCTCGTGAATCTGAGCCATGCTGAGGTCGTCCCTCCTGCAGAAATTCCAGACGGCAGTGCTAAAATGGAAAGTATGACACTATTCTTTTCATTTCGCATCTACTCTGAGAAAACGTTTAGACGTGTGAAAGATCTGCATTCATCAAACTGATGCATCCAGCTGTAAAACAACAATGAATTTGTCTTCTCACTGCAGCTGTCACTTTACTTTTCACTTGAATATTTAGAAGAATTCAGCAAAGCAGCTAAAAGAAAAAAGAACCTGGCAAATATTTTCGGCTGAAAGCAAAACAAAAAGACAACAAAAGGCTTTTAAGCAATGCCAGGACCCTCGTAACAGGGTGCAAAAGAAGAAGCTTCATTTTAAAACATCTGCTTGTTAGTGAATGCAGATTGGAGGCTTACTGGTGACTCTTAAAAACAGCAGATGTGCATATTTTCCTCCTGCCGATTAAGAAAGTCTTCCCTGCTGTGTCGTTCATGAGCATCTCTTCCATTAGAAGCATCTTTACTGGCACAAAACGTATTTGGCCACTTAAGCTAAACTCAAGAATGCATTTTATACTCCAAACCATGCAAACCGAGTACCATTTATTTTAAAGCAATAGAGCAAACCCGTTCTGCGACGTTTGTTCAAATTTACATGATAAACATGGAATATACAGCTACGCTGATCAAGCGCATCTGTTTCATACTAGCAATAAAAATCACCTCGTAGTTAAGTAATGGCTTAGAAATGTGAATCTTGTCTTGAGAAATGCTCTGGTAGAATTTGTTTGCACATGACATTTGGTTTATATTTCTTATTTAATGCAGTGACATTTTCATGGTAACATTAAGGCATCCTCTGAGGCTGTTTGTTACTTTTAAGCGGGCTAAACAAGCTAATAGAAGATATCGAAGAAAAAGCAAGATTAGGGATGCACGATAAATTATCGACCATATTGGATAATAAAAATGTAGGCCGATATATTATAGCCGATCGATCGTTTCCTCTGGTTACACTTCTTCAGCTGCACGCTGCTCACAGTTACAATCCAGTACACAACACCGTCTTTCTGTCCTGATCATTCACTTACTGCTATTAGCAAAACATTGTTGATGTAGATACAGTATTTATATATATATATATTATTATATTATAGGAACAAATGCATACTGCTGTCTGAATGCTTTCTGTCTTGAGACCTGTTAGACATGTGGCTATAAAGAACATTTGTCTGGGTTGCTCTGGAAGAACATCTATCGTTTGTTTATTTAACAAAAACTTGTGTAAAGTAGGTTTGCTACGTGATTTTCAGGGGAAAAAAGAGAACCAATGGTTAACTTGCAGTGAATGTTTTCAAATAAAAGCGGTTGTCCACTTTTTGCTTTTTGTTTCAGTCTGATGGAATTTTATATGAATAGTTATTGTATATCGGCCATATATCGTTTATCGGCTTTCAAATGTTAAATAATTATCGGTTATCGGCCAAAACTGACATATCGGTGCATTCCTAAACAAGATAACAAAGAAGAAACAAACAAAACTGCAAAAAGAGAGGAAAATGGTTAAGATACTCACTCATAATCCTCTGGACATAGGCTTAAAAGTGTTACATCATTCAGACTGCAGAAAGTACAAACAACAGAATAAAAATAACATACACAAGTATGTGATTCCTCATGAAGGCACGTTTGTCGTGTGGAAGTTTGATCATAGTTTGACACAGAATGCATGGGTTTTGAATGTTTAAAAGGCCCTGATTATATGATGATCTGAACATTTGCAGAGGATAAACTGTGGAAATATCTGTTATAATCAAAATAATCCCAGCAAGACCCAAAGACACTCTTCAGTCTGTGAGAGCAGGTGGTTTGTTTCAATATTAAAGACGGCCTTCAATATGATAAACGCCCCGGCTCTTCATTTCCCCCAATGATGTGACTAACAGATACCTGATTGCTTTTATAATGAAATTCACCTGCATGAGAAAGAAAGCCGTTAGCTTGTTGATGTTCTGCGGTGATATGAATGAATGGCCTGTGATGTGTGCCAGCACATGAAAGAGTTATGTGTGTCTCATCACTACAATGAGCAGATCACATCCAATAACAAGACAGACAATCTTTGAAAATATAATGTTTCAAAAATGTTTAATGTCTCAGTTGATTCTTCTAGACAGCAAAGACATTTGAAGAGCAAATTGAGACTTTTGCTGAAGTTAGATTTTTAGTATTTGTGTCATTTTTTCTTCTTTTAAGGAAACACCCGAGGCAAAGTTAAACCTCCGTTCAATGTCTTGAGCGATGAAGGAGCGAGTTCTCAGTCCTTCTGGGAATGAATGGCAGAAATATACCCTATATAAACTCAGTCTTCATCCAACAAATTTACATTTACATTTATGCATTTTCTGCATTTGGCAGACACTTTTATCCAAAGCGACTTACATTGTATTATCCTATACATTTGTTTCTAAGTGTGTGGAATCCAACCCACGACCTTGGTGTTGTTAGCGCCATGATCTAACCACTGAGCTACAGGAAACAAGTGATCAGCAGAGGAGGAATATTCAGACTGTCCTGTAAAACTGCTTACGTCTCTTCTTCTAGAATGGTCTGCACCGGCAGGTAGCCCAGGCGCGGATGTTCGGTGAAGTATTTCTTTGAGCGGAATTTGTTCTTTAGTACTTTGGTGAAGTCACGCACGTCTTCACCGGAGGTCGTCTGTAACCGACACACAAACACACCACCATTGTCACCAGCGTTTGGCTTCATCATGTTACAGCAAACTACATGAACTATTTCTGAAGAAACGTTCTCCAGTTATTCTTTTGGTAAAGAGCAAAACTGCTTCATTACTATTTATTTTCTCCATAGACATTTATTGATAAGGAATTCTAACTAATCCTAGAATCCAAGCTGTGAGATGAGTCTTAATTCATCTGTTCTGTGTGCTTGATGAGAATTGATTCGGGAAATGGAAAAAGAATAAGCTATGGTGAAAATAAGTTTTACCTCCCGAGCTCTGCTTTCATCAGAACAAACTTTTGATAGAAAACTTCAAGTCAAAAAGATGCAGATGCTCACAGGGGTGCAGTACTCCACCATGGGGTCGCTGAGATGACGGTCCTTGATGACCTTTCCCGAGAAAAAACACGTCTGACACACGTTGTAGTTAAAGTGCTTTAGACTTCGATACCTGAGAAACAAACAGATGTTAAACGCTGCTATCCTAATCTATCAGTGCGGTTTAAAGGAGATTTCAAAGGAGATTTTGGGCGACCTGAAGCCCATCATAGGGCAGTCTTTACAGATGGTACATTTGGTCTGGTGTCTGGCCGTTTCTGCTGCGGCGACTCTATGAAGCACAGGCAACCACACCATCGACTGCGGCTCTAAGTGCATCCAATCCACAAACTGCTCCAGCTCGATGAAGTCTCCGCCGCCTCCCTGAAACCCAAAGCACGGACCGACCTCTCGTCCATTACAGTCTCGCATCTCAAACACTGTAAAAGATGAAGTCTAGCTGCTCTCTAACGGTCTATTTATCATTTCAGAAGCGAACCGCAACTCAGAAAGTGTAACGACTCCTCATTACTTTTCAGGACAAAGGTCGAGGGATTCATTAATAATTTTGCTAGTGCTGCCAATGGGGTCTCACTGTCCGTCCCCACGGCATAAAAACTCTTACAGTTATGAATCAATTACAGCAAGCCAGTAAAAGCAGGACGATCAGGAGTCTTTAATTACATGGAACATTAAATGAAACGAGCGCCAATGTGACACAAGTACAAGCTTGAAGTCTGGAGACTGAGGTCCAGGGAGGCTTTTAGTGGAGCATCCGTATATCCATTACATGTGGATGTCACAAAGCACTCCATCATATGACATTGAGAATTGATGCACATAAATCAAGTCGACTTCATTTGAATATCTTTAGTGGTTTGTGCAGTAGCTGTGAGGGTTGTCAGGCGTACCGATTCAGATCCGTGTGACCGTGACGGTGTAAATCCCCTGGCATAAGATCTCACTCCGAGTTGATCATTTATTCACATGTCAAAACTCATGGATCTGTAGCGATGAGGTTCAATTAACACATAAACCCGCCTGTGCATACGTTTAGTTATCCACCACCTGCCTTCAGGAATGAACAAACGTCACATACACTTGAGTTTTGTGTCAGTATGTATATCATCACTATGACTTTTCTTTGTGAAATGATTCATTTATAATCTTCGACTCATGTTTCTCACGGTTCATCCTTTATCCTACAGTACTAATTCATTGACAGTTACACTACATTTGTAAACCTTGGCTCTTATTTGCATGTTTACGAGGATGATAAAAATGATTACACGAGTTTGTCTGGATTTAATAGCGGTTTACCCGTGTGTGAAACTGTTGGTGTAAATCCACTCTGATGGTCATAAAACTGCAGAATAGCATTTGCCATCACTGTTCAACATTGTTAACCGTTTCCCTCAGATCTTGAAACCTTTTTTTTGAAGTTATATATTTGGGCTTCTTGCCTATAGTGACAGGAAGTTATTGGGAGGACAGAGCGGAGCGGGATCGGGAGAGGACACAGAACTGGAACTCAGGTCTCCAAGGACACATCTGCGCCACATATGTGGGTGGTGTCCACACAGGCTCTGACGTGTGAAAGCTTTTGAGACTGAACAACATGAATGAATACTTCATTTAAGATATGCAAGCCCCTTTTCAGATAAATGAATGCGAAACTTTGCTAATCTAGGGTTAAAGGTTATTTTGTGTTGGGAAACAGTCGCGTGGACAGTGTCCAGAAATGTAGCACAACTGCACTTCGGGCGACCTGAGTTCAAGTCCCGACTCGAGGTCCTTACCCGGGACCACCCACTCTGCTTGTACTGTATAAAATAAAGGCAAAAAAGAAATGTAAAATAACTCAAATACACTTATAAAATCATAATTTAAATACAATAAGCATTGGGCTGTAAAGTTGTCAAACTGTTTTTATTAGCTGTGACGATTCTGGGTGGAAAAAGGTCTGCCGTGAGGATGGTGACATCGCCAAGCAAGTTAAATGAATGTCTGTGGTGACGGACAGCGTGACACTGATGAGGCCTGAAGACATGAACTTGCACTGAACCCAGAACATTGAATTAAACTCACATGCTGAAAGCAGCTCCGGACGCTGGGCTCCGTGTTACCGCCTCCAAACGCCGCAGCCTCTCCGAGCTGATGTGGGATTCTGATGCTGGTGTGAAGCAGTACAGCCAGCTGCCTCTGGTCACACACACCTGCAGCGCTGGCAACCTGAGCGAACAGATCTGTGGAAGCATTTCTGTGACTTCTCTGTGGACTTAAAGGAGTAATTCACCTTCCAAATGAATCGTTTACTCACCCTCTTGTCATTCAAACCAGTATGACTTTCTTTCGCGGAACACAAAGAAGATATTTTGAAGAATGTTGTTAACAGCCCCCCATCCACTGGCATCGGTTACAACAGAAGTGAATGGCGGGCTGTGCTTTTATGCTCCCAACATTTTTCAAAATATGTTCTTTTGTGTTCTGCAGTAGAAAGAATTATAGACCAAGATCGCGAGGCTCAATGTCTCTCCAGATTCTACAATTTTGTGACGTTTTTTCTTGCTCATCTCGGGTTTGTTCGTGCAGAACAGCTGGGCCTTAACATCGTACACCCGACATGACTTTTTAGATATTAGTTTGCAAATTCCCGGCAGTTTTATCGCCTGCACTTATGCAACCGCTGTATATCCTGCACTTGCACTTCTGGTTAGACAAAACTACATTTCATTGCCCTGTACTTACATGTGTCATGACAATAAAGTTGAATCTAATCTTATCTAATCTTAAAAAGTCATACAGGTTTAAAATGACAAGAGGGTGAATAAATGATGACAGAATTTTCATTTTAAAGATGAACTTTACTCCTTTAAGGGAATACTGGGATGTCAAAACTTTACGACGATGGGAAAATGATGCATTTCATTCTTACAAGAGATTTGACTTTTAAATGAGTCCCTAAAACATGCTGAAGTGGAATTACAGTAAAAAAATAAATGATATCAAAAAATAAAACAAACTGGGCCACATATATTCACTAAGACTGCAAGATACTTGCATTTGTACTTGTCCTCCAGTAATCCTTTTGAAAGAGAGAACAAGCCGATCTTCATGCACAACACCTGAACTTTTCCACTTCCGTCACTATCAAAGATGCAAAGAGAAACCGCAGGAAATTGTATTATCTTAGCACCAATAGATGCCACTTGGTTTGACTTTGTTATGTGTGTGTGTAAGATATATACAATCTAAACATACCTATCATAGACTTTCAAAAGCCAGTTGAGACACAGATCCACACATAAAGGGACGTTGATCAGCTGTGGGTGAACCTGCTGAAGTTCTCTATAGATTGTACAGAGACAGTTTATGATGTCTGGAACATCTAGCAGTTGTTCATTATGAGCGAGTTGGTGTTGATCAAAGACGCTCTGGGCCACGCTGAGGTCCAGAAGATCCACTGAAAACAGACAGACGATATTAACATGCGATTTCATCTCGGTTCTAACTCCACAACGGATTTAATTCAAGGCACTTTAATGAAAGTCACCAGCGCGTAACTCATCCGACGGCGCGTAATGAAAATTCCCAGCTGAAACGGTGGTGAAAATGATATTTCTTATCAGCATTCATCAGATTTGCAACCAATTATACGTTTCAATATTACGCACGATGTGAAGCAATAAACCGACTGCGGCGTGTGCTACCAAAACACCGTCCAAGTCACTTGACGGAAGGCACAGTTTGTACTGTACTGATGTTATCAGCGGGTGCTCTGAAGCTTTCAGAAAACCTAGCGTAGGCCAGAGACTCATGGTCGGTGTCCCAGAAACGCCCTGAACGTGCATGACAAAATTACCAAAGAGGACTCGAGATTGCTTTGTCAAAATTGCCTTTAAATTGCCTCCTGTAAGTGGTTTCTTCTCTTCATGACTTATTCAGTCATTTAGTGCGATCAGGGAATTCACGCTCATTTAGAGCAACAAAGTGAATAAAAGTGGTTCGTTGCCAATGGGAGATGGCGATTTGAGGCGTCATGAGTGACAAAGTTAAACGACGAGTCATTTTCTGATTCAATTAAATGTTATTACAAGCAAAACGTCTTCCTTGAACAGCGATTTACCTAAAGTTGTAAACAGAAGAAGAAGAAGAATATCTACAAGTCTGTTTCTTTGTACTGTAGCGTGGACTGAAGGGGCTTTGTTCTCTCGTTTCTTGTTCATTTCCAACAAAAAGTAGAAATCTTAAATAAGGCATTCGTCTTTCAATGAAACATGTACTCACAGCACAGGGCTTTCTGTAGCCGACGGCTCTTCATGGCTGTGCGGTAGGCGGAGAAACGGACCTGACTGAGATCAACTGAGGGTTGAGAACATGCAGAATATACATAAGAAATGTCTGTAAACATCATCTCACTGAAAAAAGGTCCTCAAGATATATTTCCACCAACATGACAGCTTGCATACTAAGATGTATTTTGTGTGCATGCAGACTGCTTGACATTGATTGACAGGTGACAGAACAGACCCATGGACTGAAAGAGTTGTGTCATCATATGAACAGGACGTGGTTGTGCTGCTCACATAAAAGAAATTAAATATGTGTTTAACATTTTAAGTTAAAAAACTACAACAACAACATTGTACATTGACACGGTTTTAAAAAAACACAAAGTGCTTTTACATAAAAAAATGGTTGACCTAATTTGACTCAATAGACCTCCCTCCGACAAACTCTGAATCAATTCTCAAGAGCAAGAGTGTATTGTTTTTAAAGGAGGACCTCAACATCTCTACTTTCAAACTTATCATTCTTGAAATCATTGTATTACTTTACATCTTCTGTGATAGACAATTTGGACGAAATTTGTGACAAGATGTGGCATAAATAGGCATCAACCCAGAACAAGCTCAAAAGAGAGACCTAACACACAAAATTTTATAATCTTTTTTTTTGTGGAACACCATCAGGCAAGAGGAGTTTACGGAAGGCCTCCAAAGGTTTGAAATTTTGGCATCTGTATAACTAGAATGTGGGCTAGAAAGAAATATTCAGAATCTGAAATGTTAACATTTTATGTGTGGAAATATATGGGTGTAACAAAACCTCTCAGGTATACATTTATAGATATTGTGGCGTATGAAGGGTTGGTTCCAAAACGAGATAATTTTCATTGTGCATTCCAAATATCAATAAAACTGCAGTTTTTTTATTTAAGCCACAATAACTAAAAAAAATACAGCTAACTAACACAATAAAAAATTATAACATAAAAAACAGGATTAAAAAAAAATGTAAACTGAGTAACAGTATCTCATTTTGAACCAAAGTTTAAAACTCTTAAATAATAATATATTATTTATCTTTATGCATTTTTACAATATTTACTTTTATGTTATAGCCAATAGCCAATATGTTGGTCAATATTTTATATCTATAACCTACATATGATAAATCTAGAGCTTTTTACAGTGTGTTCAGTAAAGTGAAATCAAACACAACTATGCTTTACTTGAGTATTTACTATAGTAAACTGCAGAAATGTAGTATAATGTAGCCTTATAAAGCAATTATACTCTGTTAATGTGTATGAACTATAGGGAAGCGATAAACTGTTGTATTTACTATAACACACTTTATTATGTACTATGGTAAGTCCAAAAATACTATAGTATCTCAGAATTTATCCACTCATCTGATAACACCAGAAGCTAACATTAATAAGCGCATTCATAAGATTCATTCACCTTCATCTTCTCAACCTTCCCAAGGTCACAGTCGACCCTCACACCATGCTTTACTGAGGGGTGACCTTCATTCTCCACCTCGGCCAGGTCCAGGTCCAGGTCCAGTTGGTCCATGGCATTATGGAGCTCTTGGAGTTTCCTCAGTGCCCAGTCAAGCTCGTGCTGGCAGCTGAAGCGCCGCTCAACCTCAAAAGCTCGAGATGAATGAAAAGTGTCATCCTGGGTTTCTGATAACAGATTAAACATGTCAGTCATGTTATTATCATAATGCTCTTGCTTTGTTTAATTGTTGGCTATTTATATTTACTTGATTAGTATCGTAGGATACACCTGCGATGGGAAAAAGCAAAAGTCTCAGAATGTAACTTCACGCAAGAGCGCCACGGACGAAGCATGCGCACCAACAACTAAACTACGACGGACAGGCTCTGGATGTCAAAACTTAACTTTACTGTAGTTATAATAATATATGATCTTAATCTTACGCGAGTACTAGTATTGCAGCTGAGCTTTTTCAGGCCATTTGAGAGAGAATCGCGAAGGTTTACGAAAGAACCCTGATGCTCTTTATTTAAGATATTTATATGCATCGTTTCGTACAATTATTTATATGCGCTTTTCTCGTTCGTGTGGTCGGTTAACCTCAGTGTTGTGCTAATACTCCCATTCTTCTGATTGGTTGATGCGGGGAGGAGGCTGCGTTCTGATTGGTCCATATTCCTAAAGCCCACCCCCAACCCTAACGTAAATGGTAATACTATTTTAACAAAACAAAAAGCACAAGGAAGTCATCCAGTCACAGTTTAAGTTTGTGAAGATGTACTCCAGATGTTTGCCTCATAAAATGTGTCGTGGGGTTCGTTTCAGTGACTGAATGTTTTAGTTTATATGGCAGAGAGATGAAGAAAAAAACTAAATATTATGGGTACCAGCACTTGCCAGGGTCCTGAGTAAGGAATCCAATATATTCTTTGCAACCAGCTGTTATAAATCCAGCACAGATTTACATCCGGTCACTAAAACACTTTCTCACTTTTCAATTTGTGTCCTGTAGCTTTATCGCCTCTCCTGAGCCATTACTGAGACACCTAAATCAAGGAGCACTGATGCTGTAGACCTCCAGAAATGAAAGGTGCCATAAAGAAATTGTGGTTGAATGCCAGAGACGACCATTTGTGACAACAGAGATTAAGTTGGACACTTGGTTTCTTCAGAACATGACTGCTGGGGGAAATCTAGGGATCGTGATGTCACATGTGTCTCCTTAGACCCTTAGAAGAGTGCTTAGAGATTTGCAGGGATACCAAAGACCGCCATTAAAATAAGAGATGTCGAACATTTCTCTCTTCCAAGAATGATGACTTTTGAAAGATGAATATACTTATACAATAGAATGAATAGATACTTCAGATATTGCTTTTTCCTGTTTTTCTTTTACAGCCAAATGAGAAACACTTGATGTATGTTGATCTGTGACATCAAACACAATCGAGATTTTTAAAGTATATTGAATATCCTTAACCGTGACAGAGAAGCGTAGGAGACAAAAACAAACAACATCAAGAGAGGAGCACACACACACATCTCACCTGCAGATGTTTCTGTATTTCTTTGGGCTTCTTTTGTTTTAGGTCGAACTTCCAGCGACAAACGGTTACCATGTCTGCAACCAATCCATTCACAGCTCAAGGTCTGTGTCGAACACATTCAACATCATTACCCAAAGATATTTCAAAACAATGTGCGAACCCTTAACATCAGCTGGCAAATTGAGAATTAAAGCTATGTGCGAGCAACATGAAAAGCAAAACTTCGGATTAATCCTACGTCTGATTTCCATCGATAAAGCAAGATCTCCGAACAGCATTCCAATGATTGTAGTTCGTTCACTGTTGTTAACTTGAAGCGCTAGAAGACGCTGTATTATCTAAACATTTGAATTTGAATGAATAATATACATCATCACATTAAGAAGATACAGAATGACTGACCATGCAGTGATCTCGTTGCTGAAGTGAATCGTGCACATCTTCATCAGCATCTCTCTGCCGGTTTGCCAGGTCCTCGTCCTTCAGTTTTACCCAGAACCACAGCTCCTCCAGGACAGCTATGAGCTCGGTCCATTTCTCTGAACAATCTCTGAGTCGAAGAGAAGTTGAAAGCATGAACATCTGCGTACGTGTCTATATTACACTGCGCAGACTGTACCTTCTGGAGGCTGTAGGAATGTGGCCAACATCGCCCAGCTCTTGGAGTTTGGCTTTCAATATCTGAGTCCCCGGGGCCTTTCTAGAAGAATTAGTCTGGGCATCAACTTCTGTCTGAATATCCTGAGAAGAGATGGCAAAAGTAAAGAGCACAAATGTAGCTGTGCTGTGTGTGTGTGTGTGTGTTTATTATGATATTGATTTGTATGAATACATTCATGTGAATTTAAGTCAGGGGGAATGTGGCCAAACAACCATAAAGGCCCATCTCACGCCTGGCTTCTAAAGAAGACAAACCGACAATCTGTGGCTTTTATGACGGTCTCCGTTAAAGGGCTAATCCCATTATCTGTTCTTCCATTAACTGGACAGCACTTAGTGCAAAGAAAGCCAAACTGAAATAACACGATGTGTAGAGCGAAAAGGATGACCAGATATCCACTCGTCTTTTCGTTTGAATCAAATCTTGTTTACTTGCAGTCATGCATTATGATGATGTGCAAGCAGATGTATGCATGTATAAAACATTTAATTACACAGAATCTGAGTTGATTAATGATTATAATAATGATTAAATGAAATCAAACTTGTTTCTCCAAGCACCAAAACAAAGTATTGAATTATGTTCCTGTGTGTTCCTGAATTTAATTCACATAAAAGTGCTCCATGAAGTGACCAGGATGGCCGAGTGGTTAAGGCGTTGGACTTAAGATCCAATGGACGTATGTCCTCGTGGGTTCAAACCCCACTCCTGGTAAAGCTTTCTTGCCTTAGACTCTATGAAAATATGCTAAATGTCTGAAGCAAAGTCCTTTGTTAGGTGTTATCACAAATGCCTTCTTATGCTGGAGTGGTTGGACTTGAAATCCAATGGCCATGTGTCCTTGTGGGTTTCGAACGGCCATACAGGTAAAAGATAAAGCTAAATTTCAAGTTCAGATTGATTTATGTGAAATGGTTAAATCTCAGCCTTGATGCCCGATGACTCCTGAGATAGGCGCAGGCTCCCCGTGACCCGAGGTAGTTCGGACAAGCGGTAGAAAATGGAATGGAATGGAATGGTTAAATCTCAAATGAGATTTGAGCAATGTGGTTCAGTGTGTAAATGAGGCTGCATTCATAATTCATAAATACTGAATCCACATGTACCTACATCAACAACGTTTTGCTAATAACAGTACGTGAATGATCACAACCGAAAGACCGTATTTTACTGCATTTTAACTGTGAGCAGCGTTATGATAACATTAAAACGACCATTTAACGGCCGATACCGATATGGCCAAAAATGTATTGTTCATCCTTAACTGAAACTATTACAACCTGAGACTTAAAGCCTTATGGGATTCTACCAGGAGTGGGGTTTGAACCCATTAGAGCTGTCAGCCATTGAATCTTAAGATCAAGTCCAATGCTTTAACCACTTGGCCACCATTTGAATGTTCCTTTTCTTCTTCTAATGATTTCTAGTTATGGAATAGTCTAGAATAAAATGTGGCGACCTACTGTCCCACTCAACGATCAAAGATCTTTTCGGAGAGCCTTCAGTATTACAGTTTTTCTCGATTGGTTTGGCTCATTTCTTGAAACCGAGATGACATTCTCAAAACCATAAGGTCATTTGGCCAAACAGTCTTACAATTCTGCTCAACATTATAGCTCACTAGCAAAATCAAATATCTTTCCCCAAACTCTTCTTCCATGCTTCAAAAGCAGATTCCTTTCCCATATAAAAGGTCAGTACAGTCAAAATAGCACAGATCCTTCTCAATTGCCTTGGCACATGTGCATTCATTTAGTGCTTTTGTCAAAATAACCTGGATGGTTTAGCACAACACCATGGATCCCCTGCAAAAGCTCATATCTCTCCCAAAACAGTTTATCCATGTGTCAAAACTAAATATCCTTCTCATATAAATAGTCAATGCCCCCAAAATGCATTATACCTTTGGCATTGTTTAAGCACTGCAAGTCAAAATGCTTAGACGTTTTGTCACTGAGGCACAGGTCTAGCAACAGAATACCACTATGAATAAAACTAAAAGATTTTACAGTAAAATCAGCCTCCAATAAACGACTCATACTCAAGGAAACTGTAAACATTTTTATTCGTACAAAGAAATGTTAACATTAGAGAACATACTGTGAAAAGAAAACATATACAGGATTCTGTAAATGTGAACAGTTATAAACACAAACAAAAAACAAAAAAAACTCTAGCCTACCATACTGTAAATAAAGTTTCAGAACTATAGTACAGTAATATTTTCAGTGGTCGCCATTGTCACCCTCTCTCCTGGCCACCATCCTCATCCTCCTGGCCATCGACGCGCTGCTCTCTGTTAGGCCATAAATTCTCATCCACATCGCAACGGATATTTTCTCTTGCGATGCAGCGAGGGAAGAAACGGCGTGAATGTCTCAACCATCCCCTACATTGATCCCCTGTGATGTCCTCACATGCAGCATCCATTGCATGCAGCAGGGCCCTCTGGTCTTGAGCCTGATGCTCATACACCCTCCTCCAAGCTGAAAAAAACTCCTCAATTGGATTTAGGAAAGGAGAGTAAGGTGGGAAGAAACTCCATTAGCATCCGGGGATGGGTGGTGAACCAGGTTCTGATGCGTGGGCCACGGTGGAAGTTCACATTATCCCACACAATGACATAATGTGGTAGCTGAGGTCCTTCTTCACCTCTCTCATTCGTTAGTTCTAATTTCACCTGATTGATTGTCAAGTACTGTCATAAATTTATCAAATGTTCCAAGAAATTCTTTCATGGTATTATATCTTTGACTAATTTTGACAGTTGAACAGACAATTGTGCATATGATGACTTACACAATGAAACCATGCTGATATGTTTTGGAGAGAGAGTAACCATTTCACTGAAAAATCAACTAATCAGTTTAGATCAGCAAGATCTATTTATTTGGAAAATGTGCTAAATGTGGGCTCATTGTGCTAACTGTAGCTACTTGTACATAATCATTTGAAAAAAAGCACAGAGTCACTTGAGACATGTACTAAAGCATTTGCAATTTGATAAAACCAATGAAAAATGACATTCTGTTGTGAACAATTGCAAGGTGGTTTGGAGATTTGTCCATGTTATTTTGAGAATGTCATCTCGGTTTCAAGAAATGAGCCAAACCAATCGAGAAAAACTGTAATAATAAAACCGTTAAGTTCATGAAATGCATTGCTTTTGCTTTAACAATCCATGTTCTTAGATTTCATCCCATGAACAGTTTTGCAACAGTTTATATCTAATCTTGGCATGTGAAAATATGCCCACAGCGTTTTATGTCTCTAGTTAAATCACTTCAATCTTGGCACGTTTAGAACGCCCTTCAAATGGGCTGTACAGTTTGCTTGCTTTTAGTCTTGGAAATCAGAGATGCGCACACTTGGTTTGGAAGATTCATAAATGCCAACGCATGACAGTAATGCTATTGCCAACTTACAGATGCGGTGCCAACCACAGCCTTGCCACAATTCTCAGAGGAGAAGAGAAGATTTAAGCTGGAACAAGTCCAATATAACAAACTCACCATACAGGCGTCATTTCACGAGCTGAGTTAAGGCAAAAATATAAAAAGAATTTTAGTGATTGGGTCTTTTATAAACTGGCTTGTGTTCTCAGCCAAAAATGATCAAGAGGTGCTGAAGAATTTTTGAAGGGGGCTCATCAGCTCCATGAAGTGACCAGGATGGCCGAGTGGTTAAGGCGTTGGATTTTAAGATCCAATGGACGTATGTCCTCGTGGGTTCGAACCCCACTCCTGGTAAAGCTTTCTTGCCTTAGACTCTATGAAAATACAATACAATGTCTGAAGCAAAGTGCTTTGTTAGATGTTATCATAAATGCCTTCTTATGGTGGAGTGCTTGGACTTGAGTCCAATGGCCGTATGTCCTTGTGGGTTTCGAACAGCAATACTGGTAAAAGATAAAGCGTGTGTAAATGAGGTTGCGTTCATAATTCATAAATACTGTATCTATAGGGATGTAGCGATTCACCGTGAGCTGGTTGAAAATCAATTATAATATGTGACGATTCAAGTTATAAATATCGCAGAAAATGTTTTGAACAGCAGCGCCGCTGTTTTTCTGCAAACTTGGTCAACGTGGATATGCTGATTTTTCTTAAAAAAGTAAAAGTTAGGAAAAGCCCAGACAAAGTCTTAGTTTGTTTAAATTAAAGAAACTTTTGTATTATTCATTTTTTATTTGATTTGGAATTTAAAAAAAAATGCAATTTAGTTTTGTTATTTGACATAAAATATATTTTTATTTTACGAAGAATTGTGCAGCATTAGAGAAATAATAAAAGGGCAGCTGTTCTTTTTAAATTGTAATATATAATATATCGGCCTCAAATTTTTATACCGATACCTTTAAAAATGACTATTTATTGGCCAATAATTTATTGTGCATCCCTAACTGAAACACATGAATATTAACGAGACTTAAAGCCTTGGGGGATTCTACCAGGAGTGGGGTTTGAACCCATAAGAGCTTCAGCCATCATGACAATGTTATGAGCAAAAAATGATCTGAAGGTGTTGAAGAATTTTTGAAGGGGGCTCATCAGAATCAAAACGTAATCAGGATTGCCGAATGGTTAAGGCGTTGGACGTAAGATCCAAGACGTAAGATCCAACGGACGTATGTCCTCGTGGGTTCGAACCCCACTCCTGGTAAAGCTTTCTAATCTTGAAAATGCGCTACCACCTCATATGATACATGTCCGAAGCAAAGTGATTAGAGTAATATATTAGATGATGATTCTACTCGTGTGTATCCAAAACATCTGCTAAACGATGAGTAGAATAGTCATTTATCACGTGCTGCCTTATTAAAAACAACCCGGACTCTAAAGCCTGAACCCTGTTACAGGAACAAAACGCTGAGGGTTCGAACCCCACTCCTGGTAAAAAAAGCTCAACTTTAAGTCCAGATTGGTAAAGCTGTGAAGTGATTTATTTGAAATGATTGAATCCCATGAAACATCTAATGAGATTTGAGCAATGTTGTTCAGTGTGTAAATGAGGTTGTGTTAGTTATAACAAAGAGCTCTACAGCGTCACGCAATGAGTGGGAAGAATAGAGGTGAGAATAGAGTTACAAAAGAAACTGAAGCGCTTGTCTGAAATACTCTTGTAAAGCTACAACACGTTCAACGCTGTTGATACACAAATCAGAACATGAACAGAAAATGTCAATTCTTCCATTTACCAAAGAAATACAAAACCGCAGATAGATTATGTGATCGTCTGACAATGTATTCAATGATACCTCACACAAGTGGTTCATGTGTCTTGTATTTACTTTTTCATTTTGTTTTAGAACTAACAAAACGCCCCAAACATCCAACAACACAAGTGAACCTAATTATAGACATGAAACAGAGATCTATATTTTACACAAAGCCTTTACCTTGGAGAGTTTCTGGTATGGTGGTGATGTGACAGTCATTCTTTGGATGTGCTGTAGAACAAGCATGACGTTCTGGAGTGAGGATCTCACCATGGCCATTATCTTCAGACTGCTGGACTTCTTTAAGACTCTCATCCTACAGGATTGTGTCTCCTAGTGTGTGCACTGATAACACGTCGTCTGCTCATTGAAACCGCACATTCTCCTGTCGCCTGTCCAATTAATCAAATGATCATTTGCGACAAAAAGTGGAAAAAAACAGTCACAGTGAAATAAAATGTCGAGAATCAAGAGATGGTCTTTCTTCTAGTTTTGAAATCTGCATCCTGAGTGATGAAGACGTGAATATTATATCAGGATTTCAGAAGTTGAGCTCCGTTCCAACCTGTTTCATTCTCGGCAATATTCTCTGGATGAGATGATGTTGAGTCAGAAAGGGAGAGAGAGAGAGAGAGAGAGAGAGAGAGAGAGAGAGAGAAGAGAGAGAGACAGAGAGAGAGAGAGAGAGAGAGAGAGAGAGAGAGAGGAGAGAGAGAAGAGAAGAGAGAGTTAGAGAGAGAGATCACACATATGCTTTCGTTTTTTCTCATTTAATTGTAGACTATGTGTATGTTGTATACAAATATAGTAATGAGAGTAATTAAACGTAATATTTTCATTAAGTTTGAAACAACAAAGCCTTTGTTTTTTTCTCTTTGTTTTAATGACGGCATCAAAACTGGCGTCATACAGACATCGTCAATGTCATCTAACATAATTCAGAAATGTTCCGTACAATCACCTTTTGTTTAAAAAAATCAAATGTACTCACAAGTAATGTAGTATAATACGACCAGCGACCACGTGACCAGCATCTATACTATGAAGTGACCAGGATGGCCGAGTGGTTAAGGCGTTGGACTTAAGATCCAATGGATGTATGTCCTCGTGGGTTCGAACCCCACTCCTGGTAGACACATGATTTTAAATGCATTGCAGGTGAAATGCGTCTCTAAAGTTAGATGTACTTGTCCATAATAACATAAGCTGTGGAACATTAATACAAATAAAGATCGCGCTCGGCGTCATTGCTTTCAACAGTGATCTGAATTGTATATAATTTCAACTACTTCTGTTGTGGACCTCATTTGTAAGTCACTTTGTTTAAAAGCGTATGTAACATATATCAAAAGACATATATATATGTAAATGATCAATGATCAAATCTCACAGTAACCGTAATCAATACCTTTCTTCTGAGTAATGATTCACTTTATCAATAGGTTCCGACACGTGAATGTCGTTTTAGATTTAAAAGTACAATATTGACATCTAGCGGTGAAAATTGGTAACACGTCTTCAATACCTATTAATCCTTTACACCAAACAGGACAAAATAGCCCTACTTTAAAGCGTTAATGTTTATGTACAGTGTTTATTAAATTATATGCCACTTAAATATATAATTTATAAAAAATATCATTTAAATACATTTCTTTACGTGCAGCTTGAAGATGTCCATTGAGGCGGTGTGGTTTTATAGAGAGCTGTGTTTGCTCTAAAATGTAGACTTCCGTCTTAAAAACATATTGTCACGTTGCAGAAATAACTGTCATACTTTTTGCTCCTTCACTGATGCAATATGACAAATGACATTCATTTTTTTCTATTTCAGATGGAGTTCTCAAACACTCTGAATGACTCAGACTTGTTGCAAATAAACATAGAAAATAACTATGAATAAAAACCTCTTTTTCGAAGAAGATGTCTATTGTGGCTTCACTGCAACACTATGCTTGGTTCCAGTTGAAACAGAAGGCAAACACCTTTACACAATCCTGTGTGCAAATCTCATTGCAGAAGTCACTCATACTTTGGAAAGCAACACTGATGCAATACTAAACATTGCACAAATGATCTCGCCGCAGAGAGGAAGTTTGCGTTAATCCTGGCAAACCAGTCAAAAAAAGGCCCCAACAAAGATAGTCAAGAATATTTAAAACATTTATTAAATGAGTAAACCATAAGACCTGTATACATTTAATTTAAAATACAGTAATATTTAATAAAGCATGTTTGGCACGCCTATATGTGGCCATAAAACAAGTGTCGTGTTTTTACAGCTTTCATTTTGATATCTTTAACACATGGACTTCACAGCCCGTGACACTCGCGGTGAGAAACCGTAGCGTTTGATAGCAGTATCACTTCAGCTCATTTACATCGCAGCTCCTGTGGTTAACCAACAGTCGCCAAGTTTTTCTCAAGCGCGCCCGACACCAAGCAGACGCTGGACGATGAATGTGTTCTTCATGCTAGCAACGGTATTTTAGCAAAGCTCACTGTACATCACGTGACTTGTGGTGAACACTGTACCGCTGTTCACATGAATGCAGGTTGCATGTTTGGTATAACACATCTGCTAAGTTGCACGCTGGTATCATTTATTGCAACACGGAAAGCAGCAGCAGAAGAGCTGTCGACAAGGGTTTTTCTTCTTGTATTTAACAGCCTTCTTGATCTGGGTTATAGCTTTGGCCACATAGTCCTCGGTGGAGCACACGTTGGCCTCGATGTTGTTCACCATGGGCCCTTGCTCCTCCACCAGCAGAGCCAACTGGAAGAAGAGCTCGTGGATGTCCCGGATCCGACTCTCCAACTCCAACAGCTCCTTGCGGCGATTCTCAATCTCAGTGAGCGCTGAGCGAGCGGTTCGCCCCTCCGTGAGCAAGTCGTCCGAGAAGACGTTCCACTTCCCCGTCTCGATCATCCCCTCGATCTGATCCCCGGTGACCTCTTTCCCCATGATCTCCGCCTGCCTTTGAATGCGTGTCTTGCAGTTGTCCCTCTGCGCCATCTCGGCGTTGTTGTATTCGTTCATGGCCTCGTGAAACGAGCCCGTCATGGAGACGAATTGGTGGCGCACCATGCGCACCAAAGCAGAGTTGGCTTCGTGTTTTTCCTCCAGCTCCTTACAAAGCGCGCCCATCTTCTGTATGCGAGCGTACAGGTATCCCCTTTGGTTTTGATGCTGCGCGCGATGGTGTTGGAGTCGCGCTTGATGCTGCTGATGCGTCTGACGGAGGTGATGAAGCGAGTGTTTTGCTTGCCCAGTCTCTTCACCTCCATCCTGAGCTGAGCGATTGCCTTCTGGATGGATTGGGCTTCTCGAAAGGTCTTCTCCATGATGTCCTCTCCCTCAAACACCACCGCGTGCTGTTCGATTTTGTTGTCGTCCACATCTTCTACTTCATCGACAGGGTCGACCGTCTGGAGCACTTTGCTTGGAACGCATCCCAGTTCACTCAGCCTGTCTCTCATTTTTCCTGGAGAAACATCAGGGAAAGTTGGTTTGTTCAAGTGATTGAATTAGACGTTACCAAACCAGTTAAAGAGACAATTTACCCAAACATAACCATTCTGTCATCAGTTATTCACCCTAATGTTTTCCAAAACTCATTCTTCTGTGGAACACAAAAGACGATACTTTGAGAAATGTGTCAGTGGTTTTGCGTTCATACAATGAGAGCGCATGTCGTTTGGTTATCAACATACTTTAAAATACCTTCTTTTGTGTTCTGCAGAGAAAAAGGAGGCGTAGGCTTCATGTTTGAAATGAACTGAATTACATGATAATCTTTTACATTTTATGCCCCTTACACAACATGTTTTGCCCCTACAAACATGCTTAGAAACTGTATTGCACCGCCTCATTAAACGTGAAGAAATATCAGACCATCTGTTAGCATTCACAACACTTTCTTCCCTTCATTCTGGGATGGTACATTGGCCTGTTTTACCAATCTAGAGTTGAAAAGCTGCCCTTCTTAACCAAGTGGCAACCATGATGCTGCACATTTCCCATCACATCATGACACCATACACAGACTAAAATGGGTGAGGACTTCCCTTTACCCTTCTGTTAAGAGACTTAAGGTCTCAAATCCATCTTAAATCCCAATGTAAACCCTTTATTGTCAAACATTAAACCAACAGCCTTTGAGCAATTGATATACAAATGAACAGAACCATTGTGTGAGACAATTTGGTCCATTTCCGGATGTAAAGTCAACACTGTGCATCAATGAAATGTAAAAAGCACATTTATAAAGGAAATCAAACTTCACACGGAAGTGAAGCGGCGGTCACTATAAAACATTTAACGCAGGATACCACAATGATAAATAAACTACAAGTTCAATATATCTTTCCAGCACAGTCCGATTCACGACTCAATATCAAAAACAACAAGACAAAAGCTAAAAACACGTTGTACTCGCTGGTTTTATTTCAATATTGATGCGGAGTCTTGATTTTACTCAGATCCACCTGCTAACCTCGCGATGAAACAAAGTAGCACGCGCCAGTAGATTTAACCCAAAGTTAATAATAATAATAATAATAGTGAAAGATACGCAGTTACTTTACCTTATGTCATGCCTCTGGGCTGCATTGAGAGGGTGTGATCTGGAGTTTCTTCCACGCAGATTATTTCACATCACTGCAGGAAACGTGTGTGTCGAGTGACTGACTGGTGGGAGTTTCCGACAAGTCGATACATGAAAGTTTATGATATGACGATATGATGAGAAAAGAGTCACCTCAACGTTTATCACTCTCTCATTATTACCACAATATACTTATATTTACCTTTTAACCAGAATACATATGTCAAAGCTGTCTGATCTGCATAACCTCAGTCTTTCACTAAGAAACACACTTCCCTTTTTAATTTTGTGTACTTCAACAGTCTACAAATAGTTTATATTACTTAATTTATCCGATAACAGTTTCTTTGTTTTCTCTGATTCGTCGTTAGGAACGTGTTCTTCGTATAAGTAAGAGAATGTTTCATCTATGGGGCTCTAATAACTGTTCTTTATGCCAAGTTTACCACCAAATGATTCATAAAAAAACCCAGATGATTCATTTAAAAACCGTGTAACCAGCAGCCCACATATGTTTGGTCTCATCAGGCAGCCTATATAAAACAATTCTCTTGAATTTCTTGATTACTGCCATTTAAAAAAAAACATTATTTATGAAAAGTTGTGTGCACCCGTAAAAAATGTTTATCTATTTAATCTTATCTTAATGAGAAATCATTCATACCTATTCGAAAGTGCAGTTTGGTGGTGTAAAACTATTCTAGAGCAAATGTGAAGCAGTCACAGTAGTCACGTGAGTGACAAAGCAGAAGTGAAACATCTGGAAACTTTTCTGCACAGACGAAACAAGTCACACTCAAGTCCTTCAAAAGTGACACAACTAACACAATGTAACACGTTTTGTTAATGTGTAAAATATTATACTTATAAGACAAATGTTCATTTCAAAGATAAATTGGCCCTGTAGTGTAGGAAACTCACCACGTGATGGCAGTGGAGTTAAAATAAACGATTGTCAACATAATAACTATTCTATTAAAATTCATGTGAAAATCATAAAACGGCCTTATTTGATCGCTATGCAAATAATTGTAATAAATGAATGATTAACGATAAACAAAATATGCACACGTAATTAAAAAAAACATTTATTTTTCTCTGTGTATACGTAAGCACCTTCACCGCAGCGTCCGCGTCATTCCAACTGCGCAACTGCGCATGTCTCGTGTATGTTTTGACGCGCATTCTGTGATTTTTTATGTTTTTTTTGTTCCAAAAAAATCATAACGAATTCCATCCATCCATCCATTTTCTACCGCTTGTCCGAACTACCTCGGGTCACGGGGAGCCTGCGCCTATCTCAGGAGTCATCGGGCATCAAGGCAGGATACACCCTGGATGGAGTGCCAACCCATCGCAGGGCACATCATTCACTCACGCACGCACTCACACCCTACGGACAATTTTCCAGAGATGCCAATCAACCTACCATGCATGTCTTTGGACCTACCCGGAGCCCCCGAGGCTGCAAACTCCACACACACAAGTCGGAAGCGCCGAACCCCCAACCCTGGAGGTGTGAGGCGAACGTGCTAACCACTAAGCATCATAACGAATTATAATATTTTATTTTGTCTATTTTACAGAAGCCCCAACAATCGATCAAAGACCTCGGAGCCCATGGTAGGCCTGTGCTTAATAGTTTATGTTGTCGCGTAAAATGATCCTATAAGCGCTTTTCATTTATTGGTTCTGTTCAGTCTGTCCTGCAGTTTAAGTGCGGTTTAGTGGTCTTGTGTATTTGTTTTGTTGTACAATGGCCAGTAATTTAGTGTGTAAGATGAGCAAAATATCAAAACAGTCAACAGATTGGGCACGTTTGAATATTCATCTCATGTTTTGAGTCATGGGATTAAAGACATGCTTAAATACTGGAAATGTGTTTTGTCTGTTTACCTTCTTTTGGTGAAGTTGATTCAGAGCAGCAAAGAAAAGAGCTTGTCCTCCAACAAACTCATTCAGGGATGTTTAAAAAGTGTCCCAGAATGCACCTCATGACATGTAGTGATTTATTGTTTTTTCGTATGCATATATTATGTAGCCAGTAAAGAATTTCTGTTTAAAATATTTTTTTATAATGTTAAAAGTCTGTTTTTCTAAATGGAAAAGAAAGTTAAAGAGTTCAAGTACAAAGAAAGGATGTATGTATGTGTGTCCTAACTTTTTTTGATTACAGATATTTAAAAGAAACAGCCGGGTTCTTTCTGCTTCTCAGCCTTTCTGAAAATCCACTGGTAAACATAAAATGACTGTAAATGAAATACTAGTAATTCACTTACCATTACAGAGCGAGGAACCAAAACACACAATTATGTAATCAAACTCGTTTGAGCTGGAAACCTCATTCCATCTCACCAGGTCGCTTTAAAATGCAAACATAATATTTGTCTGTTATGCATCCGTGACATTAAATCTGTGATTGATGACACTGATAGATCTTTTACAATGAAGGAGCTCTGTATTCCTGCGGTTTATTTATCAGCAATTCATGTAATTCTGCTTCTAGGAACTGTGTATTGTCCGATGAAAACATCAGCTGGTTTTTGTTAGAAAACCTGCGAGTTGTGACTCAAATTAACTGATCCTGTTAACTCAGTATGATGGACCACGAAAGCTCCAGCGTTTCAGGACGTTTAATTGAATTAACATTTGTATAGTTTGTCATGTGTTTAAATCTCCTCATCATCAGTTCTGAGACTATGAGTCACGCTGGGTATGTTTTTGGTTTGCAACAGGTAGCATCTTAATGATTGATTCGTGGCATAGAATTTTTCAGGAAACTAACTGGTATATCAGGAAACCTTTGCAGTGATTTGCTCTTGCAAAGAATTTTTGTTTTAACCCTTGTGGGGTTTTCATGTTTTTGGTACTCCGCAATGTTTACAGGTGTAGTGGACTGAGAGCATTATTACGTTTTTAAATCAATACAGCCATAAATACTTGTGGAAATATACTTTATATTACTTTATATTCCAAGATAGACAACATGTGTCATTTAGCTCTGTTAAATCACGTTTATGAAGATGGTATTCTACTTAGGAAAAAACATGCCAAATAAACCGTGACGGGAAAAACTATGTTTATCTTGAACAAATATAAAAGCTTCAGGTTGAATAAAATCACAACTTTTTTTCTACACAGACCTGAACACCCAAGGGTTAAAAAAATGAATCTGGAAGTTTCCTCACAAACTGACATTTATATGTGTGCAGGGTGATTGTAGACACAGATACATTTCCTTTGAGATTTGGATTCTGAATTCCTCTTAAAAGTCATTGTCCCCTAAAGCTTAGACACGAGACTGATCTCCAGCATGTGTGCATCAGTAACATGTTTGTTTCCCTTTTCTGCTTTTTCTCTTTTATTCTGATTTGATATACTAAGTTTCAGTCTTTCTCATGTCACCTCTGGCATCTGAAGAAGACTTATAATGTGCAGTTGTGTGTGTTCTGGTACTTTTTGAAGCTACACCACCTTTGGCTTCTGTCAGCTTTTCAGCTTCTCCTTCGGTTTTTATTATTTAGGATATACGTCTTCTGTATCAACAACAGAGGTCCATTTTCTAAACAATTTCTGAACCATTTTGGATTTTCTAATATCTCACTGTATTGAAAGGTTCAACTTGAAATGTGCATTCGTCCTTTAGATGAACATTGAACTTTCAGAGGAATGTGAAACATAAACGTGGCACATAAGAGAACCATTGCGTAACATTTTCTGCGGTTTTGTTAATCACACTCGTGATACTGCGTTCACATGGCCTGTTTGATCTTAAATTTCATTATGATGAAGACCGTTCCGTTCAGAACAACATTTTAGCAGTCAGTTGATTTCAATTCTCCCTGTGCCCATCCTTTTATCATATATTTTTAGTAGCTTTTAAATGTCCAAAATGTTGTATGGACAGAAAATAGCAACTGTGTGTGTCACTTTGGAGGTCAGAATTATGCAGAATGATGGACACGAATGACGTGTATTTACAATATTGTTGCAGTACAAACTGCTCCTTTAAAGTGATCTTTAGACCACAAATACTTGTTTGCATATTTTTTCTCAACATTTTTACTTGAACATATATATTTATTTATTTTGTGGTGTAGTTCTTATTATAGAATAAACTTAAAACCCATCTCTTCTGTGAATACTTGACAGACAAATGAAAAAAAAAAAACTAACCCTTTCTCTCAACAGGTATTATTCTGGCTTTTGTTGAAACCAGTAACTTTGTATTGGCTCTTAATGTATTATGGCTCCTGTATGACATATCGCTTATTGCTCTTAAACTCTTTGTAAGTCGCTTTGGATAAAAGCGTCTGCTAAATGACTAAATGTAAATGTAAATGTAAATTCACAGGCAGAGAGCAACAGCGCAATTGTGTCCTTGCAGGGAAAAACTGTATAGCAAATGTATTTAGATTAAAAGTCACTCAAATAATCACGTGTGAAGTCAGTTTTGGAGAACGTGTTTTCTGTCTCCCATAATCATACATTAAAACAAGCCTCCGCGACCGTCCATCTTACATTTGGGTGGGCCTTTACATAACCAGATGCGATCAAATAGACATACTGTAGACAAGAGAATAAACACGTTTTCGTGCAGGTTGTCCCGCGGTCATCTCAGGACACTGATGCGTCGAGGCGTGCCGGAGCGCGTTCATGTGAGCGCGCAGGAACGATGCGTCCTAAAAGAGTTTGCATCGAGCCAAACTGCATCACTTGTGAGTGCGAACGCCGCTCGGTCCTCCTCATTGGATATTCTCCATCTCTCAACACTTGTGTCGGGCGAAAGAGAAGGTTTCTGAAATGGGAGCTGCATCATCATCATCGCGCAACGGGACAGCAGATGTGAGGAGGACGCAGCGGCGGAGCAGCGGACTGCAGAGGCGAGCGATGCTGCGGATGATACGGTAGGATCAACTACACCTGATTTATTCTGAAGCACAAAGATGCTCTGCAAAGTTTCAAAAGCATCATCTCTGCATGTGAAGAGCAGGCTGTATCCGGAACAGTGACATGCTTAGACAGATTTTATGGGGAATAATGCCCCCCCAAAATCGCCAATGTATACTTTGACTCTCTGGAGCTACACTAAGGTTATATTGTGCTTATGTATACAATATATGAGGCCATTTGAAGGCTGTTTTAGTAAAGGGATTTGTTTTAGAATAAAATGCTGACTTTCCTTTATAGTTTTGGCCTCTTTGAGTTTTGACTATTTAACTGCAGTTGTAGAGGTCAGAAGATTATAAGTGACATATGCATTCGGTTCTGATGGGCCTATAGAAATGACAAGAGAGCAAATCCTCTTGATGTAGCGTTTCTTTGAAATATTAAAGGGATAGTTCACAACAAAATGAAAATTCTGTCATCATTTTCTCACCCTCAGGTTGTTCCAAACCTGTATACATTTCTTTGTTCTGCTGAACCAGAAAGAAATTTGGAAGAATTTTAGTAACCAATTAGTTCTCCTCCCCGTTTCACTGCCATAGGGAAAAGAAATAATGTGGAGGTAATGGGGATGAGATCTGTTTGGTTACTGACAGTCTTCCAAATTTCTTCTCTGTTCTCATATGGTGTTCTTCACTAAAAACTCTATTTACTGGCATCTCAAACAGCTGATTTATGAGGTGATGTCCGCTACAATGTTTCCTTGTTTTTTTTATTGGTATCTAAACTATTTTATTGCATTAGGTTTTTTTAAAGTATGTTTTTATGATATTAAAAGTAATATTTTCGCGATTATTTCATACGTTTTGTCAGTTGTTTGGATTTAGTTTGTGTGTATTAATAGAATGGGAAATCTGTGGTGCGTTTTCCCAAAGGATAGATGGAATTTTTCTTTGCTGCACTCCACTGTACATTGATTTTCCATGTAAACTTGATGAGGTCAGCTATGGTTTAACAGGAAGTCTGTAAATAGGCTTTTAGTCAAAGGCGAGATAACAAGAAGACACTGGAGTGTATTTATTTATTTTGTTGTATTTGTTTCATTATAAGGCCCTTGAACTCTGTTGTGGTTCGATGACATTCAGTAAACACGGTCAATGATGTTTTGGATTATCTCTTAATCTGAGTTTAATTTAATATAATTTTAAAACCAACACTATTATAGCCACAAAATATGGTCTGGTTATTGCTAATAAGCACATTATAATAATAAAAGTAGTTTTATTAAATAAAAAAGTAAGATATTTATTTTTCTTTGATGATTTATAAGGGGGAATTGTAAATGTATTGTTTACCTTGTAAATTTCTGCTTAATCTGCTCTTTCGATCAGCTATTACAGAGCAATGGAAAGATCTCCACTTTTAATCTAAATTCAAAGAGCCCTGCAGATGAAGTTAATGGACACTTTGAAGAGAGGGTACTTGCAAATGGTAGGTGAACGAAAAATATTACTGCTGTAATTGCAGAACAAATTTCTGTGTACATTACATGACATAATTGTATTATAATAAATACTTAAATTGTCCCCTTGAGTCTTTTGCATATGGTAAACATGAACGATCCCAACATTCTGTCCTTTGTAAGTAAATGATGACACAAGTTTTATTTTAAGGTGACCTAATCCTTTATTTCTGTTCTTTATATGTTTCGTTAGTTAGCTCAGGGTTTGTCGCTGTTAAAGAAGACGGCACAGAAATGATTGAAGACCTTAAGGATGTTGTCTCTCTTCAACCAAACACTAAGAACGAAGAACGAGACGTGATTAATGAAGACGGTGTTACTGTGAAGGAGGAGGCTCTGGAAGTGAATACTGTCAATGAAGTTGGATACAAAAAAGTCTTCAGATATGTTGGATTTAAGTTCACGCTAAAAAAAGACACATGTGAAAAGACACTAGCAAATGATCAAGTAGAGAAAGTGGCAGGCACATTAGAGGACTCCAAAACAAATGTCGTCAAAGAGAAGAGCACCGTGGCAGCAAACATCGACACACCTAATGAGCTTTTGAAAAGCGAGGAGACTGGCCAACCCGAGGCAGCTGAACCTTCTCAAAAAACAGAAAATGAGACAGAGCTGGATCAGGGCACAGGGATGGAAGAACATAATGTGGAGGTCACACCTGATAAAGAAGAGACAAACATGGTTGAAACAAGTCCTGAGTCAGAAGAGCCGATGTCACCGATCAAGCTATTCTTCACACAGGGAATCTTTGCCAGTTTAAGAAAGAAACAGAAAGAAGACGAAATACAAGAAGACACTAAGGAGGATGAACTCATGATAATTGATCAAATAGAAGATGCAGAGACGTCAGAAATAACTGAAAAGATGGATACCAAATGCATGTGCCTTAATATACCTTACATTATGCATGAGGAAAGCAAGGATTCACAGCCGAAAGGCATCAAGCTAATACCAGAAGAAGAGCTTCAACATTCCGTAGAAAAAGAGATGGTACAAGCAAGTCCACTTAAAAGACTTTTCAGAAAATTTTCCTCAAGAAGACAGAGTAAAGCTACAGAAAATGTTATTGAGGATGGGGACAAAGTCACTCAACAGCTTGAGTCATCCTTGGAACTGACAGAGATCCAAGCAGCAGAGGAACCAGTGGATGCGGAACCGAAACCTGCTGTAGAGGAACAACTAGCGGATGCTAGCCCTCAAGAGTCCAAGAAGAAATCGGACTCCACCGTTTCCTGGGAGGCACTGATTTGTGGCAGCTCTGCTAAAAAAGAGCTAGAAAAACCACAGCAGAGAGTGAAACAGCAGACAATGAGAAGACAACTGAATCTCCACTTGAAAGTTCCTTTGAGGCTGATTATGATCATCTCACATCCTCTAATGAGCAAGATGGGGAGGGAGAATCAGGGTCCACATGGAAAGCCTTTAAAAAAATGGTCACCCCAAAGAGGAAGGTGAGAACTGGAGAAAGCAGTTCATCTGAACACATACCTTCAGACGGTGAAATGAACAAAGAGGACTCATTTTCTATGAAGAAGCTTATAGGGGGCCGTAAAAAGAGAAAATCTGATGGAAGGCAGGAACAGACATCGTCTGACGAGACTGGTAAAGATGCTGAAACGGGTGATGAAGATGATGAAACACCAGCTATTATTCCTTTTTCTGAGTATGAAATCATTGAGCCTGAACGTGTGAAAGAGGTGAATGAAGAACAAGTTGAGATTACAAATGAACATGAGATGCCAGAGGGGAACTCAGAAGGGTTAGAAAAGGACGCACCAAATGAGTCAGAACCCAAGCTTGAAGGTAAAGTTTCAAACAATGCTGGACCATTAATCATACGTGTTCTATCAGAAGACTTTGAAGAAGTGACAGACTTCATCAGCAAATATCAACAACTGAGTGATATACCAGAGGAAGGGATGATTGAGGAAACCGTTGTAACGCCATTATCATCTTCTGAGTGGACAACGCAGGGTGACACCTTAGCAGAAGACATTGTAGATTTGACAGCGGATGCGGTTACTGCCCCAGAGCCTTCCAGTGAGGAATCAAATGGGGATAACAGTAGTGAAATGGTCTCAGCCCTCTCTCAACTAACAGAATCACCCAGAACATCTGGACACGTCACACCGTTGTCAGCTGAATACGGTGTGCAGATGTCAAACGTGATCCTTCAAGAAGCTGTTCAGTCCATCTGCATGACTCCAAGTGTTCAATCAGTAAACAACAAAAGATGAAATCCAAGAAAATCTAGCAGTGTCATTCTCACCTTTTATAATGCAGTCAACCATACCAGAAGAAACAAAAGTGTTTGTCGCTCATGAGAAAACAGAGGCAACAGCAATATGTACAGGCCTGATATCGCAGGAAATAGAATCAGTCGAAGAACATCTCTCTACACCCTTAGTAGAGACAATACCTGAAGTAAGTGATGCTGTCCCGACTGAATTAGTCTATGATAACTTTACAGATGCAGCTAAAGTTGCAAGACTTGAGATAGATGAGGTGTATGAAGCTGATCTCTGGGAAGTGGAGACAGAATGTCTGGAAGTAATGATAACAAATGAAGAAGAAGCTGCCACTGAAACTGAACTAGATGTAGAGCAAGTCATTAAACAGCTGGCAGAGCCACTTATGGAAGTAGCAACTGAGTCCCAAGTGGTTCAAATGGTGGACAAAAAAGAGGAGTGTTTAACAGAACCAGTAACTGGTATTCAACTTGGATCAGTTGAAATGGCGGTGGTTGACAAAATGCAAGATGAAGCTGTGTTTGACCAAGTCATTCCAGAACACACTGATGTTCAAGAAGCAGGGGGTCCATTACATTCAATGTTGGAGGAACAACCAGTACATTACATTCAAGTTACTGCTGGAGTTGAGAACGAGTCTACAGACATAGAAGATAAGGTACCCATAGAAAAAGTGGAATTAATACATGTAGATGAGATGCAAGTGGTCATAAAAGATGCAATGTCCAATACAGCAGAAACAGACGTAGATTCTGTTCTTGAAGTTGTTTCAGCAGTGATTGTGGAAGACAGTAGTCAGAACATTGAAGAAACTGGTGAGGAAATAAACATAGAGCAGGAGATTAGGGACATACCTGCAGAGCAGAGGAGGGGTGTTGTTGCTTTAGAAGTGGATCCAAGTGTTGAAATGGAACGCATTTCAGAAAGTGCCGATGAATCATTATCCAGAGAAGAGTTAGAAGAAAAACAACTGGACAAAGCAAGCAAAGAGACATGGCTTCCAAAGGTGTCAGTTGAGGAAGCTGGAAAAGTAGATAGAGTTGCAGTATGCCCTAAAGAAATGAATACTGACCTGGACAATATCAGGGTGGAGGAAAGTGCAAGTGAAGAAGCATACAGCATCAATACTACTGAGAAAGAGAAACTTGTAGTGAAGGATAGGCAGCTGTTAACAAAAAATGAAAGTGATGAATCTGAAAATCAAGAGGTTTCTGAAATGACTGATAAAGATGTAGCAGCTGATAATGAAGACACAGCTCATGCAATTACAGTAACAGATGTAGTACATGCTCTTACAATACCTGAGCTACCAAAGACAACAGAACAGGAGGAGGAGACATCAACAACGCCTGAGATTAGTGCTGAAGCAATAGGTGGTGACCAAATGAACCAGACTGCAGTAGAGAAAGCCACAGTAGTCAAAGAAACATCTATCCAAGAATTAAAAGACAATATGACGGATGTTCCCGAAGTGAAAAGCACAGGGACAACTGTAATTGATGTTACTGTAACAGCTGCGAGTGAGTATGTTGATCAGATTGATCAGACCAGGCCACAATGTGCATCTCCTCAGATATTAGAAAAAACACAGGCAATGGAGCTGCAGGTAGAAAAGACAGAAAGGAAAGACGAAATGCCATCAGTAATATATCTGAAAGAGGAAGCATCTGCTGTTACCATGCCAGAAGCAGCGACCATAGTACAGGTACCACTATTGACCTCTGAAATGAAAGCAGCAACACCAGAAGTTACCGTTCCTGAGATACAAACACAAGATCCAATTGAACTCAGGGCAGCAACCATTGAAGTGACAGAAGTAAAGCTAGAAACAGCTGTGGTAGAAGAAGCAAAGCTAGAGACAGCAGTCGTAACTGAGTTGTGTTTGGACACACTAGTTGTGACATCAGTGGTTTCAGAACTTGAAGTAGAAACACCAGTGGTTACATCTATAGCAGAAACGGTTAATCCACACGACTCAAATGCAACATCACTGAATCAGAACACAGACAATGATACCTCAATGTTGTCCACAGTGGTCGAAAATCAAGAAGTGGAGGTGCCCACTGTGACCCATGTAGCTCTAGATCTAGTTACACCTGCCATGACTCTAGACAGCAAGTCCGTGGTTGTAGCTCCAGCGACAGACACATCTGTTGAGAATCTAGTGGCAGAGGAACCACCTGTGGACTCAGTTGAAGAAATGCAAAATGTGAGGGTAACAGAGGGTGCACCTACAGCAGAAGTTACAGTAACTGGAGCAATAGCATCATGCGATGGACAAGTATTAGAACCACCAGCTGTTTCTGTCACACCAGCAAAACCCACTGAAGCTTTAGTGGCAAATACATCAACCCAATACATGACCCCAGTGCTAGAGATGCCAGATGTGACTCCAAAGCTTGAGACCCTTACTGTGGATTCAGCTGTAGTGGTACAAGCTGTTGTTTTAGTGACAAGCGCTGAACCTCCAGAAGTAGTTAAGACATCAGTTGTGAGCCCAGTAGTCGAAACTCCAGTTATTTCCATCACATCAGCAATAACAACTGTAACTGCAATGGCACAGGCATTAGTTGTGACACCAGTGGATAAAACAACAGCGTTGGTTTCAGAGACGGTAACAGAGGAGGCAGATCCGGTGGAAGAAACATTATTTGAGAGCCAGCAAGTAGAAACTCCGGCATTGATGCCAACTGCAATTGCAACACCAGTGGTCGAAACATCCGCACTGGATTCAATCACAGTAACACACACTGCATCTCCAGTAGTCAAACCAGCAGGAGCAGAAACATCTGTTGTGAGTCCAGGAGTGGAACTTTCCACAGTAAACTCAATAACAGTTCCAGAGACGGCCGATTTGACCCCTGTGGTACAGACTCCAGCTCTCGTTTCAGTGATTGTCAAAGAGGATGCACATCCAGTGATACCACCTGTGACTGCAGTAGTAGAAACATCATCAGTGGAAACCCCATCCAATCTAGCTGCAATGGCAGATGCACCTGTCATTATCCCAGAGCTTGTTGTTGAGGTACATTCAGCAGTCGTCGATGATTTGATGGAGACGTCTACTGGAACTCCAGCACTACAGGTAACTCCAGAAGAAGAGACACTTGATTTTGTGACATCAGCTATTGCTTCAACGGTTGTGACGCTGGATGTAACGGCAGGAGTAAATGAAACACTGTTGCAGGCAGTTGAAAACGAAACCAAGTCAGAGCCTTCAGTTGATAACCCACAACCCATGATTGAAAAAGAGATAATGACATCAGTTCTACCCGAGGAGTGTATCTCACTGGAAGAAAATGCCAAGGGCTCCCTGCGCACTTCAACAGAACCTCAGTCTGAGATGGAAGACGATGTCTGGGAGGATGCTGTAGATAGTATTGGAGAAGGTCAGTGTCGAATGATGGAAACAGATGTTTTACCTCAAGATCCTGCTGTTAAACAAGAATCTGACGATGCAGTTTAAGGCACAACATGAACGATATCAGGGTACGTGGTTTTATTGCATCCAAACTCTAAATTGACCCATAATCAAGCACAAATGATTTCGATGTTATGATTTAAAAAAGACAATCACACCATTTGATCATTTTATGTGCAGGTTTGACAGGAAATGTGCTGCTCGTCTTCAGTTGCCTGAAGCAGCGATGTTGAACCTCTCAACCGACAAGCAAATAACCAAGTCACTGAGAGAGAAAGTATCTGAGAGAGAGTCGCATCAATGAATCTCAGTTCAAGAGTTCTTACGGAACGGATCAGTATTTTTAAACTACAGACTTGCACAATAGGTTCAATGTATGAAAACTATTTTGCATTGTCACGTTTATATTGAAGTCATTTATTTCTGTGTATTAATCTTATCCTGATATCACTACACGATACATTGTTTTATTATATATCTGAACTGAAAGTTTTGTTGAAGTCTTAAACACATGTATCACAGGGTAGAAATGTACAAAAATGGCATTTGTTATTAAAGACACGTACATTGTTTTATGTGCTTATTCAAAGAGTTTACTAGTTTATTTAAATAATACATTTCATTTGATATACCTGACACATCTAGGGACTATTTGAAACAAGTGGATATATATTTGTCAGTACTGAAGATTAGCGCATCAAGAAAATACAATTAGCTCGTTTTTTTTACATATACGAATGTTCCGTATGAAACGCAATAAGGTTCAATACAATACATATCACATTGTGTTACCAGTATAAGCTGCCTCCCTGTATAAAGATGCTTTGAAAGCATCTGCTGGAATGTTGTGATATCAAAATAATTTTATTTTAACTTTAACATGTTGCATTTTAGCTATGCCGCTTTTAAAATCACTTGTACGTGACGGTTTGACTATGCATCTTGTAATATTAACTATAGCAGTTTGTTTCTGGACTTTTGTGAAACCTCAAACAGTTTTGTTTAATACAGGTATACGTTTTGAATAAAGTAAGCTTTGAAAGTCTTTAAACATTGTGAATGAAATGAATGTACAGAACAACAGAGGTGAAAAGACAACTTGATAACGAAGACAAGTTTTATTTGACCTCAAACAAACACAGATTTAAAATGAAAAATGATGGCAATACAGACCATGACCGCTGGACAGAAATGAATATAGTATGGCTATACGATAACACTTAAACCGGCTAATGCTGCTTTAGCATGATATCTTGGGAAGGGGCTGTTACTTGAATTGTTTCTAAAGCCTCATTCACTCCAAGTGGATTGTCTACCAATGGCTCCGTCTCATCTTTAACCAAACACTGATGCTTTGGAACCTCCGATGGGCTTGCAAAAGGTACGGCACAAATGCTACATTTGTACCGTCTTTCTGAAGCCAGGAACAGAGCTTCTACCTGACTGTTGTCTTCTCCACCACAGAGAACCAGACTTTGCTTGTTGACAATAATGTAGGAATCTGTGCCCTGACTCAAACAAACGTGTCGAGAGGCTTGATTCGCTCTGCAGAAGTTCTTCCCACATGTGCTGCACTTGTACGGCTTCCCCGTGTGAATATACATGTGTTCACGCCAGTGGCTCCTCTGAATAAACTTGCGGGCACAGGTGGGACACTCAAATTTTCGGCGCTTCATTTCACGTTCCATGTCGGTGCCCTCCATGGTGTCTATATCAGCTATATCAGAGGGCGGAGGCGTATCCTCCATCCACGTGTGTTGATCTGTATCACTTATAAAATCACTGTCAGCATGCAAGTGCTCCTCTTCCATTTCCTGACCATCTGCTTCAACACCGTAGTCGTTTTGTATTGAGGATGTCTGTGATTCTCTTGGTTGGTTGGTGTGGACAAGCAGGTGTTCCCTTAACTTGCACCTCTGGGAAAACCGCGTACCGCAGTGATTGCATCTGTAATGCTTTCTTGAGGATGTTGTTCTTCTCATTATTCCATATGTGAGGTGTTGGACCACGGCAGCTGCGGTGTTCTGGGTGGGTGGCTCTATGCCAACGGGTTGTGGGGATCTGTACTCCATATCAGAAATGTCTGAACATCCTTGGCCTACAATTTCACAGCTGTCATCTCTGCATGCTGTAGATTTGTTCTGCGCACTGCAAGTTGGGTCAGAAATCTGTATGCCGTAAAGCGAGTTCGTCAAAGGTACGTACTGGGACTCGGGGTTTATAAGACTCGCCTCCTGTAGTAAGGGGTAGGCGTGCAGGAACTTCACACCCTGCTCCAGACGAACAGGGTCAAGAGGCTGTGAGGTAAATTTCCCAGTGTACATCAGGTTAAGCAGGTAGCTAAAGATGTCTGGTTGTACATCCGAAGGCTTCAGTTGAACACAGTCCCTACAATTAAGAAAGCGAAAGAATCATATGAGCCCAGAGTGCGTTTAAAACTCTAAATGTAAATAAAGAACATATTGCAAAATCTTGGTGTAGAGGTAAAATGGAATCCCAAAAATCCGCTATCAATAAAAATAATATTTGGGAGAAATAAAACACCTTAAACAACCAAGCTTACCGTACCCGTCTTGATGAATGAACAGCATACGAAAGTAGTTGGAGAAAGCCGCGAGCACAGCTTTGTGGGCCTTGAAAAGAACGTCCCCGATGGTCACAGTACAGTCACAGAGGAAGCCAAACTCCCTCTGAGCATTCAGACGCTTCAGAAGAACAACACCATGATGTGCCAGGTCCATCCTTGCACCTAATACACTCAAATAAATGAGTAATCAGACTTTAAACCCCCAATGCTTCTTATTTATAAATTCCATAAAAGTTTTGATTCAGAGGTTTTTACGCACCTGCAACAGTTGGAGGTCCTCATTTGTCAACAAATCTGAGTATGTATCTATGTTAGTATCTATTTTAATACAGTGTGACCTCAAAAATATCAAAACAAGTGGCATTTATTCTATTAAGCAAGTGTCTAGATACACTTTTAAAATAACTTTCTACTTTCTAGCTGTCAAACGTTCGTGAAATAGTTGATGTGATGAACTACACCTGCGGTTATGACACTTTTAATTATAAGGCAAATGTCATTGAAAACGCGTTTCATTAATGCAATGGCATTCTGTTTTAATCGAATGATTTTTGGGGCAGCTGTATGTATGTTCGTTTAAAGCTTTGACTGTTGACTGCAGAGGGCTGCTAGCGTGCGCGCGCTCCGCCCATGCTGCCGAATTCCGAGTAACGTTACAAGTTTCCGCAGACGCAGAGGAAACCCGCGGTCACGCAATGAATAGAATAAATGACGCATAACATTCATTAACTATTACAATATGAATACAGTAAACACAGAATCAAGTATCCCAGTAAATCCTTATAAATGTTAATAGTGTTCTGCGTTCACGGTGAAGACAAACCGACAACGGATCAACGTTACCAACACTTTCTAAAGTGAAACGACAGAGCAGATATTCACTCACCCCGTCAGTTCTTCCACAGAAATCTGTATTCTAGTCTTCAGTTGAATGTTCTGGCACTTGGCAGAGAAACGTGGCAATCTCGAGCGAGACATGAAGCGAGACCGCTGCTGTTTTCCGGAGCGTTTGAGTCACATGACACGAGCGCGCGCCGCGCACAACTGTCAATCATTGGAGTCCCGTCAATCAATCAATCACCCGAGAGAACGTTAGGGTGACGTCATGACTGGATTTTACTGAATGATAAGAAATGTATATTTTTGTTTATTAAGTCATGATCGTGTTCAGTAAATGATAACTGCATTGTTATTGATAATATTATCAATGTGCAGAAAAACATGAAATTAAGAATAAATGTATTTCTAACATCAGTGTCAGATCGTATCAGGATGTCATTTTCAGAACATGGAGTAATACAATTCAATAACATTTGGCAAATCAGTAATTGCGAGCATACATAAATCAATATTTGTTTGAAGAGTTTTGAAGAGAAGTGACACTTTATTGAGGCCAAACCTGAACAAAACTCAAGCAACATGTCCGATTCAATATTAGTTGTTTATCCACATGAAAAGTTTAACCACAACATTCAAAACAAACAAAATCAGTATAAATATCACCATGTTTTACTGAAGACACATTTATCCACTATGTGTAATTAATTGAAATAAAATAACTTTTATTTTTTTCAGTGTATTACGTCTCAATGTTACATTAAGAATAACGATCAATAAACTTAATTTACAGAAGACAAAACAACATGTCAGCGTTAAAACAAGACTAAAGTCTCTTTATTTTCTTCAAAGACTGTTTCTGTGGACCCTCAGAAAATGACACGAGCAAGTTCAAACATCACCTATATGGAGAAGAGATAAAGATCAACTTTAGCATTACTTACTATCATTTTAAAACTCCAATTCAAACACATCAGCAATTTAATAGTTAAAAAAATACTCAAACATGAATTTTACGTTGTCTAACCTCGATGGTGATGAGAATGACGATCATCCACTCCAGCCTGAGACTGTGTTTCTCACTGAGATGATTCCTCATCAGGTCTGTTATTTCAGTGCAATGCTGAAGCTTCTCGTTTACGACCTAAATAAGCATTGGGTTGGGTTCAGCGCAAAAGCAGTGAAATGTTTAAAGATGCTTTTTAAGATATTCTTTGCAGATGCACTACGAGAACAATAGTCGAGTTTCGACATTCAAACATTTAACCACAAAACAAGCTGTTTAGTGACCTTGACTCTTCTGTTAATGTTTAAGAACTGACAGGTCTTGTCATAGAGTTGCTCGAGATCTTCTCTGTCCCAGTAGAAGTCAGGTGTGATCAGCAGGTCAGAACTGAGGTTTATGCAGTGCCTGAAAGATTGTGTAAACAGATGTGAACGGATGAAAACATTCCTACGAAGTTGCACAAAGCATTGGTCTTTACCTCAAGGCAAAGAGCTCTCCTATTTTCTGCATAACTTCAGCCCTGGATAGTTTCACTCTTTGTCCAGATTTTAGCATCTGTTCAAAAAAGATTTGGGGCTACGTGTTAGGTATGATTAAAAGAATTGTATTTATTTTGCATTTTCATTCAAAAATACAGGTTTTTATCTGTCCGGGAGACTTCATGCAACTTCTGCAACCATGTGCATAGATTTGTTCTTTTCTTTTCAAGAGTCTCTGTGCTATTAAAACTAACATCTGTTCCCACTATGTCACATGAAACACATCAGTGCTTTATCATGTACAGAACAATTTCAACTAAACAGCAAATGCTGGTATTACCTAGAAACGATTAGACATAAGTAGATCTACCTCAGGAATTGACTGGATGGACTCGACAAAGTTGTCAAGAGAGATTTCCCATATTGCCAACTTGACTGAAAGAGAAAAGGCGATGTTAGTACAAAAAAACTAGGGCTGTCAAACGATGAATCGTGATTAATCCCATCCAGAATAAAAGTGAATGTTTACGTAATATATGCTGGTGTAATGTGCATATTTATTTTGTATTTATGAACACATACACATAAATGCATATATTTAAGAAAAATTATAACCAGTAATAAACATTGATATACAATTTTAAATATTAGTAAATATATTTAAATATTTCCTAAATATATATACACAAGTCTGAGTATGTTTTTGTGTTTATAAATACAAGATGAATATGCACAGTACACAGACATATATTAGGTAAACACAAACTTTTATTCTGGATGCGATTAATCACGATTAATCGTTTGAGAGCCTTACAAAAACTACATTAATAAGTCACATTCAGTGCATTCAAGTTGGAAATGAAGGCATAAAATGCCATGATTTGACAGTTAAAGGTCTATTATAGAATCTATTGACAGAAATGCAATATAATATACATAACTATGTCTTCAGAGGTGAATAATAAAGACCTTACATAAGGAAGCGTTGTATTTTTATTACCTACGAATGAGCTATTTCTATCTACATACACCGCGGGTGCCCTTACGTGGAATTCACCATGTTGTTTCTACAGAAGCCCTAAACGGGAAAAGTGCTCTACAGAGCTCGTTTCGTAAATAAGTTAACCCTTTGTGAAAGAAGCGAAAACGCGACATCATCATGGCATTTGTGCTTTGAGAGCCGCCGTAGTGCTTCGAAAGGGAAGAGTGGAGTGAGCCGTGGTTGCAATTTGCAACCTCACCGCTAGATGCCGCTAAAATCTCCACAGAAACAGGGAGTGAAACTATTACTTCAAAACAGTACCCACCTGACAGAGACAAAGCATTAGAAAATGCAAATTTCTCCAAAACCACTTGTTCATAATCCTGCTCGCCATTAAACAAGAAGTTTCCCCGATGGAGTTTTGAATTTCCCCTGAGTCCACAAACAGAAAAAATATCTAAGGATATTAGGAAGTATTACTAATCAGAACAACAACTTTCAGGAAATCTGAAAGGATTTCAACAGGTTCTCTAGACATGATGTGACTCACTCTCCTACGGAGTAATTGATCTCTTCATTTTCCCAGTGAACCAGAGCCACTTCATAAGGCTGGATCTCATGTTGCTCCAGTATCCTCATCACCGTCTTGACCTGTGGAGAAAATACATGCAGACACCCCTAAAATGATGTATTGAGCCACTTGTCATGGCGCCTTTCAGTGATTGCAAATAAATACAAAGTGTGAATCCATTACCAACTATATGAATATCAGAGAGCTGAAGCATGGAAGAGAAAAAAAGACCACTCACAGTCTTCTCTTCGACATTCCAGAAGACCACTGATCCCTCCCTATAACCCGAAACAACCAGAAAATCATTACCAACACCCGCAGGTTCAAATGACAAAACATGGTTTAACATACCTGAAAAAGAATATTGCGCCGGTATCATTTGGCTTTGCGGCATTTTCTGTTCCCATCACCAGCACGTTAGAAGCATCTGGAACACAAAGACTTTCGCTGCAAATAAACTACATTTTCCCAATTTTAAAAGTAAATAATGCGTTTCCATGTCATGTGACGCAGACATGACCTCTCACCTCTGGGTAGTTCATTGATTTCAACAAAGCCATGAGCTATGAGATCATGGCAGAGTGTTGGTAAGTGGTATTGGTCTGCCGTTGCGTAGGCAATGCACTGCATCATGTCCTAAAGAATTGTAAATAAACACACAATATGAATCTTACTCCTAAAACAAACACCGAATAAAAAAAGACATCCTGTGTGCTGATGACACACCTCCTCCTGTCTGGGCTGATTGGTTCGTGACGGCTGTTTTGTTCTTGGTCCCTTTAAGGTCCTTTTTGCAGGCATGCCTCCTTGTTTCAGGACGGGTTTGGTGGTGGTGGATGTGAACTGCTTCCTCATTTGTATCCATGTTTGGGATTTTGAACTTAAAAGAGTCAGCGCTTTAAAATAAAGCGTACGAGGCCTTCGTATTACTTCTTGCAGTCTTGTGGTTGAGCAGTTATATGTGGGGTGGTGTGAACCATCCTGACAGTTTCTGTGATCTGTAAGACCTGTTGATGAAGAGCCGGTGACACTGTTTAGTCCATTTAATGTTCTCAGAGCAAATCCACAAGCTTGTGTCCTCTGTAAGGGCTGATGTAACCTCCATAGAGCCTGAAGAGACATACCTACCCCTGTGGATGAAACAGCTGTAGGTTTAATACAGATCATTTATGTCTGCGCACATAAAGTATCGCCTATATATTGTGTCCACAACATATTGTTTCAACTGACCTTGAGTGAAAAACATGTCACAAATCACACTTGGCTCGCACTAGTCATATCTAACCTATGTGCCTAAAGATATATTAAAGATTATAGGAAGATGTAATGTTACGATCATCTGACATCCATTGACAATTTACATAGTGCTGTCAACAGGAGCAGCTCACTACCGTACGTTTGAGTCAAACATTTCGCGTAAGTTCATACCATTACGAACAATAAAAACGCTTTAAAGAGCTGTTATAATCTGAACATACCTGTCGCGAAATGTTAAAATGGTCTATGACATAAACTGTTACATGCAAAGGAAAGCTGCGACATTTCTGTTACATTCACATAAAGTTTATTTTGACATTTCGAACAGCACGAGCGTTCCGACGCACTTCCTGTATTCGCGATGACAATCAGGTGGACGTATAATTGCTCCGCCCATATTTATTTACAGAACATTAATATTCACTTTTTTATTTTATTGTACGTAATTATGATTTTTATAGCAATTCCAACAAATCTAAGCTTTTTTCTGAGCTTAATATGTGGATAAAAATATCATTATTATTTAAGTAACGTATTATCCGTATATTAATCATTTACAGCCCATTTTAATAACTGATTTGATTATTAGCCTATCAATTCGTCGATGTAGCTATTTAAGAAATGAAGTAAAATTGTAGGACTATTTATAGCCTACATTTTTCTTTATAATAATTTAAGATATACTTGATAGAAATAGATACGTAACATATTGTGAAAGCATTTATCATTTCCGTGAGGTTTATATTCGAATGTAGTGTCCATGTGTCGACATAAAATATTCCGTTCACTTGTCGCCCTCTACTGGCGCTCTCGATCTGTGAAATGTTATTGTGTTGCTTGGATACCCATTAAAACTCAAGCGCAACATTTAACACATGAACTCAAAGCATCAGACTTGAAAGGCTTTGCTATTTACAAACAACAAGGACAGACATATAAAGTGAGTTACAGATTGTGTTTCATGTATTTTTTGTAAGAACTATATTACTCAAACCATGATGGGTAAATGGTTGCCTTCAATTATTTCAAATTATTCGTTTCCATGGTAATACTTTTAAAGTTAATGTATTTGAACAATTGTATTGTTTTTGTAAATGTATTTATTAAATAGGTCACTCAATAAAGGTGATTATATGTTACTTTTATATTTTGGTGTTAAAATGTTTATATGTTTTACTTTAAAGAGTTTTGAAAACCTATGCTAAATGTTATTGTTGCTATAGATTAACCTACAGACTGACAGCACGTCAGCAATGGAAGAGTCTCTTATCCAACAACACCTGTCGCATTATAAACAAGCCACAGAAACAGCCCGTGAGGAACTAGCTGCCCTGCAGGCCAAATACCAAAGTCTCCAATCACAGGTTCATGTCTCAACTTCTTTTCAGAGTCATTTGGATGTCTTGTTCTTGTGAAATAACTCGCAGATTTACATTAACATTAATAGGTTTCGGATGCCCAGTCAAAAGCAGCATCTCATGAGGAGACCATAAAAAATCTCAAGGATGTAAATGACAGACACAAGGAGAAGGAGGCGAGGCAGGAGTCTCTCATCGGCTCTCTGAGAGAGCGGATCTACAACACGGAGCAAGAGATGCTCTCCATCACCTCCTCCAGAAGCATCATGGACATGAGATTACACACACTGGCAAAAGAGAACGAGGAGGTCAAGGAGGAACTGACGGAACTTGACATCAAGTCAAAGTGAGAATTTACAATTGTTAGAGCACATATTTGAACCCGTTTTACAGTTTAAAAATGTAGTTTTGTAAAGACATGTATAGGCACGGATTATATTTACTAACTTAAGTGTTTAAACATAAACCTCTGGATTCAAACGAACAAGCTGTAAATTACTAAATGCAGCATCAATGTTTTATTATGTTTTATAGATAAAAGAATAATAATATAGATAATATGATTTATTAAACATTAACACATTTTTCACAGACAGTATTTTGCAGAATGGAACAAAGCAAAACAGGAAGCCAGTGAGACACGAATGAGATCTGATGAGTTTATATCAACACTAGCAAACAAAGTGTCCATGAATGTATCTGCAAAAGCAGATGCTATGGATTGTATTGTCTCCGCGGTAAGTGTTATTACACATAGGCTTTAACCTTCTCCTGGTCTCTAACACGTCTCTCTGTGATGAATAAGGTGGAAACGTGCTTCAAGGAGAACGAGAGATTGAAGAACGGCGTGTGTGATTTCGAGCAGAGTTTGAGGTCGTATGAGGTGGAATGTAAAGCCAGCAGAGGAACAGTCAAGAGACTGGCGACTGATGTAGAACACGAACAAACACTCTCAGCTTCTCGACTGAATGAGCTCAACTCCGTCAGACAGGTACCGAATCACATCAATACCTCACACAAAATGAACATCTGAGGATCAAAGGATCATAAACATATACAACAAAACAGGCTTTTTCATCATGCATGAATATCATGTTTGTTTCTTTTGCTTCTGGGGTCAAGCGTGACGTTTGAATAAGGTTTTTAAAAACTTCTTGTTAGGACCTGGATTTTGCGTCCTTGAAGAAGCTCAGTTTGGAAAGAGAAAACCAGACTCTTCAAACCTCGCTTCAGGAGACCCAACAGGCCCTCGCGTCCGCCCAGCAGCGCTGCGGTCACTATGAGAACCTCTCTACACATCTGGACGATAAACTCCACAGCAGTCAGAATGAAACTCGGGTGTCTCACAGCCATCACGGAGCCTTCGTGAAGGAATTGGAGACGCTGCTTCATGATCAGTGTCTATCCCATCACCCCACACCAGAGGAACTACTGAAGAGTGTGGCAGCGGTGTGCACCCGTGAGAAAAGTGCAAGGAAGGTAAAGCTTGTATGTACGGTAACAGCTGGTCTACATGTGCAGCGCACCCCAAGTGTGGTTATATTCTGTGCTTTAGTCAAATCTAGAGATGGAAGGACGATTGGCAGAGCTGGAGGAGGACGTGTCTAAACATAAAGAACATCAGAGGAGCGCAGAACAGAGAGAACAGAAGCTACTGCACAAAATACAAAACCTGGAAGACGAGCTGCTCACGGCTGGAGTCTGTAAAGATGGAATGAGTCGAGATAAACAACAAGTGAGACATTTTAGACACCGTCGCCGTCCTTTTGAAACCTTGGATGTCCTTTGGATGGGTTTTCCGGAAAGAGAAAAAACACCGTTCTGAATGATTAAATACTGTGTGTCGACGATGACGAGCACTACTTTTTATTGCTTAGATATTTGCAAAACCCACTGACACACAAAGGGTGACTAATAATAATGATTTATCATTAAATATGGAGGTGCAAGGTTTCAGAAGGACAGCAGCCAGACCTTTCGATATGTTTCTTCACAATGGTTTGCAATAACGGAACGGTTTTAATACTTTAAAACAGCATCACTGGTCGTCGGCATTATGTTGTGTTGTTAATGCGCTTCTGTCACTTGTATTCATCAGTATCTGCGGTGTCTGGATCAACTCTCAGAGAAATTAAAAGTGGAACACATCGCTGCAGATCTGGGCTTTGACATGAGATTGGAGGCCGTTCTGGCACGAGCGCAGCAGCTGACCAGACAAGAAGGAACCGCAGTACTGGAGACCAGGACACAAGTTCACAACCTCCAAAGAAAGGTTTGACAATACTGAAACACAAAGTGGCCATGCATCCGATGAACTATAATGTCCTGAACGAAATATAAGTGCACTTCCAGTTTGTTTTTACGAAGCATACCAAAGTACATTTTCAATTAAGTATGCCAATACTGCATCGATGTACTAATACTGCGCTTGTTAGTGTACTACTTTACTGTAACTCTTAAAGTAATGTGATGGTGAATTGTGACTTGAGCTGAAGGAACAGAGGCAGCGTTCGGACAGTAAAGAACTTCATCTGGAGCTGTTGATGAGGAAAGTGTCTCAGCTGGAGGAGGAGAAGAGGAGTCGGTCAGCGCTGGCCGTGGAGAAGGATGATGCGTCTCTGACCTGTAAGAAGCTTCAGAAGAGAGTCGATCGACTGCAGGCCGAGCTCAGCACCTCACGGTTCTCCAACACAGAGCTGAAAGCCCAGCTGTCCCACACCCATGAGCTCAAGGTAGAGGGGCGAGCCCTGTTCCGCAGACCACAACGGGACAGACTCGTTTCAGCATGAACCCCCCCAAAAAGAAACAGTATTTACCTCGATTTACCATCTGACTGTGAAAATGTTATGAATATATTTGTGAGTATTTGTATCCTAGCCTTCAAACGTATTTGTAAGGGTTTGTAAAATTGAACAGTTACACATTAATTCCTCTAAAAATAAAAGTGAATTTGTGGGTTTATGCATCACCACACGTCTTAAGTTAAGAATGTAAAGTGTAAAATAAAGCTGATAGATACTTAGTTTCTGCTGTCTTTGGTGCAATAAGATCAAAGTGATGGAACAAAACCAAACCATAGAGGAACAGAGTAAGAACCTGGGCAAACTTGAGAAGAACAACGTGAAGACTGAGATGAAACTGAGCACCATTGAGTCAGAAGTGCAGAACCTTCAGCTGAGAGCCCGAGATGAGAGTCAACAGACTCAGAGACTCCTAAACACACAGTCCAGTGCCATAACAGAGCTCGCTCACACCGAGAAACAGGTATACAGAGACGATCACATCGACGTCTCCACCTCCATGTGATCCAAACATTTCAGTCTAACATACAAAATGTTATTCATTGCAGCTGCTGGATTTTCATGCTGTGGTGTCTCAGATGTTGGGTGTGGACGGCGCCGGCTGCATCCCAAACTATGAAGTTTTGAGAAGGCTGGAGGTTCTGATCCAGTCATGCCGCTGTCATCGTGCTGCTCATCTGCATCATCAACATCAGATGTGGGAATCTCCAGTTTCATTTATAAACGCGGCTCAACCGCCGGCCCTGCCGGGCTCCTCCACCGCTGCCTGCGAGGGTCAAGGGTCACAGAGAGCCAATGATGACCTGTAGCACTAGAACCCTTTTAACTGAGGGGTTTCTTAACTACTTTAAACCGCAAAATGTTATTGATTATATGATGCTGTATTATTGAACGTATTCAGTTAAATAACCAGTATAAACCGAAGGGATTTTCATTATATAACATTTATTGTTTATAAATTTTAGTTTATGTTGACAACTTGACACAGGATTTAATTGCGTTATCTGAAATTGTGTTTTTCTGTATGTCGAATGTATTAAGAAAATATTACACAGATAATTCACAATAAAACAATTCCAGTCCTTCCTTCTTTAATTAAAATGAAAAACAATATTCAGCAGGTTATGCGTTTTATTATATTCTGTGTATTTTCTTTGCTTAGGGCTCCGAGACCTCAGCAAACTGTACATACATAAATACCTTCATCTCTGATATCAGTGGTTTACATTAAAGTATATTCATGACACAGTTCATATTATATCTGAGGTCAAAAATGAAAAACAACAATGACAAATATCATAGAAACGAATGGTTTTGGGATCCCTTCAAAAGCAAAAGAATGACCACATGCCAAAAATACATATAAAAAATAATTGCAATATAGAGTTCGTAAATTTGTTCTTTTTTTTACAAGTGATTCCATATAGCAGTCCTATACTTCTCTTCAATAAACTCTATTCCATGATTTAAAAAGGTCAGGAGACCCGATAAACTCGAACAGTACCAGTGGTGATCAAACCAGTCCCTGTATCCTGGAAGAACATTTACAGCACTTTACACGGATCGGTCTCACAGCATTTCAAGGGTTTCAGTGCATTAGGCTTCGTTCTAAAATCTACACAAGACTCAGTGAAATACTGTTTGCTATAGAAGGACACGACAGTAATTCACCTGCCGACACAAAGGCGGCGGACGTCCGCTCACACACAGCCGAGCTGCTCATATGGGCGGAGGGCCGTTGGTGTAGCTGAGCATGGGGTGAAAGGAGCGGGCGAAGTTGTTGAGTTGGGCGCAGTTGTAGTCTTCGTCAGAGGTGGGCACGAGACAGGCCACGCCCACCAGCAGGAGGAGGAGGAGCTGCAGGGGCAGGGCGGTCCACAGGACACGCTTTAGGAAACGTCTACACCGCGATGGTGGTTCTTCCTCTTCAGAACGGGAGGAAGCGGATCCAGCGGCGCTGGGAGACCTGATCGCACACAATGAACAGTCAATGTCGGGAAGAGAACAGAAGTCGGTTATCATCAAGTTTGCTGTTTCTGACACTGACTAACAAAAGGGTTTCGTGTGGTTTACAAGACATCTACAGCAATTTCCTTAGAAGGTCTATATACAGGGCCACAGAAGTGTTAATACAGTTTTAGATGTCTGTCGTCATTTTGAACAGCAACATCTTGTTTTATTACAAAACTAAACACTTGATTTGAGAAATAATTGTACGTGTCGAGGTTTGATATCGTATTTTGTTAGGAAATGTAATAACATTAAGGAAGTGTGGCTTAAGCGTCCAAACATTTACTTCACCCACAAATTCGGTCGTCATTTATTCACCCTCTTGTCATTTCAAACCCGTATGAGTTTCTTTCTTCCGCAGAACACAAAAGATGATATTTTGAAGAAAGCCGGTAACCGAACATCACTGGTCCCTTTTCCCTTCTATTGTACGGGCACAAAACCAATGCAAGTGAATGAGGTCCAGCTAACAACATTCTTCAAAATATCTTCTCATACAGGCTTGAAATGACTAAAGGGCGAGTAAATAATGAGAGAATTGTAATCTTTGGGTGAACTATCCGTGTTATGTTATGGGGTTTACTGTGTGTTTTATAGGAAGACTTTAGTTTCATCTGCATCTTGTAAAACACCTCTATCTCCACCAGAGAAGAGATCAGCTCTCTAAGCTCGACACAAATAGAGTTAGTTTCAAGTCTTCAGCAGCATTTAAAAGCGAAAGAGCTATTTCATGTTTCTATTTTGAAATGTGCTTTTTGTTAAAGCGCTGCTACACGTAGTGCATGCCAACAGGAGAAAGCAGAGCTGGATTCAAAGTGCGGCACAGTTAGTTTTCTTCAGGATCTGGTTTTATGGACGATGTGGTTAAAGCTCTCGGCTGGAAACCTAAAGGTCTGAACCAAACAAGGGCCGATCCCCCATCACAACTCTGTCCTAACCAACAATAATGGCGAGCAACACCAAAGTGCCCTTTTTGATGCCCAAAGAACAGATGGAGGTGATTCTGATCACTGAGAGAAAACTTCCATAAATCAGAGCAATTAGCAAATAACCATCGTACAGATTATGAACTATCTAGACATACTGCAATGTTCACTGTAAAGTCAACAATTGAAGACTATGTGTGAGCCATTTCACATTCATACTTACTGCTCATCAATCTGACATCACTGTGTTATTATATTAATAATAATAATATTCTTGCAAAAGCGGATCATTTGGATAACCACCGTTTTACTATAAATGATGCTTAACCTATAGTTAATGTAGCAAAACCACGATTCCTCTTTTCTTACCATGGCTTAACTACACTATAGTATCCGTGTTCTTTACTTCAATGTGTAGTAAAACCGTGGTTCAGCTTTGTGTCTATGTGATGCTGCATGTTGTTGTCTAGTATGTCACTGGATGCACAGATGGCAGATTGAAAGGAAAGATGATCGATTAGTTATTGAGAGAGAATGTGACAAACCAGGAAGAGAAATAGAAGAAGTTGCCAAGATTGTTCATTGCAGACGCTTGCTGTCCACATGGAGAAGAAAAACGAACGGCGCAGCGGCAAGCAGCCTTGCATTTAAAAGAAACGTGTTGGGAGGCAGCCATAAAAAGATTGGGATGTCTTTCTTTTTTCTTTTCTCAGCTCCCTAACCTGAGCAGGGTCTAGAACTACAGAAGATGATGGAAGTCATCGACATGAGCCTTCAGGTCGTTTATCTCTCAGGCATTAAAAAAAGAATGTCGAGTTTGTAGGAAACAGTCGACTACACAAAAAATGGCTTGTCAACCCACTCGCTGGAGGGGTCTACGGTCACGGCTTGAGTTCCATGATCTTCCCAGCGTTCTAGAAACCAGGAGAAAGGTACCTGAGAAGTGGACTGCTCACAGAGGCTCCGGGCTGTGAAAGAATACTTTTGCCCCGTGGCTGTTTGCAATGAACAGAAGGGGTGAAAGAAAGAAAGAATGTTTCAGTCCAGGCAAATAAAGACAAAACTACTGATGAAAGAAACCCAACAAAATCAAAACAGGAGGGAGACAAGGAAACTGGTTCTTCAGGGCACATTTCACATCCAAAATACTGTTCATATAGTGCCAACATATTTATCATCAGTTTTACGCTGATTTGTAAAAAGAAAAAGTGTTATTGAGCTTTAACTTTGGGTTGGTGAATCTCAAAAATCATCCAAGAACATGACCAGGTCACATGTGACCTCAAAATAAAAAACTGTTCATTTAAAGACGAAACTTAATCTGCTATTAAGACAAACAGTGAATAGATATTTATTACTTAAACATTCTGGTCTTATCACAATTCATCTGTTGACTTTAAAACCTCTTATCAAATGTAGTAATATGTTTTTTTAGGTGACGTCATCAATTATTTTACCTTACTGTCCAATCAGCTGGCTTTATTCTGGTGTGTTAAACTGGACGAGCCAAATCAATCGAATCTCAATGACCTTTTTCAACAGTAAAGCAATATTTGCTTGGATGGGATGTTTAACCTAAGCTAAATCATACTGAAAATACTTTTCTTCTTGTTTTTTTTCATAAATACAGTTGGTCATATTAAATTGTGACCTGGACATCTCTTGGTCACAGAACCAGTATTCCTTGAAGGCTGTAGTGTGGGGATCTATAATCATGAATGAAGGGGGAAATGAACAGAGGAACCAAACAGGCCAGAATTATTCAGGTCTGGGAAATGTTTGAGGCAATGTAAATGCACTTCGATCAACGGGATGAACGAGAGACGAATATTCATCTCCGGCACTGATTTGGCTCTTGCGCTAGAGAAGAGCATGCTGGGAGCACGGCATCAAGTGTGTTTTGGGGACACTCGGTGCACAGGTGTCAAACTATTCTGCAATAACAAACACTGTTTTGTCCTTGAAGGGCCGTACAGAACATGAGCGTGTTACCGATCGCTGGCGACTGGGTGTGCTGCGTCCAGACACGGGGCTCAGGGACCCTGATGTGTCCAAATCATCCGTGGATGACCAGGAGGATAAGTCCTAAAGTTTGTGTTTGAGAAACATAAACCAAGACGAGATTTAGTGCATTTAACATCGAGATGAAGAAACATTTGGATAGACTGTAATGTTTCACAAGGTGCTTTAATGTTTAAAAACAACGGACCGATCAGAACAGGGATGTGTATCGACCACGTACACACTTAAGATAAATACCCAAAAATCTGTAATATATATCAAATATAAATGACAAAACTGAGGTCACTCAATGTTCAAAATCTTTTGATCTGAAGGCAAATGTGTCTGAAATGAGTTATGTAAATAATATAATTCTGCCAACATATGAATTTTGTTTTAAAATTGGTTTAAAAAAAGTTTTTGACATGGATGAGCCGGACGCCATAATGAAGTAAATCAATAGATCTCATGGATGGGAATATTGCTGATTTCAAAAAAGCTGCATGAAAACAAAAATAATCTTTTTTATAGTAACAACATTTGGTTCAATTTGGTGTTATTCCGCAGAAAGGTTTTGTGCATAGCTTAGGTGTTTTGAGGTCAACATTGCTCAAGCCCACCGCTTCTGTTTTGAGGTCAGAGGTCAGTAGCTCACCTGCTGACTGCTGGTGATGTCCAGCGTCTTCTGCAGCTCTCTGATGTCCCGCGTCACATCCTTCAGCAACATTTTGAGACGGTTGCCGATGATGTGGACCTTCTCTTGGGCTTCTAGACAGTCTGCACCCTCAGAGTGAACCAGCAGCTGTAGAGACATGTCCTGCAGGGACGCCACCTTCAACTGTGAGTCCAACAACTCGCAGCGCATTTTCTGTCGTATGAACAAGAGACCAGGGAGAAATGAGGACGTTCCTTAAAACAAGTGTGCTGCATTACTCTATGCAACACAACGTGTTGAAGTTGTACGGATAGAATATGAGAAATGCCTTACCAAAAGCGTCTTGTGATGCTCTTGTAAAGTATCGATGTCCTGAGTGTGATCAATAGGGACGATCTCATTTCTTCTGCGGTCAATATTCTCCAGCCACAGGAGCAGACCGTGACTCATCTCATGGAAGTCCTGCGGTTACAAAAAACAAGCAATGCCAGTTTGATCATTTAAGCTTTTAGGCACTAAACAGTTTGAGAGTTTGTCAATGTCCTGGATATCTCTGAACCCGATAGGAGCATTGTTCATGACGGACGGGTATAACAGGTGTTTCTTGCCTGGCACTGCATCAGAGCCTCCTTAAGAGATGTCCTCCACTCGTCCAGAGAGCTGCTCAGGTGTTCCCATCTGTTATTCATGTCCTTCAAGCGTCTCTGCAGGTCACGCGTCTCCTCACTGTCGGACTGCACAAACTCAGCACTGCACAGGTTTATAGAGAGCACGATGGCCTTGCGCTTATCCAGAGCCTTCTGCAGCTCCTACATGAGGTCCAGAGACAACAGAGTCAAAACACAGAACTACACTAACCCAACAAATGTGCAAACTGAGAAATGTTCTCTCAAACGCTTTGTGAATCAGTCTAAACAAAGCGTTTTAAAAAGATTGATTCATTGTGAATCCGTCTGGCAGAATCAGATAAATGGTTCGTTTCAATCAATCTGAACCAATCATTTAAAAAAGAAACTCATTTCTACATCGGTCTGACTGAATCAGATGCCTGGTTATTTGTTTGTTAATCAGGCATCATTTTTGCGGCTGACCTTGAGTTTCTTGATGCGCAGCTCTATGGTCTGTAGGTCTGTGCTGAGGCCCAGTCCTCTCTGCTGCTGGAGGTCTCCTTCCGTCTGCTCCATCCAGCTGCAGATGTTGTTCCGATCGGAGTTAAACTGCTGCCACTGCTGTAGATTCTGCTTCATCCGCAGTTCTTTACTGAGAGCCTGAGCCTGCAGGAGCTCCCAGCGCTCGATGACCCCTGACAGCACCACAGCGTCACCTCCACATCCGCTGGTATTACTTCCATTGATTCATTAGTGTGAGATGTGCTTTTCTACCTGAGGTCTGAGACTCGGAGCAGTTGGGGTTGACGAGACCTGAGACCGTATCGTCCTCCTCTTTCAGCTCAAATCCCACACGCTTCACCGCGTCTATACTGCCGCGGCATTCTTCCAGCAGCCGCATCTGAGAATTAAACGTGTTTGTTATTCATTCACAACACGGTTCTCTATTCAACCTTCCTTCTATAGGAATGTGGATTCTGACTCACGTATCCCATGTATGTGGTGTCCAGCTCGGGGCCGGTGGGGGTCCGACTGCGGAGGATGTTCTCGGTCTGCTGCAGATGGAAGCAGCTGGTGTTCAGAGCTTTGTCCAGCTGTCTGATGTGAGTGTCCAGAGAGCCGCCGTCACCTGAACAGACATCACACAGCTGTGATTTACATTATATTTATGAACAGCTGCGAGACCACAACATTACTGTTCTGTAGTTCATGCAGCGCAGATCATGTTTAAAATCAACCCACTGAGCGCTTCTAGTCCAGTCTAGTCGTCATTAGTCACAGTAGATTTCAATCAGAGTAAATCTATTTACTGCTCTTAAAAACAGCACCACTGCGATGTTTAATGTCAAAAAACATATAAGGAGTTTTTGATAGTGATATTGATATATTGGGCCTGCCTTGTGTTCTGATATCTGTCGATCTTGATAATGAATGATGCACATAATTCCCAACACATGTCTGGTTGCTTCGCTGTTAATTCAAAGAATTTAAAGCAACGTGATAAAAAGGTTTGTTTTCTTTATGCATGTTTCTCTTTTCCAATTTGAAATATTAATATTAAATAATATCAAATATAAATATACATTTTAAAAGTTTCGTATATAAAAAATATATATTATTATTTGAATATTATTAAATATAAATATTAAAGAAAGAAAAAAAAATATTAAAGAAAGAATATTACAATTTTAAAAAGGTAATTCAAATAAAGACATCAATTGAAATCTTATTTTAAAAAATAAAATAAAAATAGTGTAGTATACAACAGTATATTCTAGTGTTCATACTATAATAAAATAAATGTATACACTATAAATACTCTAGTATACTTTAAAATCCCAGTGAAATACAAAATGACAATTCCAATTTTTCTATCCAATAGTTGATCAATGCGAGTCACCGTTTTTTAAAATTCATGTCATAATCTTCAGTTAAAATATGAAACACTTCCGCGATGAAATGACTGTCCATCGCAAACAAGGTGAATTAGACGGCTTGGGCGGAGCATCAGTTAACTCCTCCCCTTCATCTGTCAGTCTGCTGCCAGTTTCATTTCAAAATCAATGAGGTGTTTTTACACATCCAATCAATTCGTAGTCAAAAACGCAAGCCACGCCCACCGATACTCTACTTTGAAATTCCTTTTGACTCGGAAATGTGTCAGAATACGGAAGTAAAAACGATCGCAAATTCCTGTTCACGGGGACTTTAATATTTACTATAGTAAGGTAGCATTATAGTATAGGAATTTTACTAGAGTTTACTGGTAGTAAGTATTATACTATGTTTTTACGTGGGTTGATTTTGGGCTATAATATTAACATTTAGTCATTTAGCAGATGCTTTTATCCAAAGCCACGTAGATTATTAAAGTAGGGAAAACAATAGACGCAATTTGTGCAAAAAAAAAGAAGAAAAAAATGCATAGGTGCACTAAAAACTGCTCTCAGTCAGCCTATCACAGTATACGAAGCGAAGGGTTTTTTAAATATATATATACAGTATATGACCTGGACATGTGGATATCAGCATAGGCCATTGAAAAACTCATATTGGTCGATCACTAATACTGTATTTGACTGACAATCCACTTTATTCATTATATATTTCAATAATCTTAATTAATTGTATAATTGTATAGTTCAAGTACAATTAATCTGCTCTGATTATAATAAACTGTGAGTAATGTCTCAGATTTTTAAACACAGAAACCCAAGTCAAACCCCAGAGCATCGGCGTGACACTACATGCAAACGCTGTAAGAATGAAGGTTAGAGAGCGAGTGTGAAGCAACACAAATCCAAACATAATCGTTAGAAAACAGCCGTCAAAGTGCGGTGCTTCGATTCAGTTTGTGAGTAGAACTAAAGATGAGAATCTCAGGCAACAGACGAGTGAGTGAGTCTCAGATATCTGCGGATGTTTCCTACCGGCGCTGGATCTCAGCGTTTGCTCTGTGAGTTTAAGATACGCCTCGGGGCTCTCCGGAATCACTACATCTGGAGAAACACATATACACATGCCATACAACACAAATCAAGGCTGAACACTAGAGACCGCCACTCACGGCTGAACCTAAAACTGATGGATTCAGTGTGTTTGATTCGTGTCAAGCTATGTGGCTAACCTGAGAGAGCAGATGCCGAGCCCCGCAGGTACCCGTCTTCTGCTTGATCTGCCGGCTCAGAGGACAAGACTCTTCCGGCGGTCTCCAGTCCACGGCTCAGGTCGTAATCATGGTCCCACTCCAGAGGGATGGAGTCCACGCTGCCTGGAGTGTCCCGGCCCGAGCGCTCGGTGCGCGAAGGGGCGGCCAGCGATGCCGAGCGACTGGAGGACAGCAGACCGTCTCCCAAGCGCTCGCTCCAGGGAAAGCCGGAGATGTCCGCCGACTCGTCCAGATCAAAGTCCCGGTCTGAGTACGAGACGTCCGGCTCGTCGTCTGTAAACTGGAACAGAAAGACGAGATCACAAAAACAAATGAAACGACTTCAACTCTAAATAAACAATGTTGAGCCTCTTGACGCGTTTCAGTGTACCGGTAATCGTATCAGTTTCTTGTAGTATCGCTCCACGCGTCCGAACACTTCCTGACAGTAGCGCTGGAGTTCCTCGATCTCCTCCTGGATCACGGCGGCATCGATCGGCTCGCTCTTTTCTAACAGAGCTTCACCCTGCTGGAATATGTTGTCGATTTTACTCGTGTTCAGACTGATCTCCTGCTGGAAGGCCTGAGAGAACAGAACATCATCACAACGTGAGAAGGAAACACGAGACGCGTCGAGCGCATGACGTGATGGCTCAGACGCTCACCCTCAGCTGTTTGACTTTGGCCTGGACGTCCAGTTCAGAGAAATGCTCGATGTTTGTTAACTGCAGATCCATCTCGGTCAGCCACACCAGGATACAGTCTCTCGCTGTCTCAAACTCCTCACGCTGATTTATGAAGTGCTACAGCGCAAATTTATAATATAATTAACTACATCTGATTAATTTATTGTACTATTATTATTATTAACAAAAACACCCCAAGTGATGTCATTTTGATTATAACATTTTGTTTGTTTTTTGTATGTGTCTTCAAAAGTATTTTTCTGCTATTTATCTAAAAACTAGGACTGTCAAACGATTAATCACAACCAAAATAAAAGTTTGTGTTTATATAATATTTGTCTGTGTACAGTACATTTAGCACATTAACAAAACCCATCCTCTGATCATTATTCTAAGGGATTATACTCGTGGTGTTCTGATATTTAGTCCGGTGAAAAACTACTGCCGTACCTTCAGTCTGCGCAGAACAGACGCCACACGCTTCTGCAGGTTATCCCAGCGCTGGTTTGCATGATTTGCCATCTCCCGCAGACTACACGTCGCGTCTGTACGATTCTCGCGTGCCAGACGTTGATATTGTTTATTGATCAGCTCCAGCTGTGTCAGACCCTCGTGTACCTGCCGCTGGAAAGTCTACAAGACACAGAACGTTTCTACGATAAACCGACTCAAATCCATTCAGTCAGATCTCAGCGGATGAATCTCACCTCAAACTTCTTCAGCTCTTCTTTGGCGATGGTGTAAAGGACACCCGAGGAGTTGGGCAGTGCTGCGGTCGTCTCTGATGTCAGGAGCCACTCGTCGAACCGAGAGAAATCCTCCAGAAACTTCTGCCACAGACGCCACGTCTCCTCAATCCTGCAAAATAAACAAGACTTCGATGTGACCTGTTATTCCGACGGTTGAGCTTTGTGGATTTGTTCGTGGTTCGTACTTGAGTCTTCTCTCCATAGACATGGCGCAGATGGTCCTCCAGCGGCGGTCCAGGGTGCGCGTGGCCTGCTGGATGGATTGGCACTCGGTGTCGGTAGCGCAGGCGTCACAGTCGTGCAGCAGAACCTCACACAGGTTCAGCACAGACGCCACACCTGTGCTGTGCTTCTCGATGTCTCTCTGAAGCTCCTGAAGATGAAGACCTCATCGTTTAGCACATTCACACACAATTCAGATGGGCTTTATTCTCCTGTGTGTGCGTTTGTTGTGTACCTGCTGCAGGTCGAGTTTTCTCTGGATCTCCTGATAGTCACAGGTGTCGTAGACGATGGGACGGGAGAGCTCGGTCTCGATGTGGGCGAGCCAGGAGCGCAGGTTACTCATGTTCTTATCCAACTGCTGTACGGCCACCAGAGTCTCCCGAAGCTTCTTCACCCTAGCGACGATGGTTTGTTACGTATCACACATCACTTTTTCTGTCTATTTCATTGACTATGTTTGTAAACACTTCAATGAAATATGAATTCAAGAATCATTTATTCAATTTCAATAGATCAAGCAATTATATGGTTTCATTATTTGGCCTTGATAAAGGGATACTTCACCCCATAATGAAAATTCTGTCATCATTCACTAATTTGTAAGAAATTTGGAAGAATGTCATATCTCATCCCCCATTTACTGCCATAGTAGTGAACATAAATACTATGGGACTCAATCGGGGATGAGATATGACATTCTTCCAAATTTCTTCCTGTGTGTTTATACCGGTTTAATAGTAAATGATGACAGAATTTCTCGTTTTTTGGCTGAAGTGTCCCTTCAGTCATGTAGTGTGATATAGTGACAGCTGTAGTAATGTGTATTGTATGTGAGGATGTAATGTCACCTGGCTCCTATGAGGTCCAGTAGGTGTTGCCATCGCTCATTGACGTTGTTGAGCTTGTGTTTTATGTCGGAGGCTTTGGTCTCGTGACTCGCTTGAGCCAAACGCTCTCCGAGCTCCTGGAGCTCATATTTATTCTCCTCCACGGCCGAAACCTCCTTCTGATAGTCCTGATTGCCAGACGATCAAACACGTGTCGAAAAATTGAAAAAGAAGAGTTTCAGATAGTCTAAAAGCTTTGTTAACATTCCTGTCAAGTTTATCTATTAAGGGTTTGTGAGGTGGTGTTTCATCACGTTCTTGCAGATGAAGTGTTGGATATAAAGTAAGTGTCAGTGAGGACGGTTTTATAAATGTACCTTTCTTAATTTCTCGATCATCTCTTCGATGCTGACGTCTCCATTTTGGGAAACTTTACTTTCCATGCGAGTCAACCAATCACACAGCTCTTTATATTTGTCGTTGAAGATCGCCCATTCATTCAGCCGCTCGCTCACCTGCTGCCTGCGCAGACACAACTGCACACACACACACACATGGACAAATCTGAGCGTTGCAACTACATTTAAATAAAACAACCGAACCTTCCTATTGAGGGAATAAAGTACAATCTCCATTGAAACTGCTCATTTAAGGAAAACCAGACAGCAGAAAGTTATTTTTCATACTTACAAGAAAATCATTTAACACAGAGAAACAGTGTGAACCTGCAATAACATCTGTGAAGTGAAACAGCAAACGTACACTCACATCCTGTCATACTCACGCACCGGATGCCACAAACACACAAAAAAACAAACCTCGCACAGCACTTGAGTTTCATGTGAGCTCGGCTTCAATCTCAACGTACAAATACAACTTTAATTGTCATGAACAAAAAGGATTTTCAGCCAAACTTACTGTAGGAGTGAAACTGTCCCTACAGCATAATTCATTACTAAGAAAGTGTTTTTGAACACTACGGATGCTTTTTTGAAGTCAGTAACTAAAACTATTCAATCTAAAAATATTAAAATTTTAAAGTGTTGTCTTTAAACTATATAATTCAAAGATTTCTGTTAATTGAACTCAAATACAATACAGGTGATACAAATTATGTTTAAGTTGAGTCACTAAAGTTATCAGCCGGAAATAAGCAAAAAAATTAAAAATAATTTCTAATAAATGAAACCTACATAGTAATACTAAAAATACACATAACAATATTGATAAAAATGTAAACTGAAAATAAAAATATTCATGCTTTATCATTATTAATATGATCAAAATATTAATACAACTTTAATAAAACAAACAAGCACAAAAGATCAAATAAAAAATAAGGGCTGTCAAATAATTAATGGCGATTAATCGCATCCAGAATAAAAGTTTGTGTTTACATAATATGTCTCTGTGTACTGTGCAAATCAATTTTGTATTTATGAACACAATAACATACACATACATATGTATTAATATATAAAGGAAATATTAACCAATAATTGAAATGATATATAAATGTTGATATTTTTCTTTATTAAAATGTGTGTATGTTTATCAATTCAAAATGAATATGCACAGTACACAGACAAAAATGATGTAAACACAAACTTTTCTTCTGGATGTGATTAATCGCCATGAATCATTTAACAGCCCAACAAACAACACAATAATAACTGTTGCATACAGAGCCATCATTCAAACTTGCCGAAAACAACAAAGTTGAGCCGATTTCACCTCACACCAGACCGGTCGTCCCTGTCATACGGGGCCGTGTGTCAGAAGACAGGTGTTGTGTGTTTGCGGTGTACCTGATGACAGATCTCTTCCCACTGTCGATGCAGGAGCTCAATGCGTTCCTGCAGCACACACAGATCCTCAGGACTGATGTAACTCGACAGAGACTCTCTCAGCACCGTCAGATCGGTCAGGTCCTCCTTCCATCCATCAAACATGCTCTCCAGATCCTGCATGAAACAGATATGCCAAAATGTAGGATTAAATGAATGATGATGTATGATTCATTTCAAACCTTTGGCCTGTACACAAGGACATATTAGCAGAGAAATCATTTTTGAACCCACTCTTCCAATGAAAGAAAATGAGTAAAATGAGTGTTAATGTTCCTGTACCTTGCATCTCATCTGCTCAGAGTGAAGCTCCTCTTGGTGATCTGGGAGCGCTTGAGAGAGTTGACGTTTGAACGCTCTCAGTTTCTCCAGAGACCCTCCGATGCCCTTCTCACATCTCTCCCAGTCCTGCACGCAGACATCAAACAAACCCAGCACATATTCTCATGTTTTATCAACTGAAATCACCTGTATTTCTCATGTGAGCTGATTCTTGCAAAGCATTTGGATGTGACTGGACTGTCTAGGGCTTTTTCAAAGTAAAACTAAAAGGTTCGGTGATAATATCTTGGCACTATAAGAAACAATAATTTCACAGAATTGTTATTTTTTAGAAAACGCATGAATATATATATTTATATATATAACATTAAACTGAAACCAGGTCTGTCACAATATCAGATTTTCACTATACAATAATTCTGGCCAAAAGAGTCTAATCATTTCTTTATTAATAAGAACAATTTAATAAATATTAATATAAATACCAGTCAACATGATTAATTTTATTTAAAATATATCAACAATATTTTTTGTTTTGTTTATTTTATTTTTTGGTCTCTAATTGTTTCCATAAAGAACCTTTAACATATGAAGAACCTTTCTTTCTGGTGAAAAACTGTTCTTCAGATTATAAAAGGTAAGAAAGAGACGGTTCGTTCTTTAAAGAACATTTGGCTGAATGGTCCTTTGTGGAACTCAAAATGCGTCTTCTATGGCATCGCTGTGAAGACCCTTTAAGCATTAATTTATTATTATAATTTACTAGTGTAGTGTTATTTATAAACTCAAAGGTACAAAACAAACAAATGGGAATGGATATTTCAGGATTGGTAAGTTGAAAGAAACGAATGGATCTAGACTGAATGCGATGTGATCCGTGTTACCTTGTGCAGGCCGGCCAGCTCTTTCTTCTGCTCGTCCAGACGACTGTTAGCGAGTCTCCAGCGCTCCTGGATGTCCATCAGCTCTTCCTGTAAGGAGGCTTCAGCTCGTGAGTCTGCAGACAGGAGCAGCTGTCTCCCCGTCTCCACCGTCAGAATATAACTGCCCTGCTGTCTCAACAAAACCTTCTCTCTCATCTGAGGGAAAACCACATCGCCAACCAGCTATGAAATCATGCTTTAGAACAGAAGCGTGTGAATGTCTAACAGCTGTGATGTCGGTTACCTGAACTGCGTCCAGCATGACTCGGGCCTGCTGTAGAGGAACGGGCGCTCCGGCCCGCAGGGTCTCGGTCTGATGAGAAACCTCCACCAGCCACTTTCTGAGTTTCTCTGCCATCTCTCTGTATCGATGCCACTGGCGCAGCTGACTGTCGATGATCCCCCTGCGCTGCTGAGCGCGTCTCACCACCCCCTGCCACTGGTTACTGAGCAGAGTCAACTTCATCCTGAACTCGTCTCTGAAAGCACACGGCGATCCTGTCACTTCATGTGAAGATCTGACGGGTACGTATGGAGATCCAAACACCTTCTGATGCGAGTACAACGATTCCTTTACAATCCTATCGACATCTAAATGCCTTTAGATTTTGCAATGTAAACCGTACCTCTCAGCGATCTCATTGGATGGAGGTTATGCGCATCATACATTTTATTCGTTAAACAAGGAAGATGATGAATCATTTACTGAGACTGAAGTCGAAAAGTGAACGAATAACAAAGTTATTGTCTTGGGGAAAAAGGAGTCGACTCTGAATCACGCGAACGAGTCGTCTGTCGCTCGGGTCAGATTTGCGTCACTCCGTGTTATGCTCGCCTACGTTCCATTTGGGACAATGCACGCGGTAGACCAATCACAGCAGACTAGACCATCTGACCAATCAGATCATAGAGGGCTGACCGAAAGGAGCGGATTACACAGATGAATCACCGAACGAATCATTTGAGAGTCACTCGAGAAGTGAGGTCATAATAACGGCCTATTATTAGAAAACTAAAGTGTTTTTACACCGTGTTGTACGTGAACATGTTGTTGGACACTCCATAAACCCCCCAAAAAAAATCACAAAATATTCACTCTTTAAAATTATGTAAAGCGACTTAGCAACAATGTATTGTGAAATAAATCTGAATCATCCGATGGAGACGTTCCTCACCTGTCGTCCACCTGTTCCTGCTCCAGCATGTGCTGTCCATCGCTGATGATAGAATGAAGAATCTGCTGTTTGCTGAACATCTCTGCCTGAAACAACTACAACACAGACACACTTTTAACTTTCCAAACATTGCAGACACGAGGGCGAGACGGTCATGGCTCACACATCTCACCTCATGCGCTCTCTGCTGCTCCACCAGACTCTGGAAGTTTCCGGATATCTCCACGGACAGATTCTCCTCCGTCTGCTCCAGGAACTCCATCCAGGTCTCGCACTTCTCCAGAAACGTCTGCTGCTGCAGTAGAAGAGCCTGGAGTTTGCTGAAGAGACGATTCACAAGCTCAGCGGGTCTTCGTCAGGATGGTAAAGAATCAAGCACAAGACAGAAATCATGTAAAGCCAAACCTGAATCTCTCGGTGGTCTGAACCGAAGTGTTGGACCAGCTTCTGTTGAGGTTCTGCGTGCGTTTGATCTCAGAATCGTTGAGCGGGAGTCTGTAACCCAGTTCATTCAAGCGCTCCAGATCAGGAGCCGTACCGCTAAACTTCAGCATTTGCTTCTGCACGACAAACACAAATCTATGAAGACATCTATGATGGACGACTAGTAATGTCAGCTGGGTCGGTTTGGCTTGTTTACCTTCAGCTCCTCCATGCGATCGCGGATCAACGATTGATCAGACGAACCGTTTGGATCCTGACCTTCCAGAATCTCTTCGGCTTCCCTGGTCCATCGAGACAGAGAGTCCAGCTGCTCATTAAACGTCTCGTAGTCTCGTACTCCAGCCTGGACGAGTAAAACACTTCAGTGCCCGACACTAAACCACGGCCCGTATTCACAAAACATTTGATCTTAGCACTAAGAGTTCTCCTACACAGCAGTAAAAGATGTTGGTTCGGAGTTTCCTCTTAAAACCCATTCACAACATGCTGAGAGCAACTTATACTAAGCACCTAAAAGAAATGTTAAGCTAAGAGGAAGGGCGGAGTTGACCTCGTTGCTATGGATGATGTCAGCAAGCTTACTGACTATGCCCACAGTGATTGGCTGATAGAGGATGGGTCTCTGTCAGGCATTTAATCACAGAAATAATAGCGGTAAAATGCTTTGTGAAATACTCGTAGCGCAAAAATTTAGGAGCCTTAAATTTAATGAAGAATTAACGCCCATTATTTTTAAGAGCTTCTCCTAAATAGGGAATGTAGGAGCTAGTTTTAGCCTTAAGATGTTTTGTGAATACGTCTGTTCTGATGTCTCACCTGCAGCGCGGCCTGCTGTCGACTCAGACTCCGCTCTACAGCGTTCAGTCGTTGAGCGAGCGTCAGGTGATCCGACTGGATGGAGGCGGTGGCTGACGTGTCCACCTGCTGCTTGAGTTGCTCTCCCAGCTCCAGTAAGACTTGAAGAGACGTCTGAACCGGAGCTTGAGACCTCAGCAGCTCCTGATGGAATATTAGATGTCATAAAACGTCAATGACACTCGACCGCTAACATCGATGGAAGTGAAAACAAAATAACAGTCGGACTCACCGCGCAGTCCTGGATCCACGTGGACACTTCATCTTCTGTGACGTCTTTGCGGCTGGCGCTCTTCAGCAGTTGGTTGGCTCTCTCCTCTGAGCTTAGAACGCTGCTGTCGCTCTGTCTGTAAAGATCTTTATAGCTCTGCCAGAGTTGTAAGAGACCTTTACTGCTCTTCAGACGCTCCACAATCTCCTCCTGAAGACCGTTCCATCTGAACGACACCAAACACAGAGCTGTCATCTTATTGTACTGTGGGGTGATTTTTGTTTCTTAGATTTTAGTCTTTAAGTTAATACAGCCATCCATATTCATGTGAGAATACTTTACAGATGTTTATTTTATTCACAGATGTTCTTTTGTTCCAAATTTCATGTACAGAGAGCATCGTCTCTGCCGAACTGAAGCCTTTGTCTCCAAAACTGCCACTTCACAGGATTTATTCAATAAATAAACACTGTGTTGTCAAAGCTCTTTTTGATACTTTTGTTTGTTAAATATTTGTTAAACTCACAGAGAACATGAAGGGTTACCAATAGTAATCATTTATGAAAAAATCTAAATCTGCCCGTGTATATGTATATATATATATGAATAATATATATCTCTGTTATCTTTTTTGTGCTAAAATATACTAAATAAGAAAAATCTTTGATATGGTTATAACATATTCATCTCAATTTAATATAAATGTCTGCAGGTTTTTTAGAAAATCTTTTTTTAATAAATATTGAAAGCACGTCCCACAGACCCAAACACCACACGCTGGAGTCTGTATTATTATAATTTTTTTAATAAATAAAAATCACTTACAGGGCAAGTTAAAGTCTCATTACGTGGATTCACAAGGGTTATATTATAATAATAATTTATAAAAAATTTGCAGGAAACGTAAAGATAAGTACGCAATGTAACCTGCAATTTTATGTTTCAACCAGCGGTGGCGACAGAGAGGCAAATGTATATTTAAAATAGGTGCTTTCAGGTTGTTGTCCAGATTTAAAGTAACACAGAAAAAGATTGAAAGAAGCCTAAACATATTGTAAAGTCTTGAAGGATTTGTTTGATTCTTTGGCTGGAGTGGAAGTCAGCGTTGTGTCACTTACCGGGCGTTGATGTCTTTAAGGGTGTTATTGAGCGAGTCACAAACAGAAGGGTGACATTCTTTCAATAACTCGTGTGTAACCGCTCCAAACTTTCTCAGACTGCTCTCTTGTTTCTCGAGCTCCGTCTGTAAATTCTACAGACATCAGACAGAATCAGGCTCACGATTGTCTATATAACACCGAAGTTGAGAAAGTGATTTACCTGCAGACTCTGCACCTGCAGCTGCGCAGCTTCCAGAGATCCCGTCAGCAGACGATAGCGAGACACAGAATATCGTCCCTCCGTCAGGTAGCCGTTGATCTCCTCAGACGCTTGTTTGTATTGACTCCACGTATCCTGAACAGACTTCAGGCTGATCTTCAGCTGACCGATCTGATGACGCACAAACACACACATTTATTCCCTCTCTTCTCTAGGGAACACAACTGTGACAAAACCTGACAATAGTTCAAGAGTAAACACCAGGTGGTCCAGGTTGGCCCATGTGTTATTCAGGGTTTGGAGAGCCTCCATGACCACAGCACACGCCTCGTCCGTCTTGTTTTGGACGAGAGCGCACGCCTGCTCCTCCACTCGCTCCACCTCCCTCTCCTTCTCTTTGATCATCACCTCCATCTCCTGATTTAGAGAGAGAGGGCATGTTAGAGAACATATGTACTCCAGAGGGTATGTTTAATGATTTCTTTGTGTTTCCGGATGGACCTGGCAGTCTTTGAGTGCATTCTGGACTGAGGACAAGTTCTCCATCCTGTGTTTTCTCTCCAGCCGATCCTCTTGAGCGTTCAGCCACGCCTGAAGATTCTGCACTTTACTCTCATATTCATGCCAAGACGTCAACAAGCCTTCTAGATATTGTACCTGAAAGAAAAACAGAAAAAGTTCTTTAAACAAAACACGAAATGTCACCTGTAATACCGAGTTAAGCAGTGACAAAAATGACTCGAAATATCCATCAGATTTGATCGCATCATAAACATTATGCTTTGATATTATTGGTTCATAATCTTTTACTATTCATTACGCAATCATGGTTGGGCAGTCAAGAAGAAAAGTAATGTAACTTCTTTTCTTTTCTTTTTTAGGAGAACATGCATTAATGACGTGTGCAGAGTAAACCGATTTATTATGGTATTTATGAAGTAAATAAATGAGCTTAAATATGACTTTGATATCTGATTTAAGTGATTTGTGTCATCCCAGCTGAACTCTCACTCTCTCTGTGATGCGAGTCTGTAGAATCTGCCAGCGACGGTTCATGGCTCCCAGTTTCTCTGCAAAATCGGTCGTGTCGCTCCGTTTGCTCTCCTGACCGCCGGTCTGAACGACAGATTGGTTTACGAAGTCTACGGTGAGCTGTTTGCAGTTGACGTCCACTCTGAAGCCCTGCAGAAAACAGAAAAGAGCGTCAACGCAACATCACACTGTGCATGCAGAATAAAAGTCTTCAGAACTGTGGAGTTCATGCAGAAGATGCAGGTCTGATGCGATACGATACACTTTATTGCATCTCCATTAAAAATAGTCATCCATAGAAAGACTGCAGCAGCAAGTGTAAACAAACAAAGTGAAAATCATTTAAGTGCAATGATGTGCCAATAGCTTCTGATGTACCTTGTACCGCTGTAGGTACTCCTGGATGACCTTTGACCCGACCGCCCCCTTGAGATTCTCTTCATCTTCCTCCACGACTCCCTCCATGAGCAAAATCCAGTTCTCATGTTCAGTGATGGTGTGATGGGACACCAGCTTATCCATCTGAGACTAAAGCAAATAAAGAACACAACATCCCTTTAAGAGCGTAGACTGGGAAAAAATACAGAAAAGCGAACCCTGAAACCGAAACCAATTTGTTGGAGCAAATAAACGAATAGAAACGCTGGTCAGCACCTGGTGTAGTTTCTCCTGCACCACAGGAATACAGGCGAGGAGTTCAGACCACTGCGAGTCCAGCCGGGCGAGATCAGACCTCAGAGACGCCGTGTCCATCTTCTTGAGTCTCAGGAGCTGGTTTCCTTCATTTAGCACTGAGGTCTTCAGACAGGAGCGGCTTTCCACCTCTTTACTGAACTCCTGCGCATGTTACATGTCAAATAAAACACAAAAGAAAAACATAAATAGTTAGTAAAATAGAGTTATCATCAATACTAAAACTACAATTATTCAAGTATTTTATTTAAATGAAATCAAATGGAATACAAGCCTAAATATTAGTTTAAAAAACAAAATGAAAATTAGCATGTTATTTGGTCTTATCAACAAACTGAAATAAGTTTGAGACCTTAATCTGGAAATATATATAAAAAAATCACTCAAATTAAAATGTGACATAAAAGCTATTTAAAAGTATTATTACTGTAAAACTACGATAAAACTAAAATAATTGTCATTACTGATAGGAAGTACATCTCAAAAAGGATCTCAAGGTTACACCTCAAGAAGATGCTTCATTACACAATTTTGCAAATTCACAAGGGTTATAAAAACGATATATCATCGTAATATACTGTGACATTAAAATATAACAACCGTTCCCTGAGTCACATTTGCGCTATTTCACAAATGCACACAATCAATTGATCAAATAAATTTATTTGACAAACCAGAAAAGCTGACAGCTGTTTTTTAACAGTGTCCTGTGGACCGGTGGTGGTTTGCGTGTTCCAAATCTCCAACCGTTCCCGAGCGTCCAGCAGCCAGCGGCTCAGTTCATCAGACTCATGTTTATACCTGCGACAAACAGCGAGCGTCCGTCACTGCTCATATTCTGTAAAAACATTAAGAACTGAATGCACTTTAAAGTAAATGACCAGACCTGGTCCAGTGTTTCAGCACAGAATCCAGATGCTGTAATTCCTTGTTGATGTTTGTGCTGTTGCTCATCCAGTGTTCACCCAGAGAAGCCAGCTGACTCTCCAGACTGGGACAGCTGACGGACGACAGGAACTGTCTGCCATCCTCCAGCACCTGATGTAGTTTGTGCTGATGCTCGGTGAGACTGGCCTTCAGCGCCTTCAGGGTGGAGAACATCATGTTAGTGTAGCATAACCACATTATCCAACATTAAACCAAAGAGTCTCTCCTATGGCTCTTTGAGTTTCATTGACAGGCCAGAAACACAGAGATGATGTACTTGATAAAGCTCGATTCTCTCTGTAAGTCTGTCTTCGGTCTCTTCCACCAGGCCGACGGTCGGCAAGCTGCCCTCCACCACCTCCAGCAACTGATACAGCGTTTGATAATCCGACACGAGATGATTCCACGTCTGTAAAGGTGCACACACAAACATCAACATACAAAACAATGTAGAGATTTTAACCTAAGAAACATGAATACTTTGTGACATGTCCCCCCCGCTTTTCAGAATCCTGTTAGTATCACGCCCCTACCACTGAGCTACAGGAAAGCTATGTGTATATTCCTGTTAGCATCACGCCCCTACCACTGAGCTACAGGAAAGCTATGTGTATATTAAACTGTGTACGGTAACGTAAACGACGTAAATAAAACTTCTCATGAAACAAACGTTGTTTGTGCGTTACCTCTGAGATACACTCCAGCTCAACTCCTCTCTTGTGTGCTTGCTTGAGAATGTCTTGAGCTCCCGCTAGCGTCTCCTCCAAGGTCTGACGTTCGCAGGGCTGAACAAAGGCACTGATTTTCTCATAGAACGTCTCGGTTAGGACCATGTGCCACTCCAAGCCTTGGAAAAACTCCTGGAAACATTTCAAAAACACACAATGAACTTGTTTAAACTTGCATTGTTTCAACCCATTAACAATTTCTCATTTCCTCCTCCACCTTATGTTTGTCTAGAAGGTTTTGCACATCGTCCACTGAGCTGGCGATCATCTTCTGGTCGGCGGTCATCTTATCCCGAGCGGTGTCAACCAGGTCGATCAGATCGTGCAGAACTCTCTCGTACTGATTCTTTAGGGCCATGTTCTGGTTCAGTCCGCTCCGCCGAGAGCCCACGACCATCACCAGCTCTTCATAAGCATCCTTTAAAAACAATCGGTAGTTTGATTTATTCAGCCGTGCACATTCTAAAACGGAGGTTATTTTGTGTTTGTATACCTGTAGCTTCAGCAGCTCATTGGTGGAGAACTGGTCAGGTTGTAGCTCCGCCCCTCTGGCCTTCAGCTCTGTGATTCTGTGCTCGAAGCCTCTCAGCGTCTCTTCTGCTTCTGCGAGAGTCTGTCAGAAGAAAATTCAACAGAATTCAGAACAAACTCTAACTGTATTTTTTTTCTATTTGAACATGATTGTAGCTCGATTACTTCTGCTTGTTTCGTTGTGGTGTGGTCAAGTATTCCTGTCATTTTCTGGACGATCTGAAATTTACTTTCACCGAGCGCAGTGAACAGATGCTGCATTTCCGTCTGAAAGAGAAACAGGAAGTGAGGTCATGATGTAGAGCTGAACCATGCCTAGCAAGAGGACGTCAACAAACAAACAAAACCCAACACGCTCACCTGGAATGCTGTGAGCTCGAGCATTTTGCTCCGCATGCCGTCACAGCGGCGCTCCAGGGATGAGTCCAGAGCTCCCAGTCGGCGGGTCAGACAGTCAAGTGTGTCCTTCATCACATCCTTCTCCTCTTCAGACAGACCCACAGCGCCCTCTTGCAGACCCTGGCTATGGTTGACCTCTGTGGTGACCTCTGCTACTTCCTTTCCTAATGCCTGTAGGGCAAGAATTTCACCACTTTAATTTCACAAATATCTGTATGAAAATGTTCTTCATCGAGATTAGCGAGCAGCTCGATTTTCAGACCTCATGGTTGGAGAGCTTCGTCTCGGCGTTCTCCGTTAGCAACGCAGGTCCAGAAAACAGCGTGTTCTCCACATCATCCACCCAAGAAGATGTGGCAGAGAGCGCTGCATAAAGCTGGCGCTCCATGAGAATGACGTCTCTCTCTGACGCCTACAGAAACAATCAGACATTAAACGCCATGCACAACTGAACCGAGCGTTGTGAGAGCGGTAAGAGGTCAGGTGAGTACCTGAGGACTGATGTCATGCATTGTCTGACTGAATCCATCGTGCAGGGACATCAGGGTGGACTTGTCCTGGATTTGAGCTTCGCTCTTATAAACCAGAGCTGTCGTTTTCACACGCCCCGCTCTGGAGTAAACCTGACAATTTATACAGAGAAATTTCGTCAATAAACAACAAAACGGATGATTTCTAAATTAAACATTTATTTTAAAAAATAGATATATAAATGTTTGTTTGTTAGCGTGTTTTATTATAATTTTTCTATATTTAAAAAATCTTAAATAAACACTTTGACTAAAAAAATGTCTGACATGTTGTATTTATCTATATATTTTTAAACAACGTTTTTTTCGGGTATTTAGTGATATTTTTAGATTCATTATTATAGTACATTAGTTTTATAGTTGTAGATGATTTTTAGATATTCTGATTTATTATTTTAGTATCTTTATAGTTTTTATATTTGTATATCATTTTAGATTTATGATTATACTTTTATACTTGTAGATGATATTTAGATATTTAAATTTATTATAGTTTCATTATAGTTTTTACAGTTGTAGATGATATTTAGATTTATTATTAGTATCATTATAGTTTTTATACGCTCATATAAGTGAAAATGTGTAATTCGCACAAATTGTTTAAAGTTTTAATCATATTTAAGCATTTGAATATATTTATGTGTAAAATAAAGAAACTTGCTTATTAACAGCTGTTTTTCTAAAAAAACTGTATAAATCATCATTTATTTATCTATTTGTATTTCATTAATCACTGCACTAAACTGCAGGAGATAAATGGTTAATAAAATAAAATGAATGGGGGGAAAGCACCTAAAACATACACTGAATACTTACATATAAGGCCATATCTAACCCAAAACCTTGATTTTGAATCATGCAGTTGATGTGAATGATATTTGACAGTACCGGCTGTCTGCTGTCCTGCTCCAGTGTGTTCATGAGCAGCTGTAGTTTGGTGTTCATGTCTTTCTTCAGACTCTGCCATCTCTTCATTCTCCGTCTCTTCACGGCCTCACCGTCTCCCATCACCTCCAGCTCAGGTGAGAGGTCCTCTGTTCCACTGCAGAGGGGTGACGGATGATGAAGATGTTAAAAGATGAACTGATGTTTACCGATATAAGAGTTATGAGAGATGTCGCTGGTGATACCTGGTAGGAGAGGTCGGTGAAGACTGCTGGGTGAGGATCTCCTCTCCACGACTGGCTACGGATTTCAACAGCTTCTTCTGCTCTGCCAGCTGCTCTTCCAGCTCCTGGTTCAGCAGAAACAAACTTGATTATTAATAACATTATCCTTCATCTACATATGTAGACATACATTTCCGTCAGGTATGTTCTTGACTTACTGTGTGTTATATGTGATGTTTGCAGTATGAAAAAGTACCTTCTGTCTCTGCAGGCTGTCCTGTTGCTGTAGGGTGCGTGTGGAGCGGGCCTGAGCCAACCAGTCCTGTACATTTGGGCTCTGAGAGCGACTGGAGTCTGATTCACTGGAGTCTGACGCCTCTCGCTGGGAATCCTGCACGACAAAGACACTAAACATGAGCACAGGGACCCATGATCATACAACCTTCAATTCATTACAGAAATGTTTAATAATCATCTTGCTGGAAAGTGAAAGCCATGCTGCTGAATAATAACTGTGAATAATGTAGATCGTGAGCAACAAAAGCTAAAATATGATGTTTATAGAGCGTTTCATGGGACCCACACTTAACTTCCGGTCTGTGTTTGGCTAGTGTCTCATAATATTAAGATTACAATTGTATTTAATGCAAGTCTTTATTAATTGATTTCATTATTTTATTGTATAATAATTGTATTAAAAAAAACGATTTGTTTAATGGTTCTGTAGTTCTGAGCATTTAAACAAACTGTACGGCACATTGACATCTAGTGGTTGAGCTTGGTATCAGTCAAGGTTCACAAGTTAAGCCATTTGTCATTTAGCTCTTTATTGTGATCATGAAATAATTTACAGGCACTATTATTTGATCAAGTGTTTAACCGGGGGGCATGCGCATTCACTTTGAAATTAAAAGCCCTTTGAATATTAAAATCGCCTTCAGAAGAAATATGACATGACAAAATTGGATAAGTGGATCAGTTGGTATTGCAGTAGCACGCAGCATGGTACCCTGGAGCACATCTGGCAGACGCTTTCATCCATATAAGTTGCGTCTTTGAGAATCAAGCTCCAATGGCATTCCAAAACCTGTATGACACCAAACGTCGATAACCAAACAACATCAAACCCTATTGACTTCCATTGATCACAAAACCACAGGGACATTTCTCAAAATATCTTCTTTTGTGTCCCACAGAAGGTATTGACCCACATGAGGGTGACTTAAGGCTGACAGGATTTTGATTGTTTGGTAAATTACCCGTTTAAAGTCTCACCTGGATGTTGACGCATTTGTCCTGCAGCATCCTCTGCAGCTCCAGCAGGCTTCCCTTCAGCGTGCGCAGTTTCCCGGCCAGCTGCTCGGCGTCCTCCCTGTTCTCCGGCTGGCCCTCCAGCAGAAGTGTCTCGCCGTGTCTGGACAGCTCGGACAGAGCCAGCACCTTCTCCTGGATTTCCAGCAGCATGTTCTGCAGGAGCAGCAGAAGAGAAGCCAGCTCAAACATGGTGCTTACATCCCACACCTACATGATCCATAATCCCTCACGTGCCATGCTCCCAGTAACCACGCATTCTTCAGGTCCACAGCAGGAATATAGACAGGACGCCTTATGTACGGACAATAACCACTTGAAGCGTTTAAAAATCCAATTAAAATTCAAAGTGTTTCATAGTGGGACATGCTGTCAGTTTGTAATCTTCCGTTAAAGGCAGACAAAGCTCCGCCCCTTCCCTCACAATCCTTCAGTATGTTCCTAACACCCTCATGAATATTCAATAATGGGTGGGGTTGGCTTTCTAAGCAGCACCAATCGCCTCGCAGGAGTCCACTTATATCCTTAACACCATTATAACGGTGAACCGTTCACATAATCTCATTACATCTCGTCCCACAGATGCCGTAAGAATCAACTCATGTAATCTCTCAAAGGCCTTCTAAAGCTGTTTCCAAAAGAGTCATAAATTCATTCATTTGAAGTCATGAAGCAGGCTGATATTAGTTGAATTAGTACTATTTCTAGAGTAAACAACATGTTAATGCTTTGTGGGAGATGCTCTAACCTGGTAGCATTGGAGCTGCTCATCATTGGACTCATGAGAACAGGAAGTGAGGTCACCGCGAGTGCTCTGCAGCCATTGGTCCAGCTGATCGGCCTGGTTGAAGTATTGCTGTAAAGCCTGCGCCTGCTGCTGCTTCTCCACACGGTCACTCTGTTTCTCCTACAAAACGAAAAACATAATGTTTATTAAATATTTATATCTTTTAAAAAACAGATAAAAGCATATGCTAAATAAATAAATAATTTTGTTATATTTAATGCAGCAAAAAAAGGCTATTTTCAGTATTAGAACTTCAACAAGACCGTAACACCAATAAAACCTCAAGAAGTTAAGAAAATTATATACAGTAATTTAACAATCCTTATAAAAATAAAATCAGATTATCGTTATAAAAACTCTTTGATTTTAAAGTCCCCGCGAACCAGAAGTTGCGATAGCTTTAACTTCTGTATTTTGACGTGTTTCCGAGTGAAATAGTGGGCGTGGCTTTTGTCTTTCTCTGCGATTTGATTGGATGTATAAAAAACAGCAGACTGACAAGGCGTCTTACAAACGTCATTTAAGATGGACAGTCATTACAGGAAGGAAGTGCATTTTCAGATTTTAACTGAAGATTATGAGGGCACAAGAATTTAATAAGGTAAATGACCCACATTGATCAACTATTTTCAATAAATGTGGCAATATTTCATAAAAAAAGGCAGTCATTTTTTATTTCATTGAGACTTTAATATTTGATAAAGAAAATAAATACATTTTAATTGACATAAAACATGCAAATAGAACTATTAATAGAACTATTAATTCTTGTTTAAAAATAGCATTTTCACACATTTCTAATCTTCTTCTTATTAACTAATCTTGTATGAAATGTGTCATAAACTGAAATTGTCATTATCATCATCGTTATTATTATTACCTCTAGAAGTCGTCGTTTTCCAGAAGCTTTCATGTGAATGGTGGCCATCCTCTCCGACAATACGGTAAGAGTGGACTGCATGGCCAACTGATCAGACGAGTCCGAGTCCACAGCGTCAGAGATCAGATCTTCTGTGAAGCTGGACCGAAGCCCATCTATATCACCCTGAAGTCTGGTAATGTCCTCCATCTGATTCTGGACATGTATGACAGTGTGATGTTAGATACAGACACACGTTCAATCTGTGGTTTCATGCACAGCATCTGTATAGAGTCTAAAGCCGGAGCAAAATGCTTCAATATCTGAAATACCTGATGCAGGAGAATCTGTCTATCAGGACTTAAATCGTGCATGGGCGGCTCATTTAATATGACCTCGAGTGACTCCATCTTATTAGAGATGGACTGCAGAGATCCCTGATAGCGCTGTTGCTTCTCCAGAGCCTCGTACAGAGACTTCTGCTTTTCACTGATCTGTAAAGCACAGGGCCATCTGAATTCAAAGGTCTGCGGTACCGAGCACATTTGAGTAAAATGCATCTAAAGTCGCATGTACCACGTTTTTCAGGGTCTCCCATGACCGCTGGAGATCATCTAAACTGGCCACAGACTCCAGCGTGGGATTGTACAGTTCTTGGACCGGAGCCCTGCTGAGAGACGCTTGTGTCGTCTACATTTAAAACAAGATGAGTACAAAAAATAGAAATAAATATAACAAAAAATAAATAGAATCAATAGAATAGTTTATTGAGGTAATGGCTATGAAGAGATCTTGAAGATTTTGAGCCACAAAAGTTGTTATTTTTAGAGACACTTCAACCAAAAACAAATTTAGGATGAGTTTTTAAGATCTTTGCGAAAAAAAGAAGTAAGTAGGTGGGTAAAGACAGGCTAGCAAGAAACTACAACAGTTATTATTTTTGTCTCGTTTTCCAGCACAAATATCTACAAATTCTTAAAATCAAGATATTTAATTTGAAGGTTTTTTTTTTAATATCTGCATTTAGGGTAAGAAAAATAAATGTCATTGAAAAGGAAAACAAAATATTTTTTACCCCATTGGTTCTCTCTCGTTCTTAACTATACACTTAAAACTCATATTTGAGAATTTTTGGAGAAAACCTAAACAAATCCTACTTTTCACACTGTGCCACTGCTTCCTGACAAAATATAACAAACGCATTTCTTTTACGTCATGGTGACATTCCATTTAATTTTTACCTCCATTTTCAACAAAATAATGATCTTTAAAAAATCAATGATTTAAAAAAACCGGTTTGATTCTCAAGTAAATGTATCTTGATTTAATAATGATATATATTTGTACTGAAAAACAAGACTTAAATAATACGTAGGAAATTCCTCTTTTTTCGTGCAGTTTAACAGTAATACCTTACTAACATCTGCTTCAGTGTTAGCCATCGAAGACAGAGACGAAGAAAAAGCAGGAGAGCAGATCTCACTGCCGCTGACCTCCTCACTGGACTCCTCAGATACAGGAGACAAGAGAGACTGACAGCGACCAGATGACATCTGACATCATCAGAGACACATGAGCGAATCAGTGTCACATGCACAGAGTTCATTAGAATAGAAGAATCAAGCACTACTAAACTTTCATCGACATTCAGGGTAGCGGCGGGGTTACATACCGAGCCCACATAGGTTTGCGTCAGGCTCTGTTTTCGTTTAGCAGCATCCCCGTCCAGTTCCTCCATGTCCCCGGTCAAACCCTCAGCATCACTCACGGTCAGCAGCGTGGTGGCGTGTTTCGCTTTCACCGTCAGCATCTTACACTTCGAGTTCAGGGATGCAATCTGCTCCTGGTAGCCTTTGATTTTCTGGGCCAGGTCCTGTTCAGATTAATATGTCAGATTTGGGAACTGACAGAGAGCACACACGTACTCTTTGACTAAAAACGTTTGCCCCTGACCTCATGATGGTGAATTTGAGCCTGCAGCTCTTGGATGTTGCTTGTGTTTACAGGTTGGTCCTGAATGACCCGGTGGCCATCTTCAATCATGACCTGCAGGTTCTTCACTTCCTGTTCGTACTGTTCGTATTGTACCACTGCTTCCTGTCAAAAGATAACACAAACACATCCTTAAATTCCGTTTTTAAACCAAACTATTTCTAATGACAACAGCCTTAGTTTTAAGACGGGTTGTTGAGCAACAGTCAGTGTCACAACAGCTCCCCCTACCTGCAGGATGTTGCACTGCTGTATGGCAGTGTGCTGCAGTTGACTGGCTTCCTGCTGCAGACAGAGAGCGGTGCGACAGATGGACAGACTGGTGACCACCTCCTCGGGAACTCTGAGAGCGCTCTGACACTCCTGCACGGCCTCCACCTGCTGCTTGAAGTTCTCCATGTCCAGCAGCAAACGCTGAAAAAGAAATGTCATTGCTCAGATTTCAGATGCGCTTTCAGAGCTCAGTGAGAGTTTGCCATTGTGATATCAGATATTAGTCCCAAAACAATTGTTCAAATCCATGAAGAGTCAGGAGGTGTAAAATGAACGTACTGTAGATGGTAGAGGTCAAATAATCAAACGTTTGAGTTCATCTTGAGATCTTCAATAATATTGACTTTTGATGGCAGACTTGACAAATCTAAACTCAGTTTGAGACATTGTTGACATCTCTTTTGGAACTAATGACAGAGACATTTAGGAGATTTCTCTGGAGAAATATCTGAGACGCAGATGAGACTTGAGCAACAGTTTCCATTTCCTCTAGATTTAATCTCACTGATGTCTAGAAAAAACATTTAAGATATTAAAGAGATCTCATCTTTGATTTTTTATCATTTTACGGGTCACCACTAACATTGCAGCACAAACCAAAGCTCCAAATACAAACTGTAAATTGTATTTGTTAATGTTATATATTGAAAGATACATTTCAGTTTTACATGAAAATCTGTCAATGGGGTAAGAAAAATAATCTTGAATTAAGGTTTACATTTTTCTTACCGCATTGGCAGATTTTAAGAACACATTCATTATAATTTCATATGTTATGTCTTAAAACAAGACTTCTTTTCTTAGGTCATTTTGCTCATCAAGAAAACGCATCTTGATTCAAGAATCTTTCGACATTTGTACTGGAAAACAAGACAAAAATACCAAGTAAGAAAGTCATTTTTTTGCAGTGTAGCCATTTTTGTTAGTGATCTAGCTGCATCCACTCACAAAGAAAATACGTTTTGGTATATTAATGGTAGGAATCTTACAAAACATTTTCATGGAACATGATCTTCGCTTATCCTAATGACTTTTTGGCATAAAAGAAAAATCGATCATTTTGACCCATACAATGTTTTGTTGGCTTTTCCTACAAATATTCCCGTGCTGGTTTTGTGGTCCAGGGCCACATATTAAATACAATAAAAAAATGTAATCTGTGTTGGGAGGGTGTCTTGTTATGGTGTGGCTGGTTAAAATGATCAAACATATTTGTGGATCAAGCGAGACAAACGTTACCTGTCTCTGTGTCAGTTGTTCTTTAAGACTCAGTCGGGCCAGTTCTGGAGATGTGAGCGTGGCCTGAACCTGCTCTAGAGACACATGTAGAGCCTTCACTTCTCCCTCCAACCTCTCCATATCCTACAGATCAAAGACACTCAAAATCAGCTTCAGTAGTTCAATCAATCCAACATGTCACGGGAGATTAACGACCTTTGCTGCGTCCTGTAGACTCTGCAGTCGAGTTCTAATGCTCTGCTCCAGTTCTTCAGTGCGACGGCTCAGTTCTGACACCTGCTGTCCCATAGCCTCCACCTGCAGCGTCTCCGAGAGGATCTCCACCTTCTCCTGCATGGCTCTCCTGCATGGCCTCCAGGTCACCGTGAAGCTCGTGCGATTCACGCAAAACAGACTGCGACAAAAAGTGTAGACACTAAAGGGATTAGAATTGGATCACAAGTCAATTTTATTCCATCTCCAAAGATCGCGGTTCACCTGATATATTCTGATCTGCTCATGCAGGTGAGACGACGAGTTCCAGATGATGTTGGCCTTCTCCAGACTTCTGGCTTTGTCTGTCCACTTCACGATGAACTCAAACATCTCGCTGTATTCATCTAGATGCGCCTCAGCCTTGAGAGAAGACCACACATGTACGATCACAAACAAGCATTAAGACTGGTTTGATTTCATCCGTGAAAAACGCATCGTCAACTTACTTTCTTCAGCCACATAGACTTGAACTCTGCCAGGCGAAGCGTGTGATGATGGATCTCTCCTAACTTGGCGATGGCATCAGCCAGCTGTCTGGCTATGAGAGGATTACGACGGCCGAAGTCCTGCACGGCGACATCGAGCTCGGCCAGCGTTCTTCCACAGACATCGAGTTCATCGCAGAGATGCTGGAAAAAGAGTCACAGGTGTTTATCTCAGAAAGACATTTGTGAATGTGCTGTCATTGAGCCATGCACCAAACGTATTCGCATACTCTGGTCTCATCTTTAGCCTGATCGATGTCAGTAGCTCGTTCCTTTAGCGCTGTGGAAACGGCCTTCATTTTTTCGGACACGTCGTGAATCCTGGAATTGAATTCTTCTTTGATAACTCTGGACTTTTGGATGTCTCTCTCTTTGGCTTGGACCTTAAGAAGAGATCAAAATAAAAATATGTTAATTTTATTAGCAGAAACATAACTAAGTTTTAACTAATAATTAAAATGACATTCAGTGTTCTTCTTTTAAGTTACATTTAGCCTATTTTGTATTTATTTTCAAGAGGAAAGGGAGAGACGGGACGGCAAGCCAGGACTCGTCTAGAGCGCTGTACACCCGGCTCATTCTTCATAAAAGCAAAATCCGTACCTGGTCCTCGATAGACCCCAGAGCCAGGGACACTTCAGCCAGTTGCATAGAGATCTCAGATGGAAGGATAGTGTACAGGTCCAAGTATTTACTCTGCTGCTGCTCAGCGAGCTTGTCCACGTTCTGACGGCGAGTTATCAACTCTCCATGCATGACCTGTACAAGAATAACACAATTACGACAAAAAGCCTCGATATAGCACTAGGGTTATGCTGTACGTTTAGTGAAGTCATACAGTATGCAGTATGTAGTGCACTCATATAATAGTACGCTTTTGTATCATCAGTGACATATACGCACCTCCATTTCTTGTGTTAGAATGTCCAGATCAGACGTCGGGTTCAGTAAGAGCTCTCTGGAGTTCTGAATCCAGCTCTTGACCCGACTAAGTTCTCTCTCCACACCCTCCCTGTCCGTCAGCTCCTGCTGAACTCGACTCTTACCTGCCCTGGCCTTCTGCAGGAGACTACGAGAGACCCAACATTATTCACACAGAAATCAGACATCATTTAAGAACTAATATGTTTTGGTTGGAAGAAATGTCAAATACCTCTCCAGCTGATCTTGGACAGCTTTGATCTCATTCATACTTGGCAGTTGATGGTGATCAGCTGTTGGCACGGACACCTCCACGTCGTGCAGTAGGCTCAGAGCGTACTGCCGTTGGAGAGTCAGAGATGACATCTCCCTCTCCAGATCTTGACTGACCAGTTCATACTGGTCCACATGTGACTGCAGTGTCGCTTTGGAGGCTTTCTCAGCGGTGCATTCAGGTACACGGTTCTTCAGTTCTTCTGCTACAGCTCTCCCCTTCATCATCTGAACGACAATGACAGTTGTTGACAATTTACAATCAAACCAGATTCCCTATCTGCTAACTATTTTACAATCAGAATGTTACAGCGATTATAAACTGCACCTTCTCCCTAAACGTCCTCCATTCATGGGCCGTATCCTCCAACACCCTCTCTTGGCCTCGCGCTACGCTGCGTAACCTGGTCCAGCGCTGCCACACCGTGGTCATGGATCGGCTTATGGTGGCTTTACTAGCCTCACTGCCAATCTGCTCCAACTGAGAAGCTTGTTCCTCCAAACCGGTCAGCTTTTCCTGAAAACTGTTCACCATGGAAACCAGAGACTGGAGGCCAAAGATAAACATGATTTGTTATCATCCAAATTCTAACAAAACATTTTTCTTAGCATGTCAAGAACTAAAAACTGTTACTTTGTTTAATAACACTTCACCTTATGACTCCTGAGCTTCTCTTCGGCCTCCACACTGGTTGCAGCCTTGGCTGTGGAAAATTCTGTGAGTCTCTTCTCTGCCTCATTCATCAGCTCAATGACGGTCTGTCGGGATTCCTGATATCTGTTCCACTGGGCAACGCAGCTGAAAGAGTCAAGTGTAATAACAATTGAGGCTAAACCCTAATTAAATGTAAGGTTAATTGTCTCATCACACTGCCAAATAGTAAGATATCTATACCATCCTTATTGCTAGTCATTGTTTGGACTAAACTGATTTGTGTGTCTTTCAAAGCAAAAGTGCGCAAAGTGACTTGCACGACTCATCTTTTCCCACTGTGCAACACACAAATGGGTTCTAAACCACAGTTTGAAGACCTTTGATGTACAATATACAAATGCAAGATTGAGCCGTACCTGTTTAAGACGTCCTGGTGGCACTGTAGCTGGTCTCTGACCTCAACTCCTCTCTGCTGTGCAGACTCCACACTTTGTCGTAGCTGTTCTTTGGCCGTAGGGTTCACCAGGTTCTCCAGTTGAGGTGGCAGAGATTCCAGCTCCTCGAGGACGCCCAGGAACTCCTGCTCGGTGGCCATGATGTCTTCCTGTTGCCTTAGACATTCTTCATAGTTTTCGACATCCACCCCGAGACTGGCCTGCTGCAAGAAGCCTACGGCGTCCTCCAACCACTCGCACGCCGTTTGCATTCTAGAGTGATACTTCTGACAAAAGGCAAGCGCTTGCTCTAGAGTAATCTAGAAGAAAGAAAGTACTTAGCATCAACTTCCCTGAATATTACATTAGGGACCGATAGCTATGGAGATCATCCATGTTGGTCTTCTTCTCAGCATTTCATTTTAACATAACTCCTTGAACTTAAAGTCTACTTTCTATAAAGGTTTTAACATTTATAGAAATATCTATATGTTTAGTTTGTATCAGAACTTACCTGTTTGGAGCTGAGGGCACGCTGAACGTCCGCCTCCAGTTTGGCCATCTCTTGTAAACTGGAGTCCACGTGAGCAGGGACGAGCTCATTGGCACTTGTGTACTTCTGCTTCTCTCTGGTGCTCAGAGCGGCCACTATCCTCAGCCTCGACTGCACTTCTTCTTGCATGATCTGTTGTTTCCTGATCTCCTCCTGAACCTTCTCCACCTTCACATCTACCACCACAGCACAGCCAAGTTCATCCCTGATCTGCTGAAGCCAAGTTAAGGTCCTTTTGACTTCCGTTTCAAAGTCTTTACTCTGAACAAACCGGCTCTCGCACTCAACAATCAGCTCCCCGACCGACGACTGCAAGGACTGCAGCTCCTCCTGCCAGGAGGTCACCCGGTGCTTGGAGGCCTCGTGGGCTGCCGGATCCATGTGAGACACCAGGTTATCCATCTGCTCCATGAGTCGGGTCAGGTGAGAGCTGGCACCTTGAAGGGTGGCAGCCAGGGCGTGATAGTTCTTCAATCGCTCCTCGGCGGACTGCGTCTCCGCGTTGACTTTCACCAGCTGCTCTTTGGTGGCTTTCAGCTCGGAGTCAACCTGCATGGCCATCGCTTGATGGTCTTCAAAGGACTCCAGAGTGTCTTCGAGATGTTCCACCCTCTGTTCGATCAATCTCTTTAGTCCATTGTAAAGGCTGACCAGTTGGGTCATTTCTTCTGGTCTCCATGGTTGACCCGTGCTACGGAAACCTTCTTTTTTCTGGTTGAGCTCACTGACAGCTTGTCCAAGGTTGGTTAGCTCCTCAAGGAGAGATTTATAATCTGCTTGAAGACTGACAACTTCCTCTGTCTGAAGACCAATGGTCTGCATTCCCAGATTATGAAACTGTTCCTCAAGTTCTTTTAGAGCCTTGTGGGTCACGTCGATGAAGGAGGCGTACTCTTGGCGGGCAAGAATGGCCTGTTGGATTTTCTCTTGTTTCTCTTTGGCTAGTGCTAATATATTATTGTACTGTTGGGGAAGAGCGATTAATTTCTCATCCAAGTAACAATGGTCCACTTCATTTAACGTGGGAAGTATCTCCTGACCCGTTCGTTGCACAGTTAGCAAGAGATTCTCATATTGCATCGCTTGTTCCAATATTTGTTGGTATTTTGTAAGCTGCGAGCTTAACTCGGAATCACCGTTCATGAGGTTTATCTCGGGGAACGTCACGATGTCCGCTTGTTTCAACCACTGACATATCTTCTCCAGGTCTGCTTTGAAGTATTTTCTGGACACCAGAACTTTTTCCAGTTCTTGAAGTCTTTGGCTACACTTCTGAAGAGCAACTTCAAAGATATTCTGCAGCTCCTGGAGTTTGGTGAGCATTTCGGACTTCTCTTCCTCAGTGGCGTCTTTCATCAGATCTCGACCTTGGGACCACAGCGAGGTCAGCTCGCTCTGGTAGGCTCTCAGGCTGCTCTGGATGTTCCGGCAAGTTCTCACCTGCTTAGATAGGTCATCGGGAAGAAGGGCGATGTACTCATCGGCTTGTGCTTTCTTCTCATTCTGTTGAACCCAGGTGATCGCTTGACTGACAGCCAGAAGAAACTGAGTCCTCTCGGTGAAGGCTTTACTTAAGTGTTTTCTGCGTTGAGCCACTTTGACGCTCAGCAACTCCACCTCTGCTTGAGTGTCTGAAATCAACTGTTGCAATCGTTGCCTTTCGTTTAATCCCAGATGTGCTAAAACTCTGTCTGCATCACTAATAGCCTGGGCCAAAATGAGTTGTTTGGCTTCCAGCTCGCTGCATATGCTCAGATGGTCGAAGAGAAAACTCTGCGCTAGCTCAGGTGGAGGACTCATCTTCATGGCTTCAGAGAGTGCGGGCTGCTGTTCCTCGGCCCACTCACAAGCCTCCCTCAAACGGGCTTCAACCTGGCCCATGTCTTCTAAAGTTACGATGGAGTCTTGAATCTTCCTCTCAATGACGCTTTCAAGATGAGCCCAGCGCTGCTCGAAATGTCCGATCTGCTCCTTCACCAACTCTTTGTCATCCAGGTTTAGGTGGTACATGACCTTTTGCTTCTGGTCTTTGAGGTCCTCAAGGGTGCTTTTCTTTTCTTTGAGAATAACAGAGAGTTTCCGAAGGGCCTCCAAATGATCAGATGAGCTCTCAGCATCAGTTCTAAAGGAATACAAACAAAATAATAATACAAAACATTGACTACATTTGAATTCCAAAACACTACAGCTTTAAAGGTAAATAGTAAAAATGCATAACACTGAAGTGTCAAGAAATTCAAAAGCTCTTTTCCAAAAGCAAGTGATCTAGGTTTGCTTATCAAACTAGACTGAAATATTTTGACTCAAAAGACTGAAAATATCTACAATACAATGCTAGAAGTCTAAATAGTATTTAAAAGTTAGGCAGTAAGCGACTGTACATCCTACATAATGGCTCTACCTGGCCAGGTTGTCCCATTCCTTTGACACCTGTTCAAACAGGGCCTCCATGGCAGAGATGCAGTCATGGTACTCTTTCGTCCTCTGCAGATCTTCTTCTCTTTGCGTTTGCAGCTTGTTGGACTGATGGCACAGTTCCAGCCATGCGTGACTCAGTCGACCAATCTCTGCGTGCTCAGGAGACTCCTTCCCATCTGTCAGTTTACTCACAAGCTCTGTCATCTTTGTCAAAGTGCTTTTTCTGTTTTGAAGCTGCTCGCCAAATTCCTGCAGAAAACATGAGCACAGAAGACAAGCATAAAATACAAAGAAATTCAGACGAGAGGAAAATTGGCTTGTATGTTTTTGGTTTTCAAAAATAAATGTTTACTTTGGCTTGATCCTGCATGTTCTGAGCAATCTTAGGCTCCAGTTCAGCAGGTCGTCTGGAGAGACTCTGCAGTTGCTGTTCCAGATCCTGGAAAAGGGCTGACAGTTCCTGCTTCTGTTCCTTAATCTCTCTCCAGCTGTCTGACAGCTCTTGAGACGTCGTCATCTCTCAATCTGTAAAATTCGAGACATCGATCATAAACGTCAATGTCCTGGTCTATAATGGAAACATGAAATCTTAGCCAAGATATTTTGCTGTTACCATAGTTTTAGTTTGCTGTATTTTGGAAGCGGTTTCTCGCACAGTCTCGTCTGATAAGTCACACACTGAACACACCAGATCCAGATATGTGCTGGCCTGTTCCTGCAGAGCTCGGAGGTGCTTCATCTGTGGAGGAAATCATCGAAATACAGTATAACTTAAACATAACTGTGAAAAACAAAAAAATTGACCGTTAAAAATAAAGTAAAATTTTAAGAATATCTTTAAGAATATATACTTTAAGAAATATTTAAGAATATTTAAGAAAATTTTAAGAATAAAAAAGTAAATTTTAAGAATATCAGCAACTACACATTTCATAAAATACATCTAAACATTTGCATTAAGATATATTGTTATATTTTTAAGCTCAACTCTTTCCCTCCACAAGTATATTAAAACAAATATTTTCAAGTTGTTTATTCACTATTGTGATCATTTAGGAAAAATGGTATAACAAAATGTCTTTTCAGAGTAGGGCTATCAAAGGATTAATCGCGATTAATTGCATTCGGAATAAAAGTTTGTGATCATATTTTCTAAATATGTATAAATGTGTATGTGTTTGTATTTATTAATACAAAATGAATATGCACAGTACATAGACATATATTATGTAAACACAAACATGTATTCTGGAAGCGATTAATCGCGATTAATCGCTTGACAGCCGTACTTCAGAACAATCATCTTAATTATTAAAAGCTTTTGAGGCATTTACTGTTTGGTTTTACAAATTGCAGAAAACCTTGAAAGCACTTAGCAGATATGACAACCCTCAAAAATCAGTTCAGCCAATTCCCCATCTGGTTTGTAATGGTACCTTAGCTCCGTGGCATGTACTGTACCTGTTTGAGAGCCTCCTGAAGGCCGTGAGGAGTTTGTGCGTGCATCTGGATCTCATCTTTAACGGTGGACAGCCACGTCTGACACTGCTGCAGGGTGTCCTGATGACTCACGTGCTTCTGAAGCTCACGATCCAGACTCTGATACACCTGATAAACCAAACGTTCAGCATTGAAAATCACACCCGTCACTTGTTTTTAACAATGATGTGTTTTTAGCAGCGATCCTCACACGCTGAGCCGTGCTGCAGATGGCTGAATAACTGTCTCGGGTTCCCTGGAGCTCGGCTTGTAACTGCTGACCCATCTTGGCTTGGACTTGCTCCGAGCAGCTACTGGTGAGATGTTCGCCTTTCCCCTTAAAACTCGTCAAACGCTCCTCAAAGCTGGCGATCTCCTCCATTATTGCCTAAGGAGACATTGGGAAAAATTGCTCTTTTGTTCTTACAGATATCTGGAAGTCTGAGCACATATAAGACATTCCACTACACACCTTGTGTCTGGCTAGCTGTTGCGTGGCTGTCTCCAAATTTCCGCTTAGCATGGAGTCTGCGGTGACCAGCCGGCTGGACATCTGCAGCAGCCATTTCTCCACTTCCTGTAGTTCGCCGTTATAGTCCTCATGCTCTCGGACGCTCTCCGTCAAGCTTTGCACGCGGACCTAAAACCAACACAGAGATACGTATTAGACCAGATGCACAGAAAGTTCTTGACAGCAGATCAAATGCAAGAGACATGACAGCACCTGAGCATCGTTGCACAGGTCTTGATAGTCAGTCTTCAGTTTGCCGATGTTCTCGCTGATAGACGGATCACGGATAGTTTCTAGAAGAGCCTCTCCTCGCTCGATAACAGATCTGACTGCGGACTCATGGGATTGTATGCTCTGTTGGATCGTCTTGAAGAACGCACAGAATATGTTTACAAGGGTTTACAATGAAACTGTACATGCACTGCATTTATTAAAACCAGATTAAAAGAGACAAAACGAGAAAAAAAGCATGGTTTTCCTAAACAATATATAATAAACACACATGTGAAATAATAAACCATGACAAGTTGTATGTAAATATGCTCCAAACAACAAAAGTTATTTGAAAGTGTAAACACAAATAAACATTTTTATCTGGATAAAAAATTCCAGCATAGAAAATATTGTCTGAAAATCTTCTGATACTTTTTTTTTTTTAATCTGTTTGAAACGGTTGGTATACGTATTGTTTAATATTGTTACATAATTATTTATTATATTATCAAATGATTTAAATATTCAAGGATTTTTTTAGTTGTCCTTTTAATAACAAGTGTGACAACACAGAAGTTTTTTATGTTTTTGTAACAAATGTGATACCTTAAACGACATTAAAGTCCCAGCAAGAATCGTGACATTAAAATGTATACCGACACAGCCAGACATGACAGAAATATTAAGAAAATGATTGTGGAAGAAACAAGTTCGCTAGTTGCTTTATCACATGGAGATGGGTTATGACCACTTATTGCCATTTTTAAAATAAATGTTCTTACTTTTTGCCAATTGAATTACTCTTCAACTAAAATGCGTCATATTTTGATTACTGCAATGATCTTAATATGATCAGAGATCTGTGCTTTGCTCACCTTATATTTGGCTAACTGTGCTTTCTTCTGGTAAAGCTCAGCCTTCGGCTCCACGGGTGAAGCCAGGAGTGATTTCGTCTCTGTTAGCCATTGTGTTTGAGCTTTATATTTATCTAGGAAGTCTTTGGAGAGCTGTATGGATTTCTCTGTGGTACTGAGTTCCGAGCGCAGAGCTCTGATCAAACTCTCCAGTTGAGAAAGTTGAGTGTCAACCTCCTCCTTCAGTTGCTCTCCTTCAGATTCCTCCAGGAACATCATGGCACGATCGGTCTTCTCGCGCATGGTCTTCAGGAAGGTGTGGCCCAGCTTCATGTCAGCCCTCAGAGCCTGAGATCATCCATGACAGAAAGTTCAGATGGAGGTATTTACATGTGAAAGTACTCTTAAGCTCTACTCTCATACCTCTAGTTTCTTCATCTTCTTTTCCAGAGCAACACGGTCGACCACATCGATGGTTGTGGTGGTCACACTGCTGAAGTTCTTTTGAGCTGTGCTCAACCAATCAGAGAAGGTGTGGAAGACACTCTGAGACTCCTCAATGCTGGACACTTCCTCCTTCAGCTGTTTCATTGTGTCCTGCAGAACCAAAAGAATCTTTAGAGGTAATGTTGATATGCAAGAGCTGTACATTTCTGTTTAATATTAATGTACTTTATGAAAATAAAAAAAACTAAATGTTATATGTAGATTTTTTTATTATTAAAAGTAAAGTTTTCTTTTAAAACTGTACATTAAAATATTGGTTATGGATTACTAGTAGTAGTCATTTAATTTATATTAAAGTAATAGAACAATAAATATCTGTGTGTGGTTGTGTGTATTGTGTAACTGAGTTTGTGAGTGAATAATTACGTTTGATTGTGTGTGTTTGATTGCATGTGTGTGTCTGTTTGATTGCATGTGTGTGTGTAATTGTATGTGTGTGTGTGTAATTGCATGTGTGTGTGTGTGTGTGCAATTGGATATGTGTGTGTGTGTAATTGCATGTGTGTGTGTGTGTGTGTGTGTGTGTATGTGTAATTGCATGTGTGTGTAATTGCATGTGTGTGTGTGTAATTGCATGTGTGCAATTGGATGTGTGTGTGTGCAATTGCATGTGTGTGTAATTGCATGTGTGTGTGTGTGTAATTGCAAGTGTGCAATTGCATGAGTGTGTGTTTAATTGCGTGTGTGGGTTTAATTGTGTGTGGGTTTAATTGCATGTGTGTGTGCGCGTGTGTGTGTGATTGCATGTTTGTTAGATTGTGTGTGTGCAATTTCATGTGTGTGTGTGTAATTGGATGTGTGTGTGTGTGTGTGTGTGTGCAATTCATTGTGTGTGTGTGTGCAATTGCAAGTGTGCAATTGCATGAGTGTGTGTTTAATTGCGTGTGTGTATGTGTCTGTGTTTAATTGTGTGTGGGTTTAATTGCGTGTGTGTCTGTGTGATTGCATGTTTGTTAGATTGCATGTGCGTGTGTGTGTGTGTACTGTACCAATAGGTGTAGCAGCAGGGCGTGGTAGCGTGACGTGAGTTGTGTAGCTCTTGTGCTGACTCTGCTGCTGATGTGCGTCTCTTCCAAAACCTGTTGTGCAAGAAGCCCGAGACCCTCGATCTCCTCCTGATACACCAGCACTTCCTCATGCCAGCCCTGCACAAACACAACAACAATATTGCCACACACACCACGACAATAACAGCCTTGTCCTGTGTTCATCTTCAAACTCTCTTGAACCGAACAGCTCGGACTGACCTTCAAAAGCTGCAGCTGGGCCTGTTTAGTGGCTCTGTCCGAGCGCCGGCCGGAGCGCAGCTGTCCTTTACTCTCCATCACCTTCAGCCAGCTGTCCAGACGCTGGAACTTCTGCTCGATCTGCCGGAGTTTGGCCAGAGCGCTGTTGAGATGCGATCGGGTCTCGCCCAGCCGGACTTGATACGAGCTCCAGTCCTGCTGGACGGTCTCCAGGCATCTGTCCTCCAGCTGTGGAGATCCCCAGGGTACCACCTGCTCTCGGGTCACCAGCAGCGCGTTGAGCAGAGCCTGACCCTCGGTACAGTGCACCTGGAGCTCTTGTAGTTTTCGTAGCGTGTCCTCCAGGGTCTCCACATCTCCCTCCAGTTGAGTGTAACAGCTCAGTGTCTCCTGCTGTTGTTCCAGCCAGTCTTTAAACTCGTGCAGGCTCCTCTGATACTCCTGATGGGCCGACACCAGCTCTTCGGCTTTGGCCACGGCACACTGGTAGAAAAACAACATTTTCCTAACATGCAGTACTGTAAATGCATATACTCAACGTTAAGGGAATTATGGGAAATACCTGAGCTTTATCTTTGATAATGCTGTACCGCTCCTGCAGGTCGTGAATCTCCAGCTGGGTGACGTAATGCTCGGCCATGCTGGATCCCTTCATGGATATGACCTCCAAGACGCTGCTGTGACTCACAACATCCTCACAGAGCAGCTGAAATATTTGAGGAATATTTGTGAGAGAGAGTTGAAAACGATTTGCTTATTCACAGAGAAAAGTCCAGTTGCCTACTTTGGCTTTGCCCAAGCTGGTGGTTTTATCTCTCATCTCTGAGCATTGCTTGTCTGAAGAGTTCAACGTCTCCTCCACCGTCTCCATCCAGCTCACAAACTGACGCACGTCCTCTTGATAACTCGTCCACTGCAAGAGAGCGCCCTCCAGCTGACTGTTTCAACACAAATAACACACGTTTACACATGCAACAGCTAGTAGAATCATGTCACAATCACAAAGAAGAAGATCCTACACTCTTAGAAAATAATGTTGTGATTATTTATAGCATATCATTATGAAAACCACATTTTATCATAATAAATAAATAAAGTGGGCAACACTTCACAATTAGGTGCTATTAGTTAACATTAGTCAATGCATTAGCTAACATTAGATAACTATGAACAATTTAGTTTTCAACATGTATTGATCTTTGTTAACGTTAGTTCATGTTAATACACTTATTCATTATAGTTCATGGCGCATTAACTAATGTTAATGATTTGAATCATGTATTAGCAAATGCTAAAATAAACATAAATGAATATTAATAAATGCTTTAGAATTGTTAGTTCATGTTTATTATACATGAATTATATAAATTCTTTATAAAGATAGTGTCTCCAATGTACATTTTATGAAAAAAGCTAAATATCATGCATTTTAAAACATGTATTCCATAATTTTCCTGTTTTTGATCATTTATTTATTACTGCGTGTTATTTTTTCATGTTTTCTATAAAAATAAACGTAATTTAAATATATATTTCTTTTTGGCCTTTCAGGGTTCCTATCAGCTGATAGCTGTGTCCCGCCACTTTTAATATTGCTACCCCCTGGAAACATGGATTACAATTTTTATATAAGACCGTTTACATTTTGTTCATATAATCTGACTATAGTAACTCTGACCTTTTGCATTGAATGCAAGCAGACAGCAGTCCATCCCATGAATCTCTGAGGTCTTCGATCTGTTTTTGGACCAGTGTCACGCCCTCAGCGGAGGTGTTCCTCTGAACAGACTCTCCTCTGGTCATCAGCATCTTCAGCTGTATCTCTTTCTCTTGACGTGCTGTCAGTAAAGCCTGGAAAATGAATCTCTCATTACACATCGTGTAAGTGCATTGCATTGTGGGATACAGTATTCTCTAATCATTCAGGATTTTGGTGCTATTCCACTGGTATATAGCGGGGATAATATTCTTCACCTCGAGTTTGATCATCCGGCTGTCTAGGACGTTCTTGTCCGCGGTGGGGGTGCAGTAGGTTTGTAGCATATGACTGGTGTCGGCGATCCAGTTCTGAAGCTCTTTCAGGCCCTGAGAGAACATCTGGTGCTCGGACACGATGCGGTCGATTCGTGAGGCTTTTTCCTACAGAATGAGTTGAACAGAATCAATCAAACTCCATTCTGACTCGACATCAACAATAAACAAAGACAGTAAGTGCTCAGATTTCATGCTCATTACAGTTTAGTTGAATCATTCAGAGGAGAAGTTTATTTGTGCCAGTAAGTACGGAAGAGTATTAGGGCCAAGCAATAAAAAAATAATAGAACTATGTTGAGATTAAAGTCATTACAATGCCAAATGAAACCTGCAGTGTTTCGAGAAAAAAAGTCTAAATAAAATGCCGAGAATAAACTCAATACATTTCGAGAATAAAGTTGTTGTTTTTCGAGAGATTTATTTTTACATTTTCAGAAAAAAACTCGAAATAAAATTTTGAGAATAAAGTCCTTGTGGTTCGTGTATAAAAATTGTTTAATTTAGAGAAAAAAAACTCAAAATAAAATGTCGCTCCTGGACGGCCGCTGCAACGCGTGCAGTTGATGTTACTGAATGTATAAAATGTCAAGATTACATTAAAATCTCTCATTTTAAAGATTGAGAAACATTTTTCTCAAAACACAATGACTTTATTCTCAAAGTGTAATGAGTTTATTCTTTACATTTTATTTAGACTTTTTTCGCTAAATTTAACAAGTTTTCTCACGAACCACAAGGACTTTATTCTCAAAGTATAGTGAGATAATTCTCAAAATTTTATTTCAAGTTTTTTTCTCTAAATGTAACTATATTTCTGTCGAAAAACAACAACTTTGTTCTCGAAATGTATTGAGTTTATTCTCAACATTTTATTTTGACTTTTTTTCTCGAAACACTGCGGGTTTAATCTCGCATTGTAATGACTTTAATCTCGACATGGTTCTATTATTTTTTTATTGCTTGGCCCTAATACTCTTCCATAAGTAAATGTGTTAGAAAATGCTTTATTTATTGGATTGAATATTTCAGGTTTATTAGTAGTTAGGCCATAAAACACAAACTTACACTGTCGTTGAAACCTCATTTCTTTGTTTAAACCGACTTCTTAAACAAAAAATCATATTGAAACTTAAAAACATGCATTAAACATCAAACCTTGAAATATTCTAACGTTCTTTTTTCCATGAAACACAAACGAACAACAGTTTTCATTCGCTTTAACGACAAGAAGAAATGAAGTCAATATTACTCAACATTTCTCCACAAAAGAAGAAACGTTTTAACGTTTTTATTTGTATTAATAACGGCATCCGATGTTCCCAGATGAAAGCAGCCTAAACCTGAACCTGAAAGAGAAACATCTCATTTCCATCAGCTGCGGCACAAGGCGCGGGCAGCCAGCGGGCACACAGACGCGGGACGTTACCTTGGTCAGGTTGCTTAAAGCTAGATACTGCGCGGAGAGCTGCGAGACACGGTGCACAAAGCCCTTTCCGGCCGTGTGTCCGTCATACAGGTGCAGGGCCTTCTCTCTCAACCTGAGCAGCTGAGATTCCGTAGAGGCTAACTCCTCGAGCAGAGACTGAAAGCACAGGCAGGTTAGCACAGACAGCGACACACAAACACACAACTACACTCTTAAACATGAAGCTGCCATAGAAGAACCTTTTTCTCCAAATGGTTCCAAGAACCTTTCTGTCTCACAAAGCTTTCTTCAGATTAAAAAAGAGAAAGAGAGTTTTAAAGAACCTTTGACTGAACGGTTCTTTGTGGAACCAAAAATGGTTCTTGTATGGCATCGCTGTGAAGTAGCACCTTTATTTTTAAGAGTGTGTGTTAGTCAGACATGTTAATAAAGCCACACGACAGCTGACGGTGAGGACGGACATAAGCGATGTAAACATGAGGATGACAAGGAATGCAAGCACGATGCCAACAGCTGACGATGGGTTTAAACCACAGACTGATGATCGACCAGTTGATGTATTCCAATAAAAAATGCAAATAGAAACAAAACATCATAAAAATGATTTGACACAGATTTTAAAAGAGTAACTATTACAAAGTCCTTAAAATGACATTTCATGCAGTGTGTACTGTTGCCGTGTGTGAATGTGAGCAAGTTGTAAAGCCGAAAGTGAACGAAGAAAGTTATTGTCTTGGGAAAAAAGGAGTGGACTCGAGTCGTCCGTCGGTATGATTTCAGGTTCGGATTTGCGTCACTCCATGTAATGCTTTTATTTTTGACAGTGCACAGGATCATTTGTTCAGAGGACCGTAAAGAAAACCTGCACAGCAGTGATGTCGTGATGAGACAGAATGTGGCGTGTGTGATTTTCAATACAAGTGGGTTTGATCTACCACACCTGTAACCTGTGCAGCTCATGTTTCTTGGCCGTGAGGTCATGTAGTCGACTGCTGCTCTCCTGCACGGCTTCCTCAGTCTCGTTCAACCAATCCTGAAGAGGCTCAACGCTCGTCTCGAAGTCTCTCATCTGAGCCTGAAGATTCTGCAATGAAACAACGACGGTTACATTACCGGTCAAACAGGAAAACACAACTTGATGCATGTACAATGGTGAGCAGTATTTTGTGGTTGATTTGTGAAGGATCACCTGTAAAGCGTTTTCTCTCTGGTGCAGGTTGGTCATGAGTGTTTTCCAGTCTTCTCTGGCCGTGTTGACTTTGGCTCTGATAGATTCTACTCGGTCTTTAGCTGTGATGCTCATCAGGAGCTCGCCGCTGGCTGCCACGGTGTTCAGTTTCCCCTGGCCTTGCTCTCGGTCACTCACAAACTCCTGTGATGATACGTAATCGCACGTTATTTTTTTAATAACTGAATTAAACGGACGACTGGTAAATAAACGAAAGTGCTACCTGGATCTTCTGCAGGCTGGACGATGCTTCGGCGAGGTTTTGGGGCACATCAAAACATTTCGCCGTGTTGATTTTGGCATTCACAAGCCATTGTTGAAATTCTCGAAAACAAGCGCGGAATTTCTGCTCCAGAAGTTTCTCCTTTCCCTGACACTCTCGAGACGCCTGGAGACTCAGACTGCAACAGGAACGAAGAACATTTACAGATTTTTCATTTTTTAAGGATTTTTCAGCGATACTGACGTCATGTATGGCTTAGCCATTAGTCTGGATAAAACAAAAGCAAACACTAAACTGGTACCTGTTGTATTCTTTGATGAGGGTGGACACTCTCTCAGACTGAGCTCCCAGATCTCTAGAGAAGCGGCACAGATCATTCAGCTGAGACTTCAGGTTATCAGACATGGGCTCCACATTCAGAAGAGCTTCCAGTGTGTCCTGGGACACGATAAAAAAACATTACAGTGTGTTTTACCAGCTGATAAACTTATTTTATTAATGCAGACGTTCTGTTTTTGAACCACAGGCTTCACTTTACTTATTGACTGAGTATAATATACAGTACATGTGTGTTCTATAAGAAAGAAAAATCACAGATAAACTCATTAATATCTCAATTATTTCTCAAATACATGAGTGAGATTAAATGGAAAGCTAATCGAAACCTTTGCTTTAATTTTATCTGAGTATCTCCTGGGGAAAAATAATAATTCATTCAGTCATCAGAGTTCGAGAAGAGATGTCCACAATGTGTCAAACCGAGCTCAGATTTGGCGAGTCTGCAAACGGAAGTCAATATTATTAAAGATCTCAATATGAACTTTAACCTTTCCCATCAAATTTACCCAAATGCAGATTATTTTCCCTCTACAATCTTCATTCATTTTACGCTTCCAGACTCTCTTTTAAGATCATAGTCTCATTTCTTTCCGTTTTTTTGGAGAGTAACGTGATACAACCGAGAACTCCATCAAATCTTCTGGGCTATAAAACAGCGCCCTCTGGGTCATTGCTGTAGCATTACCTTTGCTACCTGCCAGCCCTGCACGGCTTCTTCACCGGACGTCATCTCCTCCACCTGCTGCAGGTTCTTCCTCCACTCGCGCAGCTTTCCGCTGAACTCCTGCAGGTCCTGCTCCAGCTGCGCAGCCAGACTGTTGAACTCCTGCTCCGAGTTAGCCATCTGATCCAGGACGCCCTCCAGACCGGAGCACACGTGTTTGGCTCCACGCTCCCACTGCTCCCAGGCAGACAGCAGCCCGGCCTCCTCTCTCTCCAGCACCTCGCAGCCCACCGTGGACGTGTGGTCACGAGCGGAGGCTCCGCACCGCTGCACTCGTGACAGACGCTCGCGCCCGCACGTCCTGGACTCTAACAGCTCCTGAAACGGCGCTGCGTTGAAGTCAAAGCTGTGAGGATCTCAGCAAGAGGAGAGAGTGAACCTCGTATACTTACTCTGACTTTTGAGAGCTTCCTCTGAACAGACGCCGCGTCTCCGGACATGTCGGACCAGCGCTGGAGTTCTTCTTTAGCAGACGTGAGCCAGTCGTTGAAGTCCCGCACGGACTCCACATACTGCTCGTGTTCTTTGACCACCTCTTCCATCTGCTGAACTTTACTCTATAGCACAGGACAGTGTGTGACACAATTTCAAATCTGCCATTACAAATCCAAGAATAAAAAGACATTTACATGTAGATACATGGCGAAATCTTTCACCTTAATGGCCGCCGTGATGTTTGTAAACTGGGTATTGAACTCAGATTTCTGTGCTTCAGAGAAGGTCTGATCTCCGGTCTTCTCGTGCAGCTCTGTGGATTTCTCGTTCAGACGGGTCAGAGCTGAAGTATGGACCTCCACGTCGGCCTGTATGGCCCGCAGACGCTCCAGCAGCGAGGACTTCTCCTTCCGCCCGGGCTGCTGAGGAAGAGCTACACCAACCTCCTGCTCCACCATCTCCATCCACTGCTGAAGCTGAGCTTTACTCTCCAGAAAACTGGACCACTGAGACACCGTCCACTCCAGACGACTGCGTCACAAACACATAAAACATTACAGGAGAAGATTCTTGCCTATCCGGAATATATCACAACACATTTCTACTATAGAATTTTTTCTATAGTAGTTCATCTAAATATAGTAATTCTCTCATACTTGACTTAAACATACCATTTACTTCTGGTATGGCATAGACTTTTCTTTCCTCAGTTGAACAAAAATGAATACTTTTGTCATTAAAATGCCATCGTGTTATCTTAAAGCGGAGGTAATGTGCTATTTCATGCATTCTGACGTCTTTACACTGTTAAACGTGCTGGATTCTGAAGCTTAACATGGTCAACTTGTGAAGAAACGAGTTGAACGTATGACGTGTTCTGTAACGTGACATACAAGAGCTTAGTGAGATGGGTTTGTTTATATAGATATGCAACGTATCGAGCTTTAATAAGCTCAGTCCATCTGTGTGTTTATAGCTCAAAAAATATTAGCTTTGCCGGAAGACATTTTAATATAAACTGATTTGCTTTTCATGTTTTTTATGAGCAACTGTCTGATTTATTTGCTTGAAGGTTGGATCTCACCTGTGACAGCTCATGGCAGTCATGAGGATGTTGGCCCATGAATCCTTCAGACTCTTTAGCTGAGAGCGAATGAGTTCTTGTTTATCTCGACTGCAGTTTTTCAGCACCTGCTCACCCTTCCCCACCGTCATATTGATCTTCACTTCTCCCTCGCCTTTCATCAGCAAGATGTCCTGAACACCAACATCAAAAATCAAATATCAGCAACAAACTTCATTGCAGACAAACAAAACAATAGTAAATAAGCTGAATATATGTAAATGTAGAAAGAGAGCGAGAAGACTGAGGTCTGTGATCTTGATCTTGTGTTTCTGACCTGCACCAGTCCGAGTCGTTTCTCCAGAGTTTCTTTATTTCCGCTGGTGCTGTTGAGTGAGTTAAGTCGCTCCTGAACGCCGCTCAGCCACGCCCACGTTCCCTGCAGCATCTCCTCAAAAGTCTGCTGCTCCTGCAGACTCATCTGACACACGCGCAGTCTCTCTCTCACCACCTTCAGGAGATCCTGATGCTGCAGCTGCAGCTGCGCAGACGCTCGCAGCTCCGCCCCGCTACCGTGACCGCCCTCGCTCAGAGCCTGCGCTTCCTGACACAGACCCTCAAACGAATCCCTGCAGGGCAAGGAAACAAGTGATAATCTGAGAAGAAATCCTCTCTGAGAGTTATAAATCTATTACAATATAATCACAATTAGATTACAGATCGCAAATTTTAGGATTGTCTTTGCATATCGAGGAAGGGTAAGGAGACTTTTTACTATTTAATTTAACTGATGTTTGTTTATTTTTAACCAAAGTTACAGATTGTAGTTTTAAAACCAAACAAATAATAATCATAATTATATAATAAAATGAAAGTAAAACTATGCATTATTTATTTGTTTAACACACTTTACTGTTATGAAAAAGTGTCACAAAGAAAAACAAAATATAAAAAATATGATTTATATATATTATATTATAATAAAATTTCTGTAAATGTTCTTGAGATAAACCCTGTTCTGCCTCATTCTATTTTCTCAATAAAACCGAGATTGCCCGGCGTCTGACCTCTCTCTGAGCGCCTCATGCTGAAACTCCTCCACACGCTCCAGCGTGGCCTTCTCCTGGTCGCTGTGTCTCCCCTCGGGCAGCTCCGTGCTCAACCTCACGTCCATGCGCTCCAACCAGCGGCTCAACCTCTGCAGACGCTCATCAAAGCTGGAGAGACACAGCATTGATTTTACTTCCCAGAACAAAGTGTGCGTTCTCTCCTCCGTCTCCCCAGGACTTTTTTCCCTTCGGATATGAAACCCAGCGAGGTGGAGATCTCACCCTTTGAGCAGGCTGGCGCTGTCCTCCAGGTTCTGCTGGTTCTGCTTGCACTGCTCCACGTAGCTGTCCCAGTCCTGTTGGATGGAGGAGAGGTTCTGCTGGACCTGTCCCGCGCTGGCTTTGGGGAGATGGAGGAGGAGCTTCTCGCCCTCTGTGCACACCTGAGTTAGACGCCCGTCTCCGTCCTCCACTCGCTCAAGAGCTCCCTGCGGGGCCACAAAGAGAACGTTAGTGTCCTCGAATTATTCACTATTTTAGTCCCTATTACTATTGCTAATATTTAGATTCAGAGAGCAAGAACAATTTCTTCACAGATCATTAACCTTCAGTTTTTGTAGTTTGCGCTCTACTAGGGTCATGTCACCGGAATGATCGGAGCATTCTCTCACGATTTCCTTCTGTCCAGAAAGCCATGTGTGAAACTCCTTGACAAGATCTGACGAAAACGAGCAACAAGTGTTTATCCATCGGCACACATAATAAGAGGAAAGGTTTTATCACGATGCTGTTGTGATTCTGACCGTTGAAGTGTTGTTGTAGGCCGAACTGTAAGGAGCTCCGTTTTTTAACACACAGCTGATTGACCGTTTCATATTTCTTGATGAGGTCCGTCAGCGATGAACCCAGAGCGGCCAGCTCCTCCGACGGGTATTTTCGGCAGAGCGTGTTCAGGCTTTCCCGGGCCGAGTCGATGCTCATCTGCTGATTCTGTAGCTCTTTTTGGATCTCCTGCAAACATCACACAACGATAACATCATTCCTAAACCACGATAGTAATGACGATAACAAATACTAAGAAATTCTTTTTTTTCAGTGTGAATTTTGATCTCACAAAATGTGTAGCCAATGAAAATATTTGATGCTTATGCTGCCTTCAAGTGTTCTCGGAAATTCAATAATTCCCACTTCAACCCGGAGATCATTTTTGGAACGGTGTTCTTTAGATGTTAGCAGATACTTGTTATGTTTAATGCTGAGAATGAGAATGCTTAATGTAAGAATCCCGAGATTTTTTCTATCATTTTAATTTACAAAAAAAACAAGAACACAATTGTATTAAGTAAAGTTTACTCAATTAATTTCATGAAATCTACTACGTCACAGAACAATGTTTTCCAGTGTGTGGGCGGGACTAGCATGACATCACAGAAATAGAAGCCAAGCGGCAAATCAAATGCAAGTTGTTTACCTTCACCCTGCAGATCTCCTCTGGAGCCGATTCACACGGTGAATCTAACAAAGATCGCTCAACGTTCTTCAACCACTCGGACATCTGCGACAGAAAATCCACCAGCTGCTTCTTCTGAGAGCAGAAGTCTTGAAGATTGTTCCTGGCTTGATCACAAAACTCCTCTATGCTGCTAATCTTCCTCCTGAGGTCCGTCTCCATCACCTGACGTGAGAACAGACATCACAACCCAACTGATGAACTCACTAACAAATGACACGCGTATGTCTGATGGATGAATTAACACCAGCGGTACCTGTAGGTTAGCAGGAGTGTCCTGAGCACCAGCCAGTTCTTTCAGCTCTGACACTTTGCCTAGGAAAGTATTTATCTTCCTTTCCTTTAGCCCGACGTCCACCTACACAGACAAAACAATAAAGAAATGATATATTCATTTCACATGTACGCTCATTCACTCTATAGGACAGCTTTGGACGTGCCTTGACTTCACACAGTCTGTTCTCTGTTTTCTGGCTGTCGTTGAAATTATTCACTCCATCTGTGAGATCCATCATGGAGATGTTGGACCAGCTTTCAATCTCAGCGTTGATATCGTAGATGTCCAACCACAAAGCCGAGCTCCTTCTGAGACTTTCAAGATTGTCCTCGATTCTCTCTGACACCTTTTGAAGAGAATCAGACAGGATTTCAGCTTGAGATGATTTCAATTTGGTATGAATGTTCAATAATCGAGCTCACGTCAAGCCACTGATCCACAGTAGCATCCATTTCTTTCTTCACTATCTGTGCGTCACAATCAGGGATGCGGTTTAATTCGCTCAGAAGTTGTTTCCCTTTGCTGGAGAAGCGCTCGAGTGTCTCCTGGTTGCTGACCATCTCAGCTTTCACAGCTTCATGCTAAAGAACATCAAAAGAAGGTCGAGGAAGAAACCTCTTTAAGGTGAGGACACATGAAACTGTATTGATGGGTATTGTGCGGTTCATACCTTCATCAGAGATCTCCTGGTGTCCTCCTGGTCTTTTAAAGCAGCTTTAATATCAACGATAGCTTCAGCGCTCTCTAATATGGTGTTTATTGAAGACTTCAGACTGTGATAGTCTTTCATGAGCTCAACCAAAGCACCGCTCTGCTCCTGCCTGGAACAAGAACACGGTTTTAGGATAGATATTATTAAAAGGTTTAGTGTCACTTTTACTTGTTCTCTGTTGCATTTGAAACAAATCTAAACTCATCAAAAGTAGAACAATCCATGTGTAACTTTACGATATATGAAACCGACTGGGAGATGATTTTTAAACATTATTGAAATTCTTTTCTGCACCCGTTTTTTTCATTATTCAGTCCAAGTCTTCCAATTCAAAAACATTTTGTGGTGACGTAAATGTTTGTATGGAGCATAGACAATTATCTCTTTAATCAATCAATGCAAGAAGAAAGATTTTTACAGAAATCACCATATTACTGTGTCAATAAAACACAAGGTAAGGGTCTCAGACCTTTCAGCGATGAGTTTCTTGGTGTCCTCCCAGGTGGATTGAAGAAGGTTGATCTCTCTCAGGACCTCACCGCCCAGCTCTGCATCTCTCTGAGCCAGCTGATGACCTTTATCTCTCAACCACTGCTCCTCGTGCTGATGGGACTGAAGCTCGTCCTCCAACTGATTGAAGAAGCGAAGCCTACGAACACCACAAAAAACCCTCCAGCTCAACATTTATCGGTCCGACACTTTTCCTCGAGATTAACTTCAGGGATCAAAACGAATCTCTTGTTGTTGCAGTCTTGATGTGCCTTTACAAGGAATCTTTCGAATCTTACCTAAAGATCAAAGAGTTTCATACCTCTGCTGTAGAGTAAGAACATTTGGCTCTTTCAGACACTGCTGATCCGCTTTCTCCTCGATGTCCTCCACCGTTTTGAGCAGTTGCTCTTTGCGTTGTCTGAAGGAGCTCCACAGGACACCCAGAGCCTCAGCTTCGCTCTGTTTCGAGCCCAGCAGGTTCCTCACGGCGTCCATCTCCGCGCTCAAAGAGTCGGCCAGCGAGCGGCACGAGGCGCGTCCCGCTTTCCCATCGATCGGGTGAAGATGAGCCTTACAGAGGCTGCCGTCCAGGTTCACTGCCAGCGTCTCCAGGCGGCTGATGTCGGGGACGACGGCCTCCATGTCTCGCTGCAGCTCATCCACGCGGCTCTTGTCCCAGCTCCCGGCACTCTCCACGGTCTGTCGGAGACCCCGGAGGACGCCGGCGGCCACGCTGTGGGTGTGTAAGAAGGCTTCTAGCTTTTCCAGACTCTCACCTCGCAGTTCCAGCAGCTGGCTGGCCTCCAGGTAGGGCTGCAGGGAGCTCTCGCATCTACCCTGAAGCTGTTGGACCACAGCGGGCTCGCAGACATCACACAGGGCTTTGGTCTGCTGTTGAAGATCCTGTCGTGCAACATTTTGTTTCTGCAGCGTTTCTTTCTTCTCCTGAAGACGGAAAGAACACTGTGAATCAGAACTGCTGAAAACAGCACAACTCTTAAAAAGCGAGGAAGTGATACCAGGCAACATTTAAGGGAGGATCTTTACCTTGACATCATCTGTAAAAGGCTGAAGATCAGTGATATCAACGTGAGACGACGAGTGCAGAGATGAGAGGAAAGACTCTCCCCACTTGGAGAACTTCTGCAGGGCTTGATCGGACTGCTCCACTTGAGTCAGGTGATTCTCAAGTACTTGTATTCTGTGGTAAAAGTGCATGTAAGTGCTCTGAACAGGATCATTCTCGCGTAATTCAATGTATTTTCAAGCACTATGGATTTGGAAGATAGCAGGAAAATGGTGCTTTTGTGTACCTGTGTGGTATAGCTGCGGTCTGACAGATCCATCTGTTCTCGAGATGTTTGTGGTCTTCTTCGAGGGTCTTCACCCGCTGCTCTGATGCGGTGGAGCGAAGACTTTGTTCTTCTGCCATCAGTCTGTTGTAAACCGATTCTAGCGACTGAAGTTCACTCTGTAGGTGCTGAACAAGTACAACTTACACTTGATTAAAAGAAACAATTAAGACATAACAACCTCATCCGATAGAAATCTGACAAACGTCTCCATTAGAGTTTCAGAAGAGATGTCAACAATGAGCGCGTTTACAGGTTGATGCTTAAATCAAACACAACTGAGAACTGCATCAAATCTCACTGAGCTATGACAGAGCGAACCTCGGACCATTAACATTTTCCTCAGGGTACTTTTTACAATCTAACCAACTCCAAATGGATAAAATGCCCCAACCCCACAATATTTCCTGCTTCCAAAAATAAATCAAGTTAAGAATATCGTGCCATATTGCATTCAATGATATACTGTCTCAGTGCTAAACTATATTAAGAAGAACAATTACTTTGAGTTCCAGAAGTTCTCCATCCAGCTTTAGTTTGTCAACAGGGAGGAAGTGAGTCTCAGAGCCGGATCCACCTTCACAGCGCTCGAGGCACGACTGCAGGGCAGACCAATCCTTCTCATACCTGAGTCCAAAATAATCCAGCATGAGACTTAAAGAAACATCCAGATTTTCGAAAGGATCTGAAAGATAAATGCCTACATACTTCTGCCAAAGCGACAGAAGGTTCTCCATTTGGTTCTGCTTCTCTTTGGTTTGTTTTAAACACTGCTCGTAAGTTTGCTGTAGAGACGCCACGGCCTTCTCTGCCGCTCCCCTCTCGCTGAGCCGGCGGGATCCAGCGGATAGAGACAGCAGGGTGGCCTTCAGCTTCTCCAGGGATTGAAACACATCCTGAAAGCCAAACCAGCACGACTTTAGATAAAACTTGAGGGAAAGAAACCAACAGCGTTCCCAATGACATGCACGGTAACTCCTACCATGTGTTCCTGCAGAGTTCTGTAGGTCTCGGATGAGGAGACGCATGAAGTGACGGGGCTGTCCAGTTTCTTCTGGATGTCTTCAACCTCTGCTTGTACCTTGAATAGGTTGCAAGGTTGTTAGCCGTGGCGCAAAAAACAATTCAGTGACCATTTTGATTCTTCAATAGCACAAACCTGTCGAAGATTGGCATTGAACTTCATCTGATAGGAGGAGCTTTCTTCTAACCGTCTGTTCAGGTGTTCCACGCTTTCTTTAAGCTCCTCCCAGTACCTCCCGATCTGCGTCAAGCGAGCTTTGATGCGAGCGACCCTCGCCGGAGGACAGAAACTGGACCAATGCTTGAGACTTCTCCTCCAGCCTGGGGAAGACTTCTGCTCTCTCCTGAAGACCATCACTGATCGTCTGAATCCCCAAAAGACAGAAAACAAATGCAAAAGGCTGTAAGATAACTTTAATATTACTACATCAATAACAAGTAAACAAGCTAAAAAATAACTACATGTTAAGAAATGTTATTTTAAAATGAATATTGTATTTATTTTTTTATTAAAAAAAAAACTTCTGTTAATTTACAATTATATTTATCAAACAATATACAAGTAAAAACCAACAACAGCAATAAATAAACAACCTAAAATATATCAATATATATAGAGAAATAATTATTTAAAATATAACTTATTTATTGTTTTAATTTAAATAAATAACTACATTTAAAATAAATGTTATTTGTTTGACATTTTTATATTTGTTAAATATTTATTTTATTTTAAGAATTTGCTAAACAATTTCCCCAAAACTCCTGTTCATATTTATCAACAATATATTATTAAAATACTTCAAGATCAATAAATAAACAACCTAATATATAACTATATATAGAGAGAGAGAGAGAGAGAGAGAGAGAGAGAGAGAGTGAAAGAGAGAAATGTAAAAAAATAACAGTTATTAAAAAAATTAGAGTTTAGAAAACAGATTTATGTACTTGCTCAACTACTGATTTATTTACACTATTATACAATTTTTTACACCAAAAAGTTCAATCTTAACCCTCAACCTTAATGTGTTTGTTGGTTTGTGTGTCGTTTCATGTATACTGTAAACAGGGTTAAATCTGTGCACCTTCACAGTCAGAATCTGCTGCTCAAGAGGAGCACTGGTGCTTTTCAGAACATCCAGTTCTCGTTCTCTCTCGGTTATCCACATTGACAAAGCTTCAAACTCGCTCCCGAATGAATCCCACTGAGCTTTCATGTCCTCCAGCGTCACAATGCTGAAAAACAACAAGCAAAACGCAGTGTTATGTTTGTATCATACTCAAAAAAATCATATCTTCAATGCAATTTGTTTATGTAAAATCTCAAAATTAAAGCTGAATATTACTCTCTCTTGAGGTCATCTTCAACTTTGTGCACTTGTTCACTCAAAGCACGGCTTGGTCCTGCAGGAGAGACTGATTTTTGGGCCCTAGTTCAATCTCGATGGCCCTCTGTAGAAGAACGTTCACCTGTTTGGACTCTGTTTCGCTCTGTTTTAACAGCTCCTGCAACAAACATTTTCAGTTTTAAAATGTATTTTTTATTTTATAAGCGTTGTGTAAGGTAAGAACATTTTAGCCTTCTTAAAGAGAAAGTTTACCCCCCAAAAAAATCTGTCATTTATTCACTCTCTTGACTCTTTTATCTGTGCAGCACAAAGGAAGATATTTGGAGAAATGTCTCAGTGGTTTTGTGTTCATACAATGGAAGTCAATGGAATTTAAGTTGTTTGGTAACCAACATTCTTCAAAATATCTTCATTTGTGTTCTGCAGAAGAAAGAAAGTCATGCAGGTTTGAGGGTGAATAAATGAGTTTTTACACGACCGGTTTGTTTTATAATGGCTTGAATGTCTGAGATGAAACAATACTTTCAGAATGAAGCAGCTCATTTGCAACCAAAAGGTGATTCATCATCTAAGCTCATGTGTTGTTTCTCACCTTGGTCTGCTCCAGCTCTGTGGTCAGACTCTCTGGACTGCTAAAGATCATCTCTCTCTCTGTGACCGATCGCACTTTAGCCACAAACTCTTTCACTGCGGCCTGCTGAGTGTCAAACTCCTGCCAAGCAGCTAAAGTCACCTGAGGACACAGCGGGCCGTTTACAACAAGGCTGCTGTCATCCAAACATTCATTTCCAAGTGTGCAGAATATTGCGTTTCGTTCCTAACCTCCAGCTTGTGTTCCTGTGAGCCGATGCTTTGATCCATTTTGCTCAGGGTGCTCTCCAGTTTCTCCAGATCTCCTTGTAAGCTCTCCTCCAGACCCTCCTCGACCTGGAGCTGCTGTCCACGACTGATCTGCTCCTGCATTTCTTTCCTCTTCAAGCGCAGACGCTTCAGTTGTTGCTGACCGTCGAGAAAGCACAAAACGTGTGAGCAGAAATCCCATGAACAGGATTAACACGGTGTGTGTTTCATGCTTTACTCTGTTAGGCACCTGATAAAGCAGCAAAAGTTGTTGGGCTTCTCTGACAGATTCGGATTCGAGAGTCTTGGTGGCCTCTGACTGTAGTTCCCGCTGACCCTGGGTCAGCTCCTCTAGTGTGGTTTTAACATCCTCTCTGAACTGCACGCAGTCGCCCACCGCCAGCACCACTTTCTCAGACTACACAAGCGCAAGAGACGCACAACCATCTCTTATTAATAAATACTTCGATCACAGAAAACACACAAAAAAGCTTCATGTAAAGCATCCATAAACAAATTCAATCTACATTATCGGCCATGTGTTAACATAGTTAAATTATAAATCATGTATATCAAGTAAAAAGTACAAAAATGTAGTATATGGTACATTTTGTAGAGCTATGGTGATTTTCTATGATATGATTTATACGATATATTTAACGTATATATTGGTTGAGCTGCATCAACATATATAACATTTGTATGTTTTTAATGGTCTTAGTGTTTAGCTTTTATAATTTCACGCTTTGATTTTTCTGTTTTATTCCATTTTTTTATTGACATACACATGATTCAGTTAAACCTTGAATCCATTTTGTATATTTTAAATGATGTAATTGAAAATATATATAAAAATAAATCTGTTCCTTTAATTTAATATTAATATGATGTTATTTAATATTATTGCATCATGAGCCCATTATCGTGAAGTGAATCAAACTGTGATCCGACTGTATCATTACTAGCTAACAAAAATAGGATTATAAAAACGTGTGAAAACGTTATTTCAAGGCATTTGGATCGTTCCGCTAATGATGTAAGAACAACATTTTTAAAATGCTTAACAATAACATGTTATGAAAAAAAAAACAAAGTGTTCCCTTGAAGTTCTAAGACTGTTCCCTGTTAGCTCGGCAGCAGTTAGTAAAGTTGAGAGAAATGGAATTTGCTCACAATAAAAATGTATTAAAAAGTATAAAAACCCAAATGTCCAACCTCAGACAGGGAGGTCAGGAGACCCTTAAAGTCAGTGGAGAGTTTGCTGAGGGCGGCCCCCTGCCGCTGGGCGTCACTCTGTGTGCAAACCTCAATGAGTGCGGCCAGACGCGTCTTCAGCCAGCTCACGTTCCCCTCCTGAAGCTCGGCGTCATTCCTCAGACTCTACAAATCACGTGAGAACATTCCGTAACACTTCATACATCTCTGACATTCATTTAATCCCTTTGGTCTATTTCTCACCTCGATCGTAGACTTGACCTGGCCAAACTTGCTGGGGTCTCCAGCTCGGTTTCGCAGAAGTCTGAGTTGACTTTCCTTCGACGTCACCCATGCAGAGAGCTCCGAAAACCTGCGAAGGCGAACAAAAAAAGACGTTTGTATCATCCTGCAGTGCTTTAACCAGACGCTTAGAGAAGCTCAGACGTTCACCTGGTGTTGAACTCTTTCCATTTGTCAGGATGCTGCATGAGTTTCTGATGCGTGCTCTCCATCTCCTCTCTGAGCTCGGCTAACGCCGCTCGGGAGGTTTCCAAGGTTTGCTGGGCCTGTTCGCTCTCGGGAAGCTTCAGACAGAGTTCTTCCATTTGCAGTAATCTCTTCTCACAAAGAGCCTGAGGACCCTTCTCTTTAAAGAACATCTGGAAGAAGACGTCCTCCGTCAGCTCCACACGTATAGACAATAAAAAACGCTCAGCGGAAGCGGCTCTCACCCTGTGCTCTTTGATCAACCGCTCACTGCCCACGCTCGGCAGACTGCGGTTTTCACGGGTCAGCTCGGACTGACACTCCTGCTGTGATGTCATCAGACGACTCTTCTCCAGCTCCACCTTCAGGTGCAACAGGTGAAAGGGAATTTCCGTTTGAACGTCCTGCAAAAACACGTTTTTGTACGATCAGGTTATTGATAAAATACTCATTTAAAGCCGATGCCTAAGACTGCTGAAATATCATAATTGTTTAACTTCATAAATATCATGGTGTTTTGTTTGCTGGTCTTTGAAGAAATGAAAAACAGCTTTCTTTCATTTCTTCAATGCTAGAGAGATGGGATTGTGAGGTGATGCTGGGAGTTTTCCGACCTTCCACTGTTTGTGCAGTTTCCGGACCGTCTCCTGCAGATTCTGCTGCTCTTGCTCTGGCAGTATATCTGTGAGCTCATCACAGGCTTTGAGAAACGCGTTGAGAACTCTCTGATCCAGCTGACCGAAGAACTCCTACACGAAACACAGCGGCAAACGTAAAAACGTCTCTGCTTTCCAACCAGAGATCGATGAGGGCTGTTTGCCCAGAACCAGAATAGAACGTGGGGGGTTTTTCTCACCGTGTGTTTTTTCAGAAGGTCCTCTGGGTCTCCTCGCTCTGCCATGGAGCTGCGGGCTAGTTTCAGAACTTTCTCCAGTTCCATGCGAGACTCCTCGAATCTCTTCATCAGACTGCTGTTGGCATCCACGTGTCGCTTCCACTCGGTGGTTTCCTTCACCATGGCCTTTATGAAACAAACAGAGCACAGTACACATTGAAAGAAGATACATGCATGGACAACTTATGACACACCAAAGACACAGAAAAACACGTTCGCGCAATATGACCCCTTTAAAAAAGAAATGGTGCTATGCTTCCAGGAAGGATTTGTTATGTAAACACACTAAATAAAGAGACGTTTTTTTCTTATTTTTCTGTTGCTTTGCATTGTAAATGTTTTATCATGTGCAAAGCACATTATGTATGTTTGTTGTATTTATGCATATTATTAACATTCCACAATAATTATTATATACATATATATATTCAAATTGGTTAAAATATTTCTTATCTTCCCCAAAGCCCAAAAGATCTGAGATATCCACAACAATTGTCTAGCCCTGTTACTTTAGCAGTATATGATAAATGTGTTTTAAATTTCCAATTCTGCAGAAATATCTAAGACGAAGTGTTTTCAAATGAAGCACAAAACAGAGGAAACTTTAAGCAATAGAAAATGACTGTATCGTATAGCCTATGACACGCGTGACGCACGTGTGATACCTGTGAAGAAGTCTGAAGCTCAGCGATTCTCCTCTCCAGCAGCGACGTGTCCAGATGTTTGAGGTTCTTACTGGTGTCCAAAGATTTCAGAATGACCTGATGGTTTTTATCAATGACTGACAGACACTTTTTGCAGCTCTGCTGATATGTAACCAGCTCCTGCGAATCGTTTTGACAAAAAGAGAGATCTTCACGTCACTCAAAAGACATGGAAAGTTTTATGAATCTTGCATTTTTATTTAAAAAGTAATTGCCATGTCACGTAAGTCTTTTGATCTAAACACTCCTGAATATTAAGAGCGGTGATCATTTACCTGACACTTCTGATTGAAGTCTCCGGGAGCCTCGGAGTCCCGGGAGGAGGTGATGCGGCTCGCCTTCTCCAGCGACTGGTAGAACCCAGTGATGTTCTTCTCCATCTCTTCTAAAGGAGGCAGCATGGCCTGGGAGTCCCTCAGCAGGGGCAGAGCTCTCTCTCTGATCTGAAACAGACGGCACATTTCCAGGTAAAAAGAAAGCGAGACCATGAAACTTAACGTGGCGGTTCATGGGAGAAACAACAGGGCCGAGCACCTTGCAGAGCTCATCTTTGATGGTTGCCATGGCGGCCAGCATCTGCGCGATCTCCTCCTCCGTGAGGTCTTTGGTCAGCTGCTGCGCGTTACGCGTGGCCGTTTTGTATGCGGCCTCCATGGACGGAACCTTGTGCTTGATGTCCTGAGAGGATGGAGTTGACATTTATGATCTCATGCTCTGTAGCGTCAACGACACTGCAGTAAACATCATCATCATTTATCCCCATCAAATAAATTGGTTGGATAATTGCATCAGTACACAGCTCATCGGTGATATTTTCGAGTCATTATCACAGCATCACCCTGTAGGGGCTCATTTAACCAGATGTGTGTACATTTTCCCATTTTTTTACATACAGTAGATAATTACTGTACCGAATAATAAACATTCATTAATCGTTCACTACTGTGTTTTATTACGTGAGAATGAAGTTTTTACAGCTTTAATGAAGGAAAAACATCAGAGGCAAAGGGATGCAAAGGAAGGTACAGTATGTGATTTCTGTAAAACACTGTTGATATTTATATTCGATACAAATACCAAATACCAAGGTTTTTCAATCTGAAGAATCAAGTATCTGTTCTTTATCAGTGTTTCTACTTTCGAAAAAAAATTCTTCACTATTACGAAGCATCACTTCTTAAATCTTTTCTGTCTTTACCTTTAAAATTGAAGTATATTAAAATTCTTGCAAAAAAAAAGACTAGATTTTAAGTATTAAAGGTAAAAAATACATGAAAAAATATTTAATGGAAAAATATTTCATATTCACAAATGCAGTGGAATAAAAGTATGATATATGCTTTATAATGCAATGAAGCAAAATCTTGTAAAAAAGCAAAAAAAACACTGTGATAAAGTACACAATAGATCCTTAAGAATTTACGTTAATAGAGTAAAAAAGTACTGTCCATCTCCTACCTAAAAGAAACACACCCCTGCTTCATTGCTCCGCCCCCAAAATAACAAACATTTATGCTGTGTCCCAATCAGCATACTATCCGTCCTAAATAGTATTTGAAAGTCGAATTAGTACGTCCCATACCGTAGTATGTTGAAAAGAGTATTCGATAGATTCCCGGATGGTCTACTACTTCCGGTAGAAATTCGAAGTGCAGAGCGTACACGCACCTTGTTGCTGATTGGCTGCGAGTGTTATGGGTGGATCGATTAGATTTGTTTTTACTTCTATTTAAGAAATCACAACGGTGGCCACGCAACACGCAAAATAGACATGCAGCAAATTTATTAAAATTGTTCGTTTGGATGTTGATTTTAATATTTAATAGCGTTTCTCAGAAATCACTTACTGCACCTTTAAACTATCAGAAGTAAAAATTGAATTCAGATTACCTCGACATCTTGCAGATACGTCCTGATGTTCAGAAATGACACTTGAACCGGAGTATTCATCCTCTCCTTGGATGTGTCGCTAAACGCTTTCAAAGCTTCAATTCCGTCTTCATAATCTTTTCTCAGTTTGTCCACTTCATCTGCTCTGGCATACTGAGACAAAAAATTCATGTCAATATTGTCTCCTTTACACCTCACAATCCTCCATAAATCTATCTGTCTAAAGACACCCAACAACATTTCATAAAAAACATTGTGACAGAAGAATTGAATCGTTTACTAATGCTCTTTAGACCGGACCATTTTTGGAAAGCAAGTTGTCATTCAGAAATCATCATGGTATAAAATGAGTTAATTCCCCACGAAAAGTCCCTTTAAAGGTGAGTAGATTCAATTTGTTCCAAAAACCACTGAAAGAATGCTTGACTGATGTCAGGGGAAAAAGCGAGAGGTTTCATGTCTTACATGTTTGACTTTGACGAACAGCTCTCTCCAGCGGCCATTGAGGAGAAGCAGTTGCTGTTTCAGTTCTCTGGAAACGGTCTCATCACACGTCTCGATCAGAAAGTTTCCAGCATCGTTCATGCCCATGTGCTGCTGAATCCAGTGCGGAAGATTCCGGAAAAACTCCTGGAGAATTGACAGTGTTTATACAAAGCCCCCATAGTTAAATCTCTTTGATAAGTGAAACGCACCCGTTTGTCGCCCTCTGATTGGTTGAGCATCTTCTCAGCGTCCTCCAGCCAGGCCTGCAGACTTGCCACAGTGCTGCTGTATTTCTCCCAGTTACAGATCACTTCCTCCAGCATGCTACGCACGCTACGAACCTCCACCGACAGGTTCTTCCACTGCGCTGTCACGTCACTCAGAAACTTAACCACTCCATCACACTCCTCCGCTGCATAGATAAATGTTACGAGCTAGATTTAGAAGGAGTCGTGCTAGCACGGTAGGGATTTAAATCCCATGAACTCATAATAAACCTGCATGACTTCCTATCTTCTCCGGATCACAAAAGAAGATATTTTGAAGAATGTTGATAACCAAACAACACTGGCCGCATTGACCTTCATTGTATGAACACAAACCATCGAGACATTTCTCAAAATGTCTTCTTTCGTGTTCCACGAGGCGTACACAGGTTTTGTACAACAAAAGGTAAAGAAATGTAGACATAACTTTCCAATTCTGCTGAACTATCCCTTTAACACAGTAATAATGGTATCAAGGATGTTTGACAGAAGGAGACTCAATCTGAGCATAACGCAAAACAATTTGGGCTTGTAGAGATCAGCCAGAAAATGTTTATAAAAGCTGCGTGTTTCTTCAGCCTCGTGGGACCTAACGGATGAGAGCATCACATCTTACCGGAAGCTCCAGACTTCATGTACGTCTCTGCTGCCTGTTTCAGGGTCTGAAACGTTGTTTCGTAGTGCTCAAAGAACTTATGGCCTTCGATAAACGTCTGAGTCGGAAAGAATAGATCATTAGTAGGATGTTTTGTGTCATCTAATGCAGAAAAATGGAAAACTAGTGGACGTACAATATAATTCTGCAGGAGCAGCTCCACCGAGTCCGGCCGGCCGTATTTAATGATCCAAGATTTCAGCTTCGACTCCGCCAGGATGAGAAAAGCCATCAGGCGATACTTCATCTCCCAGAAATCAAGTTTAATAAGATGAAAATGGGACGATGTGGACACGAAATTAAATCTGTGAAATAAATGTGAAACAATTGGTACAGTAACTCACTTTGGATAAAAGTGTCCACTAAATAAATGCATGTAAATTAGAGATGCACCGAAACGATAATTCTCCACCGATACCTACAGCCGATCATACAGAGTGATATCTGCCCATACCGATTCTAAAGCATAACTTTCTGAATGTTTTTAATTCATATAATGACTATTAATATTAAACACCAAACATTTTCTTTAAACAGAGCACAAATTCACCGCACTTTCCTGTCCTCTTTTGATTGACAGGTTATCCCGGCCCTGATCATCGGTTGTTTTTAAACTTTACTTTAAAAATTACTTTTATCAACCGATATCGATTATTGACTGATATACCGGTGCATCTCTAATGTAAATACTAATAAGCAGGAAAGAGTAAATACATTTGTGTTTAAAGACAACATGAAATAAAACTTGACTTTATTAACATTAAGTACGTCACATTCCTGGCCTTACTGTGCAGTATATTCCAAAAAATCTAAATGTCCCGTTTTAAACAGACTTATCTTACTTAAGACAAATGTAACAAAGACCATTGCATGTTGTCGTTAAACCGGCCTCCTGCCGTGAAACAAACGCTCATGAGAATTAACCTTTCCGCCATGTCCTGAAGTTGATCGGGTGGAACCGGGACCCCGTTTACAGATCTGTCTCTGTGAATCTGTTGAAACGCATGTCTGTGTCCTTCCAAGTTCTTCAGCACCTCCTGAATGAAAGGCACAAACATCAGGAATTAAAGTCGGATGAACACTGTTCGTATTAAAGCTTCTCACATGAAGTGCACACGAGATTACAAGAGCAAATGTCTTAGAAGGAATGCCGTCAATCCTTTGGACCAGCAACAGGGCAAACCATTGAGGCTTAAACAAACGCTAAAAGTAGAAATATCGGCAGGTTTTGGCACTTTGAGTCTGAAGCGAACCTTGTGCTGTTCCAGTTTTCTGTGGATGATGTTGGCCGTCTCCTCGTGGGCTTGTTGAATGGGCACGTCCTCTCTTAGGGAAAGTTCTGCCCGATGCAGCCAAGCTCCGATCACCCCCAGAGGACCAGGCAAAGATTTATCCAGATGGATGTGCCAATCTAAGAGCTAGACAAACCACAGCACATATCAAAAGGAGATCTCCGTCTTTTTAAAGGGGTGATTGAACGCCGTTTCATGCATCCTGACTAAACGTGCCGTCTTCTCAGGCTTAACATTGTCAACTTGTTAAAAAACGAGTTGGACGTATTACGTAGTATTTCTGTGCTCGATACACTCCCCCGAGGTTCGTGTAGGTTTCGGGAAGTTTTTTTCGAACATGAAAAACAGTTTCGTAACAACTTTTCTTAGCCCCCTATTGGGCAATTCTCCCGGAAAAGCACGCCCACGGCAAGGCGAAAGAAAAAGCACGCCCACACGACGATTTGGAGATCGTTTGAAACTGAGAACCGTACCCAGTAAGTCAAACTGAGTCATATGTCTGTGTTTTATCGGCGCATATTGTAAACAACACAAACTTATAGTGAATCAACAGTTATGCAGGGATAATGCGATGATGTATTGTGTGCTCATGATTTAGTTCCCCCCCCCCGCACACCCCCAGTAGGTCGTCTGTTTTCGGGAATAATCGCTCTTTTATAAATGTGATCAAACTAAATACTCTTGGAAGATACGAAGTATGCAATACTACTCTATAGGTACTCAAGATGAATATGAAACTGCACGTTCAACCGGACCTTTAAAGCCGCTTTCTGTATGAAAGGACCCATCAAGCTGTGGAGTGCCCGGCCAGATCGCCGCGTCCGCTCTGTGGAGTTCTCTGTTTCAATAAACAAAAGTGTCTCTGTGTGTCTGTCCTGATTTCTCACTAATGAACCCCAGGATCAAAGTCCCTGCAGCTTGCACTTCATAACAGCTTGTGATCTATTCATTTTATCTTTGATGTCATCATACATGATGCGTAGATGTGAGGACCTTCTGTTAGTTAATGATGTATGATGAAACGCATACCCTGACAGACAGCTGATCCCAGGCCTGTTTGACCACGGCCTGATCCACCGATAGTTTTCCATCTCGGTGTACGGGCTGCAACAGAGACTCGATCTGTTTCTTTCTCATCTCATACTGCACACGGAAGCTCTTAAAGGCCTGCAGCACAAAAAAAGATGGTCGAGAAAAAATGGGACATTAGAGACCAAAATACATCTGAAATAAGTCTGTAGAAAGGTGAAAAAGCCACAGATAGGATTAAGACACCATTCCAAATGTTCATGTAATCATCATTTCTAGATGTTCAGTGGTTATTTCAGTCCAGTGTCTGTTGAATTTCAACAAAACCAAACCTCAGGAGTGACAAAGACATCCAACAGCAATGTGAAAGACACATGACAAGACATGAAAACTGTGATAAAAATCGAGTTCATCACATAAAAGATATATCTGGACTATAAGTTACAATAAGACCGTTGTATCGCTTAAAAGTGAATCTGAACTTCTTTTCTTTGCAGTATTTTAGTTATTTTCTGTTATTTTCACCCGTTTCTCCAATTTTCATTTTCTCTCAAAACAATATTTTTATTTGAAATTTGGGATAAATATAGTTATTAGTTCAAAGAATGAAACAAAAATGATCAATTTACCTAAACACATACCTATAAATGACGAGTTTTGTTCCAAAATGAGATAACTTAAATTTCAAAAATCATGTTTTTTATATGTGTTTTTATTGTGTTAGTATTTTTTGAGTTATTATGGCTTAAATCAAAACCAACCAACTGCAGTTAGATTGATATCGGTTGGAAGCACAATAAAAAAACATGATTTTTGAAAATCTTTAAAAAGGGAGTATGGAACCAAACTCTTCATAATATTACATTTTAAATTTAGGAAAAAAAAAAAATTCTGCTGTCTATAGAAATCATCATATGGTAATGCAAACCTTTCTAGTGTACAAAACGAATACATTTAGTCTTGTACTGTATATTTTTACCTGATATTTGTCAGCGAGACTCTCCTCAGAACCCTGCAAACGCAGTACATCTCTCTCCAGCTGATCCAGCCAAACCTTCACCTCCCTCAGCATCTTTCTCTCCTCTCTCTGTGCACGGCACACACAAAACAACTACTTAACACTTATATGAGAGCGTTCGGCAAGATGCTTTACACCAACATCCCACATCACGTATCACAGTGTGAAGAAAAGATAGAAACAGAAGGTTCATTTGAAACAAGACTGAAGATCCCAAATCACTCCATGTCACATTAAGCTTATAGCCCTGTTGATTGATAAACACATACCTCAAGCATTAGCTCAATATCTTGTGGGTCATACTGTCCAGGAGAGACACGCAAACACAACACAGTCCAGACGTTAGCAGGATTAAAGCCAGGAAAAAAGAAGAATACAGAAGAGAGCAGCACCGCAGACGGGTCGTTTCCGGAAAACAGTGATACCTGTGAGTGTGTGTCCATGACTTCATATTGACATTATTAACAATTAACCACTATGTGGGATACAGGAGTTGGAAAAAGAATGATTGAAAAACGGTTTCCTGAAAATGACCCGTCGTCTAAAACAAGCTTCATGCGTGCGTGAGAAAACCGGCTCTTACCTGGAGAGTGGGAATAGAGAGAGCAAATGTAGGAATGGAACGAACCCGCTACAAACACGTACAGCGAGCGACACAGACAGAGACACAGAGTGAGCGCACGGAGCAATGCATTATGGGTGTGATTCTACAGTTCAATGGGTCTTTGAATGGATTCCATATTGGATGCACTAAACTAAATGGACCTGGTTAGTGACAATTGAATACTCGAAGCTCTACAGGTGGCATGAAACAACTACAGCAGGCGGTGAGAGTATTTTAAGATGATAGCGCGCTTTACTTCTTCTTGCTGTCCATCTGCCTCAGACTGGTGGGGGTCTGGGTAGTGTTTCAGGAACTGAGCTACGTAAGTCATGATGGATTTCTCGTCAGGTTTGTCCACATCCACATCTGCAAGAGAAACATGGAGACCTCAAAGATCTGGACTGGCCAAAAGTAAATCAAGTCCGTCTATAACAACCTCTCCACTCCCTACAGATCCTCCAGGATGCTTAAGGAACCACCTAGCAACACCCTAGCAACCGTCCTGCAAAGTCCTAGAAACTTCATAGCAATGCAATAGAAAATACTCGGCGGTCTTTAAACCGCTAATGGATTTAAATCATCTTGACAAGTGAAACTAAATACAGAAACATACGAAGAGTTTATTTGCATAAACAGATAACTCTGTTTTGAAAGATTTGCAAGAATCATGTTTTTTATTTTGTAATCATGTTTTAATGCGTTTTATTTTTTATTACTTAATCTGCCGTTTGATTAATATTAATTGGAATGCACAATAAAAAACATGATTTTGGAAATATCTGTTTTTGCAAATTAACTCCTTGTATGGAAGCTATCAAAATAAAGAGTGTCCCCAAAACCGCCGCTTGTCTTTACATTAGTTAACACAAAATATGAATCATCAGGTGTCACGTAGACCTGATGCCATTTCTGATGATCTTCTAATGACTCGACTATTAAATGAAGCTTTTAATGTGACTTCCAATGGCTTCTGCCACATCACATAATGATGTCATGCCTGTTTGTGTCTGATCTCATGCTTGAATTACAGTGACCTACATACAAAACTATAACGGCATCTGTCTGTAAAAAAGCTTCATGACAGTAAATCTCAATGGAACATTGAAACGTCGACTTACAAACAAGCAGCTCTTGAACCGAATGAAGGACTGAAGACTGAACTGATTTACATTCAAACTTAAAGACACTTGTAAAATAATACAAAAGATCATTTATATTTCTCTGCTAAGATATTTGCAACATTTAGCATGTTTGACTTGTGTATACTAAGGTACTAAATAATTACCATATTTATATATTACAGTAAAAAAAGCTGATATTGGTAATTGCATAGGATATTAGGAAGATATTAAAGAAAAATGTCAAAAATGTTCAAATGGAGCAGCATTACCTTCAGGATCCAGTAAACGTGGTATCCCGAGCTCATTCTCCGCCACACTGAACGCTTCCTCCAGGTTCTCGCGGTTACTTCTGGTTTTCACGACATCCATGTCAACAAGCTCCGGACGAATGGCATGTATGACTGAATGGAAAGCCACACCGCTACGCCAACTGGGACCAAAATCTTTCACCGTAATTCCCAGCCGACTTGAGACGAGAGATAATGTTCACAAATTAGGTGGTCCAGCATTCCATTAAAAGCACACTGACGGTAACTAAAGAAATATTGTTTTATTTGAGTGAAGATGTCATACTTGGTTGCTGTGGTTTGGACCCATCTAAGCATGGCTTTTTTGGCATTGCCCTGAAACTTGGTGACCACTTTGCGTTTCATGGGTGGGCTGCCTGTCTCAGAGCCGGCCATGCTATCAACAGAAGAGGCGCTGCTGGATAAAGCCTGAAGGGCTGTCAGATTACTGGTCAACTCTTCAATCTGCAAACGTTTGGGAGGACAGACCCTTAAAACCCATATACGTGGACGAATGCATGACTTCAAACACATATACGGGTTATTTTCAAAGTTCACCTGGAAGTAGAGAATAATGGTCCACATCAGCCCCAAGACAATTGACGGTCGTCCATCAGCGATGTCTGTGGCATTAATGTTGACTAGTTTAATCTACGAAACCAATATATCACATATATCATCAATGCCATGGATATTTATGTTGCCCAGCATAAAAAGCACAGGTGTGTAAACGAGCCAAACGCAAATCCTGTCAGCACAGAAGAAATAAATCATGTTTCTTGCAAGCATTTTCACTGTAAAAAACTATTTACAGTAAGATTTACAGAACATTATGGCAAAACGTTCAAATGCATAATTTGGCCATTTCCATTAAATACAAGGAGCTATTATATGCACGTTGTTGAAAAAGAAGATTTGGGCAGAATCTTCAATCATAGCTCACATATTATTATGTTTTTATATATTCTCTGTTTGTATATTGTAGAAAAACTTTATTATTTCAAACCTGAACATGTGTATTACCAATGTGCCAAATCTCTGACCGTTTTTCCAGAATTTTGCTGTAAATTTACAGAATTTTTTACAGTGTGCAGGCCTTGATCCTTCTCAATTTATCTTGGGGAAAATCGCAACAACACAATGGGATTATCCAGCCAGTTAGAAGCTTATTCAAATAATCCAAAAGTTTCAAAAGCATGCTCTAAAAATGAAGTTTGCATCGAGTGAGTCATAGGCCAGGACGGATATACGAAACACATGTGAAACCTTTGAGTGCTCTTGTTCAAGTCAGCTTAAGAGATATAAGAGATGCTTTCAAACCCAATGAGTAAAAAAAACAATTCAGCCGGTAACAGCTTTAGCAAACATGTAAATAATGAAACTGCTGGCTGCATACGGTACGCATCATCAAACGCAAATAAATGCGTCAAAAGAGCAGGTGTTTGTGAAACTGAGACTTCTGTTCAAAGTACTGACCGGAGATCCTCTGTATACAGACTGAGACAAGGCATGATAAGAGAGAGGACACAGTTAGAAGCACAAAATGATGGACGCTTGACTGGGACATACAGAATGAACATCTTTAATATCTTTGGAAAGTATTTGTATTGGACTGGGTACATGGGTCCAGTGGGTGAGGAGCCTTAGATTGTGGGGGCTCAAAAATGTGAAATTAAGATTTGAGGATGACGTATACAGTATGTGGTCACGTACCCTCCTGCCCTCCAGGAACTTTAACGCAGTGCCTATGTTGGAAACCCAGTGGATCCTTTTCAGCTGTTTGCCTTGTTCACATGGCTAAAGAAAAGGCGAGAGGATCGTGAGCAAGAGAAATGAAAGCACACCGTATCAAGTCCATTATCTTTCAATTAAACAGACACTAAATGACATCACGGCGGGCCACACCGAAGGATAATCTGTTGAATCCGAGGTGAGGAATCAGGATATTGCATTAGTGACACTTACTAATCTCTGTCCAGACAGCACCTCTAACAAAGCCAACAGTTTCACCCCATCCTTGATGTCCTCGAACAGGTCGTTGACTTCAAAGGGAGGTTTGTGCTGGAAATGGAAAAAATGGTAGAATAGAAAAATGAGCAATGACCTTAAAGGACCTTGCCTGAACCACATTCACCAATTAACATAGACCAAAACATCGTTTAGAATATAAAAGTAAATAAAATTGTTGTTGGCATGTTAAAAAAATATTTCACAATATTTGTATATAAAATAATTTGTGTACAGCTGAAGAAAGGGAGTAATAGGTGAGTCACGTATGAAAGATTTCTTCCCTTTTAAGGTCTGTTCCAATTCACTTTCAAAACTCGTAACACTACAATACATATGAACCATCAGAGCAAAATTTTGTAGCAAATGTAATCGATATCCAGCATTTAAAACAGCTATGCTTAGCTAAACAACATTTATAAGAGGTGTGACTGTGTGCTAGGACCAAACTTCTTACTTAGAAAGGAAAGTTAAAGGGGTCATATGGCGCGAATCCGTGTTGTTCTGTGTCTTTGGTGTGCTATAAGTCGCCCATGCATGTGTTACACACGTTAAATTGCAGAAATGAAAGTGTGGGAACAAAAGAGTCATTCAATCTTAAAGCAAAAATGCCTGAAACGCCTCGTGTAGCCACACCCCCACAAATCTATGTCAGTTGGTGGTCTGATTTGACTAAGACCGCCCAAATGTACACAAAGTAAGGTGGTGCACCTGTCAGTACAACTGAAGAGGAACCTGATGTTCCAAATATGGTCAGAGGCGTTACATTTCCCCTCACACGCTTGCTGTGTTCCACCAATCACTACACACTGGTTAACTGGCCAATCAGAGCACACCCTCGCTTCTCAGAGCCATGAGCTTTGTAAAGAATCTGTGCGTTTCAGAGAGGAGATACAAACATGACGGTGTGTGGAACATACAGCGTGTTTGAACCTTAAATCCTGTAAACACATTACATTACATCTAAAACATACCATAATATTTGTTTTAGCCGTGTCGTATGACCCCTTTAACATGCAGATACTTGACTATATGCAGTCCTACTTGTGAGCACATAACAAAAGCTGCTCGGTGAAACCAAGATGGAAAGGATAACACAACAGAAACCGTGCTTATGGCACATGCTCCAGCAGCTGTAGGGAGGATTATGGGTTGAGAAACTGCTGCGTCACGGCAGGAAAAGACACGAGCGAGATGTAAAGATCACACAGCGTCAGCACTGGCAGATCTTTCGTGCTTTGGTGTTTCATGCTTTCACACCTCATCTAAACATACGCATACAGCAAACGTATAATGTTCCAGCTGCTAAACATGACTCATGTGTCTGTTCAAAACCTCTTTTTATAGACGCCCTTGTGGTTGTGTGTAGTCAGCTCTTGATTTCTGCATGCAAGTACCCAAAAGACATTATTGCACAACCATAAACAGTATCTAACACAGTACATGAATAAGGTTGCACTGGACAGCGGTTCACATGATGTGCATGTTTTTTATTATAACTGAAATGCGACTGTCATCATTTTGATGCGAGTGCAGAAAAAAGTGCAAATGGTGCAAAGGAAATGAAGACAATAGAGAAAATAACAGACAAGCTAAAGGTCAAACCAAAATAGACAGAACTTCCCATCATAAAACCGACTGGCAGGCAAAGCCCAAACACATTTATTTGTGCTGAGCATTAAGAAATTAAAAAAATATATTAGGTTTCAAAGAAATGGAAGGTACAGAATGAGACCACTTTTATAAGAACCTGACAACCCGATGCCAAATGTATTTCATCTGAGATCAATTAACTGAATCGCTGCATTTAAGTAAAAGGAAAACTTATGTAATAAAGCATTTCAAAAATATCAAATTCATATAATTTATTTATTGAAAATGTATTTAAAATTAAGATTTGACAGACAGGCCCACAGCAAACGCACACACACAGCGCGCGATGTAAATCTGTTGATACTGCACACAACTCGCAGGTGTAAAGCATTACTCTGCATGTCTTGCAGCTCATTTAGTATGCACTAAGCATGTAGTCTACATCCAGAATCACATGAACCCCTCGCTGCCCACATTTCTTGGATTCTTCAAACTTTTCACAGTCGAGCTTTGAGCTATTGTGCACCGGATTCTGTGGAACAAAAGAGCCCCTCACAGCAATCCGGGCTGACTGGAATACATAAACCCACCGTTTGTGTCAGATTATCCTCTATTGTGCACTGCAAAGTGCCCCGTCACCCGAGCGACTGATCGCGCATAATGAGGCGAGAGGGAGGAGCAACGATATGTTTACATAGCTGCCAATACACAGAAATTTAATACAAGTATATTTATCTGTGACCTTGACCATGATGTGAAAATAAACCGTCAACCCTGTTATCTTTCAGAAGGTATCATCTCTATATACAGTACAGCCGCAGAAATCATTAAAAGGCCGTTCCCAATTTTTTATTTAAGGCTAAAATACACAATACAATATTAATCAAATACAAGACTTGCTGAGACTTTGCCCAGATTTTCAGTCTGGATCTGTTGCAGAAAGTCTGTGTCAGTCTGCAGATTTGATCAGTTAGTGTGTTTCTATCTGAAACTTTCAAAAAGTCTGCAAGTGTGCGATCTGTTCAGATTTAGTCTTGTAGAGTTTTGTAGAGTATTCCAGCCATTAATCAGCATTTCTAAATATGTGAAACACTAACAGCATGACAAGACACATGAATACTGTGATAAAAATCACACAAACATTTTTTACAAAACAAATATTACTGTTGTATTGCTACAAGTAAATATGAACTTGTTTTCTTTGCAGTATTTGAGGTCTGAAAAAATATAGAGCATGAGTTATTTTTACCAGCTTCTCCAGTTTTCATTTTCTGCAAATAAATGCAAATAAAAACAATATTTTCATTTGCAAAACAAAATTTGCATTACTTTATAGTTTTCCTCCCCGTTTAAATTCACTTTGGATAAAACCATCGGCTAAATGCCTACATGTACATGTAAATGAAGAAATGTTATACTTTGTCTGATGCAAAAATCTAACTTCCAAATGAACTATAAAAATCACTTTTTAAATGCACTTGCTTTATAGAACAGCTCATATGCTAACCAAAGACTGATTGATTGATTGTCTCGTATAATTATGTTTATTTTCTGCTGTTGATTCTTAATCACAAACATCAAGAGCCCTCAGGAGCAAAGCAAACGCTTTCTCCCACTGTGAATTGTTCCAACCCCTCTCGACAGCCATCTGCACACACCTACACCGTCCAAGACTTCCCATAAATACACTTGAGCCTATAACGCACACATGAGGTCTGCATTCCTATGTCATCAAAGTTGCATTCATGGTTTGCATAAAAAAGGACAGGGGGTCATCCTAAAAACACATGTCAACATTGAGAAGGTTTGGTGTCTCAAAGGCCCTCCAGCAGGGATCGTTCGTACAGAATAAACTGCAGCCTTGTTTTCAAGCTCACGCTTTCTTTTCATGCTTCAGACTCCACATATAAACACAAAGCCAAGCTCCTCAACGTACTAATGCCGTCTCACCCACGCCTTCAGGACCGGGCAGTGGGAGGCCATCACAACGCAGCATTCATTCTCAAAGCATGCAGAATAAACAGCCCTCATGCTTCTTATTACTGCATTACAGCCGCTGATTTATAAACCGCTTTTGAGCTCTGTTACAGCCATTTAGCCTTTACGCTCATGATGACATTAGACCATAAAGAAAATCACATGACCCAAAAGGACAATTAGACAGACATCATGATTCCTGTATTCCTCCGCTCAACACATCACAAATGTTGTTGGATGTGTAAAAACAGCCGTTGCATTTGGAAATGGCACTGGCAGCAGACTGACAGTTCAAGGGGAGGAGTTAACGGATGCTCCGCCCAAGCCGTCTAACATACGTCATTTGAGATGGACAGTCATTACAGGAAGGAAGTGCATTTTCAGATTTTAACTAAAGATTATGAGCTCACACAAATTTTAAAAAGAGAACGACCCACATTGATCAACTATTGACAATATACGCTGCGATATTTCATGAAAAAACAGGCGTTGTCATTTTTATTTCACTGGGACTTATTGTAAATATAAAGTAGTAGTATTGTTAGAAAGACTCTGGCATCATTTTGCAGTAAACTTTGCAGATGACACTTATAATATTAATATCATAAATATATATATATATATAAAAATCATAATATTTTGTAATGAAATGACAAACTTTTTGCCACTGTACAATAATTGTAATCCACCCTAAAAAGACACTACTGAATAATTGATTAATATTGTGTCAAATATTATAAACCGTATAAAAAAGTCTGTCTTACCTTGGCTAGGTGAGAATTAATCCACTTTGTGAACGTTCTTTTCTGAACCGACTCCTGTTCATCTGAAAAAGAGAGAAAATATAAGTTGAGTGAGCAGTTCTATTTAAACCTTATGATCTCCTGCAGTTCTCATGACTCACATGGTTACATTTTTATAGTCAAACAAATATTTCATGTTTTTGTACAGTGTTTTTTTTCTGCTTGAAATCTAGAGAGGAGATATTCACCAGCACAGCAGAGCTGATTGTCCACACGTGGCATGTGCAAAAACATGGACATCATATCAGAAACATCATGAAATATGCTTAACATGAAATACACTCAATATGAATTATCAGACGCATATTAACAGCAAATGCATTCCTTTAGCTTATTTGTAATCCAGCTTTCAGAAAGACAAAGTTTAACGAGACTCATTTGCAGATGCAAAACTTGCCACCACAATCCTAGGGTGTTGCTATGCAGCTTCAAAGGCATTTCTAAGTGGTTTCCAGGGTGTTGCTATGCAGTTGCTAGGGTGTTATGGGTGTTTGCTGGGACATTGCTATACATCTGCATGTTCTTATTGGCTACCTGCGGCTTGCTATGTTGTTACTAGGGTGAAGTGGGTGGTTGCCAGGGCTTTGCCAGACACTGTTTTAAGTGGTTGCCGGGGTGTTGTCACACATTTTGAAAGGTCTTCTGGGGCTATATAGGATAACTTAGAAAAGTACGGTAACTTTTACCCAACAACAACAAATGTTATAAATGCCCAAGTTTTATTTAAATACTTCATTTGAAGTTCTATATTTATCCAGATTAAATATTTTTATTCCAATTTTTACTTCCAATCTTTCTTCTATTACATTCATTAAGTGCACACATAAGAAAAGCTGGTCATATCTACATTTCATTTCAAGTTGTTTCATGTGTATATCTGTGATAAATAAACAAAATGAATTAGATAGCAAAAAAGACCAAGTTCAAGGGCTTGTGGGTTTGTTTAAATCCATTATCGTAAATAAGAGCAAAAGCAATAGGGATGCTTGTTCCCAACTGCCAGTAATGAAACTCGCTATCACAATGTTCAGATCTCGCAGAGAATTGAAACACACGCAAGGCCGTTTGGTTCAGCAACAAACACCCACCAGACATTTATGCACGATGGGCTCAAAAAGATCATCATTCTACACAAAAGACAACAACCTACGTTTGCATGCACGTACAAATGCAATGCACGGGGCATGTTTAGCACACAGTTCCTGCAGCACTTATGGCATGCCGGCGCAGCGAAAAGCACACCATAGTTATCATAATCCAACATGCACAGCGGTGACCCTTTCTAACTCTGACACGACATTTACCTCTCCAGATGAGGAAGACCTCAGCTGGCCAATAGCAATACCGACCCAGAGATGTGTCACTGCATGTCTGGATCACCTACATCCAGCAGAGCACACACTGCCTTTGAATCCGAGCTCCTGAAACATCACACGGGATGAGAGGAGAATGTCCCACTTACCGCGGAGGTATTGAAAGAATCCCGTCACCAGATTCAGAGACGTGGTCTTCCTCACAGCTACGTCCTTAAACTGAGCCATTGTGCTCGTCACACGCCCTGTCTGTCTCTGTGCCCTTCATGTGTGAAGGCGAGCGCATATTATCCAGGGAGGAAAACCAGATCAGCTGTCCTTTATTTCCGTCTGGAGGCACGGGAGAGCGAGCGCTGGAGCTTTCCGTGTGAAAACACTGAGTGCTGGAGGATGGAACCTCCCCCTCTCTTTTCCTCTTCTCTCTCTCTCTCTCTCCCTCTCTTTCTCTCTCTCTCTCTCTCTCTCTCTCTCTCTCTCGTGTGTGTGGATAGGCTAATCAAGGGCAGTTTTTTGGAGCTGTTGTTAGCAGTGCTGGTGTGGATGCTCCGATCTGCTCTATTCTCTCTCCAGCATCATCTCACAGCTGCAGCCATGATAACCGGCTATGGCACTGATGCTCCAATCAGCACGCAGGGGGGCTGTGATGTCACCGGGCAGCTGGTGTTATCCTGATTTACATGGGTGGGCGGGGGTCAGCGCTTGTGCTACACAGCTTGAACTTTAGCACAGGCAATGCAGGAGAAAATGGCTTAACACATAATCAGACCTGCAGTTTTTTTTCAGCACAGTCTAGACTACTACACAACAAAAGAATTATGGGTACATGACACAGTTATTGCTGGGTGTGTGTGTGGGGGGGTGAGAGGGGGTAGACAAATAGAGACTTGCACATAGTCAACATGCGATCTGAATTGACTTATTTACTATGTTAAAGGGATAGTTCACCCAAAAATAAAAATCTGTCGTCATTTATTCACCCTCATGTGGTTCAAAACCTGTATGCGACTCTTTCTTCTGTGAGACACAAAAGTAGATATTTCGAGAAATGTTTCAGTGGTTTTGGTGGTCATGCAACGGAAGTCAACGGGGAGCAATGTTGTCTGGTAACAAGCGTTCTTCAAAATATCTTCTTTTGTGTTCTGCAGAAGAAAGAAGTCATACAGGTTTGGGATGACACGAAGGTGAGGATGACATGAACTATCCCTTTATTAAATAACTCGCTTTTACTTGCACTTATCATCAGGATTTAAACAAACCCTGAAGCCGAGCCTTTAAACTTCGTAAGCCAACAATAATAGCAGAAACAGAGCCCCAGTAACCACATGGCAATGCCCTAGCAACCAGCCAGCACACCTTAGCAACCGCACTACACTCCGAACACATTAAGAAGAGTCACATAGCAACACATGACCATATTCAAAAGATCTTTGTTCTAAGAAAACACTCATGAGCTTTGAAGAAAAACATTTTTAACACATTCTCATTTTGTACTGATGTACCCAGGGCACATAAACAATGAAAACAACAATAGCAACGAGCACTATTCGCGGTCTAATACATTCTTAATGGAGCCGCATTAATGTCCTGCTAAATGTTCTGATTCACTCACATGCACTTCACAGTCTAATGAAAGATGATTGATGTGTCGCAAAACCCTATGATTTCATAAGTGTCTATGACAAAAAAAACATTGGTGTTGTGTATTTAATTATACTTAATAATACATGTACTGAACTGCACTATTTGCAAATGGTTTTAAGGAAAAAGGAAACCAAGTGCACTTAAAGTATTAAATCATTTATGTCCCAGCTAGTGCAATACATCAACCACCTGCTGCCACCCGGTCAGTAATATCACTCTATTATTCCTGAGCATCCACACAACCAGAGCCATTTAACAACACATCTATTTGTGACGGCTTTTCCATTGTGACTCTCTGATGGTTAACAGAAAGGACATTATAATAGCCTTTTGTTGTGTCTTTCATAATCTAATAGAGTTTGATTAAATGCTTTATTTAATCTCATCTTGTGGTTCTCTACATTGTAAGTGCCATCTCTAAGTATGAGCGCTCCTTTCAAAATCAATTCTCTGCTCCCTGCTTAGATATCTCAAAAAGTCTTTGTTTAACAACACAAGGAATGTTATTTAAACTGTTCCATGTAAGTTAATAAAATCCTCAGAAACAGAAATACTTTCATCACATGTTCAACTCATAGTGTCAAATCAGTTTAGAAGTTAACATGGTTAAAGTTCAGTGCTATAATATAGATCAAAGTGTCTTCATTAAACCCTAAAATAGACAAACATCTTAATAAATGACAATGTAAAACAAAGCAAACATATAGGTTTCTGCGTCACTAATGGGGGTGAAAATGCAAAATATTAAGAAATGAATATTAATTTACATATTCAGAATCGTTATGCTATTACTATACTGTAGCATTTTCACTATTACATAGTCAGTGACGTTTGATTCAACAGTAGATTGAATAGATATGGGATAGTCTTCATTATATTAACAACATAAAACCCTGTAGTATATGGGTCTACAGAACCAGATGACCTGGAGCTGTCCGGTCCTGAAACATACTTGAGAAATGATGTGCTTCAGGTTTTCAGTGTACAATATTAACGTGAAAGTTTAAAAAGACTGTTGCATTCATATTGTGAGCAGTATAGACAGTATTATATGGGAACCGCTCACGTGCACTGAGGACAGCATCATATTACAACACCGTGTCTATTTTATCTGTGTAAGGATTACATTGAATTAAAATTAACTTTCCCTTCAGTCTGAAGAATGAACTTTAAACATTTTTCTTTTTCATCACAAAACATGAAACGTAGGATAACAAGGCAAAAGTAAGATGCTGCTAATTTATTTTCATAGAAATGTCACTTGAACACTGCCATCTAGTGCTTATGATAATGTGGCTTTTTTCCCTAAAACTTTCTCTCATCTCAGTTAACAGTTAACATCTCTTGTGTTCCACAAAAGAAAATAATCTCATACAGGTTTTAAACGACATGAGTGTGAATAAATGATGACAGAATGTGTATTTTTATGTAAACCGTTTCTTTAAATGATGGACCTACAAGATGAGAAGTCAGACGGGCATCAATCAGAGTAATGGGCTGCGTTACATCTCAATCACAAGTTATTTCAAGAATAGGCATTTCTCTTTGTTTTACAATAAAACAATAGGCTTCATAAGAAGGTTTTTTATTTGACATTAGGCTACAGGAAATGACAGATTCGTGCCAGTCAGTGGAGGAAAAACGGCTCACAGTTTCACCGCAGGTTCTGAACGGGCATGCGCCATGCGCTGCTGAAGGGGAAACCAAAAAAAGATTGCAACCACAGGCCTTCTGTTGTGTAAACCACACATCGCCTTATTTACTGCTGATGTGCCATGACAACCAGCACACACCTCTCGCGATATGACTTTCATCGCAGCGTTGACCAAACAAATTCACACACGTGTCCTGAATTAACCTTTGACGTGACTGCTGTGTCGAGTCCGACAACAAAATCTACAGAGTGCTTCTGTTTATGCGCATAATACAATGCAAAAACCTTTCAGAAACTTTAAGTAAATTAACAAAATTATAAATACTTTACCTGGAATCAACTTTTCCTAAATGCTGTAGGCATGGTATTGCTACTGTATGCCGTTGCTAGGATGTTCAGAAAGGTTTTTAATGTATGTTGTGGGTAGTTGCATGGGTAGTGGGTTTACTGACACGCGTCAAAAGAGCCCACACCCGTGAATCTGTGTAATGACAGGATGCTTTACAAATGTAATACTTTGAGCTACGGCTTCGATATAATCTCTCGCAATAATGCCAGTGATCACTGCCTTTACACCATCATGTTTTCATCTTTCATTCTCAAATCAGATTTCCTACACTAAAGCTGCACATTTGCATGTTGGCGGTCGAAGAAAAACTCTGCCAGTTATCACACACATACAACTTCCTTCCTGGTGTGTCTGAATACTTAGTTCCTCTCTTTAGCTCGAATCCCACTTCTGGTTTCACCCAAAACACTACGAGCAAATGCTCCTTGGCAATACGTCAACCTTACCATGAAAAAAAGAAAGATTTTACCAAAGGTTTAAACCATACCGATGTCAATACATGATGGTTTAGATACTCATGTAAAGTTTGACTGCAAATGTCACAACCATGGTGTCACTTCCATTTGTCATGAGAGCATCTGAAATCCACCGAAAGGGCAGAACCAGAAAACTCTTGTAACATGCTCCTGTTATGATGCTTCCACATAAAACTTAATTACTGTTGTTCATGACCCATTTTTATAGGCTTGAACCAGGCCAATGCCAACAGTAATGGCCATCTGCCAACAAAAGGCATCCAGTGACAACGACTTCAAATATCGATCTCCAATCTTTTTCCAAGGACAGAAAAGGTGTCGTGTTCAACCTGTTCAACACAAGCTACTTCTGGAGTCTCCGAGCAGCTCTTAGACAATAAAACTGAATGGATAACCTGGATCTTGTCCAGAAAAACAGGTGGACCATGGAAAAACACTCTTCTCAGCATGAGCCGCTATCACCGACTCCCAGAACAACAATCATTGCTTGACTTTTATCATTTGGGCGGTGTCTTGTTTTTCCAACTCCGCGAAAATGGTTGAAAATACACTCGACCTTTCCTGCTCTCTGAAGCATTGCCCATAGTATTAAAGCGTACAGATGCCCATTAGTGGTTTGAACAAGAGTAAGACTTTATACAAGAACACAGACGATTACAAATTCCCGGCACTAAAACAACATGAAGAATGTAAATCATGTCAATCTACCAAGAAAGTTTGAGGAACTAAGGTCAAACTAAAACTAGTCTCCGCAACAACTCAAGTGTTAGAAAAGAGCCTTTATCAGCAACGGCCTTCGGTAAGAATAAACAACGATGACCTTAACAAGAAACCTGTGACAATAGTTCAAACATAAAACTAGTCCACAATGACTATTATCTTTGTAGTGATTTTGGCATTAGCAGAAGTCTGTCATTGCACCCTGTGCCATCTCAAAAGAACATTTTCTTATTTTTGCATAAATAATAAATTGCATAATAACATATATTGTATATCAGCTATACACATGCCATCGACCTCATTACTAGACAGCAACATAAATATCTGTTCTTTTATGGAAGGCAGCTCGATTACATGGCTGTTCAATTATAACTGAATCCCAAATTTGTGTAGTCACCAAGCAGACACAATTTTTTCTCCAGAAATAAGCAGAACACATCACACAAACAGAGACTATTTCTGGTTACTGTCCTGCTAAGAGGAAGAAAACCACACCTGGCATAAAGCACTGCAGCACTAAAACACCCCTCTGACGCCTCAGCTGAGACAACTCACATGGCCATGAACACAAATGTCAAAATGAAAGTGCTTGGTTTTTTTCTCCTTGAATCTATAACACAAATGAGTGTGATGCCAGCATTAGTGAGAAGAGAAATGAATAAGCATGCATGCACAAAATCATGCTGTACAACATTAACATTGATTTATTAAGTAGGTGAGTCAAATATGAGGCGTCTCAGTTCTTATGCACGTAACAAGAGGCATCTGGCAAAACTCCTGGTCCGAAGGCACTGAATCAGCATAATTCTGCCGGACTCACCGTGCCAGAGAGCGGTCGCGTGAGGTATAGAGCAGAAATCCAGCATCACCTACCTTGAAGCCTCTGCATCACATTCATTATGTCCTTGCCGGACCGTCCGAAAGGGCTCTGGGAAGCCATGGTCCCTCTCTTCAGTCCTGCACACGTCTGATGTGAAACTGTATCACTCGTGCAGTCCACACAGCAGATGCTGCACTACTTTGTAAAGGGGCATCCCCATATGCCCCTCCCACAATTCTCTGTCTTATGTTTCTCTCTGTCTCTCTCTGATGCAGGGACTACAGGAACTTGATGTGGTCCAATAGAACAGCAGGTCTCATTTAGGTGCTCGACGGTGTGATGGACCAATCAGAAGTCCTCTTCTATCTGGAGATGATGAACTGTGAAGAAAAAGTTCAATACTTTTTTTAGAATTTTGTACTGTCTTTAGACCAGGTATCACACAGAATGCATATGTGAATATTATTCACTCCAATGTGACAGTGATGGACTTTAAATACCGGTTGACTATTCTTGAATGAGAAAATAAGAGTTATAGAAATCATACTGAATTAACTTCTTGCGCGCCTAACATTTCACTTCAGATGTGTAATGCAGTCCTTGTGGATGTCTATAGAGTGAATCATGTATATATTTATCAGTCAAACATACAAACAACTAAGTAAAGACATCGAAAACTCTATGGCACCACAGTTGCAACGCCCTCAACCACAGCTTAACTCTGGAAACTATATTGTTTCGTAGTAAAACCACAATGTACTACAGTACGGCCGCAATAACCATAGTTTGTAGGCCTAATATAAATGGTTATATGACTGGAAGTCAATCTACTTACACTTCTACTATAATGAAACTTAAACCATGCAACTTTCTTAAGGGCACGTAAGTTTCTGCACAGACGGTTGCCCTAAAAGTTGAAGATGCTTAAAAGCTATGGAAAATAAATAACTATATTTCGCATTTTGGATAATAATTCAGATGCATTTCGTCAGAATCTATGTGATAGTTGTATGGTAGTGAGTATGTTGCGCATGTTTTACCGTGAGCCGCAGTTCCTGTCTCATGTGATAATGGTGAAACTCTGTCGGACAGGTTGCTATAGAAACACTTAAACAATGTCGTAAGGCTTCACGAAACGCGCGACGCCGCCTACAGGAGTGAACGGGGACGTTACATTTTCTGGGGCTCTGCGGAGACTGCGAACGACATCGAAGTATCGCGAGAGCTGCGCTTTTGAATCGCTCTCGCGGTCCTGTGTCGTCATACGCTGATCGGTATGCGCAGCGCTGCGTGAAGTTTAAACAACCAGAAAGGAAAAAGTACAATTTCTATTGTTAATAAAGACAGTCAGCGTGTGAACAACATCTTATAGAGATTTATAAATACCGCTGAACAAAGCAAATAATGCGTCATGAAATATAATAATTTCTTAAAATTTTCCGTTTTTACATAATAATTGTAGAAATTACTTATTGCATAACTAAATATTTTATATATAGAACAAAAATTTAAATATTAAATTTGTATTATGTCAAAGACAGCCTCTCTGTTTCCGTGCAGTTTTAACATCTTCAAGTCAATACTGGCACCTGCTGGACACTGCTGTGTTTTCACATAACATGAAAAGTATTTCAAGCAATAAACAACTACAAAATTACTGGTCCTGCAGGAGACAAATGTCTATAAAACCAATTTTGACTGGACTACATTTACATTTAGTCATTTAGCAGACGCTTTTATCCAAAGCGATTTACAGAGAGTTCAGGGAGCAATAATACAATAGGTGCTAATACCAAGTTACTAGTTTCAACTAAAGCCAGAATAATACCTGTTGAGAGAAAGACTTTCATTTGACTAAGAATATCTCATTTTCTTTGTTTTATACTAAATAATTGCACTTTTACAAACGCAAACATTGTTGTCCCAAAAGAAAAAAGTTGACTGAGGAAATCCTCTCTGACATCAGAAAAACTCATCATCTGGGCGTTTTCACTTTCTTATGTGAAGTTTTAAAACTAATGTAAAGAGTGATCTATTGTTCTGACTTTTTCTAATGTGCTTTCCTTTTATCTAGAATTTTATCTCAAAACCAAATTAACTTCAAAAGCTGTCGTCTTACAGAAGCTGTTAAAAAAAGGTGCAAGTCAGGCCATTATACTATAATGGGGTGAAGAAGCCATTGTATTGTTTCCACTGAAACGGGGGAAATGATGCAAGAGGAAACAGGCCTGTTCCCCTGGATCTCTGTACCAAACAGATAAGCTCAGCACTTGCTAATTATACGAGTATAGAGGCAGGAAAAATGACGACAAAGTTTCCCTTCGTGCAAACAACAAAAGTAACAGCTTCCCTGAGAAATACAGTGAGCACTTTCTGTGTGCCAAGACTGAGAGTTTGCAAAAGGTTTCTCGCCTCCCCGTTGGCCTGCTTCTCCTTAATGTGCCATGGCTTCAAATGAAACAAATGCGATATGGGAAATTCTAAAACCTGTTGATTTTGGTAAGACTTTGCTTGCATTTATTTTTTATTTTTGCCATGCTTTAGTTGGCTCATATTGTTATCAAGGTAGATATCATATTTTACATACAGGCTATAAAATGTGTGCAATTATAAAACTTTAATTTAAATTTAATTTCTGAATGATTTGTACATGCATAAGTTAACATTCTCTTTTTATTAAGCCAAAATTGGCGTTCGCTTATAAATGAAATTGCAAATGATCAAGTCAGATTAAAAAACACCCAAAATACTTTAACATTCATGTTACACTTACATATCACATTAGAACATGTATTCAATACAGCTTCAAATCATTAGGTTGTTGTTTGATTATTAAACAGAACACTTGATATTATTTCCTCAAATTCAAATACCTCTTCCATCCAGAGGAGCTCATCCTGGCATTCTGCTTGTCCATATTGATGGGTCTACTCATAGGAATCTTGATTTTCCTCCTCCTGACATGGATGTCACGACGCAGAGCTTCGGTCCGGATCACCAGACGTCAAAACCAGCATCCGGACTCTAAAATCTCACAAAATCAGCTCTGTCACCTCAGCCACTACAAGAGATACGGTTTCGACAAGAACGCCGAAGGTGCTGGTAGAGCCGTATTAAATCTCCACAGACAGACGTCCGTAGACCCTAACGAAATATTGGGAAGAAGCCCCAGCTTCCAAAACTCAACTTTTCGGCCACCAAAAAAGGCGAAAAAGAGCAACGATGAAGCAGATGATGATAACCAGGAGGCACTGATTCCAAACATCACCGATCCGTTTAGTACAGTACCAGCAGAGTCATTTTGGTTGGGAAAGGGCAGTCTAAGAGGCTTTCTGCCCCGACAGACTCCACCACCTGCGTATGACAGCGTCATTCACATCTTTCAAGAGAGCTCTACCTAACCGCATCATACCTGTCTGCACTAACGGTGACAACAGAGACCTGACAAACCCCTAATAAAATGGCTTCAATGTGAAGAAAAAAAGAAAAGTTCATGTGAACAGTCTCTTAGGGATCTGATATATCCTATTCAACATTACTGACATGTGGTGTCTAAGGAAAAATAACATGGACCATAATGTAATTACATTTAACATTGTGAATATTTTTTCATGTGCCATTGAATAAACATGTGCATAGAAAACAGCAGACGCTTTACATTCAAGCTATACTTTTACTTTGCAAAAGATAAGAATTTATATATGCATAGATTTCTTTAAACTGGCTTAATGGTATGGTAAGAATGCTTTATTTGTTTTTTTGATTTCTCGCGCATGTGGAGATATTGTCGTAGGATATTGTAGAATGTCGCTTCTCCGTCGGTATGTCTGAACAAAAGAAACAAGTCTATTCTTCACAACACGCACAACTCATTGGAGAATGAAGAATGTTGCATTCAACCCCTTCAAAAGTTCAATTTATTTATGGCAGCGGCTATTTGCACTTAGTTAGTTCTGTTAACACTAAGTGAAAACAGCAGCATTTCGTAGCGATATGCTATTTACACTAACCCAAAATAGCTGTAGGGCCTATTTTCTATGTAGAAAAATAGTAGTTAGATTCTTTTTAATTATAAATAGTGGCAGATTACGATTTGCACCTCAGTATTGTTGTGCATGAAACATTATGCAATAATCACAGACAGTAAATCATTATATTTATGAGATATTAAAGCCCTTTACCTACCCCTAACCTTACCCTAAAGTTTATGAATAAAAATGAATTTTAAGTCTTAAATCAATTTTATTGAAAACAAATGCCTTTATGATCTGTAAAGTAATAAAAAGGGTTAAAGAAGGTTTACAGGGGGATTGGAACACCGGTCTCCCATGCCGCGCTATAAAGAATTGACACTTTATGCCACTCGAGTAAAAGTTTGAAGTGTGGTCGATCATACACTTTCTCTATTCCAATCACATGTTGGTGGGCGGAGCTAGTGTAAATAGTCTCTGACTTTATTTACATAGCAGGCTTAAAATAGCCACAGGACTGACCAAACTGCTTTACAGTAAAATATAACATTATATCAAATATTAAAGGACAGAGACTAGGGAGAAATATCATTTAAAAAAGTGAAAACAAAACAAATTAAACAGTATTTAACTGTTAACCCCTTTAAGATTGACTTACCATGAGCTCTTGCGTTGTGGCGTAATCATATTTTGTAGAAACTACTTCAATGTGTATTTAACCTCACTAAAATAGCGTTTGACCGGCGAAAATCCACTTATTTGTCAGTTTTAACGAGGAAAAGAGAAACGCTACAAACCAGTTAGCATAAGCACATGTTTACCGCGGTTTGGGCGAAGGTAAGCAAGCGTTTTCAATTTCTACGGAAGCCCGCCAAGACAGGTGGATTGTGTGGAATTACGGTCAAAATAAATTGAGACAGAACGTTCTTGTACTCCATGTAGCTCATACGTCGTTAAAAATAGTACAAAAATGTATAACGTTTATGTTTTTATCTAGAAGAAAACAACCCCACAGTTTACCTGAATGGGTTTGGGGCGGGTTTGCCTGGTCCAATATGGCGGATGATTCAGAGGTGAATGTGGCGTTTAGCTTGTAATTTTCAGTCGTTTACGAATTTCCGCAATTTTACTCAATCCAGCGAACATTACACACCACCAGATAGTCTCTTTCTTCACAGTCTGTTTATTTCTGCCATCACAAACGCCCGAACTGAACGGGTCGCGGTCTCCGGGCTCTGTTTTCTCCTACAGCCCGCGGCCACGCTGCAGGGAGCGCAACTAAAATCGGATGTGATCGCATTCCGCGTTTGTAAAGCAACACAGAAACATACGCAATTTTCCGGTTGAGTTCAGTATGTGAAGTTTTGATTCTCATATTTCAGTGATACGTCAGGTGGGCACATTTTATATTCGTTATATCTAAAAAAACGAACATATTAAAGTTTTGTATCATTTTCCTTAACTTGTGGGGAAAAAAGAATTGTGGAAACACTTTTGTGAGGTGACGCTGAAATAGTTTTCAGTACACATGAAGAGATGCTTTCAGGTCTTTCTTATTTTTATTCACACATAAGCACTGACGCAAAGTTACACACTGTATTGCTTCATGACAAGCGTAATAAAAAAAGACATTAAGTGATCTAAATCATCCTGCCTTTGCATGTACAGCGCATTTGTGTTATATACCATCTGGATTGGGTTGCCAGACACGTGATCCAAAGTGCCATTCCGTCAGAGCGCGGGTTGCCTTCGCGCACCGAAAGATCCCGCGTTTTGGAGTTCTTTTGCGCCAATGCACTCGATCCGATTGCAGCAGTTTGACGTACCGTGAGGTAAAATCCGCCGTGTGCATTTGGCAACCATTTAGACGCATTGAGAGCGAGTTGATAGAGGTGAGTTTGCCCATGAAGATTAAGGCAGATTTTTATATGACTCTCTAACGAATTCTTATCTTGCTTGATGTAAATTGTGCTGTGTGTGGATGGTTTTAAAGGGTTGACCATTAGGCTTTGATGCTTTTGGATGGTTGTATAATCGCGAGTGTAGGTGGTGATGGATTTATTCTAAACTGCACCCACTGTAATTACCTTAATTAGCTGTCACAACGCAATAATATCAGATGTTTAACATTACACCGTTTGAACCGTGGCAACCCTCTCTATGTGTTTCTTGTCGAATGTATTGCAGTTTAATAGCAAGATGCCTTATTTTTACGAATTTGTTTAGTTGCAGCAAACGCATGCAAAAATAGCATATGTCTGTAGGACATGATCATACATGTAGTTTGTAAAGTATTAGACTGCATGTCATTAAAATTCAGTCATCACCACACATCCCTGTTGCCATGACGCCTGAGAGCTGCCTCATCTGCTTTAGTTCTGCACACTGTTCTCTAACGTTATTGCCCGTTTGCATCCTTTTGTCAATAGATGCTTCGATGCATAAATTGCTTTGCGTTATTTCGTGTATGAAAGCACGAATTGTGGGGGCTTTAAACGCCCCGTGACGTAACAGGGGACCAATGTCAACTCGTGTGTGGGTTCAGACACTTGAGATATAATGTCTTCAGTGTCTTCATGGCATGCAGAGCGGTTCTCATTGGTCTCTTCTGTTCGACAGTGTGCAAATAGTATCATATATATATGTTCAGGCTGCTATGCTTTATCTTTTCTCCTGTGTGTGTCTTTTATTTCTCTGCACAGAAATGCTGAACTACTGAAGGCTGGAAAGCTTGCTTAATTTAGAAGAATGTGCAAATTCTGAGAATTTTGATGTAGACATAATTGAAGACATTTTGTTGCATATAAACCGATGAAACTGTATTGCTCAGGATGTGCAGACTATAATGGCCTGATTTTTAGGCATTCTTTCTAAAGACACATCTGCAGAAAAGCATTCTCAGGTTCTGCTGCACATCATTTTGAATAAGCAAGCAAAATGGAGCACTCGTTTAAAGACGATATTCGGACCAATAATGTCCAGGGACTATGAAGAGGTGAGTGTTTCCAAGTTTCTTCTTTAGACACGAATATATTTTTGCTTAGGCTTAATTTATATTTAGCGTACAGTGTAGTTGTGACCTATTATATACAGTTTTGTCATCCAATAATACAAGACAAATATCAATAAAATATTTTCTTATTAATTCATATAAATGAATTAATAAGAAACCATTATTGTATTTTTTATACCCATAGGCCCTTATATAAATCATATGTGTACTGTATTCTATTGAGTTATGGTCTCTGTGTACGGTCGTTGCTGTTTCTGTGTACTGGATGCTCCTGTCACCAAAACAAATTCCTTGTATGTCCAAACATACTTGGCAATAAAGCTCTTTCTGATTCTGATAAATTGTAACTTTTGATGATGAGGATGACATATTGCTCCAGAACGCCCACCACACACCAGCTTATTGGTGGAGAGGACACGAAGACAATTAGTACATATGGGGATGATTAGGAGGCCATGATGATGTATGTACCTCTTATTCGAAAGACATTTTTAATGACCGCAGAGAGTCAGGACCTCGGTTTAACGTCTCATCCGAGGGACGGATGGCTGAAATGACAATAAAATCACAACTACATGCCTATAGACCTACTTCCAAAGAACACACAAGAAGAAACACAAAACTTCCAAACATCATTCTCTCTTTCTAATCTCTCAGTTTGTTTTCCACGACCAGAAAGTCTTGATTTGGACCGACTTCAGAGAAAATGAGCCCACTTTTACTTCTGTCTTCCTCTCCTGTAGTCTGGTCAGTCAGTAGGGATGTTGGCTGCAGTGGAACATGGTCCCGTCCTCTGCAGCGACTCCAACATCCTCTGCCTCTCGTGGAAAGGGAGGGTTCCCAAGAGCGAGAAGGAGAAGCCGGTGTGCAGGAGGCGCTACTATGAGGAGGGCTGGCTGGCCACCGGGAACGCCAGAGGTGTTGTGGGCGTGACGTTCACATCCAGTCACTGCAGAAGAGACAGAAATACCCCACAGAGAATCAACTTTAATCTACGGGGTCATAACAGCGAGGTGACAGCTTGTTGAAGTGGCATTGGTTTGTTTCAAAGACAACGCGTTTGTGAACAGTGGTTCATGCGCATATTAAACAAAAAACTAGGTTGGCTGGGTTGGTTTCTATGTGAATGAAACTTTAGTTTGTCCATCGTTGCATTTTTAGAGTGTCGATAGGTTAGCGGTGTATGGATATTTGCAAACGAAAATCTCCGCCTTGTATCTTAGAAAAACCTGCGTGTGTCAGCGTTTCTGCATCATTCGGAAGGATATAAATCTCTGTGGTTTTGCACCTGTGCAGGTTGTTCTTGTTCGGTGGAATGAGCCGTTTCAGAAGCTTGCTACATGCGATATGGAGGGAGGGATATTTGTGTGGATCCAGTATGAAGGAAGGTGGTCCGTTGAGCTGGTCAATGATAGAGGTGCACAGGTATATTACAGTTATTGTGTATACTGTTTATCTAATGTGATTCCAAAAATGCAGATGAATCCTTGAATGACTTTCTCACTTGGTATTTTTGTCCTTTTTTCCAGTACAAATGTCAAAAAATTCTTGAATCAAGATAAATATTCTTAAAGAGGCAAAATGACCAAAAATATTTCAGTGAATTTGTGCTTAAAACAAGCAAAAAAAATCTGCCACTGCGGTAAGAAAAATTCTTTCGAATTAAGGTTTACCTTTTTCTTAGTCACTAAATTCAATATCATTTTTCTTACCCCATTGGCAGATTTTTTGGGGTATTTTTGGTCTAAAAACCAGACTTATTTTGCTCATCAAGAAAATACATCTTGATTCAAGAAATGTTAGCCATTTGTACTGTAAAAGAAGACAACAATAATAAGTAAGAAAGTCATTTTTTGCAGTGTGTGTTTTGCTTTCCACAATACATAATGTTTAAAAAAAAAATGTATAAATGTTACAAATATATATGTTATATTACTGAGCGTAAGATCGTATTTTTCTCCACTGGTAATTGTAACGAAATGCAAACATCTAGTTTATAATAAATATGTTTTGGATGTAGTTTCAAACAAGATATCTTGTATTTTCTATATTAAAAGGTCATTTTCTTCTGGATCAAAATGATTTATATATGTCATCCAGGTCAGTGACTTCACCTGGTCACATGACGGCACGCAGGCGTTAATCGCCTACAGAGACGGTTTCGTCCTGGTGGGTTCAGTGAGTGGTCAGAGACACTGGTCATCTGAGATCAATTTGGAGAGCCAGATCACCTGTGGGATCTGGACACCAGATGACCAACAGGTAACGTTAGTGACATCATTGACCCGACAGGTTGTTTTCCGTTTTTGCTGATGGTAGACTTTTAACATTTCATGTGATTTTTCATTCCCTAGGTGCTGTTTGGAACGGCAGACGGACAGGTGATAGTTATGGACTGCCACGGCCGCATGCTCGCCCATATGAGTCCAGACAGTCGGCAACTGCCTGCCCGGACTTTCTGGTGGAGAACAGCACTGAGAGCGACACCGACTCGGATGATCCCACCCCGGCTCAAGGTATGTTACACTCTTGTCAAGAATTATGTTCATGAGGTCTTTGGAGGATTTATTATACTTAATTTGGATAAAAAACAGCAATTGTTGTATTTTAAGGATGATTTGTGTTTTTATTATTTGCGTATTTTTATGTTTACTATAAAACTGCCTTTCCTTACAAGTGCAAAATCTGAAACCAGTGCTCACGGTCAGCTTCATATCGGGAGACATCAGTTTGATGAACAACCTTGACGACCTTTCACCTAACATTATACGCTCAGGACTGAAAGGTAAATTGCTTTCTGATGAACAATTTCTGCCAATTAATCGTTATTAACAAATTATTCAAGGTTATGTTGTTAGTTCAGCAAAAATTGTCTTTCATGTCTCTTTCATCAGTGGAACACAAAAGAAGATATTTTGAAAAATGTCTCAATAGTTTTGTGTTCATTCAATGGAAATCAACGGGGTCCAGTGTTGTTTGGTTCCACGTTCTTCAAAATATCTTCTTTTGTATACTGCAGAAGAAAAAGTCATGCATGTTTAATGGACAGAATTTTCACAATATTTAACATTTTTGTAAAGGTTTAGCATATCGTTCATTAACGTTTTCTTCTGAAGTGGGACTACTTTTCTAAGTGGAAGAGCTTCTGGTTATCGGCATGATGTAGTTTTGCGAAAAAAATATAAAGATAAAAAAGAATATGGCGCCTGATGCTGTATTGTTAATTGGACAGAGTTGCTGTAATCTGATCAGACAGAGTGTTGTGTTTTTCAGATGTGGAGGTACAGTGGTGTTCTCAGGGAGATCTTCTGGCAGTGGCTGGGATGGAGAGACACGGCCTGCCTTCTGACTCAGCCTGTGCCTCCATCATGAGGAACGCTCTTGTCAAGTTTTACAACGTCCAAGGGGAACATATATACACTTTGGAAACTCCGGCCCAAGTGAGCTGTCAACACCAATGATCATTTAACCAAATCAGTTTATTAAGCACTGAAATTATTGCAGACTTCATCAAAAAACACTTGGACTACAGTGGATTAAAAGTAATATAAAAAGTAAATTTAGTTCTTATTTGTTTGCAAATACCAAATGAGCTGATATGTTGTCATTCAACGCAATGACATTTAGAGCTTTTAATGTCCAAATGCTTTGACAATGAGAATCTAAAAGTATTGAAGCATGTCTAAGACTTTTGTTTATGTATTATTTATTTATTTATACAGTTTTACATGAAGACAGATAATAAATAAATATAATTCAGAATTTCTTGATATTGCAGGAAGTGGCTTAATTAATATTTCAATATAATTCAATAATAGTTATCAATCATTTTTGTTTTCTATTTTTATAATTTTTTTGGTCCAGCCTTTTTGAAAGTGTGCGGATCGTGGATTTACGCACCTAAAGTTACTTAATATGTTGATATTTGCACTAATGTTTGGCGCCATAATATTTTCTGTTTGTCTATTTTTAATTATTAATATTTGTAGCTTTCATTCCTTTTACATTTTGCACATTGTCAGTTTTATTTGTAAATAAAAAAAAAGCATTATAAAGTACATTCTGCAGAGAGTTTACCAAATTTACATTTTCTTCTAGTTGTATGTTTATATACTGTATATTTGAAAAAATCCTGAATGTGTTTCGGTTTCAGAGGCCCATCACCACTATCTGCTGGGGTCACCGAGACTCGCGTCTGTTTCTGGCCTGCGGTCCGGCTCTGTATGTTGTACGTGTCGAGCATCGTGTGGCCAGTCTGCAGCTGCTCTGTCAGCAGGGCATTGCCAGCGCTCTTAAAGAAGAAAGAGATGTGGGGAAACTGAACATGCCCTCCCTTCTCTGTTCCTACGTGACCACTGCATTCATTCCAACGATCAAGGTAAACAGACAAAGCCAAACAGGTTACCCTTTAATTTGTACTAACTAAAACAAACTCCTTCGTCTCGCCAGCCGCCCATCCCTGATCCGAACAACATCCGAGATTTTGTGAGCTATCCCACAGCGGGAAACGAACGGCTGCACTGCACAATGAAGCGCTCAGAGGAGAATCCAGAGGCGGGAGGACCCTGCTACACACTCTACCTGGAACACCTGGGGGGCCTGGTGCCCATTCTCAAGGGCCGTCGCATCAGCAAACTACGGCCAGAGTTTGTCATTATGGATCCGAAAATGGATAGTAAAGCAGGTACAGCCCTAAAGAAAACTCTAAAGAGAACTTGAAGGTGTTCACTTTTGCCATGACAAGTGCTTTCAGATGTCGTTCAGATCATTCCATCTTGTCTTTCAGATGAGGTTTGTGTTAATGGGATGATCTCCTATATGACAGACAGCTGTAACTGTTCGGACTCCAGTGATATTGAGTTAAGTGACGAGTGGGTTGGGCGGAAGTCACCAAAGCTTTCCAGAGGAAACAGGTCTCCTAAGCTTCCTAGGTACTCTAAACATATAAGGTACTGTTATATATTCATACGATTCACGCAAGGTTTCAGGGTGGCAGAAATAACTCTATAACACAATATGAATATTACCGATAATGCATGTATCAACAAGATCAACATTCTGTGACTTTTTTGTTGTTATGTTATGTTATGTTTTGTATTGTTTCACTGGCAAGAATTAGTATGGAATCGAGAAAGTCTCCCAAACTTGCTCAAACATCTCAAGAAATGTCTAGGTCTCCTAGGTTACCAAAGAAGCCCCCAGTACGGTCTCCGAGTCTTACTCGACGAGAATTTCCAGTTGATGGCTTTAGTGAGGTACTTAACATCTCATTAAGAAGCTAAATATGGGGATTCTTTTATTATACTTGCCTAGAATTGATATGGAGTGTTTCTATTTATTGCCTGTGGAAAAGAAAAATGAGTGTTCTGACTTTGACTTTGAAAACCTTTTTAAAGTTATCGCTCAATTTGCTTTGCAGCATAATTACTTGGCCCAGGTCACCTCTAACATTTGGGGAACAAAGTTTAAGATAGTTGGTCTTGCCACCTTTTTGCCAGCTAACTTGGGCGCAGGTATATCAGATGTTATATAACTGCATCATATATGATAATATCATTATTTTATTATGTGACTTGACTAATTACCTTTTAATTCATTACAACACTGTATTTTGTTCCAGTTATTTATAAAACTAGTTTGCTGCACCTGCAACCTCGTCAGATGACAATCTATTTGCCTGAGGTACGTAAAATATCGTTGGACTTCATGAGTCTCCCGGTATTCAATCCCAATGTGTTCAGTGAGGATGAAGATGATTTGCCTGGTAAGAATCAGTTCAAGTCTTGATCTGAGTATAGATTTATATACTGTAAGTTGTTGATCTCGATATACTGTCCTCTCTTTTCTAGTGATGGGACCCTCTGGAGAGTCAGCCGACAATCCTCAATGCACGGTCAATATTCCCATTGCCCCAATCCATAGCCCTGCTCAAGCCATGTCACCTACACAGAGTATAGGCCTTGTCCAGTCTCTGCTAGCCAATCAGAACATTCAGCTTGATGTACTCACCAATCCCACGGCAACCGCCACTGCAGCAGCTGCAGCGGCAGCGGCGACGGCAGCAGCTGCTAGTGCATCAGTCTCTGAGCATAGTCAGGACTCTGCGTCAGCACAGTACTCAGTACCTACAAGATACTCAAATCCTGGACAGGTGATACTCAGTGGACTGGAAATTAATAACATCCTGAGTGGAACTCTTCCTCCACCTCCACGTCATCTGCCGCAACAATCTCACCAACAGCGTCAAGATCATCAACAATCAAAGCATCAACAGCAACTGCAACCACAGCAACATCATCTGAAATTGCAACATCAATCACAGCAGCTGCATCAACATCAGCAGCAACTGCAGACGCAGCAACATCAGCAGCAACTGCAGACGCAGCAACATCAGCAGCAACTGCAGACGCAGCAACATCAGCAGCAACTGCAAACGCAGCAACATCAGCAGCAACTGCAAACGCAGCAACATCAACAGTCGCTGCAGCAGCAACATCAGCAGCAACATCAGCAGCAACATCAGCAACAACATCAGCAGCAACTGCAAACACAGCAACATCAACAGTCGCTGCAGCAGCAACACCTGCAACATCAGCAGCAACTGCAAACACAGCAACAATCGCTGCAGCAGCAACACGTGCAACATCAGCAGCAACTGCAAACACAGCAACATCAACAATCGCTGCAGCAGCAACTGCAAACACAGCAACATCAACAATCGCTGCAGCAGCAACACCTGCAACATCAACATCAATTGCAAACCCAACAACTGCAACAGCAGCATCACCAACTTCAGCAGCAAGTGCAGCAAGTGCAGCAGCATCAGCAACAAATTCATCAACAACAATTCCAACAGCAGCAGCATCAGCTGCAGATTCAGCACGAGCAAATGCAACAGCAGCAACAACAGATGCAACAACAGCAGCAACAGATTCGACAGCAAATCCAGGAGATGAGGCAGCAGCAGCAACAGCTTCAGCAGCAGCATCAACAAATACAAATGCAACACCAACAGATGCAACAACAGCATCAGCAAATGCAACAGCAGCTCAAAATGCAGATGTCCCTACAGCCTCCTCCTTCAGGGTATGCGACTTTATCCCTGCATCAGTTACAGCTAATGCCTCAAATTACGCATCCAGACCAGCCACCAAACAGAGGAGAACAAGTCCTCACCCTAAAAGTTCCCTCAAGACCACACTCATTTATTGAAATAGACACTCTTGAGGTTCAGATGCGCAAAGTAAACCCTCCACCACCATATCCAGGCACGGTGGTATCTGCTGCCGCAGCCGTCCCCGCTATTGCCCCTCCGGGTCTTCTTGTTAGCAATGAAAATGGCAATACGCTGTCAACGGATGCGTGTTTCACTAAAGACGAGTTCTCTCTTCACTCAGTTAGCCTCCAATATCCAACTCCACTGGGCTATGAAAGGATCACAACTTTTGACAGCAGTGGAAATGTTGAAGAGGTGTGTCGCCCAAGGAGACGTTTGATACGGAACCAGAATGCCTACGGGATGCAAGGAATGGGCAGTTCCGCTACACTAAAAGTGAGTTCATCTGAGAACAAGAAGGTCCTGTTGCCGTATAGCTCGGCAACCCTTAGTCGCCTCTCAGTGCCTAGATATTCTATACCGAGCGGAGACCCACCGCCATATCCCGACACGGTCAACCAGATTAATACAATCAGAGGTCCCCCTCAGAGAATTGACAGTGGTCTGATCATGCCACTTTGCGTCGGGATCGAAGAGAACCCACCTTGAAAGTTCCTCAAATGGTGGATGCGGTGAGGACACTGCCCACAAAATCCAAAATGAATGGTTCCCTCACGCTCTCCTATCAGCCTAGGATACCCTCGGCTTTGTATACGTGCACTCAGTGTAGTAGTAATAGCAGCAGCACTAGCGTAAGTGTCACTGGTGGAGGCACCAACAGCAGTGGAATTGCTGGAGGAACTGTGATCCGGCAAGAGTTTCCATCTGGCAAAGGGTCTCAACACAGCACTATAATCGTGCACTCCAAAAGTGCATCGCCATTAGCCTCCCAGTCCTCCTATAACCTCCTGAGTCCTATCGACAACAGTAGAGACAGAACTGTATACGTGAACACTGCCTTTACAGAAGACGAGACGCTAAGTCAACAGTGCCATCTTGAAAAATCTGTGCGCCATTTAACACTCGGGGATGTCAACTTGACGGTCAAACGGCCTCCACCTTACCAATGGGACTCTCCCGCAGCAGAACAACTGTGGATACCACAAGACCAAAATTTATTGCCTGTACCACCAGGTCCTCATAAGCCACCTTTTATACTTGGCCAACCGCATAACTTGGACATAAATCGTCTACCTTTTGTCCTTTCAACGAAGCATCCCACAAGTCCAAGTTCGATGACTCTCCCTTCACACTATCAGTTATCTCTTTCACCCTTCCCACCAGTGGTAGGGCATGGTGGACCTCAACTGCAGCCTTTGCAGAGTCCTGGACACCCATGTCCCCCCAATGACATGGTAGGATCTAGCCCTTTCAGCCAACCAGACCCAACTTTAGTCCTGCCTCCAGGTTATCCAGCAAATCTGACAAATCTAGGTTGTTGTACCCTTCCACCCATGTATCCAGGAGCCAGCTCCTGCAACAACTTACAGCTGCATCCAATGAGCTTACATCCCTGGAGCACATACAGCACTTGTCCTCCCATGCCGGACCATTCCGCAACACTTCCCAGTAAGACCCACCAGATCATGGAAAAGCCAGTACTCTCTCCCCCACCGCCTCCTCCAGCTCCTCCACCACCCCCTCCTCCACCTCCTCTTCCCCCTCCTCCTCCACCTGTTGAACACTTGAACCATCAAATCACCTCAGAAGCGGTTGCTGAATCTGGGGACGGCTTTCAGGAGCAGACTTCTCTAAACGAGAGTCCGATTCCACAAGGTGCAGAGAGGTTCAGCAAAAAGAGTCGTAAGCGTCTCGACAGTAGGGTGGAGGAGGCGAACATGTCTGGTGTCTCTGAAGGGAAATCAAAGAAGGATAGTCGCACACTCTCGGATTTCAATTCCCTGATCTCCAGCCCGAGGCTTGGCAATAGGGAGAAGAAGAAACCTAAAGGGCAGAAGGAATCACTGAACAAGGCAAAGAAACTGAGCCGGACGTCCAATGAATTCCAGGACAGCTCAGAGAGCGAGCCTGAACTCTTCATCAGCGGTGATGAGTTGATGAACCAAAGCCAAAGCAGCAAGAAAGGATGGAAGAGCAAACGTAATCTGAGGACAGCAGGCGAACTTGAGGAAATAAAGTGCCGCAAGGCCAATGAGAGAGAGGACCGTAGTCTTGGCAGTCAGGGCTTTGTCTATGTCATGGCCAACAAGCAGCCGTTGTGGAACGAAGCCACCCAGGTATACCAGCTTGACTTTGGAGGACGGGTGACACAGGAGTCGGCTAAAAACTTTCAGATTGAGCTTGATGGACGCCAGGTATGCAATTTTCTGAAATTAGACCTTAATTTGAATATACTGTATATCATCCATATAATCTGACCCATCATCTTCTGTTTCAGGTAATGCAGTTTGGCAGAATCGATGGCAATGCATACATCCTGGACTTTCAGTATCCATTCTCAGCGGTACAGGCGTTCGCTGTGGCTCTGGCTAATGTTACTCAGAGACTTAAATAGAAAACCTTTCTGGGATTCCCGTCCACGAGAACCAGTGGACTTGGACATTGAGATTATCGCCGAATGCGGATTGATAAAAACGACATAACAGTTTCTGCTGCCATTACGTGCTGCTGTCTGTGTAATGCCAGGTAGTAGATCTGAGACACATGGTCGCTTTCAGGCAGAGAATACACAAGTCGCACATCTGATTAAACAATAAATGTAGTGCTTTAAAGTACCTTTTTGTTAACAGAGGGACAAGCTGATTTAAGGTTCTATGTGAAACAAGTTATTTGCTTGTGTATTGATAGAATATGATTTTATTCATGAATTATTGATTTTTCATGTATTGTGTTATGGTGTGATTCAATGCAGAGCTAATCATTGAAATCTGAGATTGATGTTAGACTTTTTGGCTTGATATCCTGGCCCCTTATTGTTTTTTCTTGACATTTTGTGTGTCAAATTTAGATTTCTTATGTATAATCCTATATGTAAAGTGATATGTTTTTGATCATTGTTTGTCTTCAATAACTCAAATGCAGATTTCACTTCCATGAAGTGAAATCGGAGATAAAATAACCCAGTTAGGCTCGTATTTCCCCCAATATTGTGGTCATGCAAAATCTCACAAAATATGATATTGTCATTGCATTCTTTGCACACTGTTGTATTGCAGTATCCCCGTAGTGTCCTTTTTGAACAAGTCATTGCTTTTTAATGTTAACAAAAATCAGAGTTTAAACACTTTTCAATTATTGTCAAGTATATATAAATAATTCAAATTGTCATGTAAATTACATGACAGAAAAGTGATGTAGTTAAATCTACCTAAAACTTTTGTTGACGCGTGTTCAGTGTACCTGACCAATGACACTTTAGCACGAACTACAGTATATAGTATGCATTAATTTAGCCAAAAATGTCTTATTACTATGTAAATCTAACACACTGTATATTATGCAATGAGTGGAATCAAAATGAAACTGAAAGATGATGTGTAGGACAGAAGGTTTCCTCATTTCTAAGTTATAATGATCTGTTGCTTATTTTGATTGTAAGATGTTTCTTTACCACTTAAAATGATGTCCTCTATTATATTCAGTCTGATTGGTTGAACTTTTCTTGCAGCAATTGAGCTGAAACACTTGTGTTGGTAGTTGCTCAGTTCCTGAGTTTCCTCAGTAATCTCGGTATTGATTCACATTTGTTGTATATGAGTCAGTGGTTGGGAGTGAGGTAACTGTTGATATGGTCGACATTTTACGCACTTATTCTTGATGTCGTACGCTTTGATGATTTGTAGTTGCAGTTATTTCTTGCCACCTTTTTACTGGGATATTCAGGCCCAGTTTAAATGATGTGGAACGTGAGGCTTTAACTGTGCTTTATTGCTTAATGTACATTTTACAAATGTATTTCAAGGATGTCTTGGGAGCTTTAGAATGTGTGTGCACAGTAGACTTTGGGTCAATTAAATAAAAACAAAAATCAAAGTAATTTGATGACGTCTGTGAAGATTTCTTATATGTATTGTGAATGCATCTTCTCTGTGTAAACACTTGGTCAGATATACCTGTGCCAATGACATATGTTTTTTGGTCAATGTGGTTAAATAAATGATTAGAGTAACTTTAGAAAAAAACATTCAACTTTATTTGTAAAGCAGTTTGCTCAAAGTATGTTGTTATATAAGTTTAAAAAAACCCTTCGAGCAAGCTAAATGTTAGAGTGGTGAGAAAACACTTCGTTGTTTTTATTTAGGAGATGTAACTGCACTGACCTCCAGATGGTGCACTTGAATTTTGTTTCAATGAGACCTTCTAGTGTTTAGATTCATTTAGCGAGTCGGTTTGTTCGGACGGAGCCGTTCAAAGAAAAAGTCAAAAAAAGGACAGACAAACAACACTGTATTGTTGGAAAATATATAAGTACTATATCATATATTGACCGTTTGTAATACAAATATGTAGTTTCCCATTTCGCAGATTAGAGGTTAACACAGCGAATCCGTTCGATCGAATCACCCAGCGAGTCGGTTCACTAAATGATTCGTTCGCGAAACGGTTTATACTTGGTGACAGAAGAGCGGAAGAGTCACACAATCTCAGCGAGACCTTCGTGAAACTTAACATCAAGAAGAAGAAAGTCTCGGCGAATTTATAATGGAGTGCGATCAAGACAGAGGTCTGTTATTAATACATTGTTTGTAGGTTGTTACGGCGTTTTGAACACTGTCGTGAGGTGTGATTATTGTCGAGCATGCGCGAGAAATGTTACGTTGTGTCTTTACTCATGAATGGATGAGGTGGTGTTACATTGTTTCCTCAAACATAAATAAACGAATGAATGTTACTTTGTATCTTTAGTCGCTCGTGAATGAATTGTTACAATGTGTCTTCAGTCAACGTGTTGCGTTGTGTCTTCTGTCACTGATGAATGCACGCATTTTGACGTCATGTAGGTGGTCAAGGTTCAGCACGAGAGACCCCCGGCCCTAAAATGACAAGACAGCAGATATTAACACTTATTGCAATGGCTTCGATAAACTTCAGCTCAATGATCTGCTACTCCATTCTGGGTCCTTTTTTCCCAAACGAGGTACATTTACACCTGACGGTCACAGTAAATAGTAACACTCTTGTCTAACGTTTTACTCGCCAGTCTGGTTTTATTAGTATCACTTGTTTGCCAAAAACGCGGTTTGAAAATCTTGATTTGATTTGATAGTCCTGTGTTTCTTAAATGATGTGAATTGAAGTGTATCTGAGATATTTCTACCCGTGTTTCATTACTCAGGCAAAGAAGAAAGGTGTCAGTCAAGCTATGATCGGACTTATATTTGGCATCTATGCGTTATGCACGCTGGTGGGATCACTTGTCCTCGGTAAATATGTAAGTTCATCATTATTTTACTCTGATAAAAATGTCTCAGTCCTTTATAGTGGATTCCGTGCTATATCATGCTCTCGACCTTTTGTTTCAGATTGTCCAGGTAGGAGCCAAGTTTATGATCGTAGCAGGGTTGTTCGTGTCTAGTGGATGTACTGTGCTCTTCGGGTGAGTTTAAAACACTTAAACCAGCCTATGACGGTGTCCTGGTCTTTGCTGGTTTAAGGTAAATTGCTACCGTAAAGTAAAAGAAGTCAACAAATTCCTTTAGTTAAAATGTCTTGTGCTCAGGATTTGAACCTCAAATATAACCGACAGTTTGAAGCGTAACTGTGTCATGTTTATACATACGCATACGTGTGATTTATACAATCACTATTGAAATGTTTTGTCTTGAATCACTTGTTCTGCAGGTTTCTCGACCAAGTGTCCGATGGGACAGTTTTCATAGTTCTGTGTTTCATCACGCGCTGCATAAACGCCGTTGGCTTTTCTGCCGCAGTTACGTCGTCCTTCGCCGTTTCAGCAAAAGTGTTTCCAGACAACATAGCAACTGTTTTGGTGAGTTGTGCTGGATCGTTGTTTTCAGTGCACTTCATGTCCAAGAAGGAATCGGGCAATGGAAGCGTATTGTTTGTGTGACAAAGACGTGTTGTTTCTCCAGAGAGCATCTGTAGATGAAGTTCTTCACTGTCTCACTGGTTTCTCACTGGTTTCTCACTGCCCAGTTTGGAATGTTTTGTTAAGATGATTTGGCTGTGTGTAACAGTGATGTTTAATGTTACAGGGCTTTATGGAGATTTTTACAGGGCTTGGTCTGATATTGGGACCTCCATTAGGCGGTTGGCTGTATCAGTCATTCGGATATGAAATCCCATTTGTTGTCACGGGCTGTCTTCTGTTTGCCGCAGTGCCACTCAATATGTGGATTTTGCCGAGTTTTGGTTAGTGTGGCTTTTTTACCTGCGCTTCCAGATTATTTATATATGTATATATATAATATGCTGGTATGATGAAATGATTTGAAAAGGTATTTACATTTCACCACTCAGGAATGTGTGTCAGCTCTGTTTGTTTTTGTGATTGTTTGTCCTCGGACCACAGCGACAGACGTGTCTGTTTATCTCATTGTGTAGACGCAGTTCCTTCCCAGGATTCCTTCTTCAGACTGTGTACCAGACTAAAGATTCTTCTCATCTGTTTTGTGGTCTTCACTGTGAGTTCAGGAATTGGTTTCATGGATGCAACTCTGTCCATATTTGCTATAGAAAAGGTTGGTCATCTTTATTAGCCACTACACACGTCTGTTTGTTTAAAATTAAGGTTATTATTGTAAAGTAATAATAACAGTAAAACTTTGAAAAACATATCTGTTCATTGAAATCAAATGAAACATCGGCCTACATTCCATTCCATTCCATTTTCTACCGCTTGTCCGAACTACCTCGGGTCACGGGGAGCCTGCGCCTACATCAAGGCATCGGCCTACATATTACTTGAAAATGTAAACTAAATGACGACTTGAAATGTTGCCTTAGCAATATACTTAAATAAGTTACAAGCTGATGCATTACAATTATTAACTGTAAATAAATACAAAATAAAATAAAAGTGAAATAAAAAAATACATTAAACCCAAAAAGTAATAATAAAAATGCATTTATAAATAATAAAATAACAAAAATTTGTGAAAATTAAACTAACATTAACATTAAAACAAAAATACAAATAAAATATTAAATAAAAGGAAGCTTGAAATATGAATAAAACTGAAGTAAAAACTAAGATAACAAGGAAGGAATCTAAACCACATTGCTCTTTACAAATTGCTCAATTCGTGCTTCAAATCTGAAGTTATATAGAGCAGTGTGTTTATTCGGTTTCAGAGACAACAAAATAAACAAATGTCTTCCACAAAGAATCAATAACTGTTGAGTAGTTTTAATTACATTTATTTGAACAAATATACAAAAATTTCTTAATATAAAATAATATTAATATAAATTGTTATTTGAGCTTTCCTGTAGCTCAGTGGTTAGATCATGGCACTAACAATGCCAAGGTCGTGGGTTGGATCCCAGGGGATTGCACACACTTAGAAACAAATGTATAGTATAATGCAATGTACGTCGCTTTGGATAAAAGCTTCTGCCAAATGCATAAATGTAAATGTCATGTTATTGTTATATAAGAACCAAACACAGACTGGAAGTTACCTTCGGGCTTCTGATGAAATCCTCTATAACTGGTGTGTTATTTGCTCACAGCTGAATCTGAGTGCTGGAAGAGTGGGGTTGCTTATGATTGGACTGTCACTGCCGTATGGGGCCGCATCGCCCGTTTTCGGTATAATAAGCGATAAATATCCAGTAAGTGCTATCTATCATTATTTAGGGGTGCTGATAGAATTGATTTAATAATGGGTGTGATTCTTCCGCCAGTAAACTGATTCTCTGTGCAGTCCGTCAGGAAATGGATGATGGTGATTGGAGGAATGGCCACAGCGGTCAGCTTCTGTTTCCTCGGCCCACTTCCTGTGTTCCATATGAGAAGGTGAAGCACATGTCGTTCACTCAGTGGGTGTCTCAATCAGCTCTGTAGTACACTTGTGCACTTCTGAGGGGGTCAGCCAATGTCAAAGCCATTATTTGTCAAAGCCAAATTACACAAGTGAAATGTTTGTTTGCTCACCAACATGTCATTTGTATTTTTAGTGCACACTTCAGATTAAATACTCAAATGTACTTATTATAAAAATCTATAAGAGGCTGAATGAAAACGTCTTTACACCATATACTGATTCACTACATGGTGAACTTGGGAGAGGATTGACACGCATCCGATTGTTGCTGTTCTTTATGTTGATGTTCTTTGACAAAGCACTTCACTATAAGTGATATAATAATAAGTGCGACGTCTTCTGTGTCTTCAGTCAGCTCTGGCTCACCGTCCTCGTGCTGGTCGTGGTGGGATTCTCCGTATGCATGACCTGTATCCCCACCTTCGCTGAGATGATCGATTGTGCACAGTGAGGCAAATAAACCATTAAACACTCAGACATACAGCACACGGCTGAGTTATGTTTACATCGTTCCTCTCATTCTGCTGTGTTGCACTAGATTCCTGAAATAGTTTGAATAAATAGATTACGCCGTGAGGCTTCTACACACACAAAGGTGATATTGAACGGCTGTTGTTGTTCTTGCAGTGAAAATGGCTTCGAGGAAGGCTTGAGTACTCTGGGTTTGGTATCGGGATTGTTTTCGGCGGTGTGGTCTGCTGGGTGTGTATTGGAAGCTTTTATTCAAGAATATTCCTCACATTTCTCCTTCACAAAACCTAAAGCATCTTTATTTTATTTGAAGGATGTTCTTCGGCCCGACCATCGGAGGTTACATCACGCAAGTGCTGAGCTTTGAATGGAGCGCAGGGGTTCAAGGTGCACTCGCCTTTCTCGCTGTAAGTATAAAACTTTCCTATATTGGTGTAAATATCAGCCGAGGAGTGATGACTGCTGTGATGTATGTAGTGACTACATTTTCATCTTTACGTTATGTAGGCACTCTTTCAAGTAATATATTTCTCAATCGAGGAAATGCAAAAGAATAAGTAAGTATACTCTGATAGTATCCAGTAGTGTAAAGTTTTTAAGCAATATATAATTCATAATGTCTTGATTTCAGGCTGCAAAAGGCCAGCAAGACTGAAACAAGGTTATCTCAAGGAGAAATATCTCCTCTTCTTTCAAAGACAGAAGCGATCGCTGTTGACATCAGTTGAAGCTTCCTGCTTTTCAACGGAAGCACAAACTTTGTCATACTGCCGGTGAACAGGTGAATATCATTGGGAAGACAAACCCAGAATGGGACGATTTAACATCGATGGTCTCATAGTTTCAGATGGACAACATTTCCATCCAATGAATTATGGCACATTTGAACACGTTGTATGTTCTCTGTGTTGTGTTCTTAAATCGAATAAGAGAGGATTTGATAAAAATCATTATGAAGTCTGTTGATATATGCTGCACAGTTTAGCTTTAAGAAGCTGTTTTTATGACCAGCTTGAGATATAAAATATTCCTCATGACAGTAAAGACATTTTTAGTCGCCGTAGCCATCAGTTTTGCACATTTTTGATTATTGTATGCAGTAACTTAACATGAGCTCTAGTATGATCAGCACAGATACGTCATATACTAATATTTAAGACAATAAAAATGATATCAACTCAAGGGTACGTCATTTGTTAGCATTTATACAGTGTGTGTGTGTTTTGGGTACAACAGAATGTCGTCTGAAAGGTTGAAGGCTTCAGAAACTCTAATAGCTAGATGTGAGATTTGTGTTACTTAACATGGATTAGTCATATAACAGTAGTTTATCAACGACCCTTTACAACGTTCAGCTTTTACAGATTAACATGTTTTTTGTCTTAATCCATACAAACAGGCAGGATACAAATCCATATGTAAAGACTTTTAAAATAACCTTTTTATAATGTGCATTGCAATACACTGATATTAATAAACCGTTTTGGATCGTTGCCTCTTTTAAACCTGTGCTATTAAAATGAAAACAGTTTGAAATCATGAGAATTGATGACATTTGTCTTTTTTTGGCAACTAGTTTATTCCCTTCAGTGACCGGTGCAAAATGTTTATATTAGTAATGCAGTTCTGTTTGAGGTGTTGCTGTAACATTCAGAACTAAAATAAATCTAAAACACAAACACATATTTAAATAAAATATAAACTCGTATATCAGAGAAATACAGTAAAAAAAAAAAGTGTGCCGTAAAACTACATATTACAAATATCAGTTAGAAACGTACAAAATATAAATCTTCTGATATAAGGCCAGCTAAAAACACAAATAGAAACATACACAATGAAACACTTGATGCTCAGTGAGGGAGGTTAAGTCAGTGTGACGGTTTGTCTGGTTTGGGGAGAGGTCTCCACCTTCTGGAGGATGTTGAAGGCATCTCACGATCTGCCGAGAGAAGATCTTCACTACGCTTCACCTTCTTCTTCTTCTTTCTTGTTCTGTGTAGATCACAAGATCGACAGACATTATTCATGAAACACAAGCACAACAAGCAAATCTAAATGCCTCTTATTGCACTGTAGGGTCAATTTTAGTTTGCTAAAACATAACATAAAATAAACATTTCTTTATTTAGTTTCTGAAAATTCTCATTTCTATAAATGTAATATACGACATTAAAAAATGTCAATGTAAAAATGAGGGTGTACTGTGGGAATGGATGGTGAAAGCGTGAGCACAGTTGATGTATTTGTGGTGCGGATTTCAAAAATGAATGGTACTTTTTACAAAACTGAGGCCACTGATTGGAAACTCATGGGTGCGGTTTATTAATCTATGGACACGATTTGTTAAACAGAGTGAAAGAATTACAAAACTGTGGCCTTGGATCTGAAGTCCCCACAGGTCCTCAAGATGGAGCCTGCACCAAAAAGGTCACGTGTCTGAAACCCATGAATTGCCAAATGTTATCAGGCTGTTTATTCATACTTAGTGGAGGACGCCTCCGGGTCAGTGTCTAGTTCTGAGATGATTTTTAGTTCTCCAGACGCACTCATGGCTGCAGACAGCTGGGGGAAAACAAGACAATATCAGCATCAGCCAGGTGAAGCCTTTTTGATTCGTTTCAGTGTTTAAAACTCACTACTATTCAACGTTTGTGAAACATTACCTGGACTGGAGTTGCACGTTGGACTTCTGCTTCAGAATGATTTGACGCTGAAGGTTGTGCTTCTAAAGCTTGCGAAGGGTCCTCATCACAACCCCCTTCAGAAGACATACAGTACAGAGACATTACATTTATGAGTGCTCACTTCCTGTGTGATTTCCTGTGTCATCTATCTACCTTCATCAGCCACATAGGATGCTGGGAAATATCCCTCTTGTCCATTGACCAGCCGTCCAAACCACCAGCTGTCATTGTCTTTGTACAGCACATGGATGACGTCACCGCGCCGTATGGACAGCTCATCAGATCGGTTCGCTCTGTACTCATACAAAGATACCACCTGGAAAAGATGTCACACAGGTCTTTTCTTTGCGAGGTCAAAAACATTTATTAGTATTATTAGCTTTAGTAGAACAAACACACAAATCAGATAAAGTAATAATGAACCAAAGAAAGTTTACCGTGTCATGGGTTTGTCCAAAGTCTGTCTCTGCTTGTTGAGAGAATTCATAATCCATGAAACTCTGTAAATGAAAACCACAACCTCAGTTAATCAAGCAGGAATTAAGAGTAAATGCTGTAAAAACACTTCTTTTATCCAAACTCAAATTGCTGAAATATCCAAAATATCTGTTAAATTGAGGAGAATGTCTTACTTTCTGGTGTTTGAGAGATGGCGCTCTTCTGATGGGCTGCCCAACGGGGGCATAACCACCTGAGAGAAGAGGACGTCTTGACTTCCATAGCACATTAAAATTGACCTTTTCATGTCTGTTAGCTATAATGTCATTTATATGCCTGCGTTGACAAAAACTTCTACAACATTCCAAATAGACCAATAAGGGCTAGCTGAGCATTAAAGGATTTTATAAAAGGGTCAGTTATGGTCCTTGTTTCTCACTGGTTGAGCCAAGTTCTAAGCCGTTATAAAATATCCCCATTTATAACTGCTGACCGCATTACATCGCCTAAATATCACTTTATTTTATAAAACCTTGCTACGCATTTGGAATAACCGTTTAATAAAAGCAATAAGCCCCTTATGCTTCATAAAACTGATACTTCATCCAAAAATTAATTCTGTCATCACTTCCTCACCTTCCAGTCATTCCAAATGTGTATAAATGTCTTTGTTCTGATGAACACAGAGAAAGATATTTGGAAGAATGCTTATAACCAAACAAATCTCGCCCCCCATTGACTCCCATAGTAGTTCTTGTAGTTCTGTTGAACACAAATATATTTTGAAGAACGTGGGCCACTGGGGAACTTTTGACCAGCATTTATTTTTTCCTACTATGGGAGTTGAGATCTGTTTGGTTATAAGCATTCTTATCGAAGGTGAGGAAATGATGCCAGAGTTTTAGTTTTTGAGTGAAGTGTCCCTTTAATGCACAACGGGGAGGCCAAGAACCACCTGACGCGAAGAGCATTAAAATCCCTTAATGCTCAGCTAGCTGTGGATTATCCCGCTAATACCAGAGTCATTAGCCAAGTTAAAGCTGTTATTGATGTTTACAGTGTCATTTTTGATCAGTTCATTTCAAACATTGATCAAACTGACTGGAACTACCTGTGCATTAAACGTTCCAGCCAATCAGAATGGAGTTTTCAAACAGACTATGGTATAATGAAGTATATATAATCTAATGTATAACGTGTAGCAGAAGAACATACTGTTCAGTGAAGCGAGTGTCGCCTGTGGTACGAGGTGAGCCCTCAGCGATGTGGACATCTGTAGTTTGGAATGAGGGGACAGTAGAGATGGAGGAGGAAGATATGATGCAGTGCCCTGAAATATGAAATGACAAGAGCATGTTTGTTAGTAATTGTATGTTTTCTATTTGAAATTTGAGTGCTTCTTAAAGGGACAGTTCACCCTTACACACCATCATGTCATTTTAAAGCTGTTAGACTTTCTTTCTTCTGCAGAACACAAAAGAAGATATTTTGAAGAACGTGTCTGACCGAACAACACTGGACACCATTGACTTCCAGTGTATGGACTGAAAACCCATTGTGACATTATCTTCTTTTGTGTTTCACAGAAGAAAGACTTATATACAGGTTTGGAATGACATGAGGGTGATAAATGATGACAGAACTATTGAACTTGAGTTTTTAATGAATGGGACAAGCACACCCTGCTGACTGTGATATATCTGTCTGAAGGAGAATACCTGATTATAATTATTATATTAAAGCTCTCTACATATGATTTTATGAAATGAGAAGCTTTAGCCAGGAACCACTAATACTTACTTCTAGACTCCTTCCCACGTGAGACAAACCACCTTTAAAACAAATTTACAAACATCTACATCACAACTCATTTAATATGCATCGCCATATACAGTGTTGTTCAATTTCTTTTTTTAAATGCAGAATTCATCATATTTTGTACATCACTTGCCTTGTTCATACATCCTATCCACACTAGGAGATCTACGATGGGGCTCCTGTAAGAAAATAAAAATGAATGGAAAATTGACATCTGATAATAATCATTTCAATTAAAATGTTCACAAGTACAGTCTTTTTTTTTACCAGCACAGAATCCAGTTTCTGTTTGACCCGCTGAATCTTCAGTGACACGCGCGCTGTGCTGGCGAACCGATCCATTCCGCTGGCAGAGGGGTTCTGAAAGGTCATGACCTCTGACGGATTCCAGCCCGTCTACTGTCCGCAAACTCTGTCCGGTTCATCCCTCTCAAACTCTCCACCTCCATCTGAGCCACTGTGCACAAACACAAAACACACAGCGGGATCAGGTGACTCTGGCTTTGCTTCAAGGGAAAGTTCACCCAAAAATCCACATGTCGTTCCACACCTGTATCACAAAAGGAAGATATTTTGAAGAATGTTGAGAACCAAACAACACTGGACCCCCTTGATTTCCATTGTGTGAACACAAAACCACTGAGACATTTCTCAAAATATCTTCTTTTGTTTTGGGGTGACTCACCCTGCCTGTCGTACAGATAGAGTTGGATGGGCTGGTTTTGGCCGTATGCACAGAACGCCACCATGTTCTCATGAGGGTGAAAAGCTACGGCCCGAAGAGCAGAAGAGTAGCAGAGCTCCGAGTACACAGCCACCTGATCACCTGAGAAACAGAAACCCAAATGTAACCAGTGCCCTGATTTGAATCTCTCCCATGAACAGAGGTTTGGTACCTGTCTCTGAATTCCACACGTAAGCCTGTCCGTCTTCACTTCCTGAGAAGATGAAGCTCCCGCAGGGCGTAAATGTGCTGTTAACTCGGTCCCTGTAGTTTGTGGCACCAATGTACTTCTTCACTGCAAGACTGCAACACACCAAACATTATTCATCATCTTCTTCTCAAACTGCCTGAAATCTGACAGCCACGTTGTGTTTTTGAAAAATCAGGTCTCACGTTGACGTTAAACATCAGAAATATACATGCAGCAATTTACCAAATTATACCAAATCCAGAGCAGATCCTTACATTCTCAAATCCATGACTCTTAAAACGCTGTCTTTGGCATGAATTAACAGTCGTCTTCCGTTCGGATGCACCTCCAATGAGTTTATAGATATTCCCTGCAAATCGGCCTCTTTAATTTCCTGCAGACAAACAGCGAATGGATGTCAAATCCTTTGAAGGCTCACATCATGCTTGTCTAGGAACAATGCTATCTGCATTCTCACCCTCTCTATACTCCAACGACTGGTCACGCCGCCTCGAGATCCATCCACGACCTTTGTTCCCCAAACTATGATGATCCCAGAATTATCCGCTGAAAACATTCTGCTCCCTGTGTGAAGACCAACACATGGAATGACCTCAAACCTTTAAAGTGACGGGCAGAACTTCGTGTTCTGGATTAAGACGTGCCTTCAGTGTCGAAACACAGCGTGTTGATGAAAGTCTTGTGTCCATCAAACTCCTGCAGAAGTTGTCCGTTGGCGTCCTGTACGTCCACGTTCCACACCCTCAGAAGTCCGTCGTAACCCCCGGTCACCGCTACACCCTGAGCCTGTGGGTGATAGCGGGCGCAGTAGACGAATGAAGGGTGAGGAAGAGTTTTATGAGCGAATGTCTGCAGGCAATCAAGGTTCCAAACTCTGAAAGAAAACATTACAGTTTACAAGTGCATTCTGGATATATACAGCCGCGGGAAAAATGAAGAGACCATTTGAAACTCATTTTCAGTTTACAGGTGTGTTTACGTAAAATGATCATTTTTCTTTCATTCTGTTAACTACTAACAATAGTCTCTCTGCATTTATTTGGAGAAAATGAAGACTGGAGAAACAGGTGAAAATAACAGAAAAGATGCTCTGTGTCGACCTCAAATACTGCAAAGAAAACAAGTTCAGATTCACTTTCAGGCACACAACAGTCCTATTTCTACACGTATTTAGGAAAGTTCAAAAAAGATTTTTTATGTGATAATCTGGATTTTCATCACAGTCTTCATGTGTCTTGTCATTCTGTAAGCTCTTCATATTGCTGTTGGATGTCTTTATGTCACTCCTGAGGTTCCAAACAGACACTGGGCTGGAATGACCACAAAACTTCCTAAAATGCTGATAAAAATGAACATTTGGAATGGTCTCTTCATTTTTTCCCCGGCTGTGTTTGTGATGTTATTAAATAAAGGAGCAAAACGTCCACCTACACAAAGAGTTCTGAAAGAGAGGATTACCTTACTGTTCCATCAGAAGATGCTGTTAGTAGTCCTCTGTCATCTCTGGACCAGCAGAGATCATACACAACACTGAGGTGGCCATTAAAAGATGCTAAAACTTTCCCAGATGGAATCTCATATACTGGAGAGAGACACAAGACTCAGAAACGGAAAACTTGGCAAGCTATAAAATGCTTTTTTATTACAAATGATATTATCAGCATCACAATTTGAGCATTGTAAATGTTATTACTATCACAGAACAGAAAATAATTGCTTTTTATCATCTGAAACGCCATCTGAAATAAGCCACTTGTTCACACGCCCACAAATGCTGCTATGCCGGATAGTGCTATTGGTTATTTTAAAAAGGGGCGGAGCTACTCAGCATGTGCCCAGAGAGGATCCGTTTCAGAAATCTGAATTTACGTCATTGAATTTTGAAATGACGTCAAATAAGGCTGAAAGTTTCAGGACACTTCAGTGGGGCTTTAAGAACTGAACGGACACTGAGGAGGCCGTGATGGACTAGTATGAGATGCTGGTTTCTTACTGATGATGGGGAACACGTCTCTATCTGCACACACTGCCGCTAGCGCCCGTCCATCATGAGAGAAGCGTAGAGTAAAACATCCCATCTGACCACCCCCGGAACGAGTGCATTGGTTTATTGGGGATGCGACACACCTGTTTAAATAAATGATTAGAAAATCCCGTTGTCAGCCTGAACAAACACGAGGATTACCTCCACACATCAGTCAAAACAAACACAACCTGTCCCGGCAAGCGACTCCACTTCATGGTTTCTGATTTGGCCCCATGTAGCAGTGTGCCGGCTCTGTTGGTGATCTCGTTCTGAAGCTCGCTGTACGATGTGCTGCCTCTCTCCTGCTGTAGAGCCGTCATAGAGCGGACACCTGGATCCACCTGTCCGACAAACACACACGACCTCACTGATTCTGCATTCTTTCTCTGCTTCACGATCTGACGTGCCGTCCACTCACGTGTTCTGGAGGTTTGATGCCCTTCACCGTCACATATAGAGTGGAAGAATATTTGTTCCTCGGATACTTCGACCACCACTGGAATACATCAACGGTCTGGGGCAGTTTCTTTGCTCTGGCGGGTGGACAGTACAGCTGGAGACGCAGTTTGGTGTTGACGTTCAGAACACCGTTGGTTCCTACAAGCTGTAGAAAACATTAGAAGAGCTTGGAAATCGCTGGAAATTAACGACCAAACCACCAGGACTGACGCTATCCAATGTTATCCCAACGACTTCAAGCTGTTCATTCAATCAGTGTGTGTGCGCTACAGAGACAAATACCCTCAAAAAAGCCCAGGCGATCTTCCGAAATCCCCGCTCAGGTTGGTCAGCAGAGACGTTTGTTCGGGCTTCCTCCATACTGATGAAATCCAGAATCTAGAAAAGAGAATAACATCAAAAGCTCTTCGTGTCTCTGCCTGTTTTTTTTGTTCAAAAACCAAGAATGCAGAGATCATCTCAGAATGATTCATAAGACACACCAACCTCAAAAAACAGCAGCACTCGAGGAGATTCATCCTCATCCTGCACGAAATAACCGAAGCGTTCGTTGAAGATGATCAGCTCGTCCCACTCTGGAACGGTGGTTTTGTGTTTCTTAAAGTCGAAGGGTTGAGTGATGATGGGCAGGACGTGCTCGACGTTCTCTTGTTCATAGAAGGATGAAACGTGACGGTTGCTGTGCACAAAACGTTTTCATTATACAAGAATACTACATATATGGCTTTTGGTCCAGACAGTACTTGCCTGTCTTCCTTCTTGACATACTGTCCTGTGACCTCATCGACCACGTGAACTTTGACCATGGGGTGAGACACCAGCAGGTGTGTCTTCAGTTTGTCTGTCCTGTGGATATAAACTCCCAGCACCAGACTGTGGTCAAACGACGGCTTTTCTTCTGTCTGTTCCTCCTCGACAATCACTGCAACCAGTTTTGAAAGATATTGTTTTGAATATAACACCCAGAACGCATAGAAATATTTTTCTGTTTGATATGATAATTGCATGTTTCCCCGTGAACTTTTGTTTGACAAGAGCATGCACAAAGAATAACATGCAGCGGCGATGTATTTTTCACCAACACAGATCACTCGTCGTACCTTCCTTCCGTTTCTTTTTCTTTTTCACTTTAGGTTTGACTGTGTCCTCTTCAAACTTCTCCACGACATCTTCCTGCACACTTTCTGTCTGGTTATTCGCCAACAATTCAGCCTGACTACAAAAACCAAGCAGATTCAAATCTAGGGCTGTTAAACGATGAATCGCCATTAATCTCATCCAGAATAAAGGTTTGTATTAGCGTAACAAATCTCTGTGTATTGTGCATACACATTTTCGTATTTATAAACACATACACTTACATTGAAGAAAAATATAAAAATCAACAAATGTTTATATATAATTTTAATGAAATATATATAAATGTATGTGTACCTGTATGCGTTTATAAATACAAAATAAATAGTATCAATAATCATAAACACATCATGCATTATCCTTTTTAAAAGACTTTGAAATGTTTGAAAGACACATCTTTTTTTGTATTATAAATTACAGCAATTGTATATTATAGAATTCTACACTCTTTATAGACTGTTATTTTATGGTTTTAATAAGTAAAACTTATAAACACATAACCTAACCACATGCATAGAAATAAATGTAATCAACTTAATTCAACAAGGTGAAAAATAACTGGATATTGTGTAAGATGGTTTTAATTGTTATCATGTAAGAATGCGTTTTGTTTTTACCTTGTATCTCCCTCAAGTTTGTTTGATTTGAACTTTTTCTTTCTCTTCTTCTTCTCCAGCTCATTGTTTAACAGCGGATCCTCTTGTCTCTCTGTGAGCTTCTTCGTGCCCGCGTCTTTCTCCTCTGCCTTCAAGATCTGATGCTGGTACTCCTGTAAATAATCATCTTCTGTCTCCGTCTCTCCTTTCTGTGCAGTGACATCACTTGCTCCTCTACTCTTCCCTTTTCTAGCTCTTCGACCTCGTCCTGCATGTGTTTCAGTTTTGATGTCTGCTTCTGCCCTCTTATCGTCCTCCTCGTCATCTTTAAAGGGTGTTTTCAGAGGTGGAAGTTTCCTTCTGCTTTTCTTTTTCCCGTTCGTCGATGTGGGCTCTTCCTCGCTGGCATTATGGATTGCGTTGGTCTTCTCCGAGACCTCCCTTTCTCTGCGTCTGTTTTTGGTGAACCTGGGGCTGCCATGAGCTGGATCATACGTGTTATGGAGGATGGTTTCGTCATCCTCTGTGTCTTTACTCAAATCAAGGTTCTTCTTCAAGGTCTGAAGCTGAAAGATAACACAAGAGTAAAGTGTAATGAACCGATTACTAAAAATCTGATCTATGAAATTAATTCCCAACTCAACATACCACAATGATTTCCTGAGACTGGTCAACGGTCTGCTTGGCTTTGGTTTTCTGTGCAGGGGGATTTGTGTATCTCTTTAACACTTCATCAAAGCGAGCTTTCGTCTTAGCCCTCACATCACTTTGACCTGACAGCAATTTAAAGACATTTTAATACAAATCTGACAATGTAAGAGCGTATGTTATCATGAAAAAAGCTCAAATATGAGAGATCTTTACCTGCTGGCATTCTGATGTACTCTGGACAAATTCATTCTGAAAACGAGTCCTAAGGCTGAAATCATCAAAAACAATAATTGATTTAAAAAAGAAAAGGTTCAAATTAGTATTTAACATTAAATAACAATCTTTATATCCCCATTTAGTTATAATCACCCGAAAATAGTTCCTTGTGCTAGCACAACTAATAAGTTAACGGGGCAGTTAGTGATGACCTCAAAACCAACACAAAATATCTTCTTAAGTCTTATTCTAAGGTCCATCAACACAAGTACTGGCAATAAACAACACAAATGTCATCTGACTGTAAGGCGGATCCCAGTGTTAAAGCAGAATGAGTGACTGTGAATCAGCGGTTGCTCTTGTTGTGGCTCCGCTAAATCGCAAACGCTAGCAAGAAAAAAAGAACCAAACAAATCACTGCCGGCCCAAAGCATGATCATATACAAGCGAACGGCTCATTGTACATAAACTCCTGCTAGTGGAAATGTTTCTGTGAGAGAAACGCACTTCAGATGCTGTAAACCTCTGAGGAAATCCACACATATCTGCTGTAGAGAGTTCGCGAATGATTTCAGTGAGCGGCCATTGCTGCGAGACCGTTACCCAGAGCAACAACAACAACACGCTAAGCCCCGCCTCCTGCGCTCAGCCCAGCCAATCATTATCTCCGGTGCCGAGACGTAGGTTCTTTAAAACAGAATAGATAACGACAACATTTTTATTTAAATTTTGTACACATTAAAAGTACATTTTTATTTGTATTAGGAAAACGCGTGAATAAAGAGAGCTCTTTGAAACATTATATTGAATCCAAACTAAAAACAAGAAAGCTCGTAACTTGTGGCGCTTTGAAAGCTTTTTAACATAATACATGTTTGTATATTCTCTGTTCTTTTCTGGCAGTTAATGTTAATACTGTGACTTGACTTGTAACTAAATAGAACTTTAATTATAAACCAATCAAAACCGTTTCGGTTTGTTTTGTTTAGGCTATTATAGTGGCAACAACACGACAAACGCAAATGTACAAAGTTTCTCTAACAACTCACATAAAAATACTGTATTACACTTTAGTATTTGCTTCAGTAAAGTTCTCATATTATTTTCTCCGTTAGGTTAAATCGCTTCGTCCTCACTTTGGCAACCTGTTTTTAAACTTTAATGAACACATTCATTTAGTCTTTGTTTTTAAAAAACACAAAAAATGACTCGTGCATATGTGATTAGTTATTTTATTTTCAAAAAACACATGAACCACTCAACAGGCCATTACATAGACTAATAATTCATAAATACATTTATTTTCAAGTGCTCGGTGGGGTTTTGCAACGCGTGTACGTGTCTCTATTGAATAAGACATTTCATTATACAGTTTTTACAGACAGTTTTAAGCATCACTCGATCACCTCTCTTAGAGAGCAAGCCACGAACAGTCTCACGCTGGAGGAGTTTTGTCCATGGAGCATCCGCACTTCTCAACAATCATGTTAGGAAATTCTGCCACTTCAATTTCAGTGTAATCTCCTTTCTTCACCAGGTACATCATGGGCAACGGCGCGCTCTCCATCACAGCGCACGTCCTCTGCCCGTAACCATAGAAACCGCGCTGAGGCTGCTTGCATCCTCCCGCGCAGCGGAACGCCTGGTACCCGGCCGGCTCGATGATCCAGTACTGTGTCCACGTGAGCTCACGGAAGTTTATGAAGTGCTCGTCCCGACAACACTTGCTGCTGTTTGGGCTGGAGTTGCAGTTACCTTGGGATCTATGGAAATGAAAATAAAAGATTTTAGCAAATGATTGACACACTTTAAGTGCAACTGCTTTTATAAGAATGCTAAATGAGGTGGTGTTAAGAAACAAAACTCACCCATATTCATCCAGGTTCAAGGTGTAGAACACAAGTTCTGGCGTGCTCGTGTCTTTCTCCAGGGTGTTCTCTTTTGGGTCCTGTGTGGCGAAGCGCACTCTTTTGGCCATCTCGGCTGCATAGCTACCAGGCCTCTCTCCCTCAGTCCACACTTCCAGGTGCAGAGGTGCATTCTTTTTGGATTTAGACCAGTAATGAATCGCCTGAGTCACATCGAAGCTTTTCCAGCCAGTTTCATGGACGGGAACCAATCTGTCAAAATAGCAAACAAGGACACGTGAGTTTCTGTTCATGCACTTAAAGATGTGATAATTGTGTAATCATTGCAGTTCTCTTTTTGCATAATGTGTATCATACCGTGAGTCAACCAGTGATGTTCTATTAGAGCCGTTTCCCAACAGCTCCACCCAGTAGATGCTGACTCTGGCGTTGTTGATGGGTCTGTGGTGTCTTCGCTCTGGTTTGGATGGGTTCTGCATTACTGTCTGGAAAAGTTTCAGTTCTGCCATAGTGACCTCCGTGTTTTCTTGCAACCTGTCCTCCATGTCAAACACGAGACGCTGTCGAGTTGTGTCAGAGTACATGACTTCTCCTGTTATATCTGTGAAATGCAAAACATCCGTTAGGTCACTATTATTGCGATTTACATTCTGGGAAATGTCTAGTCACTGTTTCCTTTCTAGAAACTTCGAGGGACCAATTACACTTATGTTTTAAATAAACCAATAACCTAATTCTAAATACGTAAAGTAAAGTATTAACCCGTTTGGTACGGTCAAAAAGTGGTAGAAATGTTAACGTCAATTAAAACATGTCACCCACCTGCACTCCCACGAATGCCTCTAAGAATTCCTGCCAAACTTGGCAGAGATCTCCTCTTCCTCTTGTTATGCAGTTTCAGCATAGACAGATACTTATTCTTCATGTGAGCTGGGATGACCACATTTTCCAAATCCCTCTTCTGTATCCTGGGCAGTTCCGTTAATCCCAGTTTTTGAAGGAAAGCTTGCTTCATATTCTCATGGTCGAATCCTTCTGTGAAAGAAATCAGCGTGGCACAACAAACGAAAAGCTGGATGAGTAAAGCCATGCTTGATCTGCTGGTGATGCAACTGCGGCTCTCCGGGCTGAATGACAAGTTTGAAAGTCGCTGGTGGCTTATATACATGCGGCCCCCCCACATCCCGTCTGGCTTTTCACACCTTGACAAAGGGGAGGCAACCAAAAAAAGACACCCTTCAAAGCCATGTCCCATTTAGGCCAGCTTTTGTTGTTCATGGCTTTTTTATTTAGGGTTATTATTCATCCTTTTCTATATTTTTTTGTGTGTATTTAATCAATTTAACTTGTTTTTGAGAATGTTTTATAGATCTTTAGACAGTATGTAAAAATGTTTGAAAAGTATATATCAAGAAATGTTTCAGTAAATTTATTAAACCTTTAAAAATCATTCTAGTACTACAAAATGCACCATTAAAAATGGCAATAGGCAATATAACACAGCATAATAATTCATTTTATTTATTCACATTTATTTGGGCTGCACTTCAGCACATTCCCTTCCACTTTCCAACCTTGACCATCTTTGGTAAAAAAACCGGTAGTGAGTTTGAGGGGCACGGGAGAGAGGAAAGTGTATTCAGAAATGACCACCCCTGCTGTCTTATAAGGCCGAGTCTTTCCTCCACAAACAGAGGCGGTATATTCTGAAGTGTGCTCAGGGGGATGTGGATTGGAAAGAGTTTTCTCAAGGGGGTGATTATCTATTACTATAGCAAGACTGCTCAGACCTCTTCAGTCCTACCAACAGAGGGGACTGAAGTCACTCCAGCCTGCACTTGTGTATTGGGGCCGCAGGTTGTCTTGGACGGCAGACAATGACGCCAGGAACGGCTGATGATGGATCATGTCACGTCAGACAGCTAAGCAAATTTACTTGCTACACAGCCATGTTTTCATGGTAATTGTGTTATTATCTGACGCTGTTTGTCAGGATGGTAAGACGAGCACAATCCAATGTTTACGAATCAACATGCCTATTATTATTCAAACAAGCAGTCAACAGCACGACAAATTAACAAACTTCTCAGGCAGTTTTACATTTGATTAATTTTGTCTTTGGAAAAGTTCAACATGGTGGAAAAATGTGTTTGTGTGGCAATATTAATATTGCTTCGCTATTTATGTTTTTTTTTTGAGAAATTGAAGAAATTGATGTGCAGTAAAATAAAAATTCATTTTCTTAAAATCTCATGTAACATTTTCCTTATTATTAAGGGCATTACATTTAGCCACACAAATTCACCTATTATAACAGACATTGTGTGCTAGACATGTTTTGTAAATGTGTTTATGCATAAACAACTTTTTTTCTCATAATCTCGCAACCTTCATTTCACAAGACATAAATGCAAAAAAAGTATCAAATTATGTATAATTTACTTCACCTTATCTATCTATTTCTAATATAATATACTTAAGACTTTATTACTAAAATATTTTCTATCTAATAATTATTATCAACTTTCTTCATTGACAGGATAAAAGTATATTATTTATCTACATAAGAGTATTTTGTTCATCTACAAAATTCATTAATTATATAATAGATTGTGTGCTATGTTTTTGTAAATGTGTTTATGCATAAACATATTTAACTATGAACTATAAAATCTATCTATCTATCTATCTATCTATCTATCTATCTATCTATCTATCTATCTATCTATCTATCTATCTATCTATCCTCACGCAAGACGATTGTTTTCACTGGTAAATTACGAAGGTTCCTTGCATGATGTTTCATGAGACAGTCCGATGAAATGGTATTGAGGATTATTGTTTTGAATACACAGCATCATAACAAAAGATCTTAGGCCTTCGACTTTCAATGACTCATTAAGTTAACTTATACCCATAGACGGTTGTTTTAGCGGGCGTGGCGTTCGCAATCGACTTTCTTTGATTCATCGACGCTGCAGATCAATTAATTAGATGATCTAGACTGAAAGTGGCATTTCTCATATTCTAATAGCATATGAAAAGGGATCAGAAGGATTAAACCAACAACAACACTGTCCTTCATTTTAGCCCGTTTAATCAAGAGCCCAATCAACACAGAAGGTGTTAATGATGAACAATATGGAATGTGTTCATTGAAACTGGCCCTGTTACACTCACAAGACCGATGTGTGTACTGATGGAGGACTTTATTTGATCCGCTATCAAGACTAATAGAAATGAAATTAAGTTATGCACTTCACCAGACAAATTGTTAGTAGGTCTACAACACAGTCGCGATTCGATTTTATGGATTGAAAGTCCGAGGTGCTCTAGAGGAGGGGTTTCAAACTGTATGATGCCAGGGACCGCCAAATCCCCTTTTCGAAAATATATATCAATCTATAGTTTTCCTGTGTAAAGAAACGTTTTGTGTTGGAATAAATAGTCAATAGAATATTATAAAGACAACACATTGTTTCTAACCCTAAATAGTCGGCAACAATTTCACTTCAATTTCAAAAAATAAACTATAGTGAGAAAAACTCACTAAAAAGATTCAAATATAAACAATTCTGGAAACTATGTAAAAAAAGCAGATAAACACAGTGGACTTCTGGAGAAAATATCTGGGGGACCTCTTGCATCCTAATAGAGGCCCCCTGGGGGTCCCCGGACCCCAGTTTGAAACCCCTGCTCAATGCATCATTTACAAACTTTTATATATTCCTTTACGCATGTTTTTCTCACATTTTTGTAAAGAGGTAGTCATTTATTGGTATTTATCCAAAGCAATTTACAGTACTTCTAATCTATACCTTATTGTCGGTGATCATCTGGGATCGAACCCATGATCTTTGCGCGGCTAAAGCACTTGCCTGAGCTACAAGATTTGTAACTTGTAAATTAATATTGTAATATATAATTGACATATTATGTTTTATGCAATATTTGTAATATTTATATTTATATAAATATAAATAACAATGTTATGCAGTCAATTAGAAAGCAAATAAAATGAGTCGTAAATACAGTAAAGAGTGCGTATCCATGGTTTTGACAGCAGGAGGCGCTGCTTTTACATTGTATCCGCAAATCAAAATTCGCGTATTATCGGGACACAGCGAATGTTTTCTGTCCGCAGGGGGAACCCTGACATCTGCAGACCTGAACGAAATGTACAGAAACTTCTCCCATATCCCATTCCCATATTCCCTTCCCGTCACAAAGATGCCGTACATAAATACATTTTAAATAAAGATGCCAACAGAAGCATCTTGCTTAAATTAAACTGCTCAATTAAAGGTGTAAATTTAGATAGATACAACTAGGTGTGAATATATATATATATATATATATATAGATAGATAGATAGATAGACAGACAGACAGACAGACAGACAGACAGACAGACAGACAGACAGATAGATAGACAGATAGACAGATAGATAGACAGATAGAGATAGATAGATAGATAGATAGATAGATGTACATTTTAAAATAAATGTGCACCAACGACCTCCACCTAGGCTGCCCCCATCTCCCATCCAATGACCCCACCCCCATACCTACTGGCGAGTAAAAAAACAGCTGGTGTGTGTACACGTTTAGTGTGCTGTATGTATGCATATGTATGTATATGCATGTGTGTTTATATAATTTAGATTTTATATTGTGTGTTTTTCTGCATTTGTGAAACTGAGCTCTTTAACTGGCTGCATGTGTGTTTTTGTCGTTGTGATCTTATTTATCTGATGTGTCTCTCTGCCTGTTTGTTTGTGTTACCTGGATGTGAATGTGATCTGTGTGTGTGTGTGTGCTCTTTAGATGTCTATGTATCTGTATGATTGTGTGGCCTCTAGTTCTCTCTCTCTCTCTCTCTCTCTCTCTCTCTCTCTCTCTCTCTGTGTCCGTCCAGTCGCCATGTTTCTCCGCATCATTCCTCAAACACATTGACTAAACGGCGGCGGGCAGATGAGACACAATTACCCCCGTCACCCTTCATCCACACTATCACCGCCATCATCCTCCTCATCTCCATCACCACCATCACCATCATCTGACGGACTTTATCCCGCGCCCAGGACTTATTTTATACGGAATTATCCACGAAAAAGGACTAAAACTGTGAAAAACGAACCGATACTTACGGTGCCTTGGAAGAACTTCGCTAAACTCACTTTCATCGGATATAAACATACACGATCTATCTTATCCACACATGTAATGCCCGTATCACATTTGAGCTGCATGTCATGTTAGTTTCATGGGTTTTGAGGGAAATTTCCCACAGGACGAGCTAAAACCAGTTAGCCTGTTAGCCGAACGTCTTTATTAGCCGGATCATTAGCATCAGTTATTTTAACCCATTAAAGTTGATCAAAGTGGAGGTATTTTTAAGTGTACACGGTTGACATGTCTTGACACTAGTATTTACTTATGTTAATACGTGTTTTTATTGTTTATATAAGAGATAAACAGCCAACAGACATTGTGTCGCGAGATGATGTCGTTCAGCTAGTTAGCTCGAGTGGCTACTGAAAAAGGCAGCAAATATTTACAAAGATTAAGTATTATTTTCTTTAAAAAAAACATACACGAGCATTGTGGGCAAGTGGTTTAAACTGTAATTTTCTTTCTACATTGATTTGTTAAGCCTCTGTGCCACTGAGTTTATCACTAAAATAAAAATGTAGTGAAAAGTTTGGGTATGAACATAACACAAGTTTAGAAATGAATGCAGATTAAACCTGCGTTTTAGTGTCATGATGGGCCTATAGTTGTTCAAAGAGCCACTTCAAAGATTTGACGTATTTGCCTTGGTCTCTACTAAGACACTAAGAGAACTGTATTATACATTTTGGGCTGTCACTCGGGTTTTGAACCATGTCTGGTGAAGTGCGTTTGAAAAAGTTGGAGAAACTCATCCTGGATGGACCTGTCCAGTCTAATGGACAGTGTTTTAGTGTGGAAAGCCTTCTGGATGTTCTCATCTGTCTGTATGACGATTGCATCAACTCCCCACTCAGAAGAGAGAAGAATATAGCCGAGTTTTTAGAATGGGGTAAGACATCTGTTTATTGTCTTCTTTAAACCATTTGAGGCCAATGTATTCCTGATTAAGCCATATTAAATCATTGCATTTCACGTTTAAACCATACGAAACCAATGCATTTCATGTTTCCAATGCATTTCCTTTCCAAACAATTTGAAACTAATGCATCTCCTCTTAAACCATACGAAACCAATGCATTTCATGTTTAAGCTTTATGAAACCAATGCATTTCCTTTCCAAACAATTTGAAACTAATGCATCTCCTCTTTAAACCATACGAAACCAATGCATTTCATGTGTACACCCTAATAAATCAAAGGATTTCCTGTTTTAACCATATGAAACCAATGCATTTCCTTTCCAAACCATATGAAACCAATGCATTGCATGTTTACACCTTATGAAGCCAAAGCATTTCACGGTTAAACCATATGCAACCAATGCATTTTATGTTCATTTCACATAAAACCAATGCATTGGTTTCATACACTGCTCTTTTAACCAACCATCATAATTCATCGCATCCATCTTAATTCAATCTCATCTTGTAGTTCAGACCGTAGCAAACTTTGTGCAGGTGCTGGAGTTTTAATAATGAGCTGTCATAATAAGGACATTTTACTGTTGTGAATATAACAACCGTCTTTAAGTCACATTGGGCAACACTGGATCATAGGTGTATGTGTACAGCCCTGGAAAATCAAGTAGAAACATGCCGTTAAATACTGAGCCATCATACCAGCATGCTGAGCTCTTTATCATAGGGAGTGAATAGAAACTAAAGGGTGTGAAATTCATGTAACTTTGATTTCTTATTTGTTATCGGAACATGTGATTCAGTTTTTATATGATATATTATTGATGTTTATGAATATAAACAAGTTAAAAGATTGCAGTTAAATATTAGGGCTTAGTTAGTTTAAAAAGCTCTGTGAAATATCTAGTGCTTTTGGCCTGTGGGAAAGTATTCTGACACTGAAGATTCTTGTGCTATTCACTGTCTTGGTAATTGATCAAACCGGATCTCTATAGGAAAGACTATAGCTGAGGAGTCTATGTGTAAGGTGGAACAAGACCTTAGGTCATACTGTGACAGATTCTCTGTATGTGTATTACACTGCAGACATATGAAATATGAATTCTTCCTCTTTTGTGTTGCACAAAAACATCTCTCCGAGTGTGGAATATGATGTAGGGTTTTCCTGGGTGGGAAGATTGGTCACGTGACGTAAGGAGTAAGTCCTGCAACATTAATAATTGAAGAAATTTAGAGGACCCGTCGTGAACGTAAGCATTAGGAAGTGCAAATTTGTTGATTGTAATATAGACTAATATGTTGTGGAAAGGCTGTATAGTGCTTGAGTTCTCTGTTTAGTGTGTGCATGTTTAAACGGGGACCACCTGACACAGCTTTACCCGTAAATATGACTTTAAACTCATTACGTTTTTAAGTCAAGCAGGAAACGTCCGGAGCGCTCCATCACATTCCAGCGTGAATGAACATAGTGTGCTGGTTTATAAGTTTATTTTGCGGCGTGACTCCCAGCAACCTTACATGCCGTTGTGACTCAGTAACGAAATGCCAATTATAAACATTCCGTCCCTAGAGACAGAAGTCATGATGCACTCAGTGTAGTTTCAACAAGCATAGCAATATATATATATATACAGTATATATATCCATGAACTAGCTTTGATAAACAGGGAATTTGATTTCAAATTGAAATAAACAGGCCCCTAATATATTCTGCTTCCAAGTATACGTTGGTGAAGTTCATCTGTAGTGTCATAAAAGTGCCAATTCGGCACTCCTAGGTTTCTAATTGTTACCCCGATTTCGCTTTCCTGACAAACAACTTTCCTGGCGTTCCTTTAGTTTACTCAGACATTCTGTTTATGTTTTGATGTCATGACGTCAAGGCGGTTCTCTTACATTGTCGTTTTTATCGATTTGCATGTAACGATTTTTCTATCTTTGCCTTTTGGTATATGTAAACACCCTGATTAATTCATGGGCTCTCTGGCACAATGTTTCTTTCACAATAAAAGAGGACTTTTATTTTAAGGCAAATGTGGGAATGTGCAAGTCACAGATGCGGTTCAAGCCCAACTGTTTGAAAGAAAGGGCTGACTCGGTCAACAGTGACTCGCAACCACCCTCTGGTATTTCAAGAAGCCCCCCGTGCACAGCGAGTCGGCCCGGACAGCTGCTTTGAATTGACAGCCGGGCTGTCGAATGTGTCTGTACCGCGAAACAGTCACAACATCATCTGCTCTTTCTCACAGCTTTCAGATGTACTGGTTAAGTTTATTATTTTTGCTTGTTGAGTTTTGTAACAGGTCAGACAGGTCTCATAGTTTGGGATTTAGTGTGTATGAACTTTGGGAGGTTCCTCGTATTTAATGTTAAATCCTAATCGCTGGTTTTTCCTTTATACGGACTCCTTCTCTGTATTAGGGCAGGTCATCACACGTTTAGGAGAATTGTGTTCTGTGATTTGATGGAAATCTTGTCTATCCTGGACAGATTGGTTTTTAGGACCAGACTTGTTCTTTCTTCTCTTGTTTGTTGTCACTTTCTTGACCGTGTAATGGCCACAGTATAAACATTAGATGTGTTTTGTGAATGTTTTTTTGTTAGCTTACATATAATAATGTGGTTAATATATTATGTGAACGTTACTGCATCCAATTCATATATTTTGTCATTTTTGTTTGGTTTATACTTCGTAAACTAGATCAAGGCATGTGGCAACATTATAAGATTTTCCAACACCTCATTTTGGTGTGCATTTTCCAATCTAAAACCCACTTTAAAATAATCTGATAACTATTTTTTACTTTTATTCTGTAAACATTTTATCATGAGCGTGCAGATGACGTTGGAGTTGAACAGAACAGGTTTGAACCGCACACGCTCTGAAGTATGTCTGAAATCTTTTCTCAAGTCACTTGCTGCCTTTCAGCATTTCTTTCCCTCTATGGAAATGACGTTTTAATGATCCTGCCAGTCTCTTTGCCTTTATATGGTCTCCTAATACGAGTGTCCCGCGAGATAGATGGTGTGGTTCATTGAATTTGCAGTCCCGTGTCCCTTCTGGTCGGGGACTGTAATGTCGATATTTACACAGAGAGCTTTCTGACTCCGGACCTTTGTTGACTCGTGCAGGCTGCAGTTGTTTCTCGGTTCTCCTGAGGAGGGCTGGATGTGTAAACTGGCCTCTGGAAATAGCTTTTATACACTTGCCCTGTTTGATATTTTAAAGGCAACGGTGGCGGTCCCAGGTGGTCTGTTTTCCATCTGTTTTTAATGCCCTATAAAAGGATAGCTAACGCGGTGTTAGCATTTGATACTCATGGCATTGTTTACATGGAATTACGCCAACCTCCTACCGAGCGATGCGTGTAGATTTCATATCAACAAACCAGGCGATTGACGTTTTGGCTAATGTAACTTCGCTAAGTGCCCACTGGAGCTTAAATATTCGGCCTTGGTTGATGGACTTATATTATGCACAAACCAAAATAAAATTATTTATTGACCAGTTTGTCAGGTGGTCAGGAGATTTGGGTGAGATGTTTAGTGATGTTTTCCGTTTATTTGCACATAGTCAGAAACAAATGTATAGAACAATGCAATGTAAGTCACTTTGGATAAAAGCATCTGCCAAATGCATAAATGTTAACTAATAATAATAAGATAATACAATTTATGCCGATTAATTATGAATCCTTTTCTCTGGTCAAACCACTTCGGCTGCTCACAGTTAAAACACAGTACAGCACTGTCTTTCTGTCATGATCATTCACTTACTGTTATTAGCAAAATATTGTCGATATAGATACAGTAGATATTTATGAATGTGCCATTTATAGGAACAAAAGCATATTGTTGATTGCTGTCTGAATGCTTTCTGTTTTGATTAATATATAAATATTTAGATACTGTGTATAGTAGGGATGCCACTCGGCCTTTCGGACAGCTATTTACGTCATAGCAAGAGCGCCTCCAGGCCTTTCTTCCAATTTACTGGAATCGCAGTGGCGCACCTTTAATATATTATCTTTGGCCTTTCCCATTGAGCGCTAGTGTTTGCAGTGTTCCGCGCACCCCCCGTTTACTTCCCTTACAGCAATCGCAAGATTTGCATTACGTTATTTTAAATACTCTGATGTGCAAAACCTCTTCAAGAAGCTTACTGGCATGTTGATGAACAGTAAACCCAAAAACTGCTGTAAGAAATTTGTACAAGTTGATTTTCGCTTAAATATAATAAAACAAGTCAAGTTAAATAAAGAGAATTTCAGTAAAATATTTTTTTTTTGCTTCTTAACTTTTTACTCTTCCTTTCACATAAGCACAGCACAATGATAAAACACTTAAAGCCATCAGAACCGAACCGTAAACCGTGGGTGAGAAAAACCGAGGTTGGTTTTTAACCGGGGGTTAGCTGTATTGTTGCATCCCTAGTATATAGGCCATATATCGGTTATCGGCTTCCAACGTTAAAGAATTATCGGTTATCGGGCAAAATGTACATATCGGTGCATTCCTCACTAAAATTAATTCTCACTGATCTGATGTGTTTTCCCAGCATCATTTCCATAAATGGTCTGGGTGCACTGGGGAGGAAATGTTAAAAGATTTAAATGTGATGTATCAAACGGCTTCTATTTAAAAGAGTGATAAAACCCTTTTATGTCCCTTTTAAAAAGAGCAAATATAGCTTTTGATGCAAGCACAGAATTCTTTCCTTTGAAACCGGCCTTTGGGTTTTATTTATAGCAGGATGGGTCTGGTGGACTGGCGGGTCCTGCCATCTGCAGTTAAAACAGCTGCATGCTTGATACGGAACTCACAGACAGAGATCATGAGCTGAAAACCATGCGCATATATACAGTATGAACCATATTTTGAGGCTCATTTCTTACCATTGCTGCAAACAATTACTCTAACACCGGGTTCATACCAAACGCGAATTAAGCGTTTTGCGCAAGTAAATTACATACAAAGTCATTGCAAAGATGCAAACTAGCAGCAGATGGCGCGATCGCCACGAACACGCGTCAGTATCGTCTTCCGCAAAGGTTGAAAATATTTGTCAATTGCGTCACTCACACGGAAATATACGAACTTTTCCCGCGAGTAATAAAGAGCATGGAACGCGATTATGTGTGTTTAGTGTGAACCCAGCATTAGCTCCCAGTTCTCTGTTTCTCCCACTGTAACGTCTGTTTTTAAAGTTAGGAAATTAATTTCAGGTTGTGCTAATCTTCAAATAACCAAGTGTGCTTACAGCAGAAGACGCCTGGCCTGGAGTATCTGGGGGCTGCTTTTGGTTTCAGCGAGCTTTAATCCATTTTTATCTAAAGAGCTCATAGAAGAGACTGGGTTTCTTGATTTAACGCCGTCAGAGTGAATCGTGATCTGTCTTTGTGTGTCTGATCTACAGTGTTGCCCGTCTTGAGCTGGATGTTATTGTCATACAGAGTTCATTCATTCACATTCATAACATCGTAGCTGTTTGACTTTCTCATAAATATGTGTTTTTTTTAACAGTCTTAAACTGTGTTACATCCCCGAACTACTAAACACAAAAGCCCATCCGTCAATTTATCCTATCATATTGTTTTGCTCAGAGACACCTGTGAATTTTGACTGTGTGAATTTGCTGTAACTGAATCTGCTACAAATCCTTTGAGAAGTTCAGGCCTGCTTCTCTGACCGCCTCACCGCAATGAAGTGATGGATGAGAATGTATTTAGCAATAACTCTGCGCTGTCTCTCCTCTCTCTTCAGCCAAGCCGTTCACCTCTAAAGTGAAGCAGATGCGACTGCACAAGGAGGACTTTGAAATCCTGAAGGTTATTGGTCGAGGAGCTTTTGGCGAGGTAAGCATTTGTTACGCATGTTTACCGAGAATGCCTGTGTATAATCCATACTGTAATGCTTGCAAGATTAGGATTTGGTTCTCACAATTTCACAGGCCATTGTTGTGTCCGGAGTAATTTTTTTAATTCCCAGAGTCGTGCCACCATTTCTGACGCATCAAAAATGGAGAAAAGTATAGTTTATTCTAAACTCTGACCTTCTGTTTATACGCTTATGTTTGGTTTGGAAGGCCTGAACCCGCTGACACCTGCAGAATGTAGACCCATTGACCAGATGCTGATGGCTGTCATGGTTTTTGAACGGCTTTTGTAGCTGTCAAAGGGTCGTTTCTTAAAGTTTTTGTTTTTCTGCAGTTAATGTTGTCGATGGAGCTCTTTCTTCCAATTTTTGTCCACCCACATGTACCTCGTAACCCTTTGAGAGAAGTCATACGTCGTATTTTGAGTAAAAGTTTTGTTTCCATGGCGAAATTTCAGTAGCCGTATGGAAGTTTAGATCATGTTGGGTTGTTATTTGTTTGGAGGGCGTAATGCGACTGCATGCTATTTTAAAAGCCACCACTTGCACATTCCATGGTCCTCTTCGTCAGATATTTGCTTGATATTTCTTTTGATTCTTTGTTCCGCATCAATCTGTGAACAAAGGTTAAGATTCTTGCCTTGCGAAATCCTGTCAACTATATAGAAACGTGTGAGTTTTGACTGGAATGATGCTTGTAACCCTGCTGAAGCTGGAATGTGCAGACCTCTCAATGCGTGCTTGTTTTGGCTTATTGAATCGCAGCGAGTAAATCGCACCCTTGTTTCGCTTGGACACCTACATTTCAAGACAAATAAACGTCCGTTCCACGTTCCAGCTTTTTTTCCCATGATGCCCGCAACTTAATGTGTGGATGAGAGAGACATTGTTTAATCGATTCATCGTGTGCTTGTAGAGAAGTTTACTGTACCGTTTTTAACCTCGGCCTTTTCAAACACGCCAAGCACAGGTTTAATAATAATAGATTAATTGAAAATTTCAGTTGTTCAGTTTTCCAGCATGTGGCACACAAGCACACATTTGTTTCTCTATAAATATTACATATATATGTGTGTGTGTGTATATGTATATATATGTATTATAATATTTTATAAGAGGCTGTACAGTATTATTATTTTTCTGTTTTGTAAAAACAAAAACTTATCACAAAAACAAGACAAAAAGTCATAGATGTGCAATCAGAACTTGATTTTCTATGATGTAAATACTGAATTCAGTGACATAAATTTGGGTTTCTGCCACTTGATATCTGTTGGGCATTAATAGAGAGTGTGTATGTGCAGAATGTGTGCACACCAGCAGTTATCGGACATGACCTGTAACTCAGTTTTCACCCGTTACAGATATCTAGTGTGATCTGGTAATCCAAATCAAATCAGCTCTGCTTTTCATCTGAACAGGGCCTCGACATGTTCCCTCATGCTCCTCTAATGGAAGATCTGGGTTCAGATCTCTCGTTCACCGGATCCTCTTGTGTTTTCTTGTGTGTTACAGGTAGCGGTTGTAAAGGTGAAAAGTTCGGACAAAGTGTTCGCCATGAAGATCCTCAACAAGTGGGAGATGTTGAAAAGAGCAGAGGTATAGAACCACACACCAGACGTTGTCACATTGCTCGTTTCAGAAAATGCAGTTACAAAAAACGAATTTCTTCCAGACGGCGTGTTTCCGGGAGGAACGGGACGTACTGGTGTACGGGGACTCTCAGTGGATTACCACGCTGCACTACGCCTTTCAGGATGAGACTTCCTGGTAAGATTTTTGCTTCCAGTGCCTCGGAAGATTTGATCAGATCCTCGTTTCTGTTCACGATTAGTTAAATGAGTGCAGTGAGACTTTGGGTTAGTTGGCCTGGAGAATACAACGCCTCGGGCTCGTTCCCACGTAGGGGAATTTGCTGTGAGAATCACAGCCCTCCAACCCTGATCAAACAAAAAAATTGATTGTAGAGGTCTGAACAATGTGATTATTATATACAGTCTTATATCTGCACGTTGTCATTGTATTTGGTCATCTTTGTCCTTTTTGTTCTCTGCAGTACCTGGTTATGGATTACTATGTGGGGGGTGACCTCTTGACCCTGCTCAGTAAATTCGAGGACCGTTTACCTGAGGAAATGTCGCGGTTCTACCTGGCGGAGATGGTGCTGGCCATTGATTCTGTGCATCAGCTGCATTACGTGCACAGGTGAGACCAAACGCTATTTTTGCTTCAGTTTCTCTTTATCTTGCCGTCTGCTGCACGACATTTGAGCCAAATTGCATGGAAATTGTTTGTATGTGCTGATCTGTGGGATAGGAATTTGGGGGGAATACAGGAAGTGAGCAAATCGTTGCGATTTCTGCAGTCACTGAGGGCATTCCAGAGCTTTCTTTGCCTGTCTGGTTGTTGTGTCCTGTATGTGGATCTGTCTCCCAGGGTTTCACATGTGGCTTTGGTGGAATTGATTTATTCTGGGCTTTACTAATTGCAGGCTGTCGCTGTGGAGAGATCCATGTGTTGAGTTTGCGCCCTGGGTCTCAAATAAAGATAGTAATAATGGGTTTAGCCGTCCTAGCTAGAAGTTTGGTTTGGACAATTTGGGGATAGATTACGCCGTCATTTATTCACCCTCATGTTGCTTAAAACCCTTATATGACTCTGTAGAACACAAAAGTAGATATTTTGAGAAATCTCAGTTGTTTTGTATACAAAACAATGGAAGTCAATGTGGGCCAACGTTGTGTGATTATCAACATTCTTCAAAATATCTGCTTATTTTCTGTGTTCTGCAGGTGAATGAAAGTCATACAGGTTTGGAATAAAATGAGGGGGTGAATAAATCATGACAGAATTTGTATTTATAGGTGAATTGTCCCTTTGAAGGTGTACAATACTATGGGCAACTCTACCAAAGAAGAAAAAGACATGTATTGTCATTTTTAAAAATAGGAAGTAAATTGTCCTCTTTTGGGCTGATTTACTGGAGTTGCATAACCTCATTCATTTTATTTCGCCGGGAACGTTCGCCCAGAATTCTTCACATTTCAAACGAGCCCAAATTGGCGGCATAAATATTTATGGGTAATGGATTTGTTAAGGGCAGCGCTTTAACTTTGTGATGTATGGGTTTTCCGATGATGTCGGACGAGATTTACGATGTACAGGAAGTTGTATGCCAGCTTCTTGTTAGTCTGTCCACCTTGCGATAGGGGTACAGGTTTCACGGATCATCTTTGACCATGTTATGTGTTTGCATAGTTGTGTAAATCATTATTAGACATGTTTTGTACTCATCTACACGTGTGTTAAAGCTCTGTATATCTTTGTGGTGAGGTGTATTTAAATCACACAACATATGTTCGCTGAGACAACGTTGTATTACAGCTTCTATATTCTCGCTCTTATGAAAACACTCTAGAGTTTTATGTCACTTTTAAGCGATTAAGAGGAATATCTGTTTTGCTGGCTCCATATTTGGAGTGTTATGAATGTCAAGCCCGAGATATACATCTCATCAATTCATGGGAACTCTTAGTAAACACTAAATTTAAAACTGAACCTGTTTGTTGAATTAGTACAGCTTCCTGGTCTTATTGTGCATGTGATTCCAAATAAAAATGTTTGTAATGCTGTGTAATCAAAGCATAATAGCCTCCGGACAGCTTTCAGTTTCTGTTGTACAGAAAAACGTTCCACTTTTCTATTTCCTCAAGGACCTTTTTCCACTTGGAAATAAGTCACATTACAGAAATAAAGTGGGTTCCAGGCACTTGCGGGTTGACTTTTTCCACTTAGGGTCTGCTAATGTTTGACATGTTTTTTATTTACATAAAAACCAGTTGTGATTGTGTTTTTGTATGATTTATTTTTCCATAACGACAGCTAGTTTCCATAAAGTAGTTTGTTAGAGCCAGAGTATATGTATGACAGAAGAGCATGGAAAATCCTGTTATGTGCACACACTGCCAAAAACCAGCTCTGACGTTCCACTAGAAGTGGCTTCAGATCCTGTTGCGTTTCTAGAAAGCGCCGCTTGTAATCCGACGCTCTTCGGAAACTGTCTCTTGATGTGAACAACTGTAAATCATTTTTGCGTTCGGCTCCAGTCAAGTAGACTCTCATCCGAGCACAGCGTGAGACTTTGGCCAGCGCCTCGACCTGTTCCCCAGAGGTCAGCAGTTCACCTCCCACATTATTTTCATTCCACACGCAGACAGGTATGTGTCACGCCCAGGACAAACCCTCGTAATACCACCGGGCCAGCGGCAGCAATGTTCTGAATGCAGGTTATTTACAGGACCTCCCCTCACAGCCCGGCTATGAGAGTGTCTGGTTTGTGTCTGAGAGACGTCTAACACACATATCCCTCCGAGGGCCCAGCGGCGTGACTGGGATTTTTGACACCTCAGAGGTGACAGAGGTCAAAAAATGGAGGCTCTGACGGCTGTCTCGGGTTTAGAAACCACCTATACATGGCAAGGGAGTTATCTGGATGTTACTAAACTAAAGGGATACTTCACCCAGAAATGATCAGTTCTGTCATCATTTACTCACCTTCGCCAAATGTGTATAAATGTCTTTGTTCTGATGAACACAGAGAAAGATATTTGGAAGAATGCTTATAACCAAACAGATCTCGCCCCCCATTGACTCCCATAGTAGGAAAAAATACTTTATCTTTTTTTTTGTTCTGTTGAACGCAAAAGAAGATATTTTGAAGAATGTAGGACAGCAAACAGTTCTGGGGCACTTTTGATTAGCATTGTTTTTTTCCTACTATGGGAGTCAACAGGGGTTGAGATCTGTTTGGTTATAAGCATTCTTCCAATATCTTTATCTTGTGTTCATCAGAACAAATAAATGTATACAGATTTAAATAGTTCGACAAAAGAAAGTGTCAAACACGTTTAGGGGGCGATAAAGATTTTACAATTTTTTGGGAGGCTATCCCTTTCATGTCCATTCCCAACCGAGTTTCGTGAAACCGTTTGAAGTCTCTGATTGAGGGTGTGGTGTGGCACAGCTGCGGAGAGTCTCGGGATCTCCGGAATCGTCTTGGCCTGGAATTCCAGGACTTCCCAGAGGAATGAAGAGCGAGCAGATATCTCAGATCAGCATCTGCAATGTCTTTGAGGCCACAGGAGAAAGCCCCTCACATTCCTGCGGTCTCGTAGCAGGAAGCCGACACTGGAGTCACTAGTAAACTACACGATGACCTTTGTGTGGCACTGCAGACCTTCCTGTTCTTGTAGAACAACAGCTGTAAGTCTTCACGGAGTACAGTCAGGGTTAACTGTAGTCATTAGTAACTGTAGATTATCTAGATGTAGGTGGGAATCGGCCTCTACTCGTAGCCCAGCGCCAAGCGATTGTGTCATTTGGGATAATATTGATTTAGGTGCTCTGTCTTTTGCTCGAGTGAATCGCTGGCTGTGGAAATGAGGTCTGGAGTTGATTGTGATTATGAGGTCAGTCTCTATTGTAATAATAGAGGCAAACACACACAGCAGCCAGATGGAGTACATCTTGATTTTAGTGGTTAGTCTGTTAATTCAGTTATTGATCCTCATCTGGACCGTGTGCAGATATTGATGGGAGATTCCACTGAAGGTCCGGCCCCCACACCGTCTCTCTGGAGAGAACGATCTGATGGATCAGGACCCTTTCTTGACAGCAGGTCTTTGGGGTCCCAGAGTTATTGGATACTGACCTAAACTGCTATTGTCAGCACCCTTATGAATAAATAGTGCTGTGTCGTTATTTTCTTTAGCTGTAGGTGATATCCGGTGTAAGGAAGTTACCAAGTATGTTGTGATGCTGCTAACTAAGGGTGCGCTTATACAACAACAGTGCACTTCAGTGTTTCCCACAGGATTCTGAAAGACTGGCGCCGATGACATCACACTAATTAGCATATTTGTGACGTCGTGTTTGCGTTTGGTCTAGTTTCGCTTCTACTATCTGATCACATTATACTATCTTTTAACACAACTGAATGCTATTTTCACATGTTATCTGTTAGACATAAAACGAGTATAAAATAAGACCCAATAACATCTCGTGTTCAATGCAACCAGCTGTCACTTAAACTGCTGCTAAAATCCTGATTTATAAACGCGACATCGTCCGACAAAATCGCCATACATTTCCATTGAAGAGCAGATATATGAGGTGATTTTGGCTATATTAGCCTACTTGTTTGTCTCATGCAGCGCACAGCCTTTACTGCCATTACTCTCAACAATATTTTGTTGTGTTATGCATCTTACAGCTTTGGTTTCAAATAACTTTCCCATTATTGATGACATGTATATCCGGCTATCCTTGGGGCACTGTAACTCAATCTCAGTCTTCGTGTCCTTGTTGTGTTTTCTGTTTTGTCACGTCGCTTTAGATGCATTCAAGAAAAACAGCACCTGTTGAGGAAGTTGAGGTATGATGTAAACCACAGAACAGGATGTGGTGTAAACCCGGAAGGAAATGGTACACCGCAGGTGGTTGTTCTGCTCCTCATAGGAAGTAATGCATCATTTCCGGGAGGTGAAAAGATGAAGATGGTGCTGTCTTACAGTAGACGTCATATTAAGGGCTGTGCACAAAGAGCCGTTTTGGCATCACAAAAATGAAGTTGCAAAGGAGTGGAACGGATGCTTGTCACCACTAATTAATTTTTTAAAAGTAAATTAGTTTGTGGTAAGAGTGCTCGTAGTTACGTAATATGTGGTTTAGTTCAACGAAACCACCATGTAAGGGCTGTTCTCTGAAACTGTAAAAGGCAAATTGTAAAAGTGGCTAAAATAAACACTCCATACACGTGAGATTGGTATTGATGTAAAACACTGAAAAATCTGTTTTTAACTTTCAAATATGAACCAAAAAAAGCCTGACTCTTTTCCAGCTTCTTATCCTGCGCAATGTTCACATGTGATAAAGCATATAGAATATGATTTTAAATTTAGGGTCTTTTATGCCTTTAATGGGATAGCATGGTAGAGAGGTGACAGGAGAGCGTTGGGTGGAGATGGTGGAGCGGGTTTCGGCAGAGGACCGTCGAGAGACTCGAGATGGATATCGGGTCGCCGTGAGCGCACTGACACTAAATGTCGACACTCTAACCGCAGGGCTATCGGGCGCCAACTGAAGTAGAATTTTTATAGCAATATTTTTGGCAAATTGCTCTAAATTAAATTAATTAAGAATGGTTTGTTTGTTTGCGTGGATCTTTTTTGTATAGATCTGTTTGTATTTTACCATTCGTTCACCAACCAATAGGTCACAAGCTTTTTTATCACGTGTCTGGAGCTGGTGATTTTTGGTGATACATTTTTTATGTGAATGGGCCTAAAACAGCAGGAAATATTTTTTCCATGTGTAAAAAGTAAGAACGGGGAGAGAAAATAGCTGCTTGTAGAGTAAACTCAGTCGTCGCTGTAAGTGGTCTATTTGCGGAAGGATCGGGGAGGAGCGTTTGATGTTGTTCAAACCCCCCATTCGCAAGACTGACAAATAACAAATAGACGCAGGAGAAAGGAATGCTGGGTCACTAAAAGCCATCAGTGTTTACTGTTTACGCATTTAAAGGGAAAATGACTGGCTTTAGGAGCAGCTCATGACGTTGGAACGTCTGTCCATGGGAAAATAGTTTGAGTTAATTCGAGCGTGTGTGGTGTGGTGTGACAAAGTTTTGTTTTTTCCAAACACTGCAATACTGAGATGTATGCTGAAGTTGCTTTGAGTAGCTTGCGTTTGCAGTCCAGATGAAATGACAACTGTAAGAGATGTGACTCTTCTGACTGCGTTCGTATTGGGAATGTGTGGAAACGTTCTGTAAACATGGCTGCTCATCTGATAAGAGTTTCCAGTGGCTTTCACAGGCATGCGTGAAGTTGGCATCAACCGCTTGCCTTAATAGGAAACATTCTTCTGCTTTCTCTCTCTCTCCTCTTTCATCTTCATCACTTCTTTATGGTTCATTGATATATAGACGTGCTTGACTATAAATGATGTATAAAGGAGCTTGGTTTTTCTTTTCTATTTCTCCTGAGTTTTCTCTAGGTCTGAATCATGTATCTGGCACTGATGCTGATACTGTGTTAAAGAATAAACACGACCCCACGTTGTGTCAGTCACATTTACACACTGCCTGCCTCCAAGATTTTTGTCCGGCATAAAAACAATCGGACTGGGTTCGATTTTCCTGCGTTTTTCGCATCCGTAGCGAGCATTTTGAGAGGCGTTTGACAATTCAGAGACACTGTACAAACGAGCGCAAAATACGGAAAAATGCAAACGAAAATGTTTAATTTCTTATTTTCATTTTATAATAAAATTGAGATTCATTTTCAGTGACAGACTATTCGACTTTTATTAATGTGAATAATTTGAATGCAAGTTGTTTGTGCAACAAAAATGTTATCAAACATGGTAAATGTTTTGAATATAAATCTCTTGCCATCATGACCCATGCTAAAACCTTATAAAAAACTAAGCGAACACATAGCAACCATACATCATGACAGTGTTGGGTAAATGACTCTGAAAAAGTCATGAATTACTAGTTACTAATGACATATTCAATAGTGTTTTTAGATTACTGTAAAAATGACTCTCTCCAAAAAGTATTTAGTTTCTTATTACTAATGACTTTCTATATCCTACATCCACCTCGATCAGAAGTCAGACATGAAACTCATTTAAATAAATAATATAAAACTACATAAAGTAGTATTATTAACTGACCAAAGTATACAAATGTGAGAATTACACATTAAAGCCTACATTTTAAAGTACGACTTATAATTTTAATGTCATTTCCACTATTGAATATATTACACAGTATTTAGTTCAATGACATCAGAAGCAAGAGTAATCCCTTACTTTACTTTTTCAAGGGAAAAGTAATTAAATTCGAGTAGTTAATTACTTAGGAACTAGTTACACCCAACACTGCATCATGAGTTCCGCACAGCATCTGGTTCTCAGTTGTTGCAGTTTCAGGCCAAGCTAGAAAGTTTTTCTCCAAAGCAAACTAGCGTCCGGCATCATTGAAGGGAATGTGTGCTGCAAGAACACTTCCAGTGATGTGGCCTCCTCCTTTCACGGTAGCTCAGTCATCATATAAACACAGAGAGAGCTGCAAATAAACACGGGCTGTAATGAGGACTGCCAAAACACTGCAGCCCCCCCAGATCTCACTTCCTCTGGGCCTGTCCCCGTCCACAACAAATTTGGAAGACTCCGATGCATTCGGTTCAGCTTATGCAAACTATTTCGGTTTTACTTACGTTTTTATGCATTTCAAGTTAATAGTTTTACCACCTCAAGTTACTTATTTCACTTCATTGCTTCTGTAGTCTTTCAAATAATATTTAGGCCTTTTTATTTAAATAACCGTTGTATGTTGTGGGATTGTTGAAGGATACACACCTCTACTCGTTCTTACTACAGCTCCACATCAACCTTCTGGATCACATTTACGGGGAAGAACAAGACTAAAAGCATGAATGAGAATAAGATCCGTGTGTCTTTCTCTCTCGCCTCAAGCGTGTTCTCTCACACGCAGGCTCAGATAAACTTTAATGAAACTGTGAGTTTGTGACACTTTGATGCTTGTTTGTTTATGTTTTCCGTACGGCTGCCCCGCGGGCAGGTCACAGACAGGGCAGATACAAAGCTTTCCTAACCAGTGAACACTAATCCTGTCATACTAATGAGGGTGGGCTTAGATGCTCGGGGTCACTGACCTCTGTTTGTTTTGACGTGAGCTGACGTGAGACGTAAGATACAGAATATTTCCCCTTGTGTTAAAATAGAAGTGAATTACTGCCGTGTTTCTTTAAGATGCCCTCAAAAGTGCACGCTAGATTTCGGGTTGCAAATTAAAAGCAGTTTAAAGGTTCTTTTCGACTCATTGATGAAACATTGATAAAAGATTGCAGTTTCAAAATGCAGGTCTGAAGTGTTGTTTGAAAACTAAACTTTGTGTATTGGTGTGTTTTCTCTCCGACAGAGACATCAAACCAGACAACATCCTCTTGGATGTGAACGGACACATTCGACTCGCAGACTTTGGCTCCTGTCTTAAACTCGCGGAGGATGGAACGGTAACTATCTAAACATCGCTGCATCCAGAGAACATACACTGCATTGCTGTCAAAATCAAAAAAGGTTTTGGCGTTCGCCTGTGGGGCTCTGCTTCATTTCCATGGCAGTATAGATCAGCACAGCAGATTCTAGGGAGTGTTGTTTTGGATCTGGTTATTTTCCCATATTTTACTTCTCTTCCTATCCAAAGAATGTTTGGCTCGGTCGAATGTGTCTACACTTGAAATGCAAATCCAAGTGCTCATAGTTTCACAGTGTGTTGACGGTTGCTAAGTAGCGATTTGAAAATACTGTAATATGGTGGTTTTACACGCCTGACACATGTTCTGGTTTAGCTGGTATGATGATGGACGGGGCTGGGCCGGCCAAACAATATGATTGTAATATAAACAACTCCTCTGGAAATACAGTTCATAAAGGCTTCTGTACTTTGGTGCTTTCTCCTCACCCGAAAAAAAATGGTGAAGAAGTGCAACAAAACTATTTCAGAAGTACATGAAATATAAAAGAATATGCAATATGTTTAAACAATACATAACAGCTAAAAGTCCATTCGGAGTGTAAGAAAACCTGTCTGTAATACAATATGTAATAAAAAAGTAAAAAAATCATCTTAGGGTGTATGCTTGAATGTCTGAAATTAGTGTAGTCGACAAAAATATAACTTTGCAAGCATACATTTTTTCGTGACGAAACTAACATTTTATTTAATTAAAACATTTTTTTGAAATGTTTGACTTTGATTGAATAATGAAGAAAGAACAGCCAATCAGAGCACAGAATAGATCAGAGCTCCTTTTATGTTCTTTAAAAATCGTCAAAATACCTTTTTGCTCCAATTTTAGGAAGTGACATCACTGTTGTTAAATAACATTCGACTTTCAATTTCATAATTTTCAGAAATATGTTGATATTATTTGGACATATTTACAATTATTAAATACACATCCAGTGTTGTTAACCATGACGCAAATGCGTAGGGACCCGCGAGCTTGGGGGCCCCCTTGTGGCTACAAGCGGAAAAATAATTTGAAGCTTGATTTAGACACTCAGATATACGCAATGAAGCGCATGTAAAGTGGTGCTCAAAAACGAAAGAAAGCAAAATAAAATACATCTATTACTAATTTTACGAATATTGAAAAACATTGCTATGAAAAGAAGAATCTTGCACCTTTTACTTTCTTATACTGTAGCTAAAATCATTCTGTATTATTCTGAATAAAACAAAGGACACCTTTTCATCCCAAAACCAAGGAGGTTTATTCTTATAACAAACTGCAGAGAATTTTGTGCTGTTATGTGGTTCAAGGTCAAACAAATCCAGTTTATATTTGTATGTATATATGTCTCATTAATTCCATGTACTCAATACTGCTGTGCAAATCAAACAAAAATATTAGGCAATGCGTGGGGGGGGCTCAGGTCTTGACTTTGCTTAGGGCCCCCAAAATGGTTAACACACCCCTGTACACATCTACATGTTAAACCACCAATTTATGGCTCTTACATCACAATTGACCAGAGCCAAGCATGTCTTTCTATAGGAGTTATTGGTACTTTTCGTAAATAATCACGATCAGTCATATTTTGGAAATACTTTGGATTGTAAAGGATAGAAGCACCATGTGTCCATGCTTGAATTGAAAATCCGGTTTAGATTTAAACGCGCAGTTGACCGTTAGGCAGTGTATGATCAGAGATGTATTTCAGTAGAGCAGCTTTTATTTCAGCTGATATCTGCTGCTGTTTTCTGGTCCGTCGCAGACAGTGCGGCAGGAAATCCTCCCGACTTCTGACAAGAGCAGAGTGAGTGTTCACACGCCTGTGTGTGTGTGTGTGTGTCTCTTCACATGTTCACGTTTTCATGTGTGTGTGTCTCTGCCGGCGAGAGCAGCTAATTTACTGCCTCACTTCCACAATTCTTCCAGCTGCGCACATCTGCCACAGGCTGCGTTACAGACAGTTCCTGCCTGCTTGAACCCCGGCCAGGAAGCTCCAATCATCTCCCCGGTTCATTAGTGGTCTCTAGTGATCTTTCTGTCTCTCGCTTTTGCGGTCTGTGCTCTCAGAGGTCTTGTTTATGTACACTTGACATGTTCCCAAGGCCACGCCCACTTCTGCTGGCTGCTGCCAATGAGACGGCTTGAATTGATCATTTGCATTTTGCGGTGATGATGAGTGTGCTAATAACAGCATTTTTTCAGGGATCTGTTTGTTTTTCAACATCCATGACTGACTTCAGGGTGCAATCCAAAACCGCTCAGACACAGAAACCTTCTGAACACGCCACATCCTGAATTCTTCTGAAGTCTTAATAACAAGCACTCAGTGGCTAAATCTCACGAAAACTGTGAGAGAACAAATATCCATGTTTAAATGAATAGAACTTCATTTAATGATTGTTTAACATAAACTATATGACGCATATTTATGCTTTTTTTTCATTGTGATTTTAAGTTGATGTCAGTTTGAGTGCATCATTTGCACAATAATTAATAATAACTTTTATGACAAATTTTTTTGCCAATGACGAAAATCTTAAAGGTAACAAAATGTGCTTAATTTTCTTTATGCAAAGTATAGAATTATAGAACATATGTTTTTCTTTTGTTATTGCGGTGTAATATGAATCGGACGTGTTCCTGACAGGTTTATGAGATTCACCCAGATAAATGTCAATGTCTTCATATGTTCCTCTCCAGGCCTGACACAGGTTTGACAGCCGCAGGTACAGACCTGAAATCATACAGGGACATGTTTCCTATGATGTTATGAGCCTTTGTGGCCTTTTTAAAAGAATGCAAATTTTAACTTAAAGCAGAAATATGTTATAATAAGCACCCATTGACTTTATATAGTCCTTTTTATTCCTACTATAGAACGTCAATGGGGTCTTATTTTAAAGTGAACTACTTTAAAAACTAAATGTAACAGCATTTATAACACACTTGCTGAAGTGTGAGTTAAACTGTTTAGAGCTTTATTATTTAATTCATCCGAATTTGATGATTTGCGGATGTCAGGCTATGCATAGATTTATTGTTTTGATATTATGTTTCCCTGTCTACATGACCTTGATTCCATCAGTTATAGCAAAAGCTAAAAAATCATACAGTTTAGATTTTTTTTAGATGAATCACACACTATAAGACCAGGAAAATGGTTTAGCAAAGTTTCCCCTGTAGAAGATTGCGGTTCTCAGGCCCGCCTCATGTCCCTCTCGCAGGTGCAGTCCTCCGTTGCCGTGGGAACGCCTGACTACATCTCTCCAGAGATCCTGCAAGCCATGGAGGACGGGAAAGGGAAATACGGCCCCGAGTGTGACTGGTGGTCTTTGGGCGTCTGTATGTATGAGATGCTGTATGGAGAAACTCCTTTCTATGCCGAGTCGCTGGTGGAAACCTACGGCAAGATTATGAACCACAAGGTGCATATTCACAGCAGTGTGTTCCACAATAATGGTGTCAATACCCTTAATATGATGTAACCAGTTTATTTTTGGGATGACCCACACTAACACAACCTCACACTCGTCACTGTTCTGTGTTCCCACAGGAGCGGTTCCAGTTCTCCGCCCATGTTACAGATGTCTCCGAGAACGCCAAAGATCTGATCCGCAGGTTGATCTGCAGCAGCGAACACAGGCTGGGTCAGAACGGCATCCAGGACTTCCAGCAGCACCCCTTCTTCTCCGGCATCGACTGGGAGAACATCCGCAACTGTGACGCTCCATACATCCCAGAAGTCAGCAGTCCGTCGGACACGTCAAACTTTGACGTGGATGATGACTGCCTCAAAAACACGGTAGGATACTGTACTCATAACCTGTTGGATCTTTGACCTCGGCTAGAACAGCTTCAAATATCTCTGCTGTGTTTTTAGGAGGCATTGCCGCCTCCTTCCCACACCACCTTCTCTGGACGCCATCTTCCTTTCGTGGGTTTTACCTACACTAGTAACTGGTAAGGCCACATGATTAAATGATTAATAACGACAATAATACAAATCTGTGAGACAAACCGTGACCCTGTTTATGCTCTTCAGTACGTTGTCAGACCGTGGCTGCCTGCGGGGGTCCGAATCTCCTGCGCAAATGGACGTGTGTGTGCAGCGCGGTCTGGAAGACAGTCTGGCCACTGAGGCGTACGAACGACGAATCCGCCGTCTGGAGCAGGAGAAACTGGAGCTCGGTCGCAAACTCCAAGGTGTGACGCACTTCCTCTGCCTTCCTCTGCCTTCCCCTTTTTGATCTGCTTAATGCTCTCCGACGTTGTGCCTCTGGCCGGCTGACAGTTTAAATGTCTTCTGGTCCTCAGAGTCCACTAAGGCGGTCCAGGCTTTGCATAACACCAGCACGGACGGACCCGTTTCTGCCAGCGGAGAGTTTGAGATCCGGGGACTGAAGGAGGAGATCGAGACCCTGAGGAAACAGATCGCAGGTACAACCTGAATATAAACCGAAACAACACTCTTAATGTAGTGGTCTCGGTTATGATGCAGTTTGGTCCACCCCGCACTTGGATGGGCTGCTGGCGGAGTTTCTCACCTAGAGTTCGGTTCATTTGGTTCCGACCAATGGCAAAAAATCATACATTGTAACATTTTTCAGCGCCGTTGGTTCCTTTTACACACCACTCTGATTGCTTTGGTCCAAACCAGTTGAAACGAACCAAAATGCAGTCATGTGACAACACCCTCATCACTTGTTGGCAAGAGAACATATTTCCTAAACTGCTTTTTTAAATGAAAGAAACACCGTCAACATCGCCTGTCAGATGTGGTACACAAAATGTTTCTCATAGATCCTTTTTTTCTTTCATCACATGTTTCTCTGGTGGCAGACGCAGGACAGGTCCAACAGCAGTTAGATCAGTCTGGTGCTGCCCGCCGGGATCTCGAAGAATCCTCCAAACAGATTCGCTCTCTAGAAAAACAGCTGAAGAACATCAGGCAGGAGAGAGACGATGTGCAGAAGGTGATCATTTTAACTTACACTCCTTAAGGTTACACTCCTATCCTTATACTGTGTAGAGACTGGTCTTATCGTGTATCATGGTCCGTCTCAACCCTGTTAATGTAGAGCCTGCAGGAGTCTATGGAGAAGCAGAAATGTCAGGGTAAAGAGCTGAAAGAGGCCGACAGCCAGAGGAAAGTGGCCGTGCACGAGTTCAGCGAGGTGAGCGAGAGAGTGACGGAGCTGCGATCGCACAAACAACGTCTCTCGCGACAGCTCCGGGACAAAGAGGAGGAGATGGACGCTCTCAATCAGAAAGTGGAGGCGCTGCGACTGGACGTACGCAAAGCTGAGAGAGCCAAGAAAGAGGTGAGCGTGAGGAGCGATTTCTAGTTCTGGATGCTGATTGGTCGACAGGCTCATACCTGATTCCCTGAGCGTCTCTGTGTGTTTGTGTGCAGATGGAAGCTCAGGCTGAAGAATGGTCCGCCGAGGCTCAGAAGGAGAAGAAGTTGAGGGAACGCAGCGAGCAGTACAGCAGACAGCTGGAAGAGGAGCTGGAGGGAACCAAGGTCTGCACAAATCTGCAGGAACGTTTCTCATTGCTGTTACAGCAGCAAAAAACTAATCTGTGATGATCTCCTTGTCTCTTGTTGTGGAGCAGCAGAAGCATGTGGGCCGTTCTCCAGGCGTCGGGACCTCAGAGCACAACAAGGAGCTCAGTAAACTACGAGCGGACCTGGACAAGAAGACCGTGTATTATGAGGAAGAGCTGTCACGCAGAGACCTCCAGCACGCCAACGAACTGAAGAACCTGCAGAAAGAACTGCGCGAGGCCGAGGGACGGCAGCTCGCTCTGAAGAAAGAGATCATGATGCTGAAGGATAAGGTGGATAAGACCCGCAGAGAGAGGTACTGATTACTTATTTGAATCATTCAAATCCTTTTAAAGGGGTCACATGGCGCGAATGCGTGTTTTTCTGTTTTTTTGCCCATGCATGTATTAGACATGTTAAAATACAAAAATGAAAGTGTGGGAACAAAAGAGTCATTCTATGTAAAAGCGAATGCTCACCCAGACCTGCCTGAGACGCCTCGTGTAGCCACACCCCCACACATCTACGTCAGTTGGTGGTCTGATTTGACTAAGACCGCCCAAATGTAAACGCAAGTAAGGTGGTGTACCTGTCAGTACAATTGAAGAGGAACCTGATGTTCCAAATATGGTCAGAGGCGTTACATTTCCCTCACACGCTTGCTGTATTCCACCAATCACTACACACTGGTGAACTGGCCAATCAGAGCACACCTCGCTTCTCAGAGCCATGAGCTTTGATAAAAATCTGTGCGTTTCAGAGAGGCGGAGCAAAGAGATACAAACATGCACGGTGTGTGGAAAATACAGAGTTGTTTAATCTTAGATCGTGTTTACAGACTACATTACATCTAAAACAAACCATAATATTCCTTTTAGCCATGTCACATGACCCCTTTAAGAGGTTAAATGGTCAAAAACAGGATTTAAAATATATATTTTAGTATTAAGAGATGCACAGCAGTGTTTATGGGCCAAAATGAACTAAATAAAATCGGTATCTTTGTGCCTCCTAAAAGGTATTCAACCCATGTTCAGTGAATCTGATTGGATGATGGGGAAATAATCTAGCTACTATACCTTAAATGCGTGTGTTATTGAACTTGGTTATTGAAAATTTTGTCCAGAGCTCAAATGAGTGAGCAAGTCACAAATAATGATTTCAGATTTAGCCAATAGATGTTTGTTATCATGTGACCCTGGACCACAAAACCAGTCTTGAGTAGCACGGGAATATTTGTAGCAATAGCGTGCAATAACCCTGATTTTCAATAAATCATGTTCACAGTCAGAGCGAGCGAGAGGAGTTTGAGAGCGACAACAAGCAGAAGTACGAGAGAGAGAGAGTCCTGCTGATGGAGGAGAACAAGAAGCTCTCCAACGAGCTTAACAAGGTGAACCCATACACAGATTTATTGGATTGTCGTAACACCAAATTGTCTTTTTTCAATGCCAGAGAAATCGTTCATGAGAGCGCTCAGTTTAGAAAGAAGAAACACTGAGCATTGTTGTTTGTGGACTCTCTCCATGGCGTCATTTAACAGAAGATGTTCCAGGAAGTCAATCAAGTTCACTAATGCGACGTTGTGTGTTTCGTTGCGTGTTTGTGTAGATGACGTCTGCGTTTGAGAAGCTGAGCTGTAGTAACAAACAGCTGGACGAAGACATGAGAGAACTGGCTGATAAGAAAGAGAGCGTCACCCACTGGGAAGCCCAGATCACCGAAATCATTCAATGGTAAGAAACAACCGTTCCTGTACGAAAGCCTTTTCAAAATTCAACCAAATCCCAGTGGATGAACTTTTCAACAACCCGGAACCATACACTTATGAGTTGTTGAGCTCTGGAGCCATCTAGTGGTGATGTCAGGCGCTGCAGTACTAAACGGCTGTGTTTATCTCTCAGGGTCAGCGATGAGAAAGACGCTCGGGGATATCTGCAGGCGTTGGCCACTAAGATGACCGAGGAGCTGGAGGGCCTGAGGAGCGCCAGCCTGGGAGCACGAGCTACTGTAAGAATCCTTTCAATTATTAACACGCTTGTTCATATTCAAAGAATGGTTTCCTTAGTATTTTCAATGGTTTTCTAGGAAATGCCGTGGAAGATGAGACGTTTGGCTAAGTTGGACATGTCCGCTCGTCTTGAGCTTCAGTCTGCGCTGGACGCTGAGATCAGAGCCAAACAAACCATTCAGGAAGAGCTGAATAAAGTGAAAGCGTCTCTCATGGCCACTGAGTGGTAGGACACACCTTCTGATTTAATATCACAAGAGGGAAATTGTTGAATGTTGATTTGGAAAGGTAGCCAGAGTTATACATGGATCTGGCATTAGTGTCAGTAACGTCTGATTTATTCTCTGTGGTCGTACAGTAAGCTGGAGGAATCTGACAAGAGTAACCAGGAGCTCAACGCAGACGTCCAGAGACTCAAACAGGAGATGGAGAACCTGCATGTGTCAACAGGTAAACACACGTCTCCTGGTGTCTTTTGCACCAGCAAAGTCTAGGGTAGTTTTGATATTGTTTAGGATTTTGTGTTTTTTTCCGTGTGGCCGGTTTATGTTGCATTCGTTTATGTGTTCCAGGCGTCAAGCACCAAGACTCCCAGAATTCCTTTCTGGCATTCCTCAATGCTCCAACCTCTGCCCTGGATCAGTTTGATGTAGGTATCCGAAGCCTTTGCATGTGGCTTGACTTTGTTTTGTTTGTTTTCTTGTTTTGGGATATTTCACAGGCAAAACAACATGCTCACCCTCAAGGCGTCCTTACTGAATATGACTTTCTTCTTGACCACGTGTCATTTTACTTCCAAGACGTGTGAAATGGGAGTGAATGGGCGTCGACTTTTTGAAGCTCCAAAAAGTGCATCGAGCGATCAAAGACCTGCAGCGTGATCTTGACAAAGTTCTTCTCAAGCAAAATTGATGTGTTTAAGAGAGAAATCCAAATTGATTTCCTCCTCTGAGCTCAAAGGCATTTGCCGTGGTTCACGCGCCGCAGAGGTATAATGGAAGCTAGACATCAGTAATAGCGCTGTCAATATGGATATTTCTCTTAAACAAACGCATCGATTGGCCTCAGAAGACCTTTGTGAGGACCACGGGTCTTTGATTGATGGATGCACTTTTTGGAGCTTCAAAAAGTCTACGCCCATTCACTCCCATTCTACCGCATGGAAGTAAATTGATACGTGGTATTATAACTTGCATTATTCTTCAGGAAGCAAGTCAAAATTCAGTCAGGATGCCTTGAGGGGGAGTGAAACATGGGGACATTTGGTGAAACATCCCTTTAAGCTTTTGCTGGTCTCTTTTGTTAAAGCGTTTTTCTCCAAGGATTTACACAGAAACAGATCTTTACTTGATGGTTTTTCATGTGTTTTTGAGAGAGTTGAAATGAAAGCTTGTGTATGAGTGTTCATATTATTTGCTCTCTCTCTCTCTCTCTCTCTCTCTCTCTCTCTCTCTCTCTCTTTGGTTTTGTATTAAAGCAAACCTCTGCCAGTGGCTCGGCCGGTAAAGGCAGACACGTAAGCACTTCTTCTGTGGTGTTTGGTTGAGTGGTCTCCAGCTTTATTGCGTGGCTTATGCATGCCTGCATTTCTATATGGCAAATCCCCCAAAACAGTCCATCAGACCATCAACCTCCATTTTTAACTGCGCTTTTGTACTTTATGTAGTTAACATTCTTCCGTGCAAGTGTTTTATGCTGTGTCTGAAACCCCTCCCTCCTTCACTATTCCCTATAGCGAATGACATTTGAGTCCACTATATGGGGAAGAAGTGAATGAAATTGAGTGAACGATTTCAGACACTGACGTGATATAACCTGCGTCTGACCGCACTGTCGCGGACATCCGACATAACTGTTATTTTACACTTGTGTGGCTTCATGGATTGCTTAATAAAATGGTAAAGTTCATTTTCATCTTATTAGTCACGTTTTCTTATTAGTTTTTAATAAAGAGAACAGAACAACTATTTGCCACGTTTATTACTTTAACGTTATTAAGTTTAATAAAATGATTGAATATATTTCAAATACAGTCTATAACATTCATTGAATCTGTTTATTCTCAAAAACAAGCTGATTCTAATCAAGCGGTCGTCGCCTGTTGTATCATGGGAAATAGTGAGCGAGCGAGTGTACAGAATGTACTCTCTAAATCAAAGTGCATTGTGGGTATAAAAGAGTGAACGAATGTAGTAGTGCACTCAGGTTAGACTCTCATCTCAAAGATTTCATGGAGTTTTTGGGCTGTCATCCTGTTGGGTGTTATGTTGTGTTTAACCTTTGGCGTGTCTTAGAGACATGTTTTCAAACTGCATATGTAACTCCACATTTCTCCAAATGTGGTACTTATGCTTACAAAATGTCGTCGCATTTGACCGGGATGGCTTGGATGTGAGTGATGCTGTTGCTGTGTGTATTGTAACATGATGCACGGTTTGTTGCGTTGCAGCTATGATTCGTTTCCTTTTCAAACCTTAATCTCATTTTTCCAACAGATCGACTCCATGGATAACTTCAGCCTGTCCAACACGCCCTCGTGTAAAGATGATGGACAATCCCTGGTCACGTCTCACTCTCCATCGCCCTCAACCACCAGTGACGTGGAGCCCCAGGAGGTGACCTTTCACCCCTGAACCTTACAGGGACACTCTGTTCCAAACCAACACATACGTCTGCATAAGCAGCTGCTTTTAAGGCATATCAAAAATGAAATCTCATAATCATTTTTAACACTGAATCGGCAAGAGCCATGTTAAGGGCTAGTCATGTTCAGCATATTAATGTGCAACGGTTGAAAACATTAGTTTAACATTATCACCTTGTGCACAAAATACTCAAATAAGCACAAAACTCACTTCCGTAACGCAGTATTTTTATAATCTTTCTACTGAGCTTGTTGCAGAGCATTGTGGGATTGCCTTAGCTGTGAAGGTTGATGGTCCTTGAGAATTTAGCCAAAAGATATCTTACATTATTTTGCTGCATACTTCACAAAACAGATTTTTTGCAGCGTGTCAAAGATGCCTCGAAAGGCTTTCTGTGTAGATTTTGGAACAGAGATGAAATGTCCTCGGGCAGAAAAAATATTGTGAGCCGATTACAGATGTAAAATGAGTTCGGAGGATCAGCATTGTTGTGACTGTTTTCTCAGCAGGTGGATCGACCGCAGCGGAAAACACAAACTCCATCGGCATACAGCAGCTCAGAACGCAGCACTCCTAAAGTACATAAATCAGGCTTTTTCTCCTCCATTGATATCAGCCGCTCGACAGTTTTCATGTCAATTGAATGCAAGTTGTTTGCTTCATGGTACCTACTCTCCTTTTTCAGCCAAAGCCGCATCAGTTTATTGTGAAGTCCTTCACTACAGCCACTAAATGTAGCCAGTGCACGTCTCTGATGGTGGGACTCATCCGACAGGGCTGTACGTGTGAAGGTAAGGGGTCACCATGGAAACAGCTGATGGAAATGACGTTATTATTGGAAATTCATCTCGTTCTTAATCTTCTCCTGCAGTCTGTAACTTCTCGTGTCATGTGACCTGCGCGGATAAAGCCCCCGCCGTGTGTCCTATTCCTGCGGATCAGACCAGAGGACCGCTGGGTATCGACCCACAGAAGGGCATCGGCACGGCCTATGAGGGCCACGTTAGGGTATGAAGTTACCTTTACCATGTGAAAGAAATGTTGTTTTAGTCTTCAGTGTCTGATTGCGAGATGTTCTCTTGCAGGTTCCTAAGCCTTTGGGTGTGAAGAAGGGCTGGCAGAGAGCCATCGCTGTGGTCTGTGACTTCAAACTCTTCCTGTATGATCTCCCGGAGGGCAAAGGTGTTCGGCCTGGTGTTGTGGTGAACCAGGTCATTGACATGAGGTCAGACCAGGATGAAGGTGTCAGTCTGTTTCCAAAGCTCATGACTGTTTGTATGACGTCTGATGGTTTGACTGTCTCTGTTGCAGGGACGAGGAGTTCTCCGTTAGCTCAGTTTTAGCATCTGATGTCATTCATGCCAACAGGAAGGACATTCCCTGCATCTTTAGGGTGAGTGACACATGAGTGTACAGTATAAATTGAAAGGAGTTTTCTGTCATACAGTGAGTGTGATACGTGTATTTAGTTTTCTTTATTATATAAATGATCAGTATGTATTAATAAAAATATTGTTTAAATTATTATAATGAATGCGATATTATAAATATATTTTACATATAAATACATGAATAAAGAACACATTATCAAATTATATAAAATATAATGATAATAATATTAATAGTAATAATTTTGTATTTTAATATATAGCATCTTTGTATTTCATATTAAAATGTTTTATAACTACAAGAAATCATAATTATTTTAATGAATGCAATAAAATGATTAAATATATATATATATATATAAATAAATAATTTAATATTAAAATAAAATAAAATATTGAATATAATAACTTTTATATGTTTTAATCTTTGTATTTCAAATTAAAATGGTTTATAAATACAACATATCATAAATATTATAACGAATGCAATAAAATGATTAAATAATACATATAAATATTTGAATGAATAATTAAATAATAAAATAAAATATTTAATATAATATTTCTGTATCTTTGAATCTGAAATGAAAATGTTATATAAATACAACAAAACATAATTATTATAATCAATTAATTTTCTTATTTTGTATTGTTTATTATTATGCCATATTTGTCCTTGTTATTATACAAACCATATACAGTTTATTGTCTTAATAATTATTTGTTATGCCCCTCTACCCGTCTAAGGAATAAATAAAATAACAGTTTAGTTGTATCAAAGAACAGAAGACATTTTAAACTAGAGATGTTTGTATTACATATGTTGTATGTATTGCATGTATTAGATGTGTATATGTATGTTGATAATGTAATGTTGGTTGCAGGTGACGGCGTCGTCCTCCAGCCGGCAGAAGTGCTCCATCTTAATCCTGGCAGACAGCGATCAGGAGAGAACAAAGTGGGTGGGGCTTCTGAGCGAGCTGCATCGCCTCTTAAAGAAGAGCAAACTGAAGGAACGCTTTGTTTACGTGCCTAAAGAAGCGTACGACAGCTCCCTGCCTCTCATCAAAACCACACAGTCTGCTGCTATTATAGGTACAATACAACACCGAAGCACTTCAGCTGACATGTCTTAACAAAACAAACATGATTCATTTACTCAGTGAGCAGATGCTTGTTTCAAAGCGACTTTCACGAGACCCTGTAACCTATTTTATGAAATGAGTTTCTATATGAAACGCTTTGTGTTTTTTTTTTACGTCAGATCATGAGAGGATAGCTCTGGGAACTGAGGAGGGCTTGTATGTTATTCATGTTACCAAAGACGGTGAGTTAAACATCTGTGTTTACTAATATCATCTGCATTCTCTAGTCACAAAAAACACACTCGAGTTACTTTTTCTTTGTCAATCACAGAGATTATCAAGGTAGGAGACAATAAAAGGGTCCATCAGATCGAGCTGATTCTCTCCGAGCAGCTCATCGCCGTGATATCAGGCCGGAACGGTCACGTGCGACTCTACCCCATGGCGGCCCTGGATAACCACGAGATCGAATTCCACAAGATAGCCGAGACCAAAGGCTGCCACACTGTAGTTTCCGGCACGATCAGACACAGCTCTCTGACCTGTCTGTTTGTGGCCATGAAAAAACCCGACAAGGTGATCGTCTACGAGCTCAACAAGAGTAGAACACGTCACAGGAAGCTTCGGGACATACCGGTCCCCAACACGGTGAAGTGGATGGGACTGCAGGGCGAGAAGCTCTGCGTGGGGTTCCAGACTGGGTTCCTGCGGTATGACCTGCACGGAGACGAAGTTCCTATCAGCCTCCTCCATAAGGACGACCACACGCTGAGCTTCATCGAGCATCTGAACCTGGACGCGCTCTGTGCCGTGGAGATCTCCCACAAAGAGCTGCTCTTGTGTTTCAACAGCATCGGCGTGTACGTGGACTGTCAGGGCAGACGCTCGCGTCAGCAGGAGCTGATGTGGCCGGCCACGCCCACTGCTTGCCGTAAGTGGCGCTGCCCGAGTGATTTGAAATCGTTAAATGCATCACTCTCATGTTGCTAACTTCCTTTTTCAGGTTATAGCGCACCTCATCTGTCAGTGTATAGTCAGAATGCGGTGGACGTATTCGACGTCAACACTATGGAGTGGATTCAGACCATCCCTTTGAAAAAAGTACAACTTTTATTTTGGTCAAACTGCATATAACCGAAATGTTGACGAGGCGTGTTCACCTGTCTGGTTTACGCTGTGTGATGTTTAGGTTAATCCTATGAACGCTGACGGCTCTTTGAACCTGCTGCAGTTGGAAACCGTACGTCTCATCTACTTCAAAAACAAGACGGCAGGTGAGACACGCCCTTCTGCTGTTTCTCCGAGCGCTCCTGCTCTACAGATTCGTGCACAAAGATTGATTTAATCCTTCAGGGTATGCTTAAATCAGTCACGCTATTGGTTTACAACATTTTTGTAGCCTTGGATATGACAGCTGACAAGTCGGGACAAAGGTTAGATCTTCACAGTAACATCAGGAACTTTTATTAAGAAACACGACTGATTTAATTACATTTAAAGGTGCAGCGGGTCATTTGACCGAAGTGCAATATTATATACATAACTATGTCTTCAGAGGTGTAAAAAGACCTTTACGTAATAAAGCGTTATGTTTTTATTACCGTAGGATGATTTATACCTATCTAGTATCTCCATACACCGCAGGTCCCCTTACATCACCACGCTGGAGTGAGCCGTTGGTTGCATTTCACAAGCTCACCACTAGATGCTGCTAAATTTGGATCTTTAATAATGAGAAAGAGATGGTCATAATTTGGTCTAAAATGTAACTGGGTTGCATAAAAACCATCACTGCTCACGCAGGTGTGATGTAACCGTGTTGTGTGATGTTGTGCAGAAGGAGATGAGCTGGTGGTTCCCGAGACGTCGGATAACAGCCGCAAACAGCTGGTGAAAAGCATGAACAGCAAACGCCGCTTTTCCTTCCGCATACCCGAGGAGGAGAGACTCCTGCAGCGGAGGTGATCTTAAACACGAGAGTTAGAAAGGACGTAAACGGAATCTAGAGAAGTGTAACAGAGTTTGTTGTGGTCCTCAGGGAGATGTTGCGAGACCCGGAAATGAGGAATAAGTTGATATCAAACCCGACCAACTTCAACCATGTGGTTCACATGGGCCCCGGGGACGGAATCCAAATCCTGAAAGATCTGCCAAAGGTAAGAGCTGCCGTATCCTCCTCCTGTATCTCCGCGCCTCCATCCATCTGAGCAGCTTTTTATAATCATGTCCAGCCTGCTGTTTCGGTTTAATGTGGGAATTAATTTAAAGACATGACCTTGAACATTCAGTAAATGAATGCTTTCACGTTGTCTTTTGAATGACTTTAGCTCAACGCTGTTGGAGCGGTGTCGCATGCGTCCATATTCTGTTGTGTTCTTCTCCTCACTGCCGTAGCCTGGTTCTCCTCTCCCCTCTCCTCGTCTACACCTTATCCCTACCCTCTTTGAGCATGTCCATCACATGACCGTCACCTCTGCCGACCACTTCCTGTCCCAGGACTCCTCCCCTCTCTCCTCCTACTCCCCGTCCCTCAGCTCCGCCCCCGGGACCCCCGCTTCCATCTGCTCTCTGGTAGGAGCAGAGAATGACTCCCACACATGCTCACGCTCCATCTGTTCTCGATAGGAAATGAACGAGAAATTGATGGCCTCATGCATTAGCTCACATTCAATCTGTGTAAGCAAACCGACTGGCTGCTCTCAAGTCCCTGTGTGGCTTCGGTTGTTCCTGCTTTACAATCTGTCCGCTTCTCTGCATGCCAAATCTCCATCCATCTCCACTGCTGTGTCGAAATAGTCTCTTGGTTCAGTTTCAGTTGCCTTTAAATGCAAAACAAGCAAAATAATCTGTTTTTGACCCGTGTGGTGTTTTCAGAACATGCGTCCGCCTGAGAGCCGTGGCGTTCTGGGAGCATCCGTCAGTATCCCCTCCATCAGTAAAACCAGACCCGAGCCGGGCCGATCCATGAGCACCAGCAGTGGACTCGGCACACGTGAGTACTGACGTGCATTCACGTAGCTGTTGTCTTAACAGTGATGCAATGTGATTTATCACTGAGGGTTTGTTGCATCCAGGGGCGTGTTTACCATTTTGGGCCCCCCCACACATGCATACTAAAAAAATGATTTGAATTGCACAACAGTAATATTGAATATATGGAAGTAGTGAGACTATTTGACTTTGAACCGCATCACAGCACGCAAGGATGTTTACAGTTTGGTATAAGAAAACATTCTTTGTTTTGGATTTATGTGCGCTTCATGACTGTGTATCTGGGCCAGGGGTGGCACCACTACCTGGAAAAATGTGGGGCAAATTTTGATCATTTAAAATGTAATATAATTTGAGTTATCAATAATAAATAGCATGAGCACAAATCAAGTAAATATTATAGAAATTATTTTTATTAAAGAACCCTCAAGATTTCAGACTATGCTTTGCTTTCTAGATATGGATGTAAAGGTTCACCGTGTGCCAGTTGAAAATCAAAGCTGGTTTTACAAAGAAATGTGCAGCCTTGAAGAAATATGAAAAGGGCCGTTTCTAATTTGTCTCAACTCGTTCAGTAAAAATAAATCGTATCGTGAGCTGAGCTGAGCTGAGTGAATCGTTGCATCCCTATTTCTAAACTCACATTCCACTGAAAAATTCAATTGCTGAAAATATGAAAGAATTTTTAAGACATATTTAAGTGTATCAAATATATTTTCCTCTAAAAATAAATCATAAGATAGATGCAGTGATCTAAAGACTGAATTAAACTAGGCAATTATAACAATTTCATTAGTCCTATTAATGTTTGCTTGAAACATACCATGCAGTTTGCTTTTAACCCTATGGAGCCAGCGTCTCATTATCATATCATTTTTGCAGACGCATCTAATAACAGCAAAGTATAATTCACAGTATCAGACGGCAGTAATTGTATGTTGAATGTTGACATTCCGCTGTGTCACTTTACTCCGTTGCAGCCTAAACTTTTCTCCAGCATGACTTACTTTATTTGAAGGACTCCACATCAAGAATGTTGTAAATGTTAGCCATATGTAAAGAACGGATGATTGCGCCTCTGGCTGAGCGTCAAGGCACGGGTAACCCGCCCCCTAGCTTTAGGTTACACTTTATATTAAGAGACACAAATGTCCATGTCAAAAGCAATCATCACATTTCTTAACCGCTTGTGACCACTAGGGGGCCCCCAAGCTTGCGGGGCCCTACGGAGTTGCGTGGTTTGCGTTGTGGTTAACTCCGCTACTGTGTTCCATATTTTAGGCTCCTCCTCTCAAAACGGCAACGCGCTGAGACGTGACATTTCCGTCGGTAACTACGGTTCCACCAAGCGTCAGATGACGTCACCCTCCGATGGTTCGCTGTCGTCTGGAGGCGGAATGGACTGCGGTGGAGACGCCCCCATCTCCCAGTTTGATAGAGAGGTCAGTACCAGCAGAAACACAGCCTTAAAGATCAACACTTAAACACAAATGTATCTTGGTTATGGTTTATTTTCTCCAGATCTTCAAACCAATCAGATCTACAGACTACAATTATAACTAGAATCTTAAACATTTTTTTTAATCACACTGACCTGTGTCTTGCAAATGTTAGAAGGGATGTGATTAATCTGTCTGGTAGGATTATATATGAGGAAAAGTGTCATTATTCAGTCTCTTTACATTAGAAAAAGTTTGACTGTTTGAGATTCCGGTGTATTTGCGTCTTTATTGTCCAGTGTTTTGTGAATTATTTAAAGCCGCGGTCACACTTGACTTTTCGTTCCATTGACTTCCATTCATACGCACACGAATGCGTAAGACTGGAAACGCAAGTCCGTCCGAAGATGTTTCGTTGCGTAGCAAACTTCAAGTTTGGTGAACTCTGACCTACGAATTTGCATCACGTGAGTGCGCGAGACCGATAGAAGATCAAAAGTCACAGCGCGACCTCTCGGTACAGAAATGTAAAAGCTGCCGCCCATTTTCCGGCATCGTCCGAACGAATCTCGCCTGCTCAAAGTCAAGTCTGACCGCAGCATAACATGCGAGTTGACCTTCAGACCGCTGCTAACAGGTAACGGTTTCATCGATGCAGTTTTGTGCGTTCGCTTTTGGCAGTTTCTGCGTTTTGCTGATCACGGCTGAAATACACATTTAATAATGAGCACCACAAGTGTTACGCAGTCTTCCATTTCACCTGGCAGAATGTGTTTGGAGGGTGTTCATCCGCTCTGTGTCACGCTATGTGCATGTGTTGAGTGTGTGTGAAGTGGCACCGTATCCACAGAATGAGAGATCTGGACACACACGTGTGTAATGATGTGTGGGTGATGTGTATCAATCTCTTTAGTGCCGTCCCGTATCACCCACAGAGAAGACACCTGATCTGAAAAAGGCTTTAAGGAGCCTACTTAGTAGAATAAAGGTAAACTCACACTCACAGCAGACGCGTGACCGCCCAATTCAACCCTGTAGCTCACGCTCAGATGGTGTTGTGTAGTTGGTGGCGGTGTGCAGAGTTTGCTGGCTTCTGGTTTAGTGTTTAGTGTTTGTAACGGAAGGATTCTTGTGCTGGCGACTGGAGTAAATGATGGAGGAGTCGTGCAGCATTTGGTTATGGTGAGCAGTCATGTGATAAGCTCTTCAGTTTTGTTCAGCCTGACTGGAATACATGATCTCTTATGAGTTTATTAGCGTTATACAGGCCATTGACAACCTGGTTTATGATAAGAGCTTTTAAAAATCCTTAGGAAATGACCTTAGAAACCATGCACTTAGAAGTGTATCATTTCAATTAAATGCCTATTGCAGCAAATGACATTTTAAAACCATTTTAAGGTGATGATTGATTTGAAGAAATAATCAAATAATCAAATTCAGTATAAATATGAATAAAATGTTCATTTAAATGCTAATTAAATAAATGTATCACTATACATTAAATTAAAAATATTAAAAGTTCATTTAAGATCATTTATTTAAAAAATGAAAAAATAATGAAATCAAATTCAGTTTGAGTTAAATAAATTAAAAACTAATTTGCTTATATGATATTATATGTACAAATGATTCAACACACAGTAAGTGCATGTTGTTGCAAATTGTCCTTTGGCATAGAGATGATAGGAAATATTTCCGATATCTCCATAAAGATTAGTAATTATTACAAATGAGGTGATAATATATTTTTCATGTCTAATATGAGGCATAGTCATGTAACATACGTGTGAAAATGAACAACCAGCCTGTGATCGTCCCTCAGGATTTATTCTGTGTACTTTTGTAAATAACTTTTTATAGATACGCGATTATTTTGCCATTGGCGTATTCCCTTGAACCCATGACCTTGCTGTTGACAGTGCCGTGCTTTCCTAGTTAAGCCATGTCATGAGAATGTTCTAACTTTTCCGTGTCTTTAGGATTCGGACTCGCCGCGTCACTCCACGGCCTCCAACAGCTCCAACCTGAGCAGCCCGCCCAGCCCGTCCACGCCAAACAAGAGCAAGACTCGATCCCTGGACCGCAGAGATCACCTCGGCTGGGAGACATGAGAGGTACACCCCGCCCCCCCGGACTGTTACGCAACGGCCAAGAGTCGACTGCTTAAACAACATACTCCCACACACCACAGGTGTGCGTCTGTGTGTGGTGTTGTGCACATGTGCTACGATTCTGCGAGACGAGATCACAGTGCACCTTACAAGCCTGCTACTGTTGACCTACTTTCCTTCGTCTGTGACGGATCGGGATTACAGACCACTGAGTTTTAGTCGCTCACCTTCACCCCCGATCTGCACGGGGTCAGAAGCTTTAACGTCCATTTTCGTCCCTGTTTGTTAAGTGTGCCTCCTTTTACAAAAAACCTGTTTCAAGTTTTCATTTACGGAGTTCACTTCAAAACCGCGTGAAAGAAATCAGACACATTTTTGTCAGGGATCGAGGAAAACCGTTCCTAGCATTCCAGTCTGTGATGATAAATTCTGTAAGAAACCCAATAGCTAGAGCGCCCCCCGGCTGTCACGCTACAGCGCAACTCCACCTCTGTCCTCCAGTGCCATACTGACCGTCCCACGCAAAGGGCAGATTGAAAAAATAAGAAAAGATTCTGAGTTCAGTCATGTAAATAGAGTTAAAGTAGAGTATAATATATAATGAAATCACAACACTATTCTGTGCTAAAGAAGCGTGAGAATTCTTTCCTTTAATGTCTGTGTCAAGATTTTGTTTTTATTTGTCAATATAAGCGTTCTTTATACTTCTGTGTGATTCCACTGACACCGAGGAGATAAATAATGTGCGCGGGAACACTAAACAAACATTGGCTCTCCTCCACCAAACACAAGGAATCGTTCGCAGTCATTTTCCTCATTGAATGCGATGTCCGCAGGGCGGCGAGTGATTTACACGAGTCCTTCTGCTGGTGTTTCGTGAATGAGACCCATTGTGTGCGGGTTATGAGAAAACAATGTGTATGCTGTTAAATACATATTAAACAGACGCATGTACAGTTACACGTGAACGTAAATAAGCTGAATGTAACAGAATCATTGCAAGCCTTTGTTGTTTCTTCCTCTGTTACTGAAGCAATAATGCTGTTTCCAAAGAGTTTCTGTTAAATACTGATTCGTGTTTGTATTATAATTCTTCTAGTATTTTATTTCTGGTGTTTTAAAGGGGTTTGTTGTTTGTTTGTTTTTTCCAAGAACCAAACCTTGCCTACATGTGTAGATAGCATGTAATGTAGTTTCAGAATGCGTGACATAAAAGCCCTCATCAGGTGAAGCTCTAAATTCAATAAGCTCCGATGTTTGACTCACACGGCTCTCAGCGGCAGGAGAGAAAGTCATTGAATAATTGACTCTGATGTAGAACGTACAGTGATGGTTTCAGACTGGATTCATGTCTGAAAACTCCCCTGGATGTCAAAATACCTCAAATCACAGAGCCAAGCCATCACGAATATAACCTCAACTGAGTCACGAAAGAAGTTTCACTGGTTTCAGACACAACATTAAAGGAGCACTTCACTTTCGACACACATGTTCATGATCATTTACTCACCCCCGTGTCATCCAAGATGTTTATGTATTTCTTTCTTCAGTGGAAAAGAAATGAAGTTTTTGATGAAAACATTCCAGGATTTTTCTCCGTATAGTGGACTTCAATGGACTCCAAACGGTTGAAGGTCAAAATGACAGTTTCAGTGCCGCTTTAAACCCCACCAGACGATGAATAAAGCTCTTACCAAGCAAACGATGGGTCATTGTTTCTTTGGTTGAAAATAAATCAAACACATTTTTATAGACAAATACATAAACACCTTGGATGACATGGGGTGAGGAAATGATCATGAACATTTCTTTTGAAAGTGAACTAGTTTAAATCAAGCGTTATGAGTTCAGCAGACAAACCGCTGCTGGAGATGATCTCGCATCTGAATCATTTGAAATAAATTACAGTCGTTCTTTTGAGGGCATCTGCAGATCCAGACTTGTCATCTCAACACTGTTTAATAGACCAAAATGTTCCAGGTTGTTCCTTAAAGGGATACTTTAATTCAAATTAAAAACAGTCTTATTTACTTAACCGTGTGCGATTCTAAACCCAAAAACACACTGGCTCTTATTCATACTGTTATTTTTATTCGGTTGAATGATGTAATGTAGTGTAATGTAATGCAGTTGTGCTAAAGTTTATTATAGTTAAAATGCTATTAAATATTATGAATATAAAATACTTGATATTATTTGGCCAAATGACAAAAAAAATTAAAATGATCATGAAAACTAAAAACGACGAACACAAAATAGAGGTTTTCAAAAGACAGTTTGTATGAGGAAATAGTTTTATTGGCGATGAAGAGCTCACATGGGTTTAGAGTCCCAAGGTTAAGCAAGTTTACTGTAACTAAAGCATGCAGAACTGTGTTCGGTTCATGTACACAGATGATGTGTTTGAGACCTGCGGTGTACAGACGGCTTTCCCAGAACTGATTCTAGTATTGCCAGCGTTTCCTGTGTTTTATTATGCAAACACTATTGAAAGCATCACTGTGGACCCCTCCTGCAAACATGGCACATCTTTGCGATCCCTCTTGCAATCTGTGTGGTATTTGGGAACTTTAGTTAAACATTTGTGGTATTATTCTGTGATCATATTCATCCGATGATTCATAAAGCAAGCTAAGATCATGGAGGTTGTTTTTTAACAAGGTTGTAACGGGTTGGAGAGAATTTGCCAGGGTTATGGTATTAACATGAACAGGAAACCTGTTTGAAATGTTTCTCAGGTATGTCAGAACCAATGATTTTTTTCTATCGCTTGGAGGAATTGTGTGTTTTTATCATTAGGACTGTTACAAGGAATAGATGAATTAATAGAGGGGAGGTGCCTTAGTTTTTTAGGTGCGTGTGAACCTGTTCTGATGAGAACGATGACGTGGTGATTTTAAGACGCGGTTCACGTGAGGAGGTTTTTTTTCGCCTTTGCAGTGAATTGCTGTTTCATATCATGCTGTTGTATTTTTTTTTTTGTAAGACTGTACAGGTTTGCATGGCACAGGTGTAATCGTGACTGTTTTTAAGATTTCCAGACTGGTTTTATGTGTTTATTTTCTTGACCTGTGTGGTGTCAATGATTGGGATGTGACAGAATTACCCCATAGCTGCAATGTAAACTGTTTTCATTTTCCTTTGTTTGCACAGACGTATTTAAGGTGACATATTTGTATTGGTTTCGGACATCACTATTCACATTCTCTGACTGATATTTTAATAAAATGGGAAACTGTTTTGAAGTGTTTTAGTAAGATTCATTGCACATCCATATGAACAACAACACACGTGCCAAGAAACACTGGGCCGTCAATAACAAGTACAATTAAATAAAATCATTTAGCCCTGTTAACCTGAATATTAATGACAATCTTATTTGAATTACAGAGGCCTGGTTTAGAAAATTGATGTTTATGTGCCTCTATCTTCCTAAATGATAAATGTATCTGCAATTATGTCAGACCGAGCTTATGTCACCACTTACAAACTTAAATACTTTCAACACAATGACGGGAATTTAATTCAAGTCTACTTTAAGCAGAATAAGGTATATTTCAAGTATAAAAATAAATACCGACATAGGAACATAGTAACCGAGTATACTTCAAGTGCAAAAATAATAAACTGTATGATAAGTTCACTTAATGTATGTTTAGGTTTACTTAAGTTGAAATTATAACAGCTATAAACTGTATTTTATTGTTCCCTAAACAATGACAATAAAGTTCTATTCTATTCTCTATTCTAGACTGCGAACACTTTCATCAAATAAAAATGCCCTGTACGTTTTAAAGCATTAAACGACCAACACACGTATATGTTGGTCAATTTCAACACAAGCCATAGACATACTGGTATACATTAAAATAGAACTGAACTGACGTATATGCAATAAAATGAACATAAAACGTATTTGTTTGTAAAAGTATTTACCATAATGCAATGCAATTGTATCTTATTTGGTAGTGAAATAGTGAGTGTCTGAATTAAGAGATGGTTTATGTCAGAAATTTGCATGGAAATTTAAGAGCCAGCTAAAAAATAATGACGAACATGCCAAGTAAAACTCTTTTTTACTCAGACATGTATGTACTGTAGAATACAAGCTATCTGGAAATCAAATATAAACTTAATGGTAACACTTTACAATAAGCTGCTATTTGTTAACAATTAATTAATGGATTAGCTAACATGAACTAACAATGAACAATACTTCTACAGCATTTATTCATATTAATTCATGTTAATTTCAGCATTTGCTATTAGATGATCAAAAACAAACGTTGTCATTGTTTACATTAGTTGATGCGCCATGAACTAACATGAAGAACTGTATTGACGTGAACTAACATTGACAAGGATTCACAAATGCTGAAAAACTAAATTGTTCATTGTTGGCTAATGTTCGCTAATGTGTTTACTAATGTTAACTAATAGCACCTCATTGTAAAGTGTTACCAACTTAATACTGTAAGTCACACACAGCAAATCAAAAAATGTTATATTTTATTTCTGTTCAATTTTATTGCATAATTTGTCGCCTTTTAAGGTTCTATCTGACGTTTTTGTCCAAATTGAGTTTTTCACATATTCTTATTCTATGACAACTTAATTACATTCTGTAATGGTTTTCTTTACGTACATTTGGGGACTTTCTTTTAGAAAGGATTCATCTACTATGTCAAATGGAATGCAATGTTGATTAAATGTATATACTATGCGATAACAACTTCACACATTTAAATGACAACGCACATAAAAATTCACCGTTTTTTAACTGTTTTATACAAAAGTTTTATTGAAATCGGGCACGATGATAAAACTGGATATAATGTCTTTGCAGGTTCAACATTCGACAGATAGCCACGGTTAAAGTGCTCTGTATTTTCTCATATGAAAACGGCGTTGTAGTAAACTCACTAGATGAATTCAACATGAAGATCAAGTGTGCTAGAGAGAGCGAAGGCAAATGGTTCAGCAGAAGCAGTAACAGCTATTCAAAAGCATCACAAAAGTCACACATTCTGGCACCACTGAAATCTCCTTAAAAGTAAACCATTATTTGCATGTATTTATTAACACATTTTCTGTTAGATAAATGTAGACGAACACAAGTGGAGCGAAACTGTAAATAGTTCAATGAAGCATTATGTAAACTGTTGCATTCAAGGCACCTGAAAATAAAAATGCATTGCTTGTGTTTCATGGACGATGCCTGAAGCGTCGAGACACATTTTATGCATTTCAAACAGTTTTCACAAGCTTTGGATGCAAAAATACAGCATTAGCCCAAAGCAAACTGTAGAATGACATCAGACAAAAGCACCATTCCCAAAGAATCCTGCGTAAGACTTCTGTACACATGATAACAGTCAACAACAGGACGGGATAGTTCACCCAAAAATAAACATTCTGTCATCATTTATTCACCATCATACTTGTCTAAAACCTGTATGTGACTCATTCTTCTAGGCAACACAAAAGAAGATATTTTGAGAAATGTTTCAGTGGTTTTGTGTTCGTACAATGGAAGTCAATGGGGTTCAATGTTGTTTGGTACCTGACATTCTTCAAAATATCTTCTTTTATGCTCTGCAGAAGAGAGAAAGTCATTCAGGTTTGGTATGACGTGAGGGTGAGTAAATGATGAAAGCATTTCCAGGTAAACTGTCCCTGAAGGTTGAATATAAACCTGATGATCTGACGAGGCATCACGGAGACGGCTGGACAAAGCACACCAGGTCTCTGTGAGGCGTTTCTGGAAGCCACGCCTCCAAACGGACTTCATGAAGTACTTCTGATGAGTCAAACATTTGACCAAAGTCTTTGTCAGAATGAAGTATAGCTCGCCAGAGGCTGCTAAGACTCTCATTATCCATCATGACTTTCAGGCATGTGAAATCTGATATTTAATGAGACATCAGTCTTCAAATGTTGTGAACCGTATCGCTTCAAAAAAGCTTGAGTGATGGATGTAACAGGAATGTTTAGTGACTTTTCCGTGTCGTGCTTTGAGGTCTTTCGCGGCTGGAGGCACCGTATCACCTTACATGCCCGGCAATCTCTCTGAACTTCCCGGTATCAAAGACAACAGATCTCGTTGCTCAAGTACACTTAGTGCACGATGCTAATGGACCGAATCCTCACGACGGCTCTGGTCAACACACACGCATGAAGCCTCCGCAGAAACCGTCGGGCGAGGGTTTGCTAAATCTTCCGGCTCCGGGAAGCCGTGACCCATCACGCAAGACAACAGCTGAACCATCAGCCTTCCTCCTCGTAGCTAGGCGGTAGCTCCATCCTCCTCCGCCACGCGGTTTGTACTGGATGCGTGCGTGATGTTAGTGGGCGGAGCGTTGCTCAAGTCCCGCGTGCTGCCGTGTCGTGATTGGCCGTCGAGTCGTTGGAGGCTCTCGTGACGGGACAGATGCTCGTTGAGTCGCGGCGTGCTCCCATAAAGCGGGCGTTCCTCCGCGCCTCTGTGGCTGGAGGAGGTGTGCCTGCGTTCAGAGAGAAAACCAGCAGCTTAGTTTGAACAGGTCTGGACACGCACAACTGTGGAGAAGTTCTCAGAAATACGACGCGCTCACCTGTCGTCTCTGGAGCGGTGCAGGCTCCCGTGATAGCTGCTCATCTTGCTGTGGACGCTGCTGGCTTTACTCCTCACGTCATCCAGCGTGGCCAGATGGGTGGAGGAGGCGTGGGTGGACGTGCCCTGGGTGGAGGTGCCGCGGGACTTTCGGATGATGGGCGTGTTGGGGTCGCGCAGCAGCAGAGATTGAGCAAAGTCGGGTTCCTGAAGGACCTGACGGCTCTCGTTCACCGCACCGCTGCTGGATGTGCAGAAGACAAGAGGGATTACGAAGACGTTTTTATGAAATCTAAATGTCTGAAAAGCTTTAGTATGAATGTTGTCATAGTATCTCCAAAACCATCACTTTAACATGAAGTCATTTAGCAGACGCTTTCATCCAAAGCCACTTACAAATGAGGCAAGTGGAACAACTTGAGCACAACAAAATGCAGTAAAAGCTAGTCTCATATAGCCTGCCGCCTAGTTTTTTTCATTTTTTTATAGAAAGGGTAAGTCGATACTAATCGCTCAGGTGTTGACGGAAGAGATGTGTTTTCAGCCGATTCTTAAATAATTCATCGAAATAATCAAAAAACCCAAATGGCGTTCAACATGTTTGAAGACCTTCGGGGCACAAATAAAGATGTTTTAGGTGACATCCGAGAGATTTCCAGGCCTCCTCATACACATCATGGTTATAGTTGTTGTCAAGGTCCAGAAAAGTACTAAAGACATCCATACATTGGTGCATCCGCTCATAGTGACTCATTGAAGTTTTTTGAAGCGACGAGAATACATGATGTGCGAAAACAAACCAAAATAAGGACTCTTAAACGATATCTTCATATATCCCCCACTTGTGGTCTTGGCCACTTGTCTTAAAAACGCACACTAAACCCACACTATCTTGAATACGGCTACCGAGTGGTATTAAGGCTAAGCACATCCCATCATGCATCATGTCCATCATGGGACATTTTGCGAAGATCAGCTTCTATACAGCAGCGTCTGCTTGTAAACACAGAGCTGCGCTTCCGGGTTGTCAGTCAGAACGCCGGAGTCTGCCCCCACCGAAAACCTCTCGTGACGCGCACCATAGACAGACAAGACGGAGGAGAACATATCCATTAAAGTCCTTATTTTGGTTTGTTTTCGCACATAAAGTATTCTCGTGCTTCAAAAAACTTCAATGAGTCACTATGAGCGGATGCACCAATGTATGGATGTCTTTAGTACTTTTCTGGACCTTGACAACAACTATAACCATGATGTGTATGAGGAGGCCTGGAAATCTCTCGGATGTCACCTAAAACATCTTTATTTGTGCCCCGAAGGTCTTCAAACATGTTGAACAGATCCAGAGAAGGCACTTGAGAGTGTTTTTCCCTTTTTGAGAAATTTTAAAACTGCTTTAAAAAAATATATATATTTTTAAAATAATTATACACCGTGATGTCAAAGTGAATACTTTTATTGGATCAAATATTTACAAATGGCTAGACAAACATAAAGGGTGACCAACAGTAAAAAAATAGAGCAAACATATGATGTAATGATATTATACACTAGTGTGCTGTAAAACATTGACAGAATTCACATTACGAAGATAAAGACATTCAGACACCTTCACTTCCGCTGATGTAGATCAATGATGTTTTTAGAAGTTTCAGGCTCGGAGGAAAACTTAAAGGGGAGGAGCTGCTTAAAGTCCGGTTGATCATCACACCGATGTCTTTAGAGAACTATCCCCGCTCCAAAGCCAAAAGTCAATCTTTTTTTATTTACGGTACGTGTACACGGATGAATGGTTCACCAAAAACACTGTTCTTTTCAACCCAGCATTGGGTCTTAAAAGAAACCCAACCTTCAGCTTAAAAGAACCCAGAAAAAGGTTATATTGGACCCAACACTGGGTTGAAAATAACCCATTACTTTTAGTGATGGCAAAGCCATATATTAGTGTTTGAAATATATCTTTTTTTGTTTTGGTGGACCAATCGCTTCGCTAGACAACACCCTTATTCATCGGCTGGTGTCGTGTAGAGCCTTTTGAAGCTGCGATGAAACTGAAATTTGGACCTTGACCGACAGCCGCCCGTTCAAGTCCATTATATGGAGAAGAACCCTGGAAATCTTTCCTCATAAGCCTCAATTTGTTTTGGACAGAAGAAATAAAAACACAGACTGTGAATTATTATTACATTTTCATTTTAAAGTGAAGAACTCCTGTAATGCACGCTTACAAAGTATAACATTTCATGTTTTAATGGACGCTCTTTGAGCAAAATAAAGAAGGTAACTCACTCTTTGCGTCTCCGGCCGTGGAAGAAGCCGGCCCACTCGAAACAGGTCTTCTTACTGCCCACCCAGAACACCGACGGGATGCCAACCACCAGTAACATGATGTACTTCATCAGAAAGAGGACGAGGTCAGGCCTACTGGTTTGTTCCACCTACAGGCACACAGAGAGAGAGATGATGAGTCTTGTAAGAGCCTGTCTCTCACCGCACGGATCACTGATCTCTCCTTCTGGCCCTCGGGCTCTCAGCTTCTCCACGCTTTCACTGCATTCATTATAGGACTCGCTGATATCCAGGATACCAAACACTGCACCACGTTTCATAATGCTCGTTTAATCTATCCCCAATGCTTTTACCTGATCCGTGTGACTAAAATACATATTCGGATAAATATGTTGAACTTTTTCATTCGTGTGAATCTCATTCTTACATTTTTTGCTTTTGCACAAGTGACTGTTCATGGGGCGATTCACATTTTGCGTCTAAAACCGAGCGGAAAACGCAAAAGGCATTCGATGCAGCGCCGACGTGCCTAGAACAATGTGCGCACCGAGACCGCGTCGCTCCATATTTGCTGTTTGTCTACGTTTAAAATAACGAACTTGGACATGCGAAAGGTGAATCGCCCGTAATGCTGGGTTCACGTCAAACACGTTCCACGTTTTTATTACTTGCGGGAAAAGTTTGTTATTTTCGCCTGAGTGACGCGATCTGACAAATATTTCCAACCTTCGCGGAAGACAAGATTGACGCGCGTTCGTGGAAATCGTGCCACAGGATTAGCGCCATTCGCACCGCCTGCCGCGAGTTCGCGTCTATACACGTCTTTGCATTGACTTTGTATGTAATTTACTAATTTGTGTTTGGTGTGAACCCTGTGTAAGTGTTTCAGGGTGGGGCTTCATTACTCTTTTTCTTTGTATATTTTTTATGATTCGATATGAATTTTTGCGAAATCGGCCACCCCATAAAAATAGGTCTGAATCCACACCAGATCATCTTGGGTGCCGTCTTCATCGCGACCTGACAAGAATTGACTCACAGAAAACATTCAGAAAACATTCACAACCACATTTATATCAAATTTGTGTTGCTGGAATGAAACTGGAAAAGCGAGTTGTTAATGTGACCGTGACGCTCTCTGTCAGACCGTTTGTCTGAGGTGTGGCGCGAACAAAAAAAACTAATTGACAACTTTTCAACTTTCGCGTCTCTCTCCGCTGCGGTCTCTTCTTCAGCCCTGCGGTCTGATCATAAATAATAATGTATTTCGGTCAGGTTTGTGTGCTTTTAAAGCTATTGAGACAACACGACAGTGCTTTACTAACAGAGATATCAACACCTGTCAAACCTCAAAACATTCGGTATATGTAATATCTCTATTTTGGTTTCTCTCTGTCGTGCACATGGCTCACAGGCTCAGTGTTTTATATGTGCACGAGTGTGGATGCGTTCGCTCCTTCAGACCGCACAGCTCAGCGCTCCCGGACAATCGCGCCTTCTTCTGTGAGCACAAGACTTAACAATGAGCTCTTCTCCTTCTCTTCCTCTCTGCCAGAAGCTCAAGGTCAAAGCACCTGACGCTCAGAAAACATGCGCATGCCACGATATTCAGAGCAGGATTTTATTCATTTAAGAATGCAAAATGCAAGTGAGCATTCATGGTGACGTGTGGGTGGAATCAGTGTTGGGTAAGTTACTCTGAAAAAGTAATTAATTACTAGTTACTAATGACATGTTCAATAGTGTAATTACATTACTGTACAAATGACTCTCTCCAAAAAGTATTTAATCACTTTATAACTCATCACTTTCTATATCCTATATCCACCTTTATTAGTTCAATGATTCAAGAAATGACATGAAACGGCTCTTTTAATTCATTCAAATAACTAGTATGAACTACATAAAGTGGTGTTATTAACTGACCGAAGTATTTCAAGTGTGAGAATTACACATTAAAGCACAGATTTTAAAGTTAGACTTTGAATGTTGATGTCAAGTCCACTATTGCACACAAATATATTACACATAGTATTTAGTTTGATTACATCAGAAGTAACTGATTAAATTACAGAAAAATAAGAGTAATCCCTTACTTTACTTTTTCAAGGAAAAGTAATAAAACTACAGTAACTAGTAACCAAACACTGGGTGGAATCAGTAAATACATCCACAAGTATTAACAAAACAAATAAACACTTCGGCCTTTCTTTCAGATTGTGACTTTGTAATCAGCGCTACCGTTTCTTCTCCCACATTATTTCTTTCCTAAATAAAATCAGGTATTTATTTAAAGCCTCAATCGATAACGCTCTTCTTTCAGTTAGTGAGTAAACGCATTTAAAAACTGTCTACTTGCCGTATCACAATAATCAAAGTTAAACAAGCCTATAGAAAGTATTAAGAAGCATTCAGAGATGATTTTGTGCGAAGTAGTTTGAGGTCATCTGAGAGTTCAGCCCACGTTATAAATACTGGAAGTAGTAAAGTAACCCGCAATGTGGTGTTTCAAACAGAGATGGCGATAGAGAGACACACACGGATTGAGAGTAAAAACTAATTTACATAAAGTAAAAAAAACTAAGAAAACAACAAAAATGTGTTTTATTGGCTAGTCTGGCAAGAGCAGTAATGTGACAAGAAAAAAAGAAAAAAAATTGCTGATCTTTGGTTGTAATTGTAACGTATAAGTAGTAATTTTCCAGAAGAACGTGAAGACAGCATCTATTCTGCTTAGCAAAACGCCTTGAAACATAATCACAGTCGCACATTAAAAAGGAAAATCCTTTCATCATTTATCCACCCTCATGTCATTTTAAACCTGCATGTGACTTTCTTTCTTCTGAAGGACACAGAAGAAGATATTTAGAAGAATGGACGCAAAACCACAGAGACATTTCTCCAAATATGTATTTTTGTGTTCCACCGAAGAAAAAGTCACATGCAGGTTCTGAACAACATGAGGATGAATAAATAAATACCATTTTATTTCTGGGTGAACTGTCCCTTTAAACGCTTCATTTCCTTCAAATGCAATTCACCGAGTGAGGTACAGCCGTGTCTCTCGTCCAGACCTGCGATCCTGCGCCAGATCATGCGCTGTGCTTTTATGAGCGTCTGTGTGTGGTGTTGTTATTGCGGCTGACGTAATGACAGGCTTTAGCCCCTTAAATCACAGTCAGGAGGAGATCTGTGACATCCAGCATCAAACCGCTCGGCGCTCCTATTGTTCTCCAAACGCTACAGGCACTGACCAGAGAACAGCCAGCCGCGCATGAACTAACAAGCCCAGTAATGAAAGAAAACCAAGAAGTGCAAGACAAGATCAAGTGATTGACTGTATGTATCATACAACTCTCGCCCCGCATACTCCTGGAATAACACCTGCATCAGACAGCTGAAGTATAGGAGGATGGAGTGAACCGCAGGAGATGTGACGTGATGTGGAGCGGGGGGTTACAGTGTCATGTGATGCTCGGATCCATGTATTATTGTGTGGAGGGAGAGGCAGAGCATCTACTGTTACGCGCTGGCAGAAACGTCTCATGCATCACAGTGTTAGATTGGATGTCACCGTTCATTCGCTCCCAAACACAAAAGAAGATTTTTGACAGATGTGGATCACCGTCTGCGTTCATTCAGTCAAATCAGACGTGATGTGACCAGGTGCACCAAACATCTTCACTATCATTGCAGGAGACATGCTTTTAAAATGGTGAGCAATGGATGACGTTTCAGAAGATTTTTGAACACGTAAGAGGTCACTTTACTATAAAAATGTCGGATGGACACTTTTCAGAAAGATTTCACTTTTCGTGTTAAAGATTATATGATGTACTATTTATACAATTTTAAGCAAAATGAACCATATTATACGTCACAGCAGCGTTTAAAAATGCAAAATTGTCACAACACTGGTCTTGAATGTGTATTGGGGGAGCAATTCGCAAACTCACCTCTAGATGCCGCTAAATGTTTCTTTTTTTATGTACAAATGTATGATGTAAAAGATTACAAGTGGACCTTAGGGATCATAAAAAATAAAATAAAAAAAAGATGCAATTCATCGTCTTCTAAAAGCAACCTTTTTAACAAAAAGCATTCAAATACAAAATTGTATTTCCATCAAAGACAAAATGATGATGAAAACATTGATAAAGCATTCACTGTTTTTCTATCTGTAGATGTTGTACATTTTCAGAAGATGCGTAACTCGGGGAAAAGAGTTAAAGCAACACTATGTAGAGACAGCAAAGAAAACTAAGAGTTTTGCCGGAGGGATCGTAGAAAAGAAAGACAGAGACATATTGGACTGGCTTATACTCGGTGGCGCGAGACTTGAAACTGATGGAGACCTAGCCGTCCGCTACTGGATTTATAAGTCTTATGTATACATTTTTTCTTACTGTCCTGTAATTTTGAGCTTATTTGTTATTAGGCTGTGTTCAGGTTGTTCATTGGTGCAATTTATAACCGAAAGGTAGCCGAGAGATAAAGTCATGTGTTTCGATAGCTAGCATGTCGTGCCTCATCATGAATGTGTGTAATGCTTGTGAACGATGACTTCTAAACCACAATTATTGTTTTATGGTCAGAAGTTGCAGATTCCTTCATGCACGTAATCCACATAATTGTTGAGCAGTTCAGTCGTTGAGTAGGCTAATCAGTATCTGTAGTCACCATGCTAGGTAAGCTACCATGCTATTACACAAAACAAAAGGCGCGGTCGTGAGTGTGTTTAGTAACTTCCGAAAATATATAGCTAAAGAAATGAACACATTTTGGGAGATTACTAAGCACATTCACGCCCATGCGTTTTGTTTTGCGCTTTGAATGCAAATGTGCTATGTAGCTAGCACGCTATGTGCTAACAACATTAGCCATTGGATTAGTAAACAAATTCACGTGTATTGCGCTGACTACAGGGAAGCTTATTCAGCGACAGTATGTACGACACTGGAAACAGGCAATTGCGCTTATCAACCACATGGGGGAAACGTTAGCCAATGTTACATAGTTTCGCTTTAAAACAAAACATTTCGAAGGATAAATTCGGTCGCACAACAGCATCACAAACAAACACCAATAGCAGCCATGGATGTTTATGAAAAGTTTTACCTGATAGGGGCAGGGGATGTGATATTCTCGACAGTGCTCCTGCACCCACGTCACCTCCCAATCTGAACGGTAGGTCTGTTCGTACAGGTAACACCCCACCACGGTCAGCAGAGGAACCAGATACAACACCGAAAACACGCCGATCCGGATCATGAACTTCATCAGCTTGTCCTGGTTCTCCTTCTCCAGAGGAATCTCCATTCGGACTCTGTTCAACGCCACGATCCCGACCAACAGCAGCGACACTCCCACCAGAACGTCCAGACACAACGGCGCAAGCACGAACCAGCGAAGAGCGTGAACGTCGTACAGCCCAACAAAACACACGCCGCTGATGTTATCGCCTTCGATTTTATTCATAGCCAGCAGGGTTACGGTCAGCAAGCCCGGTATTCCCCACGCGCTGGCGTGAAAGAGCAGGGCCTTCTTCTCGATGGCTTCGCTGCCCCATTTGGGCACGGCGGCCAGGAACCAGGTGATGGTCAGGATGACCCACCACACGCTGCCCGCCATGGTGAAGAAGTAGAGAACCATGAAGAGCAGCGTGCAGACCTTGTTATGTGAGCCTTGGGTGACGGTGGAGGTTTTGTACTGAGCGGCGTTGGCGGCGTTACACGCCACGCGGTCCTCTAGCAGGAAGCCCAGGAAGAAGACCAGCGACACCATCATGTAGCAGACGGCGTAGAAGATGATGGGCCGCTCCGGGTAGCGGAAGCGCGTGACGTCGATGAGGAAGGTGAGAAAGGTGAAGAGCGTGGCGGAGAGGCAGACGATGGACACCACGCCGATGAAGTAGCGGGCGAAGGCGAGGTCCTCGCGACGGAAGTACATGTTGGGGCAGGGAGGGGAGCAGTCGCGCACGCCTAGGAATTTGTAGCCTAGCTCGGGTTCGACTTTCAGTTCGCGGGGACACCAGAAACCGTAGTCGCGCTGAACGGACATGGGCGATTGGTCCGTGGGGTCATCATCCGTGAGCAGGTCCTCGACGCGAGGGTAAGACTCGTCACAGTCCGGAAACCTGAAGACAAACAAATTGCACATTACAGCGGCGGAAATATTTGTTTTATATTAAAGTTGCTCTCCGTTACTTTTTTGGTTTAAATTAAAGAAAAATTGAGTTTATGAGAACGATGAGTTTATAATAATGATTTAGAATTTGAGCTGTCTGGGATGATTTTGCTTGTAATGTATTTAAAATACAATGTATTTACTTTATTTACTGTAAAGTAACCTGCACTTTTATGTTTCAAACAGAGATGGCGATAGAGAGGCTAACGTTTTTAGCAGCTTTAAAAATGTAATGCAAACAGCAGTTAAACAAGTGATAAATATGATTATATTGTATAATACTTATAATAATAATGCTTGCTTAGCATTTTCTTTTATCTAAAACAAAATAAGTCTCTTTTTAGTTCGCTTATAGCGGTGTGTACGATCTAAGCCTCAAAAGCTTTCCTGTAGCTCAGTGGTTAGATCATGGCGCTAGCAACGCCAAGGTCATGGGTTGGATCTCAGGAATTGCACATAGTCAGAAACAAATGTATAGGATAATGCAATGTAAGTCCCTTTGGATAAAAGCGTCGGCCGAATGCATAAATGTAAATATTATATCGGTTATTATTTCAGCCACATGTATCACCAACCCTTTCGAATATCTCCGGTTTTAAAAATAAAAAAAATAGTTTTACTCCTACGAGTTCAAACATTAACTTGATACGACTTGTTTCAGGCTGGAATGAATTGTGAACACATTTTTTCCATCTTCAAAAAAGTTGTTTTTATCTTTTCAATTAAACATCTGTGTTTGGTTACCAACCATTTTAATCATAAATCTTTTTTCAATTTTTTCTTTACCTAACCTGTTTGAATGATTTACAGTTATTCATTCGTCTCCAAAATAAATTACAAATAAAGGAGCATTTAATCCATCCGTCTTTGCCAAAAATAATTACAATATACAAAGCTACATTTATTATAGCTTCATGGTCTCGCCAACATCTGTCTTAAAAATGATCTACTTTTTTTTGTCGTTACCTTTTTTATCCTAAGTCGCTTTGGATAAAAGCGTCTGCCAAATGACTAAATGTACCTGCTGCACTCCATCTCCTCCGGCCAGGTGACATCAAACATATCCATGAGTTTCTGACAGTCTCTTTTGGCACGGATGCAGAGGCCACGGCAGGGCAGAGACACACGGCCGTACTCCATACACACCGGGGCGTAAAGAGCGCACAGAAAGGGCCTGAGGTCCGGAGAACACTGCAGGTTAACCATGGGGTGGAAGGGCTGTCGACAAAAAATAAATAAAACTGTTAATGCCAAAGACTTCCTGACAGATCTCATACAACCCACAGCGTGTATTTCATCCAAAATGAAATGGGTTGATCTAAAGAATAAACTCTACATGAACATTTGTTTTGTAGACAAGTCAAGGCAAGTTGATTTATATAGCACAGCACTAAGGCAATTCACAGAAATGATATTAGATATAGCATATAAAGTGGCCAAAAGTGATGTCCTGGTTTTTTAGCACAAGTTTTGTTTTTGATGCCCCTTTAGGTTCAAATAAACCATCAGAAGATGAGTTGGATGGTACTAAATGGACAAAACGCTACACTTTTAAGGTATTTCTTGGACAAATTTATTTGGAATAAAAAGCAGAATACAGCATATTAGGGAACATGTTTTTAATACTCTTTTTAAAGAAAAACAAAAAGCTTGCAGATCTTTAAAAGGACATCATGTAAAATCACATTAAATAGAAAACAATAAATAAGAATCGATGGAAAGAACAATTCGATTTGAACACAAACTTTAGATTATGAACTACAGATTCAGTAGAAAACACTGAGCCGCCTCCCAAAACTCTAAGGTGCCAAAGGAAAGATGAGCAAGTTGTCTGGGCACAGTAACCCGATGCCCATCCTGCAGGATTACAGGCCAGTTTGGCAGCTCCAAGTACACTTTTTGTGCCCTGAAGGGCCCCAGTGCATGCTGGGAGAGCGAGCAGCTGCAGAGCCGAGTATTTCAATTCAAATCTTTGGAAGAACAGACAATGAGTTTCCACCTGGGGCCGGCCAATACACATGCACTTCCTGCTGGGGTCCGGTCTTTTGTGACTGCTGCGTTTCTGGGAAGATTGACACGCGAGGAATTCCTTCACGCTGAACTTAATCCCTAAGTAGCACAATATTTACAGATGATTTGCATAAATTAAAGTTTCCCACCAAGACAAAGACACCAGTTCACTGCTGGGAAAACCGCAAACCTGAAACGACGTCTCAGAAGTCACAAGATGCAAATGAGGCGTTAATAAAAGCTCCATCAATATTTTAACAAGCCTATAAAATATTTACTCTGGTTCTGGAGCGGGTAAATTAAAGTGACATGAAAGGAAACATGAGCGGCTTATATTGGCCTCCCGTATGGAAAGTGCATACGTCTCAGTAATTGAGCTACATGAACACAAACAGAATTGAGCGGACATGTTTCTCCCCACAGAGACCCAACCAAATGCTTTACTGATTTTGAATATCCTCCCCATAACCCCCTGCTCTACTGTAACACGTTCACATGTACTGAAGTCGTCTTATGATCTTACAAGATAACGCAACTTTTTTAATAAGTAGTGATTTCGTATGAACTTAAACAATGTTTTTCGTACAAAATGCACTTAGAGCCGTCACGATATCACTACACGGTTATTACGGTCAGATATTTTACCGTGACGATATCTTGTGCTATGTGCACTTAAACAATTGCGTTAAAGATGACGCAATGCACTGCATAAGCTTTGAAACAGCTCTAAAAAATAAATAAGGACATTTTCTAATAATATGCACTATTTCTACAGATGTTTTTTATGAATTGTTTTTGAAAATATATAAATACTGCTATCAATCAAATTCATCTTATTTGATCTTGTTAATTTCTTTTATTTAGTGCTTTTCAAAAAAATCTAACTTAAAATACGAGTGTAAGGTGGAATGAGAATTTGTATCCATTGTGTCTCTTAAAGCTAAATTTTCAATCTGATCACACAGGAATCGCAACTATTTTACCAGGCGGCTTTATCCTATGAATTAGTACGTTGTGAATCGAATAAAACCGTACGATTACTAGAAAAGGTTCATACTGCAACCACACCCCTAACCCCGCCCCTGGCGCGAAAGCACATCGTACTAAACTGCACGAATGAGTTCGTACGAATTAGCCAAAATCGTACACATCGTAAAATAGTTACGTTTTGGTGCGAGACTGTGTTTCAATTTTAAACAGGTGTTAAATCATTTACCATATTATTATATGTATAAAACTAAAACAAGAAATCACGGTTAATGATACTATCTGTATACTGTGACACCACACGATTATTAAATAAAGCAATCATGAAGCTCCACCCCTAAACACACAAACGGCACTGGGGCGAAGGTAAATTGTACAAAAATGTTAGAAAAAGATGGAACTGGTCATATGAATTCATACGAATGACAATGTATTCATTTATTCACACAGATGAGTACAAATTCATATGAAATTGCCAACAATTCCCTATAACATGAAAATAGTTACGAATAGTGTTGGATCAGACGTGTCGCAGTGGGACGTCTTACAGTGAAAAATGTTTCACATGCAGATGAAAACAAAAGACATAATACATGACACACAAGTAGCTGTGCTGCAGTTCACGACAACTTCAAAAAATTGACAGCGTCCTTTCTTGTTTCAGAAAGAGCTTGAAGCAACAAGAAGTCAAGAACAAGGTTTCGTTTAACAACCGTTGTCATCATCACCCTGAGAGTTCAAACACCGCTGGCTCTGCCCTAAAGGAGAAGATCCTCCAAAAATCTTTTCCTCATTTTGTTGTTTCAAACTCACACATTTCTAACGTTCGTTCTCTTCAAAGTTCAGAATGTATTGAAGGACAAAAACACCCTAAAAATGTTGCATATGACTCATGCTGAGTCTTCTGAAGCCACGCAAGAGCTTTGTGTGAGAAACAGACAGAAATGTTCCTCATCGCCATGAAGGATTAAAAACAGCAATGACTTCATGTATATATAGGACTACGTTTCATGGTAAAGGTTTTAGGTCAGCGTATATGGTCCTGTAAATGACGCAGATTTTTAAGAATATCATTCTTTGTTTATAACCACACACCCTCTCCGTGGAAGCAACACAACCCAGCACAGATTCTGCATCCATCGGGCCAATAGAGACGCCACTAGAGCCACATAAATCTTCTCGTTGTCGGAGCGTGAAATGCCATTTTCCCTGCTTTGCTCTGAAGACAGAATGGAGATCACAAGCTTTTATTCTGTGAGCAGGAGGTAAAGCGTGTTGACAAAAATATAACCCTGAAAATACAGAGCCACGATCCCGAGGCTTAATGCGTTCTGAAGAGAGTGTCACTCATCCATCAAACTGAGACGACACACCGCTTCATAATGAATAAAGTCACTTCATTATATGACACGTGGTGAAGCTCTACAAAGACATTTTCACTTACAAATTGGCAATAGTTTATAATAAATAGATGCCTCTACTGATCTATATAGTTATAAATGTTGATTATTTGAATGCATTCACTTTTTCTTTAGACATTAAGGCCCAGTTTCAAAGACAAGGCTTAAGGCTAGTCCCAGACTAAAATGAATGTGTGACCTGTCTTAACTAAATATAACGTGCCCGGAAATATCTTCAAATATATCAGTGACATTGTTTTGTCTCTGAATACTTCTAAAGTATTTTTATAAAAGCGACATAAAGATTTTAATTCAACTAAGGCCTGGTCCTTGCTCAAGCTAAGCCGTGTCTGTGAAACCGGGCCTAAGTTGCCTAAATACAACATCCATGAATGTGAATATAATTGGATTTATTAATTTGATTTAAAACTTTGATATCAATTATATTATTGATATATTTATGTAATATATATAATAATAAAATATTCCATTAGAAAGCACTCGCTCAATACCCCTCTTCATTTACGGACAAGCTTTTCACACGCAAAAATCGCTCTCAATGTTTCAGCACGCATGCATATGTGCATGTTAGCACTCCCATAGCGTGTGTTGTCAAGCGTGTGCACTTAGAAACCCAGGACAAGCATTACAGTCACCACAAAACACCACCTCCTCTCTCTCTCTCTATCTCTCTCTCTCTCTCCTCTCTCTCCTCTCTCCCTCTCTCTCTCTCTCTCCCCTCTCTCCCTCTCTGGTGGGTCTCGACCTTGCAGACCTCAGTGCCAGACGTGATTTCTCCTCTAACAATCTCCTGTGGGTCTCTACTCTCAAGTTATTGCCCACCTGTGCTGTAGGGCACACTGAACAAATGATTGTCTGGTCTAAAATATATTTATAAATATTAAATATATTAAAATATATATTATACGGACTAAATGATAAATATTAAATGTATTCTTATATATTACCCACAAGATTAATTATGGAAAGTAATAAACGCTAGATATTTTGAAGGCCATTAAGATATTCTTGTTGCATTATAATTTGTGACTTTAACATAATAAAGACGGACACAAATGGTCAGATATTGTCAATACTGCCATGCACAAATAACACAGACATATATCTAAATTGAAAGTATCTTTGAAAAATGCAACTACATGATGGTAGTATGTGCTTTATTTAAACGAAACCCATCCTGACTTTATCTAAAAATGTTTATATAACAATAAATAATTCACTGTGTCTGAATGTATTATAGTAAGTAAGTAATGATATATTTTACTTTATGAAAAAGAAATTCCTCATTATTTCTTGCTTGTTAACATGCATTGGTTGTATATTAATATTAGTATGTACAAAGCACATATTAATGCCTTCGCCTTGTTCTACTTCCCTTAATCACACCCGATACCTAAACTGAAGAACTACCTTATGAGCAGTCATTTGGAGTTTATTGAGGCAAAAGTCATAGTTGATATTTAGCAAAAAGTGAGAATTGGTCCCTATAAAGTGTGACCAGAAATTCTGTAGAAGGAAACCTTTATAATTAGATATAATTGTGCAAAACATAACTTGTAGTAACAGATGAGTAAGGGATAATGTACAGGCAGCCGGTTGTTATCGCAGAAATAAGCCCCGACAGTGTGATCAGTGACAGTCTTTTATCACACTAAAGGGGCTTACTTTCTGATAACAGCCCGCTGTACATTATCCCGCTTATTACACGGCTACTTGCCATATGAGAAATAAAATAGACATGAAATGTGAATTAGAAATATTTTATAGCTCATTTTAACCATGCTGTAGTTAAACTATGGTAATACAAGTCAGGGATAACGTAAGAAACGGCGTTCAAATGTCACGAACATGCAATTTGGTTCAATCCTTTGTAAATATAATGTCATATATGTTATTAAAAGACATATTTATATTTAATTTGTCAAAAAAATAAACGGTCAAAATGATTTGCTGCATCTGGTTACCGTGTGTTATTAGTTTTGAGAGGTTTTCATCCGGGAATAAGGAAATGTTTTATATGGAATCACAGATACTGTTCTGCGTGCTCGCGGAGCATAAATGTCTTCCTCGCGGGGGTGTGTTTACGCTCGAGGAACTGTTCTGCACGTTAAAAATCGCGCACATGAAGACCACACAGTTTTGGGTCTGAATAAACGCCATACTGTGGAATCGATAAGAACAGAAATCATAAGCAGAATTGGAATCAGAAGGGCTCATATCAAACGATACCCAACCCTAGCGGGCCGTGGAAGGTGTGATTAAGACGGCTCGCACACATTCCCTTCACACATATTATTAAGTCTAAGCTCCATGTCTAAGACTGTAATGGGTAATTAAAACATTGTGGAGTTGATGTGAATGCTGCGCTGACGTGCCAGAAAGCTCAGACGGTGTAAGAGATGCGGGGGGGGTCTGGCAACCATGCAAAAGAACACATTTGTCTCTCAGAGTCGCCAAGAGCCACTCCTCTAACACCGCAATGGCCGGATTAAGTTTCTGCCTGTTTCTCTTTTGTCCAACCCGTGATTCATTTAAAGAATCGATGAATAGGGGTTACCGTTGAAAGCCGGCGAGTGTTTTACAGGACGAATGCGTGCTTGCGCTGCATCTTGGGCTACTGGACAACACAAGAGAAGATATTTTGAAGAATGTGGGTAATCAAACAACACCCTCATTCATTCCTATTGTATGAAACAAAACCACAAATAAAAGACATTTTTCTAAATATCTTCTTTTGTGTTCCACAGAAGAAATAAAATCACACAGGTTATGAACAACAAGAGTCAGAATTGTCATGGTTGGGTGATATTCCCTTAACACGAAACATCTAAAACTTCAGTATGTAGGTGTCTGGACTGCACAGCTTTAACTGGAAGTGTGAGACACGGATGAAGAATGAAATGGAATCCGAGCAGGAAACACCCCCCTCACATCCAGCAGGTGGATTAACTAAAGCAAACGTGACTCCTGCTCGTGGAAAATCCAGTTTGCCAACTCTGCAAAGAGTCGCTTTATGGAAAAAAACTGAGCCGCGTTCTCTCAGGATTAGAAAGTCAAAGGGTTCGTACATCATAATGTTTACCCCACGGGGCGTGTGCGTGCTACGCAAGACTTTTGATTATTTCTGAATGACTGACTATCTACTCGACCGTAAACTCTCATTTGTAATGTAATTACAGCAAAAGCAGCCGGTTCAAATGACAAACCTTACATTTATTTAACCAATGCCATTGTGTGAAATAAGAGAACATGCCTTCACAACAATTGAGTCTAGGCTTGGTATCATATGTTTGTAGGATGTTATGATGCGGTTGCTAGACTGTTTCTTGCCCACCCCAAGGTCTCCATAACATTCTAGTCTTCAGATATGATATCAGAACAAACCGTAAGTGATTCATAGAGTTCTTGTGTAAGAGACTGTTCCCTCCAGCCCATAAAACTGTCAGAAACTATCAGGACTGCACTGGCCTGACATCACAACAGATCCACAATTCCTGCAGACTAGTACAGGACGTGTTATTGTCAGTAAATAAAGATTCTGCAAACACTGCAAATAAAAGATGCTATATAAATAAAGCTTCATAAATAGAGCTCAGAAAACCTTTGAAATATGAGTTACATTTACATGGTATTTATTATTCTTTCGAGGCAAACATCGCTATTACTATTACTATTGTTTACACTTTAGTAACATTCGTTATTTTGTTAAAGAATTGATGCAGTTCAAGGTTTAATTCAACCATTTTTATGTAAACTAATAAAAAAGAACTGAATAGATCTATATATTTTTTCATAAAAAAATATATTGCCATAGCTCTACGATACATATCTTAATAGCTCAGCGATACGTCTCTTAATGTTTTGGTATTTGCGATATACTGTCACATCCCTAATATTTACAGATTTGCCCTAAATATTTGGTACATCAATCTTATGGAACGTGATAAAAATCAAAAATTTAACAGGGACCAGAACTATAACTGTAACTAAAGTCCAGACTTGGGCTGGGCGATATATCGTGTGATTCTTATGCTCTCAGTTTCTCAATGAATTACGGTTAAATGAATATGAGAAACAGAAGAAGAACGATTAGTTCCAGGAAATCCCAATGGTGATATTCTATCGCTGTTCTTCAAACCTTTTCAGGTATTTTCATGATAATAAAGTATATTTATATTGATGATGTTGGACGAGTGTTGCTTTTTCAAATGTACATTATAAACGACTCTATCGAGCCGTAGTTCACGGAAGAGCTGTGCATAAAACACAGAATCGATTTCAGAATCGATTTAAACATGTATAATTAGCGTGAATCACAATACATATCACCCAGACCTAGTCCAGATTATCAAAGTGACTTTTTGGGTGAGTAAACCAAAGATGTAAATAACTAGATTAGCATCAGTTTTAATGGGCCGCTATGCGTAGGTCGTCCGCCACATTGGAACGGTGCGAGCCAGTCCGTTAACACTCAAAACCAAGCTGACTGTGTATGATTATGAAAACATATTTGTTGTTGTGTAAACTCGGCTGTGACGGTGCCCGTGACAATCACACCACCGCGGGGGTAAAGTGGCATGACGGTGGTGAACTGACACCGGCGGTAGTGCACTTCACTGTGACAAACTTAAGTGAAATAAAAATGACAGTTGCGATAAGCATTGCGATTTGTAGCCTTTCAGTTGTGGAGGGTTTCATTTAAAGATTTTACATTAACACAGATATTATTGGCATACGTTTCCGTTGGTGCGTTCGAGCGCAGGTCTGCACAGCAAAACCCAGGTTATTCTGCGGGTTCTGCAATTGAACTTGTTGCGAAATGAATCAAAATCAAAATGCCGCAGTTGTGGAGAGACATCTATTCATTTGCGCTCTGAGCACATCTTCTGAACACGCATTTAGTGCAGCTGTACACATCTTAATCTGGACAATGTCAAGATGTTAGTTTCCCATCAACGAGTAGGAAAACGTTTTTAATAAGAAAGCCAAGGTAGGTTTGTTTCAAATAGAATTGTAAAGGACTGTGAGGGGCGACTGACTGAAGTTGTCACTGCAACAAGAGCTATTTATTTAATATTGAGCTTTCTTATATAATTTAAGTTTTCATTATTTACTGGTGTTTATTTCAATGTTTTATATGCTGTAGTGTGCCGTTTCACTGATGCATTTGCGCATTAAACATGGAGGGATGTGTTATCCTCATTTATTTCAGATAGGCTTATTACAAAATCGTCATGTGGTTGCTACACCCAAATAAAATAATACATTATATTATCTATATCAACAATATGTATTTCCCAACCACCGTTAATTTGTCCATTACCACCGCGGTGGTAAAAACTGCCACCGTCACAGCCTTAACTGCTACACTAACACACGACAACAACCAAAAGCTTATCCCATTTTCCCAGAGTTTAAATCCCTGTGGTTTTCACAGCCATGGCTGCGCAGCGCATTCTAGTCAACTGTGAGTGACGTCAGTGGACCGTTGGAAGATGGCGGACACGTCGCGGTGCCTGGAGCGCTTGAATGCGACGTCTTGTTATTTATATCTATGCAGTAAACAACCACCTACAACACCCTACAGACGTTTCTGGCGTCATCAGCGTACAAACTATTTAATTGGCTGTAGGCCATAACGCTTGTCTCGCTTTCGCCATCTGTGTTTGAAAAAGAAAATTAGGAGACGCTTATCTTTACATTTGTTGAAGTCAAAAGACGTCGATCTGACATTTCCTGCAAGACCGAGGCCGACCGCTCGAATCATAAAACATTATTGTATAATCTTAATTTTGTAAAAAAAATGTAACCGTGTTTGTGTGCCTGTTCAATAACAAAGTATCTGCTTTTTTAACGTTTCTGTACAATTCAAAACACACATACACCAAAATGTAGCAGTAATCCTTTTCAGTTCATTTCTGTTTATGAAATGTTGCTGACTTGATCACAGAATATGTGCAAATGCAATTTAATTTCATGAACGTGCATTCAAAGCTTTTTGTGGGGACGTTTTTCTCACAGATAGACGCTGATTGAGCGATTCGAAACCGAAGCGAACGGTCCGCGTGAGTGACACGGCAACACGCTGCTCGCCCTCAACAGGGGGAACAAAATCGGCGTGCGGGGGACACACAGAGAATAAAACACATCCTGTCTCCCACTAGAACAACAACAAAGATAAACTCCTTCTGCAGACCGCGATTGGCTCCGGGCGGCACCGACGTGAAAGACTCGCCTGTCCTGAATGGGAAAACTGGCCAAATGTAAAGTTATTTCCTTAATCTGAGCTGTGGAGGAAAAGCGGCAGAAAGAAAGGACATCTCGCTCCCACACTCGTCTCCTGTCATTCAACCGTCCTTGAATCCAGATCAGTCGTTACTCTCTCCTGGCCACGTCTACCGCGCTTTACCATGGTAACCCCGATGCGCAAAGTGGCCCTTCTGGGAGGAGGGCTTTTGACGACACTTCATCCTCAGGGGTCAGAGGTCAGTGGGAAAGACCACCTCCTGGGAACACTAAAGCTTGTGCTTTTGAGACGTTCAATTAAGGTTCGTTACCATGGTGACACCTCTACCCGGGTAAGGAGGGCGAATGAACGTGAGAGAAAAGGAGACGGTGAAAGAGAGGTTTGAGTCCGCCGCTAAAGAGCAGTTGTGTACAAACGACAGGAGGTCTCGTATAAACAAGACTACACAACATCACAATTACCTCACGATGAATTCATTTCACTCGCTTCAAGCTGTAAGAATTAGCATCCGTTCACATGGACGTGTTCACAAATAGCAAAATGGAGACGAATGCTTTAACCTTATGAAAAATGTAACGCTTTATGCGTTTATTTATGCATTATCTTTCATCGAACACGGCAACGGCGGTGACGCAAAATAGTTACTTTTATATCGTGAATGGCATCCAGCTTCATTTGCCAAAAACGTTAAACAGACAGTGATAAATATTACCAGCAGAGACGGGAAAGAGGTTCTTTCTAAACATCCCAACAGGACTCACATTATGTTCTGGTTCATTTGCTCATTGGCTGGGTGACTAAACTCGCTGGCCCAAGTGTTAAAGATTTGTGTTATTTCAGAAGTTAAAATGTCTTTTAATAGAACATCTATGATCAAACAAGCCTTGAAAAAAAAATCTCCAGCAATATTTTAGCATTTAAGAATCACGATTAATCGCATCCAGAATAAAAATGTGTGTTTATAATATATATCTGTGTACTTTGGTGTAAATGTAAATATTCATTTATGTATTTATAAAAACATAAACATACATGCATATATTTAAGAATTTATATTTAAAAATGAATACACATTTATATTATATGTAATTTAAATATATAAATGTAAATGTAAATATATATATATATATATATATATATATATATATTACATCATATATAATTTAAATTAAATAAATGATATTTATTTATATACACTGTACATGTACAATAAATATTTCCTAAATGTGTATATGTTTATAAAACAAATATGCACAGTACACAGACACTAAAATTATTCTGGATGCAATTCGTCGTTTGACAGCCCTAGAATTAGCCGTCATATGTGGTTCACTTCAGAAAACCAGGATCTCTGATTACTTGAAAATTAAGTCTGATATTGTGCTCGAAGTCGGACATCAGACCTGTAAACTTGGGGCAGAACGATGAACCCTGACCTCAGCGAGACGTGTGGTTTGAAATCATCCAAGATTCTTCCACACATTAAACGTTACAAAAAACTCTTAGGTATGTTCACACATGTCTTAGTCTTCAAATCTATTTTCAAATCTTTTTAATACCAAACTCGTTTTGGAAATGAAAAGTCGATTGTCCTTACTAAGCTGCTACCGTGTAAGGTCATGTAAACGCGTAAATCATTTTTCTTTTACCGTGGAAAGGTCATAAACGGCGTAAGCAAAAACAACTCAAGTTTCTGCCCATTACCTAGATTTTGCGCTGCATGTAAACACCTTTAGCGGTTTTGTTTATGTGCGCATGCCTGGCGCCGAAATAGTAAAAGTCCCAAACCGAAGTTACAGTAAAATAACGCATAAAAGTCCGCTCTCAAATCTTGCAGTTGGTGTAGAAACGGCAAAATGAAAAACTATAGTTGCATTTGCAGGTACTGCGACCATGAGAACAGATTTATTACGAGAAAACAGGTTTATTTTATACGCTGATTTTTGATAGATGCCCGTTTATTTTGTGCATGTAAACGCCTCATCATATATCGCGCCAATCATGCAACTTTATTTACAAAACTTCAGCCCGACAAGCATGCGATTTTTCACTGTTGTTATCCTGATCCTTCCAATCTCTCCTCCAAAGTGGCATTAAATTCATTTTTTCAATATGGCTTCACAGTTTTAACACCAGTAAGGCTTAAAAACCCCACCTGTAAGCCCCCCCACAACACCACAGAGGTGCTAGCGGGGTCAATAGAGAGGTGGTGAAAGGGTCTCTGGTGATGTTTCACTAGCAGGGCATCTCTGGGTGATGTAATACACATCCACAGGGGACACTCGACACCCCCGACAGATGGATCACCAAACATCTCACGGGGTCACGTGACCCCCGGGATCTAAGCAGGCATCTGACGCTTTCTGCTGTGTTGAGACCGCAGAGAACAGGGATAAACGCTTCTGTTCTTCACTCGGGGTTAATTGACTGAAACAATGGAAGAAAGCGCATTAGTCTACGCTTCACATCAATCCGGTCATTGTGAGAGATTATGGGGCCGTCGGCTTTATGGAAAACCATTAGGTGCATTCAGCACATGAAATAAAATGCCAGTCAACAAACACTGCATTCCTGAGACGACACGGAGGCTTTCACAAGATATGTGGGGAAGTTAGACGTTACTTGGACGGATTTCAGAGACAGATGGAATAAACGTTTGAGGCACAATGTTATTAAAACAAAATGAATAAAAAGAGTCAATTTTGGATTAAAAATGTTTTTTTCTGTGAAATATCATGTATAAACAGCCCTTATCTGCTGAGCTATTTTGTGGAAAATACAACATTTAACAAAATTTGGAGCCAGATTAAAGGGATTGAACACAGAGATTGATAGGTCTATTAACAGAATCTGTTGACTTGAGCAATCTGCGTTGCATTACTTGTCAATGGTGGTGGTCCAAAAAGTGAGAAAAAGCATTTTTCGTGTTCTTTTTCCAATTTTGTATGCCTGCAACTCAATAAGTATTAATGATATCTTCATTTCCTTTTAGATTTTGGTTCTTCATACACTTGTCTTCTGGTGTCCACATTTTAAAGGCCCTATATGGTACAATGATAAAGATATGGGGCTCTCAAATTGGCTCCATGTGCAAATAAAAAAACTAACGTGGCTCACTTTGCATACAGCTGATATTGTCCTATATCTTCCTCAGACATTCTATTTTTAGAAGACGTCGACTAAATTTATTTAAAGTAAAATTATATTTATTAAAATAATTGATTACAATTACTTCATAAGCATTTAGCAAGTTTGTTCTTTATTCAAGTTTATTCGTCTGTTTCATAAAGCTAGGAGACAATATCTACAATGTCGCTGCTGGCATAAGAACACCCATTTTTTTCCCAGTGATGCTTTCCAGATCCATTACAGAAAAAATCCTGCAGGCAAAATGAAGGATCTCATTACATTTCATATGGATCGTGATTCATCAAAATAGCTGCGGCAGCCATTAAACTCTGAGAAACTCCTGAGCGAGCAAACACTGACGGACACAGATGTCAACACGAGGAAAAAGAGAAAGCAAGTATCGAGTCGAAGTATTGAATATCACTATAAGCTGTCAAAACAATGTTTTCATTAACAAATTTGGAAGATTTTCACGGGAATCCCTTTTTAAAATGAGGTTGTATTCAATTACCAGAAAAAATATGCATCCTAAAATTCACAAATACTAAATTAGACAATAGAGAGCGAAAACTATTGCCCTAAAGGCATCATCGTGACCTACAGAATATAGATGAAGGGTAGCTCGCCGGACACCGCAGACGCAGATTAGATTAGATAACACACAGTGATCAAATTGCACACTAGTAAGTGTGTTTGCGTGTGCCGTCCAACCAGTCTACAGTCACAGACCATCCAAACAACAGAAACACAGACTACACCAAAAACAGCCTCTACAACTCAGTTACTCTTATTTACTCAATAAATTATTTTCACTACTTGCAGTCTAAATTATTTAATATCATTAAAGTAGCAACCACGAGCTACCACGACAACAAGCTCCATAGCAACCCAGCTTCCTGCCCACCAATCCCAGCAATATATGGCAGAAATAAAGCCTCTCTCACCTCCATGGCTAAAGCGGCCGTCTGCTGGTCGTAATGGTTCAGAAGGTTCGGCATGAAGGTGGTATTGTAGGGAAGATCTTGGCACATCCGAAGGCCAACGGACTCACAGGTGAACATGCTGTGACTGCCGACCGAGTCCATGTGGATGCACATGCCGGTGGTGAAGAGAGACAGGACCATCAGCAGACGAAAAATAGCTGCACCAGGTGAGGGTAAATCCTGGATATCACCCATTGTTGAATGGCAATACACAATGGGGCGAGATTAAAGACTTGCACACAAACACAAGGGTTTATTCTCTACGCGGGGATCTGCCACACCCATAGTGTGTAAGGTATACCGGCACGATTCACTGCTTCCATCTCTGTCCTGATTCTCAGACGGTCCTCATGGATACCTGCCTGTTGACCAGCGTTTTTGGGTCAGTGCACGCTTTGATCTGGACCCTCAACGGTCGCATGCATCCTGGAGCATTTCTACATCGGTGATAAATGACAACTCTGTTTGGTCTGGGACGGAGGTCTGGGAAGTGGATGCAACAACGGATACTTGAAACCTGTAACAACATAAAAGAGACACATTAAAAAACACAGGAAGCTTCTGAAAATACTGTTGGATGATATCGGGCTCATCTGAAGTCATTGTGCAAATAAACTAATTATACGAATTGGTGAACTGGTTCATTTATTTAGTTTTGTGTCTGGCAAAGCGACCCAGTAAGCCACAGCCGGCTGTAAATAAAGCGTTACTGTTGTATTTAAACAGCTGGGTTACGGTCAACAGTCAACAATACATTAACCTTGACGGATCTCACGAAACATGTCAAGAATATCTCCAGGTCACGATTGGACCGCAACAATAAAACAAACATTTGATTGCATACTAAAATGAAGTAACATTAAAATGCCATTTTTGCTTTGCGTTATGTCAACATGTCATTACAATAATGTTACAATGCAAATTGCAATTTAACTAAAAAGCGTTTTTTCTTTACTCATGCTAAATATTACGTTTATATTAAATAACAAAATGCATTTAGTTGAATAAATGAACTGGCCCATATAAAAATGGTGTGTCATGCATATGTTCAGTATTTCTCATTCGAGTCCTCACTATGTTAAATCCGAATTAACTGGAGTCAGTGTAAACGTCCCATCCCCCTAACAACACGTTTGTGTGAGTCAAAACACACAAACACAACCTGCCCCACTATTGGTACCAGTAAGCAGCAGCCATGAAAAATGACCAAACTCTTTATTTTTAAAGCAACACATATTAACAGGTTAATACTGCACATGCACCAGACATGTCAAGCGCATACGAATTCAATATATTTCATTGTATTAGAAAAACAGAAATGTGCATTATTTATATATTTAGCAATATGATAGCAATTCTGAAATGCAATAATTCTGCATTTAATGGACCGCCACTGATATACTGAGTGTAAGGTGTCCAGCCCTGAATATCAACCAAACACGCAAAACATAAAGTCACATGTATGATCTTATCAAATATTTGACTGAAGCACATCACTATACTCAAAACCACGCAAATCAAACTTTACCGTTGACTGGCAGGGATCCGCTGGTCTTCACAACCCACCTATGTGACACCACACGGCGTGTCTGTCCGCGTAGATCCGCGCGTCGGCTTTGAATCACGCAACACGCTGAAGTCACGCTACGATAAAAGCGGCGGCTAGTGCAGGTCAGTTTGTTTTGAGACGCTGATTGAGAGAAATAATCGTAAACTATTCAAACGTGCACATGAGGAGCGTCAGAGACGTCTGGTGGCTTTGCATATTCAATGTGAAACTCTCGCCCTCCCACTACGGCGGATTTGCCCCACCTTCAACCGAGACATCAACCATCCTCCGCCAGGAGGCGCTGTGAGGCCGAATCTCCCATTGACTCGCATTGAAACCTCAGGTTATTTATTTACTCGTTTAAGCGCTGTACTGTATAACAGCTTAAGTCTATTAATATCACGGGTTTCAACGTGAAACATTAATTGAAATGAGACATAGTTATATATTTAAAATATTTATTTTTAAAACGCCTCATTTAGTAATAACAAATGGCTGTGATTGGTCCGTGCTCGCCAGCGCTGATAAACGTAACACGTATCATGTGACCTAACACGCTCCGTTTGCTACCGCAGCGTCATGGATAATAAATACACCTGAATAATGCCACCGTGAAACTTTAACAGCTATTGAAATAAAAATACACAAATATACTTTCTAATAGTTAGAATTGTTGTATATAAAACGTTATTATTTACTGACCCGTCGTACATGACCATTTTACACACAACAACCGGGTCTCCAAGCCCCGCCCATTTAGACCTTTGTCATCTCTTCTTTCCGTCTGAACAAGCTCGAGGCACTGCGCATGCCCAGGAGACCTGCTTCAGACCCTTGCACACACAGCAGTGTATGTTTACATCATTTAGAAACTAAAGGAGTGTTTTCAAGTCCAGTTTGTATATTAAATATAACGTTTAACAGCCTATTATATCTTCTATTATATCAAATTATAACTAATTTTGACATTAAATAGAGTTAATTTACCATTATCTTGATAACCGTTAAGTAATAATCATAAAGTTGAGGTTAAGCATATGTTAAGTTTTATCATTGACACGGCCGACATAGCGTCCAGCTATCCAACAGGTGCAGTGAAGTGAATCAGGTCAGCATTACAACAGTGCTGAGAACAGCATCCACATGCAGAGGCCTCAGGCTAACAGACCATAAACTCACATATCGAAAATAAACAGGACCAGTGAGACACATAATTCAGACAATTTATAGATAACAAAATATTAGATTTAAACAAAACTCTTGCAAATGCTCATTTTGCATTATTTATTCAAATTGCACACTTATAGCAAAGATATACTACAACACATACAAAAAAAGTTTTTAAAAATTAAACGTAGACAGCAAAGGTTCAGTCTTCTGCATTGAAATGACAGGCCTTTGAAAGATCACACAAACTTACTGCTCTCTGAAAACACAACCCTTTGAAATGAAATCAAGGGAGGGCCGTCATACAGACATAAATCCTTTCATTTTGACGGTGTCAGTCACATCTCTATGTATTATAATTTCACTTCTTTAATCTCACTAGATTATCCTGAGTGTGAGATTTACTCAACATCTTTGAACCCAACCCAGATTTACGTCTTTCTCTGGCCCTGCATACTGCATACTCTGAGTTTCCATGGCTACTAGCTGTCAAGTGTTTACTTTGTGGCACATTAGGTAGTTCGAGAGTTACATTTCTTAAAAGCAAATACAAACGTAGGATTTGGTGTTTTTTTTACATCCTAAGCACAATAGCACAACATGAATGATCAATTTCAAAAGATACTTGTGCGTATTTTTGAAATGACACACGTTGTGTGTGCTCGGGTATTTGTGTAAACATGAACAGCAAACATGTAACTTTATATACAATTTCAGAATAAATCATATAGTTGATAAAATTGTTGATATTGTAAAACGTAATATCACCAGCAATTAATACAACAAATGTACCATATGAAATGATGTGATCAGAACGCCTTGTTAAGCTCCACCTTCATTTCACAAATCTCTCTCTAGGTGTCGAAAGAAGGATGTCCGATGAGACGTTGACCTTGAGTTGCATGACCTGGATCTGTATTTCCTCCTGATGCGAGTGCCTCCTCCTCCAGCTGTGAAATTAAACATTAAAATCATGTATATGGAATTAATTATGATTATAGCAAATTTATTAAAGTAAAAACCCATGGAGTATGACATCATATCCTGTTGGGTCCAAATTAATTTTGCATGCTTTAAATCTTGTGTCCGCCCTATGGGAATGTCTGAACGATGCCTTATCATTTCAGGTGCACAGGTTAAAAAGCCCAAATATTCAGCGTCGTACCTGCTCTCTGATGTAGGTGTGACCACAGGGTCCAATCCCTCTCAATGTCAGACCCACCACCAAACACCAAACAGACAGTCCCGCCTCTACCGTGGTAAAGCCGGCACAGGTGAACCACAGAGCTAACGTTGTTTCCTGAGAAAGTAGAAACAGGTCAATATGACCCACTGCAAGGGACGTGTCATGAAATGGGTCTAAAGACTCACATAGATGCGGGTAGCATCAAAAGGGCAGTTGACGATGACCGGAGAACGTGCATTGATGGGCATGTGAGTGGAGTTACATCCCTTCATGAGGCCCTCTCCGTCCCCTGAGATGGTCATGATGATCGCCAGAAGCAGCCCAACCAAACACGCTGCAGACAGCAGAGCGTTCACGCAAGAACTCACCAACAGACTGATGTGCTACGAGAAAACAGATCTGTGTTTAATATCACAGTATTTTAGCGTGTTTGTGAACTGATATATACACTACATCTTGAATCAGATACGTATTACTAAAACACAAACAGAAATAGTAACTTACTAGCTTCAAGTTGGTAATATTCCTCGAGACCAATATCGCAACAATTCCATTTGCAATACTCTGAAAATAAACAGTAGATAACTTCATTAGTTTCAGGACATTTCCTTCCATTTCGCAATCGTTTCAATTCAAGCACATAATCCATTTCATTTACTTTATTACACGTATGGATATGGATATAACCATATAAGAGTCACTCACCAGCAGTCCAGAGGTGACGGATATGATGTTGGATACGGTATACTCTGTCGAGATCTCATTGTTGGGTTTGGATATATGTCTCAACACACTTCCATGTACAATGGCACTCAGAATGAAATTGACATGACCGACAACGATGAGGGTCAAACCTTTCTTCATCAACCGTCCAGGACCCTTCTGCTTGTCTGCAGTTTAGAAGATTAATTACACTTTCATATGATTTTTGTATAAATATTTAGCTACAACGTGTCAAAATGTGTGCTTATAAATATAATAAACCCTTTTTAGCCTAAAAAGGCTGATAGACAAACTGATGTTTATGAATGAACTGCCTGGTGAGTTTTATAATTGCTAATGCATAATCCAACATATTTTCCTCGCTTATTTACAACATGATCAAATCAGTGATGAATTTTAATGTCAAAAGCTTCAAAAGAGAACAAGATACAAATAACGATGTTGGATATCAATAAATTGCTTGTTAAACGACTATTACATCCCTAGTAAAGAGAAATGGTGTTTACAGTGGAATGTAGATATACACAACACACAATACAACAATACATTTAAGGAAACCCAAAAAAGTATTTAAACACTTAAGTCTTGAGTATAAATGTCTTTGTGCACGAGCAGATATAACACTGCATAGTGAACAAGAACCATGATTGTTTGAAGCTCTGCAAACCCTCAGCGGCTTTATTTAAACCATTAAACATGTGGAATTCTCATACCAGCTATACAGAGAAAGTCCTACTTGTCTTACCGAAGCCACACATGTTTGTTTCCGTGTAATCGATCAGTTTTGAAGAAAAACTTTGAAGATTACACACGCAGTTTCCTCCTTCACGCTCGGTGACGTCACGCAGCGGGACTCACCTGTGCAGCGGAAGTAGGCGGGGCCACAATACAAAGGTCATTCGATGCAAATGCAACGATTGTTTGCCTTTGACTTTAACGATTAAAACAAACAAGGAATTCCGAATAAAATGCAATCAAACAGGTTTAAAAAAACGACATTAATAAAAACACAACTAAGTGAGAGTCTGCAAAATGAACATAACTGCGATTCATTTTATTGAAAGCAGTGTATACACGGATTGTATTGTTAAAATAATGACATTGTATAATATCGATATACATAGTCTTTAATGAGATATAATGGGTCGACCAGAGAGTCTGGGTGAAGAATAAAAAAGTAGCGTACTGTAAGATCAGGTGCAGGTTGAGAATTTCAAAAGTGTGTATAAATAAAAAAATATTATAATGAAATTATGAAAATGTATGTGAGAGATTTATTTGCAGATTGCATGTTACACAGTAGGCTGTGTGCTTTTCCGGTCTCTAAAAAAGAATTAAGGCATCTTTAATGTCACAGGAACAATATTTTCATAACAGTGCTATGTTTAAGGGCATGTGGGAATCATTTATTTATAGCAAGATTATATTTAGTTGCACAATGTTACAAGCAGGTCTGAAACACAGCTGGCATTTGTCATTCCATGATAACTATTTCAACAATGAGAAAAACTATATCAGTGTCCAAAGTCCTCAAATGTTTGAGCGACACACCCCATGATATAAACAGCAACTCGAAAATACTAAAGATAACGCAAAGAAATATCACAAAACAAAATAGAAAAACAGCTACATGTGCAAATAGTACAGGCCCAATCCAAATGAGCCTTTAATCCAGTTAAACGTAATTTATTTATACGAGTGTAGTAATACATATGTACAAAGTATAGAGGACGAAGACTTAAGTAACATTAAAGTAACAGTAGGACATATATACTGGCAATGAACATTGTTTTTTTTCATGTAAATCAGCATTTACTAATGCATTTTTAAAAACAAGTTATAACTGTTAAAATTACTTGATGCGCAGTGAACAAGACATTATGAACGAACATAAACAACTGCAACATGAACCAAATCTGTATACATTTCCCTTGTTTGGATGAACACAGAGAAAGATATTTGGAAGAATGCTTATAACCACACAGATCTCGCCCCCGTTGTCTCCCATATAGGAAAAAACAATAGTCAAAGGTGCTCCAGAACTGTTTGCTGTCCCACGTTCTTCAAAATGTCTTCTTTTATGTTCAGCAGAACAAATAAAAAAGATAAAGTAATTTTTCCTACTACGGAGGGTCGAGATCTGTTTAGTTACAAGCATTCTTCCAAATATCTTTCTCTGTGTTCATCAGAACAAAGACATTTATACACATTTGGAACAACTGGAAGGTGAGTAAACGATGACGGAATTACATTTTTGGGGTTGAAGTATCCCTTTAAGCCAATAATAGAATTAGAATAGCCATTTTTCTGAGTTTTATTTCTGCATTTGTTTATTTACTAGTCATTTTTGTCCACCCTAAAATGCAGTGAACAGTGAAAAGCAAACCTTCAACCACAGCGTCCCCTAGTGGCTTCCAGGAAAGTGACGATCCAAAAAGAGACGTGTAACTCTGCTATTCACATGTATGTTGTATGTTGCACTGTCATATTGTGAAAACGCACGTTGAAACCCACCGGAACAAAATGACCCCAAGGGGATAATACTACTTCACATGTGTATAATAAAAACAAACACATTCACACAGCATAGAAAGTCAGAATGGTATTTTTTATTTGAACTGTACTGTATGCTAAATGTTCACCTCGGTACAATAAACAAATACAAATACACTAAAAACCAAACCTACAGCTCTGGAGCCAACCTGACCGGAGTTGGCGAGGAATCTCAGAATATTGCATATAAACAACACAATGAGCTCCAAACAGTGCGCTTCCACATAAAGAACACAAAAAGAGGAACAGGGGATAACAGGAGAGTTTGGTTACAAAAACATTAAACTAGACAATACAAATCTAATTTAACTGCCGTACGTTCAACACCAAAACACACTGGATGTCTGATCTATAAAAATACCTCGGAGTGATCGGGTGGGCTGACAGAAAAGGGCAAATATATCGATGGGGTTGTCGCCTTCCTTTCTTCTCGGTTCTAGACTCGAGTGGAATAACTTGTAATGTTCCTGAGACGGGACGTTTGTTTCACCTCCAGTTTCTGTTGTAAGCTGCCATCTGTCTTTCGATTTTACAACACAAATACAAAATCAAGTTCCTCAACAAAAACGAATTCCAAATGACCCTTTTTGGAGCTCAACATTTAAAACCCGATGGAAAACTGTTTTTACTTCATAAATCCTGACAACCCCAAATAAAGTTAAAGATCGGTAAAATAGTGTGCTCTCGGGTCTTAAATAGGAGGGATGTCTGAGCTGGTGGTTGTTGAACTTGTGCAATTCTGTAAACGAGAGGTCATCTCTTCGAAATGTGGAACAACTCTAATAATAACACTATCATCTTCATTTATGCAGAAAACAGCTCTGTCTGTTCCCTTCATAGATACACTGTATATATATTTTATTATCAAGAACTTTTAACACTGAAACGAAGAGGACAAGCACTAAATTCGTAGATGCAAAGAAACGAACGCAGAAACGAAAAACGGACTAACTGCTGCGAATTCCGTAACATGCCCATATAAGGCAAGGAGGAAGAAGACAAGCGCATGACATATGATGTCAACATTTCAAGCTCTGGGGTTGGTGAAGAAATGAGGAGTGGCCAGCGCACGTCGCCACGCCTCCCGGCAAGAAAGCACCGCCCACCTGCAGTAGAACAGGTAGAAGTTATGTCCTCCCCTCAAAAACGAAGACAAACTGATACAGAACAACTCCTGGGTTAAAAAAACAACAAAAGAACAGAACGGAAACGCTAAAACCGATTTGGAAAACGAGACGGTGGAGGCGGTCCGTGAATCCGCTCTCCCCTCCGGTGGAGCTCGGGGCAGCTGATTGCTTGTTCACTCGTTCACTGTCTCTGATTTGCAGTTTTGCTGAATGACAGACTCCCATCTATCGCGCACGGTGGCGGGCGCGTCCGGAGCCGCGTGGTCGCCGTGGTTACGACTTGGCGAGGTGTTCTCTGTGCTCGTTGTGTTTGATGAGCTGGGTGGGGGAAGGGGCGAGGCTGGGCTGGGTGCCCGGAGGCAGGGGATGGGCACTGGGGACCGCGCCAGTTATCATGCCCTCAAACTGACCACTCATGCCACCAGGAGACACGCCCACCACACCAGGAGGAAACCTGGGGAGCAGAAGAACTGATGACATCACCTGTGTGCTCCGGCCTGCGTTGATGTTTTTATATCAACTACACACGAACGCAACGAACATCATGTGTAATTAAAAATAATAATGAGATGACAATGAGCGTGTGAGAGACATCTCTGAGGGTGACTGCACTGTTGATCCGGCATCTTTCGGATTTATCTGCACATCGCGTCGGGTGACGCTGTCATCTGTGAATATTTACCTGTCATTGTTTAGGTATACATTTTGTCTTGCAGGCCGCCAGGAGAAATGGCTGGCAGAGGCGGGGCCATTCTGCTGAACGAGAGAACCAATCAGACTGAGCAACACAATCGGGGGCGGAGAGTGAATTGACATGCACGTGCGTGTACATTTAAAGGAATTGGATTTGCGATCGATGTTAAAAAAACAATCATTCAATAGGAAAAGGTAACAGCAGGGGTTTGGACAGATGAACGAGAATTTGTTTTACTGTCCTTTTAAATGCACAAAGGAGAGTGTTAGTAGTGGGGAAATGGTCAGAAGAATCTTGTGTAGCTAGAGGTCCTGTTGGAAGTTCATTTATGATACAAGTTTATTTTGCGGGAAAATAAAGCGCGAGTTATTTGTGAGTCAAATGGAAAAAGGAGGCGTTTGAGACTGAGACAAACTCAAGAGTGAATGACATGAGGGTTGACCGGTGATGTTCTCTGCGTTTGTCTCTCACCTGTAGGCTCCACCGTTGAGCTCCGGATGTACCTGTTGCTCCATCATCCCCCACGGCGCTGTGGTAACAAAAAACTCTTTGTTGACGCAGTTTCTGAGGCTGTCGGGGATACGACCTGAGAATCACAACAAACCCACAAAATTTGGACACAGACGGGGCAGAGAGTCGGAGTATTTATACAACTACGTCTGAATTCCATTTAAGACATTCTAGTCTTGAAAATAATCATATTTTGGGTGAAATTACACTTTGAAGAGTTTCAATCTTCAAGATGCAACTTATGCAATAGAGGTCTCTTGCGAGTCGTCTCACGTTTCTTTAGAAAGTCATGTGACTTTGTTTGATGACCAATTGCAATTCAGCATGCAAGCATTACATCACTGCATCTGTGGCGATGCTAAATTTCCAAGCTTCGATCTTTAAGCCCGTGGCTGTTATCCACGAAACAAAGCGTAAACACAATCTCTATGTTGCTGTACACATTTCACACTGAATTATTAGTAGAAAGTATGAAGAAAAATCCGTAGCGGAGTTCAGTAGAAATGAAGGTCATACCGGTGACGGCCCTGCGGATCTCGGTGGCCGCCGCTTCTCTCATCTCCAGCGAGGCTTGCTCACTGTACCAGGCCGTGTGTGGCGTGCAGATCAGATTGGGCGCGTCCTTCAGAGGACCCTGACTAAAACTGAGGAACCCAAGAGACACAAATGAGATTTCTCACTTGACTTAAAAACTGCATACTTATACTTCCGAGTTTGTTTTTGGACCCTATGCCAGTTTAAGCTTTACGTTTTGAAACGTTTGTGACTATGGCTTGTGTGTCATGACAAATCCTACCTGAATGGTTCGGACTCATGGACGTCGAGGGCGGCGCCCCTTATTCTGCCCTCTTTTAGAGCCTGTGCCAGGGCTTTCTCATCGACCAGACCGCCCCGTGCTGTGTTCACTAGAAACGCTCCCTGTCGCATCTGACAAAACATAGAACAAGCAACATCTGTGACCCTGGACCACAAAACCTGTCTTAAAGTCGGCATGAAACTGAAGTAGCGATTGGATTTTCTACCATATCGTGACGTGTATCCGAGTGAAATAGGATATTAAGTAAAGATCATGTTCCACGAAGATATTTTGTAAATCTTCTATAAAGGCTTTATTTTGTGAGTGGATGCGGCAAAATCGCTAACAAAAATGCTCGGAAACAGCGCAGGGGGGGAAAGTAATCGTTAGTTTTTATTGGTTTAAGGGAAACGCCCCGCGATTAGCCAATAGAGAGCGTTAAAAAAAAACCTGTTTCTTCTTAGCAACGGCCTGCTACAGCGCTTCAGATTTGCCACTTCAAAGGCGATATTCTCAATATTTTGACACCCTCAGATTCCATCTTTAAAGAGTCGTATCTCGGCCAGGTATTGTCCTATCCTAACAAACCAAACATCAATGAAAAGCCTATTTATTCAGCTTTCATATGATGTCAAAAATTCCATTTCGGATGGTTTTGTTATCCAGGGTCACATTAAAAGACGCCTTCAGTTCAGTTTACACAGCGGCCACTGGATGGTGCTCATGTTTACATTTACATGTTTGCATTTGGCCGACGCTTTTATCCAAAGCCACTTGCATTGCATTGTACTATACATTGAGTGTCTGACTATGTGCAATCCCCTGGGATCGGACCCATGACCTTGGCGTTGACGACACCATGCTCTAACTACTGAGCCACGGGAAAGGATGTTAACATCACGATTATTCACAACTTCTGAAGCATTCCCTTATCAAATAAAATAATTATATGCACTTAATGTACAATAGGAAAAACTTTTTGGGATTCGACTTGAAAATGTGCATTGATTTTATTAGCAGGCTATTTAATTCCCTGCTTTTGCAGACTTGAGAGAAGTTGCTATGGAGGTGGAGAAAGGCATTATATTTGAACAAAGAGGTTTTCTTTGAAACGTGTAGCTTTAAATGCTGTGTAATGCACCTGTTTGATGGTGAAATCATTGATGAGGTGATGGTTATGTTCGTTCAGGTTGCAGTGAAGAGAGACGCAGTCGCTCTGGTACAGAAGGTCCTGTAAAGTATAAACTCTTTGGACGCCCAGTGACCGCTCTAAACCGTCCTGCAGGTACGGATCGTAGAAGATCACGTTGAAGCCGAAGGCTTTTGCTCGGACGGCTACTGCCTGTCCCGATCGACCTGTGACACAAAATACATAGAAATATAAAAATGCAGATCCAGCAAGCACATAGAACAATAAAGATCATCTAGTCTTTCCACTGTGAAGATTCATCACACCATCAAGTTTTGTCACAAGAAGCTATCACATGGCTTTGGAGTTTGCCTCTTTTCTCCAGAGAATTAAAAGTACTAACTGTACTGTACTGTAGTAAATACAGTTTTTCACATTATTAGCTATAGTGAACTAAAGTTAATAGCGTAATAGACCTTAATGTTTACTACAGTAATATGTTCAAGGTATCATCTTGAGAATAATGGTCAAAAAATGAAAATGATGAAAATTGTGAACCGTCTCACCAAAGCCGATGAGTCCGAGTGTTTCTCCCCTGATGCGGGCGGCACCTGACGCCACCTCTCTGATCTGCTCCACGCTCTGGACTCGTGTCCCCTCACGCATGCTCTGATAAAGCCAGGTGTTCCTCCGGTACAGATTCAAGATGTGACAAAGCGTTGAGTCTGCCGTCTCCTCCACCGCCGCTGATGGAATATTACACACTGCAATACCTGAAGAAACACACACGAGTCCAATTCAGTGCAAGGAAATGTGTTAAGCACGTTGTCATCTATCTCTGAGAGACACAATGAACAAGCCATGTGAACATTTCAGTCGGAAAAACTATTGTAAACATCAAGAACCGAAACCGAAAATTGACATGAATAACTCGCTCTCTAGTTGTTACAAATCTGTATAAATATCTTTGTTTGTCTGAACACAGAGAAAGATATTTGGACGAATGCTTGTAACCAACGGTTCTTCCAAATACCTGTCTCAGTGTTCAGACAAAGAGAGAAATGTATACAGATTGAAACAACTCGAATGCAAGTAAATGATGACAGAATATTTATTTTTGGGTGAAGTATCACTATAAACACCCGGAGATTAGTCTCGCGTCGTGGGACACATACTGCGTGTGAAAAAGATGACACAAACATGTATGCAATTCACAATCTGTGAAAGTTAGACTTGGTTGCATTAATAAGCACTTTAAATGAACACTTCTCACAACTCTTCTGAAGAAAGATTCAAGTGTTTTCTGTAGTAAAAGATTGAGCGTGAAACAGCTCAATGCATGCTCCAAGAATGAAAACACACTTGTCTACAGTCCACATTGTACTTGTCTTATATTCTCAAGGTACAGAAAATATAATATTTCTATTTTTGCTATTGTTTCAAACATCCTATAAAGTTGCTAGACTAGCAGAACGTTCTTTCCTGTTTGACGTATTTCCTATTGAAAACATATCAATGTTTTTTTAAACTGAAGCCGAAGAAGCTGAACGGTTTGCTCGGACGGCTACTGCCTGATCGACCATTTACACAAATATACAAACACATAAACACAGATCGTGCGATAGTCAAAAAGTGTATTTTACATTTTTTTACTATGAAAATTCATCATATCATTTAGTTTATTTGTATGGATTTGGACGGATGCTTTTATCCAAAACAACATGGAGTGAATTAGAAGCATTCAATACAAATATATATAATGTAGTGTATGTTGGAATTCACTATAGTAAACTGTAGTAAATTGCCAACTTAGATTATTTACAATATTCTCATTACAGAGACCATTTTTTGGACAGTAATAGTCAGTAATAGTTTTAGTTTGTTCAGAAAAAGAAAGGTATGTACATTTTAAATGTACACTTTCTCAACACGGGGGTCAGGGACCACTAGGTGGTGTCCAAATGACTTATATTATTATAAACGAAAACATCTTTCTAGTTACGGCAGGCAGTAGAATCATTAATTTGGTAGAAATTGTAAATTGGGGCCTTCAAATATTGTTCTGCACAAGCATATGTGAGCCTGGAATACAAAACCGGTCTTAAAGTCCCAGTGAAATTAAAAGTTACAATTCTTATTTTTTTCATGCAATATTGCAGCGTTTATAGTAAATAGCTTATCAATGTCATTTTCTTTTTAAAATTCGTGTGCCCTCATAATCTTCCGTTAAAATCTGAAAATGCACTTCCGTGATGAAATGACTGTCCATCTCAAATGACGCAAGTTAGACGGCTTGGGCGGAGCATCTGTTAACTCCTCCCCTTCAACTGTCAGTCTGCTGCCAGTTTCATTTCTAAATGCAACGGCTGTTTTTACACATCCAATCAAATCGCAGTAAAAAACGCAAGCCACGACCACTAATTTTCTCCTTTGAAATTCCTTTCGACTCGGAAATGCGTCAAAATACGGAAGTAAAAACGATCGCAACTTCCGGTTCACGAGGACTTTAAGGGTCAATTTTTCGAAATGTATATTTAGACATCACCTGAAAGCTGAATAAATAAGCTTTGCATTGATGTACGGTTTGTCAAAAGAGGACAATGTTTGGCCGAGGTACAACTGTTTGAAAATCTAGGGGTGCAAAAAAATCAAAGTATTGAGAAAATCGCCTTTAAAGTTGTTCAAATGAAGTCCTTAGCATAGCATATTACTCACAAAATAAAGTTGTGATAGTTGTAGGAAAATGCCAAAATATCTTGATGGGATATAATGATTTAATCAATCATTTTGACCCAAAAAATGTATTTTTGGCTATTACTCAAAATGTTCCCGTGCTACTTAAGACTTAAGGTTTTGTGGTCCGGGGTGACAACACTGAATCTCTTTTATAAAATCTCTATTGCTTTCACACTTCTCTCAAACATCAGCTAGTTTTTGCAGTGTTACACATTTTTGAGTTGGACCTGAACAGTCCCTCTGGTAGAGCGGCTGTCGTACAAACATCTCCAATAAGACAGAAATCGTCCTGAGAGATGAACGCAGCTGACTGTAAGATTCCATCTCTGATTAATGCGTCTCCTGCAGGAAATCAACTCTGTGCCTCAGAGGAATCGATTATTAGCTGGAAACGTGTCCGTTCCGTCTTACCCATCTCTCCAGCGGCTTTAATGTCGATGTTGTCGTATCCGCTGCCGATGCGGATTATGATTCGTAGGGCTTTAAACTTCTCCAGATCCTCTCTGGTCAGAGTGATGGTGTGGTACATCATCGCACCGACCGCTTCGTTCAACACCTGCGAACCAGGGAAAACGTTTAATAAGAGCACACGAATTTCTTTAATATGTTATTTAATTAATATGTTGGAATGAGCACGCGGGCTCAATGTATTTCTCAGGACGAATGCGATATGTACATAGCTTTAATGTGTCTGCAATGTCACTTAATACCTTTTTTGAATCCGAGCAATTACTCATAATTTTGAATAAAAACAAACATTAACATGACCATTGACAACCCAATATGAAATAAACTTATTTGAAAGTAACATTTAAACTGTAGCGATGGCATGCGAACAAACCTTCTCGTGGATTTCTTGCGTTGACTGTGCGTCGCAGAATGCCACCGTGGCCAAATCTTTCAGGATGGGCATCTCCACGGTGCAGTCTCTACCGTCCAACAGCGCCACCAGCGGGCGAGGATGCATCGGACCGTTCATGATCTGTGGCCTTATACCTACAACGAGAGAGAGAAGGGTGAGTTTCCAGCACGCCCTCCTGCCATATGTCTTGTTGTCATGGCGATTACATCATTTGGACAGCGTTATGAATACGTTTAAATTTGCATCATTCGGAAAACATCGAACCCTCATGCTTTCTTATTCATTTTACAGGACTTTAAATGAGAATTATTAACATTGCAATTATTAAAAAATGATTGTGTGGGAGATGTTAAAGCAGCGTTTGGTCTCACAGGGAACCGGCAGGGATTGGGATTCTGGCACGCTTTAAATGAGCATTAGACACATCAAACGGAAACACAAATGATATGGTGATCGCTACATCAGAGGAGAAATCGGAGGGAGAAGGCAGAGGTTCGAGCCCCCAGATTCGCGTTCACACACTCATGCCGCCCGTAGCTCCCTGCAAGTGGCCGTTCAACCAATCAGTGCTCACGAAACTGCGGCGACTGTTCATTTTCCAACCCGTAAACAATTTCAGACCTCGGCCGGGCAGCGCTGAAAGCTTTTTTGGACACGTACGGCAAAGACAAACTTAACCTGAAAGATTTTTAAACAAACAAGACCAAGTACATAGAGGTGCATGGACATTATCCAATGCGCAAATCTCTTCTGTTGTTAAAAACATGCATGCCGTGACCTGAAACCATTAAAGGGATAGTTCACCCAAAAATTTAAATTCTGTCATCGTTCGTTCACCCTCATGTTGTTCAAAACCTTTATATAACTCTTTCTTTTGTGCAACACACAAGAAGATATTTTGAGAAATGGAAGTCAACGGGGTCAATGGTGTTACCAGTTCTTCAAAATATTTTTTTGGTGTTCTGCAGAAAGAAAGTCATACATGACATGAGGGTGAACACATGATCATTTTCATTTCTGGGTGAACTATGCCTTCATTGATCTTGACAACTAGCGGTGACTGAAGGTTTTAAAAAGAGCAACATGACAAATGAATCAAAATAAATCCTGTGCCCTACAGATAAAAGACGTAGATTTTAAAATAACATGAGCATGAGGGCGAGTCAATGTCAGATTTTTCATTTCTGAATAAACTAGAGCGAGAGATGGAGAGAGTAATGTAATAGTCTCGTTGAAATCTCATGAACAATAAAAGTCTGTAAAAACAAAAGGAAATGAGGAGATTTTTCCATGGAGCAGCGTTGACGTGGTGTGTGTGTGTGTGTGTGTGTGTGTGTGGTAACGGGCAGCACATGCATCACACTTGTATGTGTGAGTTTCTCCACCTCTTGCTTAGGTGTGCCGCTGTGATTTTAATAAGCACGTGTGTGGTGTGTGACACGAGCAATCTTGGAGAAAAAAAAGCTGGCAGCCAAATGCCTCACCTCACTGTCAAATGCTGCTTGTGGTTACCAAGCAACCTAATCTTTCATCTTCACACACACACACACGCGCACCTACGAGACACAAAAAGACACACGCATCACCAAAAAAACCTTTCAGAAATGAAAAACACACACAGTTTTGCTACTAAGCCAAAAGACACTCGCAGGAAAACAGATTTAAACGGCCACTGGCAAATCACCGAGTGCCCGCTCGGGACCTGTAATAAACCAGGTGTGTGTGTGTAAGAACGTCTCTGTGCTGCGTCACTTTTTCTTAACCCCCCTCCATCTCTAATTTGCCCGGGATTGAACTGCTCAACACACACATTAATGCTAATGAGTTCAGGACCACAATACACAGCGCGTGTGCACATGTTTTCACGAGCGAGCGAGTTTGTCACAAAAATCTGTCAAGACCATCGCTTGTGACACCTCCAAACATCAAGAACCACACACACACACACACACACACACACACACACACCACACACACACTTTCTCTGGACAATTTCAGAGACATGCATCTTGCCTGGAAAATGCTGCCTCCACATTCCTCCCATGAAGAGCAGCCCCAAAAAAACCGAGGGAAAATGGAGGGAGACGACGGAAAAAAGACGCTGTGTTTGTGTCCTGGGGGTCTCCCTTTCTCTCTCTCTCTCTCTCTCTCTCTCGCTTACTCCCCCATATGTGGGTATCTGTTCGTCTTCAGGCACAAGCTGAGGATCAGAGACGTTCACAGATGGACAGGAGAGCGCGTTGTTCTCCTCTCACTTTCCGTCCGTTTTCATCCCCCCATTTCTCTCAGGGTGAGGAATAATTACAGCCGGCCGAGTCGAGTCGCGGAGGGTCAAAAATTCCCACACGAGTGCCAGCGCAAACCAGTTGTGCCTTTCCTCTCCTCGCGCACCCGATCACCCCCCTTCAGTTGCTTTTTTTTTTTTTAACCCTCACTCCCTCACTCTCAAATTTATGATTTGGAGACCACGGCGGTTGGAGACTGCCAGCCTCTCCCTTCCACTCACATCTCTCGCTAATTCCCCCTCGCTTTATGTTCTAAAATTACAGCTACACTGTAAAAATGATATTGGAGGGTGTTAAAGGGACAGTTCACCCAAAAATGAGAATTCTGCCATCATTTGCTCACCCTCAGGTTGCTTCAAACATACATCAATTTCTTTGTTCCAATGAATACAGAGAAAGATATTTGGGAGAATGTGAGCAATTTTCAGTTCTGGGACATCATACACCACCATAGTAGGAAAATAAATATTGTATTTTTTGGTCTGTTGAACACATAATGAGATATTATAGTCAATGATGTCCCGGAACTGAAAATTACAGAAAATTTACATTCTTCCAAATATCTTTCTTTGTGTGCATCGTACAGTAATTTATACAGGTATGAAATGACAAGGGTGAGTAAATAATGACAGAATTTTCATTTTTGGATGAACTATCCCTTTAAATACAACAGATTAAATCAGTTTGATTATACTTAACTATAGTAGTTAGGAGGTTTAATAAATAAGAATGGGTACTTTACCCGCACTACCTTTTTGTTTAGCGTGACAAAGGCAACTTACCAAATAAAATAAAAAATATACCCCAATATGATTGATAGACACTTAGTGATTTTACTTAAAGTCCCACTGAAATAAAAAATTACGATTCTTATTTTTCCATGAAATATTGCAGCATTTATAGTAAATAGCTTATCAATGTGAGTCATCTCCTTTTTAAAATTTGTGTGCGCTCATAATCGTCAGTTAATATCTGAAAACGCACTTCCGCCGTGAAATGACTGTCCATCTCAAATGACGTAAACTACATGGCTTGGGCGGAGCATCTGTTAACTCCTCCCCTTCAACTGTCAGTCTGCTGCCAGTTCCATTTCAAAATCAAAGCAACGGCTGTTTTTACACATCCAATCAATTCGCAGTAAAAAACGCAAGCCACGCCCACAATCTTTCTCCTCTGAAATTCCTTTTCACTTGGAAATGCGTCACAATACAGAAGTAAAAACGATCGCAACTTCCGGTTCACGAGGACTTTAAAGATATTTGCTATAGTATAATTAATAAAATTGAGTACATTCGACCTATTTGTTAAGATTAATAGTTAAGAACATTATAATATTTAGTAACATTGTTGCTAAAATACTAGCCCTTGAACAGTGCGCATGCATCAATTTTAAGGCGGGTATCAAGGGATTCAAATCATCATCTTTCGTTATACTGGTGGAACACGAAATTGTCGAGCTACAGGTACGTTTTGTTTAACGTGTTGATGCAAATGTTTACTCGTTTAACTGTAATATAGCAAAAGATTTGTAATTGGCGAGCTTCTGTGTTGCCTGACAGGACAGCGCGAGCTAAAAATAGACAGAAGAGAAACAGCTGGAATATTAATATCATTTCCTTTAGTTGATGTAGGTTCTGTTTTACACGGTGTCCAGTTGCGACGGGACCTCGCAACACACTATAAAGGTATATATTTCGTGTTATTTATAGTTTTTTGCCTCATTAGCCGCTTCAATTCAATTGCGGCTTCTGTATCGTCTAACCTTAGTTAGGCTACAGTGTTACAAAGGAGTAGCGCTATTATGTTATTGTTCTTATTTAAGGAATTATGTGTATGTTTTTCAGCATCCTTCTTTCATTTAATGTCTGTGTCTCTGACCTTTTCTTTCACAGATAGATCCACACACTATGAAACATCAGAAGACCACGCATTGAGAATTTGCGTATATTAGACCAAGATAAATAAACATCAGAACACGGAGAAACTATTATTATAGCCGTTTTATTTCATTGTAAATGAATACACTCTGCAAAGTATTTGGAAATGTTTGTTAGTTGTTACTCAATAAAAAGAAAATGATTCAGTGTTTTGTGTGACCCAATTTAGGTAAATTCAACCTTCCCTTAATAAGTAATATATAAAGTTGAATTATTCTTATTGATCATTATTATTAATTATAATTAGGTATATGAAGGTTGCCTGATGGCAATGGGTAAAAATTACGCAATAGCATTAGTCGTACTATGTTTTAGGTAGACGTTACACAATTTCTTTTAGTGTGTTATATAGCTCATAAATATACTCAAAAATACAAGATTTGGAATTTACTCTAACAAAGTGAGTGGAATTTGTTAACTCAATTTCATTGAGTAGATTCTATAGGTTGTTTTTTACAGCGTACTTCTGTCGATTACAACAACAAAAAAATCATTTTTATCAAGCTTATATAATGCGTGTCTGTTTTCAAGAACAAATAGAGCCATGAATACAAGAACAAATGAAGACGAAATGATAAACATGAGCAAACAAATGACTAATGGATGAAAAGAATAAACAACCGAAATTACTAAACGCATCAAAAAAATGGATGAAAAAAACAAACTAATTAATAAATGAACATCAAGCGAATGACAGCACGGATGTTTGTAAACAATCCAAAGAAGGAACAAATGAACAAGAAAAAAAAAAAAATGTTACATACACACATACTGAATAAACAAACAAAACAAATGACCTAATAAAAAAAGCTGAATTACTACAGATGATTTAAGGGAAATTAAAGAATTGATGTAATAAAGACACACTCACACAATATAACACAATGAAGATGTGTACTTGTTCATCTTGTTGGTGCAGTTTCTCGTGTAGCCGACAGAATTATTTTAAGCTACTTAAGACCAGAGCAAACACTGCCGTCGATATTCCCGCTTCAAATCGCTTAACAGGATTTCCAGTGAAAGTTGAATTGGCCACACTTATAAGAGCACACAAATGAACACGCAGAAAGGAACTTAGGGATGTTGAACACAAGACACACATCTGGTGACACAACTAAATGAAGTCAGAGATAGCACGCTGTGGAAAAAAGCTGGTCCGTTGTTCTGGTGAAATGTAAATGCACTCCATAGACGTACTTTAACATTCACCAAAAAATCCAAAATTGGTATCGACGACACAACCATGATCCCTCTCATTTACATATGAATGTCTATTCAGCAGCCCGGCGAGGGCATTGTTACTCATTTAACAAGCGTAGAGGATGGCAGGTCATAAAAGAGTACATTTACATATAGACGTCTTAAAGGTACAGCGTGTTTGTCATTCCAAAGGGTCAATGGGAGGGTGAAAAGGGTAAAAAAAAGATTCAGCGAGGAGGGAAAGATTGCAACAAATTGTAAATATAGTTTTACAATAAAATGCCATCTGTTACTGCAGTGTGATAAATCACACCGTGTGTTTGCAGTGTGTGTATGTGTGGTTCCAAATGACCAAACAAGAGATGACCAATAGCACATTACCTAAGCTGATAAACAATTTTATCTTTCATTTTTGCTTTCCTGAAGCACACACACACACACACACACACACGAGCGCACAGCAGATGTGGTCTTCCTCACTCTCTCATTCCACAAAATAATTTTCCCTTCGATTCATTCGTTTCACATTCTCTCTCCGTCCTTCTGTTAGCTCTCCATATGACAGGAGCCATCTGGCTTTCCAAAGTGAGAGATTGAACCGGAGAATGAGGGTTTTCCGAGAGAGAGAGAGAGAGAGACAAACAGCTGTGTTTTGTTACACTTAAGACGAGGTTCTTTATGAGGTGACAGTGTATAGTGTGGAGTAAGTTACAACAATAACACACACACGGCCGTGTACCCTCACGCGGTAGAATAAAAACAAGTAAACAGCTGTGCAAATTATGATCATAACTTTCTACTCTGTTAACGCAATCACATTAACTTTAATATGCGCTCCTGATCTTTTTGTAAACGATGCACATTTTTCAGGATTAAAATATACACGGCAAAAAATCTGACGCAACACTTTTCTTAACAAGCACTTGAGTTTCTCCGACACATTAACATCGCAGCTCATTCACACGCTTCAAATATAACTACACAAATCCACACACGGCCGTCTGTCCTTGCCAACACAGAAATTCACCCAGCACGCAGGACCACCATTTTTCCGTGTCTTTTGTGCATTGAATTAAAGCGATACACCGTTTCTGGTTTTCAAACATGGATGAATGGCATTCACAGAGATCTGCCGCTCCATCCACAAATGAAACTCAATCTTTGTGACCTTTGTATTTTCTCACAATGAATAATTCACCGGGACCTGTTGGGTCTCTCTTTCATTGGCACGGAAAACCCTAGACGGGAAATTCCTTCTGCAACAGTCGACGTGTTGAGTTTCTCATATTCCCGATGTGTCTTTTCAAAGTCGTTCATTCATTTAAAATGCGGTGTAGCAATAACCTTGTTTTACATGGTTTAACACCCCTAATCCATGCGTTTATCACAAACACACCCAATCAGATATTCCAAAGCTACGCCGTGATATACATTGCCATGTAAATGTATTCCTTCAGCTGACGCTCTTATCCAAGCAACATTAAAAAATGTATGAAGTTGAAAGAAATATCACACGCTGGTTGTTTACACATCCATCGAGCATGAATCAGAGCCAATGGATTATTAATACTATCAAACAAACCAATATCACGCCCTTTACTCATTATTTAATGCTAAAATGTCACATCAGAGAAGGACCAAATGACTTCTATCACAGATTACAGTACACGCACACATTCATTTCTGCAGGATTATGTTCTGACAGACACAGTCAACTCAACCCCCCCGTCCGTTCCCACCGGGCCCGGCCCAGCACAGATGGCTGGAGGGATTTTTCCCTCTCTAATCTCTCTTTTTTTCCATTCTCTCCCTCCTCTCTTCATCCTACTTCATTTGTAAAACCTCAGTAAATGAATATGCTGAGCTGGACAAGTCAGCCGAACATGTCCTGGCGCTTAAAATCCACTTCTGTCTATTTCCGCTCATTTGAAGCATATTCCTTCCCGGCATCTTTTTTGAGAGATCCACCATTTTATAAAATAATGCAGAAATGGGAATTGCTAAAATAGGTAAAGCTGTGCTACAACGAAGTTAATTTCCATAAATGAGTAAATAAACAATTAAGGCATAACTAACAAACACATTTTTCTGCATAATTTATTGGACTGGTCTTGCTTTTCCATTGCAAAGACGTTTCTCGTACACGGCTGAAAACAATCGAAACCTGAATGAACCCAAAACTTCCACACGAACCTATCGCTCCCCATGCAAGCACTGTTTCTTTATTGTAAACAATATTGTGGTTTAAATGTAACTAAATAGTCTTCGATGACCATCCAAGTGTAACGTTTCTGATCCATGACCTGGGGGGCGGCTTATCCTGACTCGGGCTGATCTCTCTGAACGCTTTCGTCATTATATCTCGCTTTCCAACAAAACCATCAAAATCTAAACAAACTAACAAATCAACAGAGCAAACCTGACATTAAACAGGCAGACACAAACAACCGCACACAAACACACAGACGCATCTGACCTGGGGCACTTCCGTGTTGTCCGACCGCGACATCCATCGCCATGGCTACATAATCCGATCTCACTAGAAAGGAAGGACTTATACCGGGGTCAGAGCTACATGTCCATATGCACATGCAATTAGTCTGGGAGGGGAGGCTTTTTGGAACGACCATATATGGTAAGAGAACAAGCAACAAGGTGTTTAAACTCAGTGCCATAACGTTGAAAATGAAGATCTTAACCACACACAAATCCTGAGAACATTATTATGCTGCAAGCAAAAAATAAAGATGTTGCAAAAATCCGAGCAGCCGTTGCTAGCCAAAGCAGGTCACCTAGCAACACACAATTAAGGAATATCCTGCGAGCCAGCCGTCTACAGCCTGTCCATTAGCAGACGAAATTACCGGCAAAACAAACAACCCTCACCCACATGCAAATGACTTTGTTGCGCTTTCGCGTTTTCCCGAGGACCACCGGCCTGCTGGGGCTCCGCAGATGTTCGGCAATCTACTCTGACACGACCCAAACCCAAAACATCTGGAGTCAGAGACGACCGGGGCACTGGAGAAATCGTTTCATTATAGGAAGCGAAAGCCAGCTAAAGCCATCAACTTAAGTGAGATGAGGGAGAAGGTACAGAAGAGGCAGACAAAAGGGAGGAATAAATGGAAAGATAAGATACAAAAAGAAAAGGAAAACTGAGAGATGAAGAGGAAGCTGGAGTTGACAACACTTAATGTCAGACACGTTTAATCCTCAAAGACAAGCACAGACATCTACAGCAATTTATAATGTATATATATATATTTGCAAAGCTATGAGAGAGAGATGGCTTTATGGTAAAGCACAGTTCAAAGAGGTTTCATGTTTTCGGTTGCCATGCAACATCAAAAATTGTCTTGTATATATTTTTCCCAAAGACATTGATTTTGGCTCATCTGATCAGAACTAAGTGCTTAAACTATTTAATACTATTAGCTTAACTGCTATTTTAGGCCGTCTTCTGTGTCAGTGTTACATAATGCGAAGCTGTTTTTGCACTAATGCCAGACTTATTCTTTTATTCTGAATCATCTTATCTTTGGTTCGTGTCCATCGCACTCCAAATGAAAAACAGCTGCAACAGCAACCAAAATACAAATCATATTTGCAAAGCATCTTACATATTCCGCTTTATCCAAAAAAAAGACATTGTGCTATTTCATAGAATTTTCATTTAACAACTTTGAATAACGTAAACAAAGCTGGTCCAACCGTGGTCCAGAAGAACTTCCCGTTTCGTTTTTTTAACACGACACACGGAACTGACAACCGAATCAAAATGTTAAACACATATCTTTAAGATTTCATTATAAATGTAAGATGTAAAAACAAAAGAAAGCAATGGTGGAAACCGGTGCTGCAGGACCAGTGTTTACATCTTGCGAAGTGGTCTATACAGTGAAAAACAAAGTTTAACACAATTTAAGATTATTAATCGTACATTTTACGACCGTCAAACACTACTGAACTTGCCCACTAACCAGTCAGCCTATAAAAGCATCTGATCGCTCATTTCAATGGCCTCCCACCCCAAACAATCACCGTAATACATCGATTACTTTCAGCACAATCAGATTAAACTGACTATTGTGATGTGCCGTTTAATATCCTGTCAGGTTGACAACACATCTCCGTTTCAGATCAAAGTCCCAGTGCAATCGCTGGCCATCGGTCACATACACCCACTGCTGACTGTACAGTGAAAAAAAAAACGTGACATTGTAACTTTGACTGCCTTTACCATGGTTAACATACGTCGACAGCAACATCAGATCCCTCCTCCAAAATCTAAACAAGCATGACATTTTATTTAGAATAAAAAATATATTGGTTTGATGTGCAATAAGAAAATGTATTTTCATATATGGTACTTAAAAACTAGGCTTCATTGTTGTTAAAATAATTATTCTTACATGTTCTTGACATGTCCTGTATGATCCAAAAGCCAAAACTATTTGTTCACGTTACGTACTCGAGTCAATTCTTGTTTCCAGAGGATTGTAATGGATTTCATCTATACTGCTCAATAAAGTTCACACTTGGCAGTAAAGTGACCGTCTCTTTCGTCCTGCGTCGGCTGAATCAATCATTCTGATCTCGCCTGTATAGAGCTCTGTTAAAGTGACAGCACACATCAAACGTACATCACCACGACTGCGGCGTTTACTGACAGGCTACATTTCACTCAGACTCTATCTCAGTCAAACAGATCTTGGGAAACGCACAAACAGTGACAAAGGTTCAAAGAGAAACCATAATCAACTCAAACATGAGACGTGCCACTCCAAATCCTTTTAGATACGTCTATACTACACAACATCTGTAATATAAAAGCTAAAAGACAATCTAACGGTCACCAACAGCCTCGAGTTGATATGACTAATACTGCACAAATATGACTGACTAATAACATAAAACACCACTGCAAAGCAAGACAGCAGAATGAAAACGCACAAACACACACATGGAAAATGATCAGAGAGCCACAGTGACTTCTCTTCTGACACCCTTGTGTGCTTTATTAAGCGTTAAGGTGCGTCACAAATCACAATTCACCGCGATTGTACTCAATACACCCAACCAGATATTCATTAAATTATCGTCTTTTGTGTCCTGGAGAACAGACAAAACTAATGTTGTAAGCATCAAAAAAGAGAAAAAAAATGAAAGCACAATGTAAGCGTCCTTTTAAATGTGCTGAACTAGAAATCTACAATACTCAAATCGCACTGAAAAATTTGAAGGAAACAATCCTCACGGTGACCAGCATGACCATAACTCAAATGTACAGTATACACAACACTACAAACTCAAGTCTTGCAAAACTCAACATTAGATAAACAACACACATTTCAACAGTGAAGACATCGGAGGAATTTACGAACAAGTCTAGAACATCAGTGGCTACACAATTCATTACTTCTAAAACAGAAAATAACTGTTTAGTCTTTTAAGGAGACAATATATACAAAGTTATATAATTTGCACACACACAGACAAGCTCACTCAAAAACATACACTTTGGTGCACCCAAAAGGGGATGAGAAGGAAAAGGGCACATGTAGAAGGAATAGCAAGAAGGCTTGAATTTACTTGTGTCTGGCGACGCCATAGTGGAGACAATGACCGGAGGTCCAGTGCGCCGACTGAGCTTCTGATTAGCCAGGCTTACGTTTGTTCCTGAATCGGCTCCTCTCAGAGGTACTAGAGAACCATCTGAGGCCACAATCCCAGCCTTCCGCATTACCTGTGGGCTCACATGGGGACTGGGCATGGTTGACATTGCGGCCAAACTTCGATCTCTCTTCATCAACTCCATGGGTACAGTGTAGTTGGTGGTGTACGCCTTCGGGGCTTGCTGGGGCGCCATAGGAGAAATGGTCATTGATTGAGGAACTCCATGCAGTGGTAATGGCTGTGGCATGGCATGGAAAGGGCCTGGCAATTGCGTTGGTATTCCTGGTAGATGCGATGGAATGGCTACTTGTTGGGATGCTGCAGCCATTGGTGGCATGTGCAAGCCTGCATGTGGATTGCAGGCTGACAGAGGGCGAGGTTGAACTGGAAGCATACCGCCACTGTGAGATCCTGCAAACCTGGCTCCAGGATACCCACTAGTCTCAAGAAACTGTTGGGAGGGGGCGCTACTGGGTCTGCGACCGTAGCTCTCTCCCATCCTTGAGGATATAGTCTGCATGGGGTTAGAAGGTGGCTGCATATAATATGAGTCCACACCTGGAGTCATTGGTGGAGGTTGGTGCACATAGATGTCACCACGATGGCTGAAGCTGTTAGATCTGCCTCGAACTGGAGCACTGGGATGCTGGGGGGTAGCTGGGGGGACTTCAGGTGTTTTTTTGCAACTGAGCACAACACGAGACAGAACCCGGGCTTGACCCAAGTTGGGGGCTACGGAGCGCGCGTCATTTTCTTCCATTACAGCCAACATCGCTGAAGAGTCAAAACCTTGATGCAGAAGAGAAGTGATGGTGCTTTCTGAAAGGCCTTCTTTTTGCAAAAAAGCCAGAAATTTGGGGTCCATAGGAGCTATGGGGGTTTGAGGGGCAGTGGGAGGGGCAGACTGTGCAGGAGGTGGAGGAGGAAGTGAAACAGGAACCGGAGCTACTGCTGGTTGCTGGGTGGTTATTGGAGCGGTTAGGGGGGCTGGGGAGTAGACAGGATTTGGAGGTGCTACGGGTTGAACGTGTGGAACTTGCTGCACTGGCTGAACCTGCGGTATCTGTTGAACGTGCTGCATTTGCTGCACTGGCTGAACTTGCTGCATTTGCTGCACTGGCTGAACTTGCTGCATTTGCGGCACTGTGTGCATTTGCTGCATTGGCTGCACTGTGTGCATTTGCTGCACTGGCTGCATTTGCTGCTGCTGTATTTGTTGTTGCATTTGTTGCTGTGCTTGCTGTTGAGCCTGCTGTATGGTGTATGATGAGGGGTTTTCCGGATGCAAGACCATACCTCGGGCAGTTCCATCCATTCCTTGAGTAGTTGGATCAACCACAAGGCAGGTGGCTTTAGGCTGGTGAGGATCAACTGATCTTCCATTAACATCACTGTAGATCGTGTGGCTAGTGAGAGAGGCGGGTGGCTCGGCACCGTAACGAGGAGAATTTGGCTCCATTAAATAACGAGCTGGAGATGGTGCTCTGCTTGGAACTCGCTGCCCATCATGCATCATTTTGGATATGGGAGTAACAGGGGGAGGCCCTGGAAGGGATGGTTCCCTGTAAATACGACCCATTTCATGTGCAGTTGGCGGTGGGGGAGGAGGTAAGCCTTGTGTTGGGGTGGTAGAAGCAGGCCTACCGCCTGAGCTGTGTTCCCACAGTTGTCGAGGACCTGCCATCATTCCATAATGTGAAGCTGACCTATTTAGAGGATGAGGCTGATCTCCACGATAGAAACCCTCTGCTGGCCTGGGTGGCATGCTTGGGTCTTGCTGATAGTAGTCGTGAGGTGGCAGTGACCCACGATGAGCTACAGGCAGTCGATCGTAATGGCTGTTTAATTCAGGAACAGAGCTCTTTCTTATGTTACGGGGGTTCGGAAAATCCAAATAACCTTGGTTATAAAGGGATTCCTGGTAGGATTCAGGCTCGCGTTTCAAATCCAGGTCAGGGGGACGCACTCCAGCCGGGGGCTCGTACCATCCCCCTCCCGCGTCTCCTCCGTAGCTCAGTGAGTTCCGTCGACCAGCCATCCGGGCCTGCTGCTCGTAAATGCTCTCACTGCGTTCCCAATCAGTCTCATTCCCACCCAGCGTGTCCCAGCTCTGGGAGCGCCCGATCGGCAACTGCTTACTGGAGATCAACATGAGGAACAAATACAACTTATTCAGATTCCTTTAGGTTTCTAGTTGCAGGTTGATGTAAAGTGTTGAGAGGAAAAAGGGTGAAAGAAAAAGATGAAACACAAGATATCAATTTTCACCTGAGGTCCAGCTGAAATTTTTGCCTCCCGGTCCCTTTCACAGTAGCGAGGTCTGGCTATCAAATGGCTGCTCTTGCTTGGCGATCAGTGAATAATTAATCTGGGGAATACTGCTGGTGGTGATGGAGGCAGGAAAGAGGACACCAAACACTCTCGCAAATAACGCCGGTAGGTGAAGCCTGCCTGACTACTCCATTGTGGCAATGCAAAGCGACAACCGTGAACAGACAGAGTGAAAGAAAATAGAGAAAACAGACAGGAAGGAACATTTCAACAAGGGGAGGGCCGGCGTGGGGGAGGCAGGGGCTTGCGATAATCCTGATCCAACCCTGAACATTTTACCCGCTCAGATTGCTATAAGGGATTACAGAACAAATGAAGCCAGCTTAAATCAACGGTCCCCCTCACGTGACGTCACGCACAAACAGATGCAAACTACATCCCTGTTGATAGTAAAAAACAACGGGAACACATGCAGCCATGGACACTCTTACCTGATGGCATTGGTTGAGCTTGTCCCTGTTTCTTTCACTTTAGCCAGCTGGATTCGAGCAGGATGTCTTTGCAGGACCCCCAGAATACAAAGCTAAAAACCGTGCAGTACTGTCAAAGAACGTCAAATCCTGATTGAACAATAATCCCATGACAGGCCAGCAATTGCAGAGCCACGCAACCGCACCGATCCACTATCACCGCTCATCTAGGGCGTTTTGACCTGACCCGACACCAGCACGGCTATATGAACCACTGCCTCTTATATCCTCTGCTGTGCACCAATAATGAGGTCAATAAGCTTCTGCAAGTTGCACTGCTATAAAGATGCACAAAAGAATCACTTGAAAACGAACGAAAGATTTCAGAGACACACCAGATCCAAATTCTTAGCTATCCTTCCACGCAACCCAGACTCTAGTTTTAATATTACAAACATAAAGAAACCACCATGATAGATAAGCATTAAAAACCCACAGGAGTAATATCCGGGACATCAACTGAAGAACAGTATGACAATCTCTTAAGGCTTGTAAATGATACTTTATGGAAACACTTTAACATTAACTGACCTTGAATTTTCAGTTTGGGAAAATCTTTTAGTTGCAAACAGATTTCGCCCACCTGCCACTAAAAAACTCCACCCAAATCCGTTCTGATCCCCACACCACCAGAGAGAGAGAGACTGAGGGAGGGATGACTTGCGAGGATTAAAATTAATAGGCTGTTCTTTGACTGTCCATTGTCATTTGATGCATGGTGCATTCTGATGCCATCTAAAGCTCAGCGCCGTGTCAAAGTCACCTCGAAGTGCGTCTTATTTATTTTCACTTTTATAAAGACTCCCTGATGCCCGTAACACAGATCTGGCATAGTTGCCACGCTGGCTTCAAGCCTGTGGTTCAGGGTAGCAGTTCTTATCTAAGCCTGTACATGTCAGCATGTCTGGATTGCAAACGCAGTAAGGCTGCCTTGTCATCTGCCAGGGTAACACTGCCAAAGTTCTTCCCTTGTCGCTTACTAATGGAGCTCATATGTGTATTTGAGCCTAACAATTCACAACATCTCTCTAACATGATCACAAATATACATGGTGTGAGGTGTCTTACAATCCATCACCTACACAGGCAGCTATCTTCTAAGGAAATGTCTTAAAGGGATAGATCACCCAATAATAAAAATGATGTTCAAACCTCATGCCATTCAAACCCTGTATGCGACTCTGGATCACAAAAGAACAGAGAAAGGTATTTGTGTCCATACAATGAAAGTCAATGGGGTTCAATGCTGTTTGGCTCTCTTTACAATAAAAAGTCATACCGGTCATAAAGGTTTGGAATGACATGAGGGTGAATACATGTAGAAAGAATGTTTATTCATGGGTGAATTAGTTAAGAGGCAACATTATTACTATATGTTGAAACATTCTTTATCTCGAGAGGGAGTCCTTGACGGCTCGCTGGGATTTGGATCAGATCAGGTAAGAAGTGTGTGATACAGCCAAATGAAATCAGATCTCTTTAGAACAGCCTTTCTCTCTCTCTCTCTCCCACACACACACAAACACACGCACACACAGGATTATGTTGCTTTCCTTAATAACTGTTACACAATTACAAAACAAACACATCAGTACCGTTGCATCTAAAGTGAGGAAAGAAGTGTCATGGCAACCGTCTCTAGTTTTCCCTCTGCAGAAGTTTCGAGAACAAAAGAGAGCGAGGGAGAGGAAAATAAGAGTGGAAACTGAGAGAATTTTCATAAATCCTTTGAGCCCCAGAGACTGCGACTAATCTAATACGAAACCCTCCGGGACGTTTGGCTCCGACAACTCTCTCTGCCTATCCGGGAATACATGTGTAAGCAATTTTATACATGACTACTAATACAAGAGTTCTTGAAGGGGAAACAAATTCATAAGGAGGATATGAAGTAATTAAAAACACAACGTGTAGGAATATAACACCATTTTCATTTACTCGCTCTCTTGGGAGTTCATAATGCAGTATAACGTGTGCGCAGTGATTATTTACATTTCAAGCTTGCCAGTAGAAAGTGACGGTCGACTATATAGCGAAGAATTCATTTGTACGTCCCGGAAAATCATTCTAAAATAAACAAATTAAACCACCATAAGCTTGCATGATCTATTAATTTCCATTAACCAGATTAAACGTTCGCCTCTTATTTAAAGGGTATTAAAATTCTGTCATCGTTTACTCACCTCTTGTCATTTCAAACCTGTATGACTTTTATTCCGCAGAACACGAATGAAGATATTTCAAAGAAAGTTGGTAAGCGAACAGAGCCGGCAGTGCCCATTCACTTCTGGTTACAAACGTTCTTCAAAATATCTTCTTTTTGTGTTCTGCGGAAGAAAGAAAATCATACAGGTTTGAAATGACAAGAGGGGAGTAAATGATGACAGAATTGTTATTTTTAGGGTGAACTGTCACTTTAATAAATCAAACTCTTAACTGTCTAATCTTACACTGCAACTTAAAAAACACAGTTTATTATTATGAACCTTCTATGTGTTTATTTGAGTAGAACAACAGCCCAAGTATTCTCTAAATTTGCACTTTAATTCATAATTATTTTTGTTTTACACTATTGAACTCTGGGGATAAACACCTCATACATCATCACCGTTTGTACACAACACACCCGTCTGCTTTCCGACTCTTCCGGGAATCACATTTTGTGAGGCTGTAATATGGCTCTTTATAAAAAGGAAGTGAGTGAGATGCAGTGACATTTCTTCGTCGCAGAGGTATAGTCTCGATAAAACTCAGCTTTTCTAACTCGGGGGCGAACGAGTCGAGCATTTAGGCTAGAGATGTGATGACTGGAGTCTTTGTGCAGGAGCTGTAGGGATGTTGAAGTGTGACTCACATTTCTGAGACCTGATCTGTTACGTTTGAACCGTCTCTTTGAAACCTACCCGCCGGTTACTGCACCACCATAACACTACCTGGAGCTTCTCTGAGAGGAGACACGTGGAAAGAACCAGTAGTAGATTTTATAAGAACTTCAACAAATCCAATAAAATCTGTTTAATCCGATACTAGCAGCTACAGTTAAAACCATCTAAACAAGCAAGGAATGTAACCCACATGAAGTGAACAGTAATACACTTAAAGGGACAGTTCACCCCAAAATGAAAATTCGGTCATCATTTGCTCATAATTTCATACCTGTATAAATGACCTTGTTCTGATATACACAGAGAAAGATATTTGGAAGAATGTTGGTTATTTTCAGTTCCGGAACATCATTGACTACCGTAGTAGGAATGAATGAAAGGTAGTCAAAGGTGCTCAGAACAGATTGTTTTCATAAATTCTTCAAAATATCTCAATTTGTGTCCAACAGAACAAAAAAAAAGTTCCTACTATGGTAGCGCATGATGTTCCAAAACTGTAAATTACTCAATTTCTTACAAATATCTTTCTCTGTGTTCATCAGAACAAATACATTTTGAAACAATCTGAGGGCGATGACAGAATTTTCATTTTTTGGTGGAGTATCCCTTTAAAGGAACAGTTCACCCAAAAATATAAATTCTGTTACCATACTATTACCATAGTAAGAAAAATTGCTTTATGCATTTCTTAGTTCGGTTGAACACATAAGAAGATTTAACATAAGAATAATTTGGTAGTCAATGGTGGCCGAGAACAGTTCGGTTACAAGCATTCTTCCAAATATCTTTCTCTGTGTTCATCTGGAATTGTTTTTATACCGATTTGGAACAACTTGAGGGTGATGACAGGATTCTCATTTTTGGGTGAACGGTTCCTTTATTTATTTACTATAGTAAACATCCGAGCCGATGTGCACAGACACATGGCGCGGTTGTGTATTGGGCAACTGGAGTTCGATTCCCGTCTCGTGGTCCTTTCATGATCCCACCCCCTTCACCCCTAAATCTTTAATTAAATTAAATTGTTTTTGAACCTTACCATTTTGACTAGTAAGGTATTCTACAGTATTTACTACAGCTGATCAATTCACTATAGTTCCTATACACAGTACAGAATACTATAGTATATATTGACAAAGCGCTTTAATTAGTATGTGCAACAGTATACTTTACTGTAATAAATAGTCTACTAAAGTATGCTTTAGTTCTCGTGTGGGTCAGTATGCATGCCAATATTAAAAACCCAAGTTTAGTTCACCGATGTCAATTACCACAGAAGGACTTACAATAAAAATAAAACCCTTATTTAAAGTATTGCCAACAACTAAGCCAAAAACATATGTGCAACAGTATATATTACATGCCAAAGTGAATTGCCATTCAAGACCTCATTCACTTTTGAAACGGTGACGAATTTGAGTCGAATAAGTCGAATTCAAGCATATCAACACTGCCTACTTTACTCTACACACATATCCACTATTAACAAGCATAACATAAACATATAAGACATCTCTTACATCTTAGAACAACAGCCTGTCAGAAACAACAACACGGCGACTGTCAGGCCTTTCCTAAAACGTCCCTCGAGGAACATTTCCCCTCTCAGTTTCCTAACCGTGGGCTTAATTGATGTGCGAGGAAGAAAAACTACCACGCTGCCAGATCAGACCGCATTCAGGGGTCCCCGCGAGGGGGGTTTCGGGAGCCAAACGCAAACTTTTATATGCTTATAATATGGAGCGGCCCGTGAGATGCCAAACCGCGCTCTTTCCGTAGAACGGACGGAAAACTTTCCCAGCGTTTGGGGATTAAAGTTGATTGCGTGTGTGCGTGCGCACATGCGATACGGGTTTTAAACGCTCATTTGCGTTCCTGCTTCATTAGAGGAACATTGCATCATCGTGACTGATGTCAACTTGGACTTCAAGAGTAAATGTGCATTCGATTCACCGTTTACTCTTTTTTTTTTTTATGTGCCTCTGATGACTTTCAAATGGGACCAATGTAAGAACATTCGGGAAGCTGGAAAAACTTTTCTCAGGAAACCGTAGATGACATCATTTATCACGCGTGCCCACACACAAACACAAGCACACAAATCTGAACTACACCCCTTAAATTCAAGTTGTGTAGCTCTTGAAAAGCAAATTAACAATGGCTTTACCACACTATCTATGGCTCAACTATGGTATTTGTGGTAAAACTATGATAATACAAATACTGTAATAAAATCATGCTTAATTTTCGTAAGGGAACATACCCTGGTATATATATATATTTTAATACCACGGTATTCCCACCTGGTACATTAACAAAAAAGAACCAGAAAGTACCATGGTAACACCACGGTAAAAACGCCGTGGTATTGCCGTCTCATACCGTCACTGTTGGATGGCACGGCTCTCTCTTACCCTCACAGATTTTGTCCAATCTCTGGCGTTTGACCTTGTGTTTGTCAATCAAAGCCATGGCAGCTCTCCTCTGCTGGTCTACCGGTCACGGAGCTTAGCAACAGGAAACTACAGCCCCCAGAATCCTCCAGTGGGCATAACGCCACCTGCACAGAGATACATGCACATGAGCCACTGACATCATGACAGAGTTTAACCACAGGAGGGAGCCAGATAACATACTGTCACAATTCACTTCAGGTATGACTGAAGAAATAAGAACCAAGAACCAAACTCTGTGTATTTCAATTTATCAGTCACAATTATTGAGGCCGGTTCAGCTTAATGCAGCCGTGTGCAGACTGATCGCTGTTAGTGACAAGGGCCGTCACAATTATTAGATAATCGTCTCATCGCAATTATTTCACACAAGCGCAATTATTGTAAATCCTTAGAAGACAAGGGTGATCTGCAGCATTTTACATCCACCGTACTTGATCTGCACCCACAGTTACGTTCGAATGACATTGAATAAATAAATTGTATTTAATCGTTATAATTGTCAAAGGCTTTAAACAGACAATTATTTAATAGACAATTAACCGGCAGCCAAAATTACTTTGTGAGAGACAGCCCGTGACGAGACATATGTCTGTCTGAGTAAAACAATAATGCGTTATTTTATACGTACTGTGTTAGTACTTTTCTAAGCAAGCGGACGTACCATCTTCACCAAATCGAACAAAAACCAAACTTACTATAAAAAGATCATAAATATAAGGATCAGATATTACAGTGACTAGAACACCATAGCAACCTCACACCAGCAAGCATCACGGGGGGTGGGTCTTTTCTTCAGAAAATGTTAAAACGGAGGTTAGCATTATTGTTTTAATGAAAGTAATTTCCTTCCCGTTTAAATGCCATGCCCGCTTCTATGAGCCTAGGTTCATGGTGAAAGCCAGGTTTAGCTATTCAGAAAAAACTAAACAAGAAACAACAAGATATTCTGCAAGAAACTTTAAAGGGACAGTTCACCCAAAAATAAATCATCATTTATTCACCTTCAAGTTGTTGCAAATCCTTTCTTTGTTCTGATGAACACAGAGAAATATATTTCTTGCCCACCTATGACTACCAAAGTAAGTAAAAATGACAATGGTAGTCAAAAGTGCCCCAGAACTGATTGCTTTCCTACATTCTTCAAAATATCTTCTTTTGTGTTTAACGCAACAAAGACATTTATAAAGCAATTTTTCAACCATGGTAGTCAACGGTGTCCAAGAACTGTTTGGTTACAAGCATTCTTCCAAATATCTTTCTTTGCGTCCGTCAGAACAAAGACATTTATACAGATTTGAAACAACTCGAGGGTGAGCAAATGATGACAGAATTTTCATTTTTGGGTACACGGTTCCTTTCACTAAATTTAGATTTACGTGGTTAAAACCCTTTTCAAAAGTATTAACTAGCGTTGTAGTCGAGACCACCTAAACAGAGACTAAGACAAGACCAAGACTTTGAGGGTGCGAGACCAAGAAAAGACCAAGACGATTGCAGGCCGAGTCAAGACCAGCACTCAAATTTCATCTCAAAGATTCACATAACACATAAGTAGAAATTACAGTATCATGCCTTCCAAGCGTTCTTATCTATTCTGCAAAATTCTCACATAAATCAGACGATGCACCAGCAATTTAGTGATATTGCTGCAGTTTTGGTCTTGAAATAAAATCTCGTGACCACAAAGTCAGAGAACAAGACAAGACCGAGACCAAAGTCAAAGACCAAGACCGGTCTTGAGCACTACAATACTACTATGAAGTAAAACACGTTCCTCACAGTAGTTGATGTATTAAAGATCCCAGTGAAATATGTTTAATATATAGACAGTGGATTCTGACAAGATGAACTTACTTCTTTCCCTGATAAGGTAAAGCCTCACATGATGTCACCTCAACGAGACTTTAAAGTCTTGCTCACACTTCAACCAGCTCGGATTTGGTGTTTAGCGTTTTAACCACAGAGCTCCGGAAGCAGGGCTGAAGGTCTTCCTCAATCAAAGCCGTGGCAGATCCCAAGCAGAGAAAGACACACACGCCGAGCCAAACTCACAGAGACGCATCTCGCTTCAGTGATTTAAGCACCGGTGCCCTCACGCTCAACCCGAAACCGATCGCAGCGCGCGCACACACTCCAGGGTCTACTCAAGCATACTACAAAAACATGACTCAATTTCAACCATCCTGCTGAAGGACAAATATCGACCCTTTAGACACGAGAGAAGGCCGCAGGGGAGATGCACGATAGTTTTTTTATAAAGACTCTTTCATAACAGATCGTTTTCAATTTGCAATGCCGGCATCCAGCGTTCCATCATTGGATGCCGAACACAAGCGCAACGGCATTACCTTGGCCTTATTAACACAAACAAAGACATTCACGCAAGCTCTGCTCAAACATCCAGAGTCACATGGGTCAGCGAGGGATCTGTGTTCTCCAGCTGAATGCTGGGTAATATAACAGATCCGACCAGTTAGGCGGCAACAATAGCCGGTATGTGAATACGCGCGCATTCATTTTGCGAGAGCTTTGGTGTCACAGGGGGAGGTGAAAGTGACACCGCCTCTTTTCCACCTCATTCTCCGGCCTCTCATTAGAATCTAACAGCGTAACACACACGGTTTAATGTGCGACTCTGTCACTAGGAGCTTTCCCGGTTTACAGAACATCAAGCATGTCATTCATTGAGTTTACAAAAACCAAACATTGTCATGAAATGCTCATAAAATGCTAAAATGTGTGTGTTTTTTTAATTGCAGTGATCCCACAGAGTCATTTTTGGTCCTTCATTCAACCTTTCCGTGTTCATTCATTTCACACATTTTTACATTCCGTGTTGTGTTCCAGAAAACAGTTCCTTTTGTGCATCTGAAAGGTTGTTAAAGGGCGTTTGTAGAACCGTACCGCCTGACAAATAACCATTGAGGAACCTTCATTTTGAAGAGTGTAGGATATACTTTATATCTGAAATACCTTTAATCTTAGAACATGATGGATGATCCTAGATGCACTGCACATTTCACTCCCTATATGGAAAAAGGGATAACTGCTATAGTAAATGGATAGGGATAATAGGGGCAACACAAATTCTGTCAAGACTTTTTCGCCCTCGTGTCTTATGTGAAACACAAAAGAAGATATTTTGAGAAATGGTTTAGTGTCCATCCATACAATGGAAGTCAATGGGGTTCAAGGTTGTTTGTCGATCGACGTTCTTTAAAATATCTTCTTTTGCGTTCTGCAGAGGAAAGAAAGTCATACAGGTTTGGAATGACAAGAGGGTCAGTTAATGAAAGAACTTTCCCTTTAACTGACCAAGGTCATCCTCTGTCACCTTGCCAACCGTCACTTCCTGTGACCCCCACACTTGTGTTTGAGGTCAGAGGGAAAAATAACTAAAACACAACCTGCTACTGATTTCTTGAATAAAACCAATGCAAATCTGACTCACAGTATTAAAGATCGATTCAAGTAGAACAAGCTAAATATGTAATGACACTGGGCATGGGCCAAATACCGGTTTCAAGACCACATAAATGTTCTGTGATACCAAGGTATGAGCGGTTTTTACACAAAAATACATAATTAAGTCATGTAATGCAATGTTTAGGGCCTAATATATGGGCTGTGACCAAAATATATATTTTTTTAGAGTATTATATTTTTAAGGCTTTATTTTTCCCATGTCATATATGTTCTATGAATGTCGGTTAAAAATAAAATGTATTCGTGTCCAGTTGAAAAGTAGTTGTTTGTATACGCAGACATGTGAAAATACCGTGAAACCGTGACATTTTTGTTAAAGGATTTCATAATCATACCATCAAAATCACATACCGGCCCATGTCTAAATGACACCCAATGATTTTCATTGGATAATTAGTTCGAAAAGGTCGCCGGTCGGGTCATAAATGGTTAGAGCTTGAGATGTAAATCTCGCTGCCGTTTGTGCAACGCTGGGCATAAAAAACACAGAACCCCAAGCATCACAAAGACATCAGCTGTATACACTTCAAACACTAGTGTGTTTTTAAAAGCACTTTTACTCAAAGCATGAATTACATCGGCTCCATTCACAAACCTGCTGCTTTGATTTGCCTGCACCTGTGTGTGTGTGTGTTATGACAGCCGCACCGCTCTTCTTGACTGATGTTTGCGTGTGCTGCTCTCCATGTTTACCCAGCACAATAACTTCATTTTCACTGACCTCACTTCATTTCAATATTCATTAAATGTTATGCAAAACAGAGCTGTTATGGGAATGTTTTCATTAAACGCTGTTTTGATACTCCGCGTCTGTGTTTCAAACTCTTCACTCACTTTTCATTTGGATTGACTCGAAACAAAGTCTTAAAGTTAATGTCTTAACAGTTTTTAAGAAGTTGTACTTGGCCCTATGAAAACGAAGCCAAGATTTTTCATTGTGTGATATTTTCACGACTCATTTTTACACGCAAAACACTATGCCCCGGTTTCACATACAAGCCTTAGGGCTATTCCCAGACTTAAATGAATGTTTGAGCCGTCTCAACTGAAAATAACTTGCCCTAACATATCGTAAAATATGTTGTGCCATTGTTTTGTCTAAAGATGCACACCAGTAATGTTTCTTTCTAAATGGTTTTTATAAAAGAGACTCAAATATGCTAATCCAACAAAGCCTTGTCTGTGAAACCGGGTCTATATATTATTATCCATTTAAAGATATAGATTTAATCAAATGTGATTTGGTGGCTTAAGTGTTAACTTCAAAAAGAAATATAAGTAGTACTGTAAATAAATAAATAGATTTATTTTATTTTAAAGTGAAATATGACATCGCTGGCCATTGTTTCCAACTAAATATTATGTCAACTTTATGCAACACGGCGGTCACTCTCAATGTTTTTTCTGTGAAAGCTTTGGAGCGATTTGTTGAGGTGGCATTTTAAACATGCATATAATTTCCTTTCAGAGCACTCGCCTGTTGTGGCACTGAATAATTTCAAGCAATCACAAACAGTTTTTTTTCACAGAGACCTTTTGAAATGCCAGCGCTCATCAGAACCGCCGTGCCGTTTCACTTCCTCTAATGCACATAAAGAGAGAAGACGAGCTTTAAATCAACCGCGGTAAAGTGTGTGAAACAAGCTAGAAGCTTATCTGAGGAGAGAACAGAGAGAGGGGCGACTGTTCCAGTGCGATAAACCCTCACGTCTTCATTTTTAAACATTGTTTTGCTGATACGGCTGAGGTTTTAAATTATGTCATAGGCACTTGACCTCGCTCCCACGCTGGCTGGTCCATATCTCCTAACACATCACTTTCTTTATGACATGTCTTCTTCCTCTCTGCTTATTAATATCTCGATTGCATCTCTTTGCAACAACGAGACTAAATGAAGAACAAATAGAAACTTGACAGTAACGTCTTGAGAAAAAAGACACCACTAATACAACGACACGAGCTGTTTTCCAAGACGGCACAGCGCTGAGAAATGTGTCGGTCACAGACTCCTCGTGTATACGCCATCAACAACACGCGTGAGAGACCAATACTACTAAAGTTCAGTGAGCAAACCCTCAGCACATTTAACCCCAAATCTGCTAATGTTTTAATAGAAGCACAAACAGTCCTTATCAAAATCCTCAAAGACAACATTTCTATGCTCACGTGTCAACCAGATGCTGACGCTATTTGTAATATGTCATTAACACAATATTAATAATCACAATTATTAGTATTATTGTCAATACTGGTGTCTCTCAATACTCTCATTTGTTTTATAGAACACTTCGCAAGATATAAACACTGAGGCACTTTAAATCTCGAAGATATTCCTTTAACATTTTAATTTACTAACTAAACATTGTTGTTATGGTTGTGTTCTGTACGACGTTTGTATAGTGTTAAAAACTGAAACAGGAAGTTCATCTGGGCCAGCGTTGATCCAGCTCTGTTTATATTTTCCCAAGTGGTATACACTTGAAATTTTAGCAGAATTATCTGAGACAAAGTTAATACTTCAATGAGACATGACCGAGGTGCGCCTGAAAGAGCAATAAAAGTTCTCCCCTGGGCCTCTCCGTCTGAGAGAGAAACCTCCTTCTTCAACAATGCCACGATCACTTGACAATCGCTCCCACGCATCTATATCTTCCACTACAGCACGACTTTCTTTCTCTGCCGTTTCTCTTCCTCTCCGTCTACGACAGAAACCTTCACATTTACGACACGGCACGGCACAGAAAGAAGTGAACCTGACATTTGTAATTTGACTCTACAAACATGTGTGAACGCCTCGCTGATAGTCGTATTGATCTGTCAGGGCTATAATGAGCTAAGCACTCCGTCTCGACCCCTCGCGGTCACAGCACAATGAAGGGGCCCCTTTCCTCTCTGACCCCTCACAACACATTGAACTCGATGACCCGGGTTTGACTCTCACTCTTGGGGACGAACTTTAATAATCTGGGGTGGACTGCTCACATCGCCTCCCACGGTGCAGAACGGCAGTTCTTCCCGACAATTTCAGATACAACAAAGATTTTACTAAATAGGCGATGTGTTTTTTTTTCTTTTTTAGACATCCGCTTCGCTCTGAGAACCGAGAATTAGAGACCGTTTGACTCTTATCTATCAGAGATAGCCCGTGACCCCGCCGCACAAAGAAATGTCACAAGATCTATGAAGCTGTGAGAAACTCTCAATGTGGCGTAAACTAGGTATCCACAATATCTCCGTATATGAGGCAACTCACATTTTTTATTATCAGCAAATACTGGAAAGAAATAACATCGGGTTTTTTTTGTAATTGAAGCAGCTGTTTTTAAATCATGTCTAAGTCTGACATCGGAAGCAGATTCATAAAATACGGTCTACCCTGGTAAATGTGTGCTAGAGACCGGCAAAAGAGTTTACCTAGAGTTAGTCCTGTACGATATTCAAAACGACTCTCTTCTGTTCCCACAATGACTTTCTAGACAAAGACATATAAATCAAGCGTCAGCCGCCCGTCTTGAGATCTCAGACAAAATCACTGTGCCCCAGTTTTCATTATATTCCTTGTTATTTCAGAGATTTGCTTTTTAACACAACTAAAGGGCATACAAGTGAACCATACTGAATTGAATCAATCTTTTCTTGTAGACGTTTCATCCTGTGTCAGATTTTGAGTGACAGCTAAACGCATCCAGAGATTCAAGCAAGCAAGCAGTGAATGATAGAAAGGTTGAATTCAGAAGCTTTGGACGGACGCCACGTTCCAGTTTCATACCAATTACCTTCCAATAAGGTGATCTCTTACACATCCTCGCATCTTTCTAACTGCGGAGAAACCGCTGGAATACATCACTACAATGTGCGCAGAAGAGGTTTGCTCCTATGTGTTAAAGTATGAAACTGAAGAGAATTCATTGCTATTCGTCCACAAGTGTCAGTCTTCAAAATTCACACGACACTCATCCATCCGCTCGAAAACAAACAAATGTTTTCTCCGCACAGTAAGGAATGTCAATACATCTCGATACACCTGTTAAAGCTGTCATCCTACTTTCTGGGAAAGATCAGGTGATCGCTCACATGTAACAGATTCATTTAATATTATATATAGACAATTTTACTAACATTTACTTGAAGCCTCTAGAAGTTAGATGGTTATATTCTAATAATGCTATCAGCATGAAGTAGCACAAAATAACCATATCATTTAAAAAAAGCAAAATGCAAAAAGCAAAGGTGATGCTCTCATCCAAAAGCCACGGACAACACTTCCCAGGAAATATGACCGAGACTACAGTAAATACAGTCAATGTTTACTTGCAACAAGTTTGTGTTGTGAATTACTCAGGTTTGCATTACATCTATTAAATATTTTTGTTCATCATTTATGGTCATACTAATCTCAACTATCACCATTTCTCCCAGACGCCAATGAGAATACACAAAGACCAAACTGATCCCAAACACTCTTCCTCTAAGATGAAGTTGAAACGACGGAGCACCTATAACATCTGAAGAGAAATACAACTTTCATCCAGTTAGAGTAAATCTGTCCGTGGTGTCAGGAACATATAAATGAAGACTGTCTGCCGTGTTGCGCCTCCACACCTGGAGCACAAGATCATGCCATAAACATTGAAGAAGCCCTTTTGCGTTTTCCTACCTGACTTTAATAAATGTCTCCGTGCTTCATATGCTGCCATGTACACTATGATTCAGTATGTGATGTGCGAGCGCTCCGGGCAAAGAGACAGAATTCTTAGTGGGGAGACGTGTTTAGAATCAAGGTCTTTGGTCATCCAACCAACACATCAAACTGAGAATTCACAACTGCTTGTAGGCACTCACTGGGCATTATTTACACATGCATAGCATTCCATGAACCAGCAAAGCCTCCATCTTAAAATCCGTTTGATAGGTTAAGCTTGCCAAAGTCACACACATAACGTAGATCTTTCAGGGCCCGTGCCTCCTTGAAAAGGGTCCTTGACAAAGCCCTTAGAAACAGCAGATGTCCTGGTAGGAAACATCTGTACACACCCCCTCTCCACCAGCTATTGCACCACGCAGACAAAGGGACATTTCCCAAAACACACACACACTTTACTTCCACTTCTCACTGTATTACACTCCCACACTGAAACATCGAGGAATCCGTAAGAACCATCACCAACAACTTTGAAACTACAGCAAAACAACTGGAAGGTTGTGTGGGCCAAACACGTTTATTAAAATCGCGCATCGTGTTTGTGTACCTGATCGCTTGAAATGACAATCAACTCTCACTTCATTTGCATATGTCTTCATATATACCCCACTTAAAGACACTGAGCAAACAGGGTAATGCAACGAGCCAGCATAACAGATATGAGCTATTTTTACACACGGTCACCTACGCGCAACATTTGGTTACATTGTATCCACTTAATCTCACAGATCAACGTAACAATCAATGTATACACGGATCAAAGACACAATGTAACAACCGAACGCAGTTGAATTTCTAACTATGATCAGCTGCTAAGTGGCTCAAGATGTCCTCGGATGAAACAGAGAGAGAAAAGCCCACCCATTCCCTCCATGTCGCAGGCGAATAAACGCACACATGGACGGACACAACGCGCCAGACCAGCCGCCGTTCCTTAAACCAACAACCGGCGGAGTGGGTTTCACATCCGACCCGGATACTATCCTCACATATTAGTATGACACTTTCATATAGACCCGATGCTAAAATGCACGTAGAAGCGTTCGCGATGAGTGACTCACCTTTCAAAACGCTACCCAAACTTAATCCAGCGTGTTTCCAAACTGAATATCTGAGAAAGGTTTTTTTTAGGCGTTTGGTGATTTTAGAGAAGTTACGGACGTGGTTGAGTTGGGTTCACAGCGAGCGAAGGTGGCCGGGTGGGTAATGAAAACCCGAGGAGGTGATTCGGAGACTACGGTGCACTACGTTTTATCTTTTCCCCAGTGCAGGATTGAGATGTCTCTGTTTTCCTTTTCTTTTTTCTCTATCTTTTGACAGAGGCGGGGCATCGGAGCGGACGGACCAATGGGGAGGGGGTTAGGGCGCGACCACACCCCCGTAATCTTTGTGCGCAGATACTGGCGAGTTTGTCCGAGTGACCACAGCAGCACAACAGGCCTGCACTCCTTCCTTAATCTGCATGACATGCAAGAGATGGCCATTACAGTCTGGAAGCGGAAAACATGAGAGTTGCTCCAGTTTCAGAAACTTTAAGGCAGTATTTGCAAGTTGAATTTGAGTTGATTGTGCGCGCGCGCGCGTGCACTCTGTGTACTTACGTATATATGTACATATCATCGTTTATAATATATATTGTTTAGAGAATGTGTTCAGTTTTTTGTTTTTAAACCTTTTTTAGAGAAACGCACCTTTTTCTTTTACCCAGCACATAAAACACACCATACATTTACATTTAGTCATTTAGCAGACGCTTTTATCCAAGCGACCATTGTTTCTATATAAGGAGATATTTGTATCTCTTTATTTTTTTGTATTTCTCTTTCACTGTTTTGCAGCAGCACTGCCTTGAAATGTCAACCCAAAGTACATGGCAATAAAAACGTTTATTCTGATTTGTATTTTGCAAAACAAAATAATAAAGAAAATATTTTTGTCTCCTGTTGTGTTCCTATTTTCATCTCTCTCATATAAAATTATTTTAAAATGATCTCTCTCAATTTCAAGGTACTTTATTGGCATGATTGCATGTTTAACTTCTTACAATATTGCCAAAGCATTGAACATAAAACAAAAGACATAAAATACATTTAAATTATTTTAAAATAATTGAGGCCATGGTTCTCAGTCAGAAAAGGGTGGCTTGCTCACTTCAGGTAGGTGGAGAGTTCCTTCCTCAAGTGGAGGAGTTCAAGTATCTGGGGGTCTTGTTCACGAGTGAGGGAAGGATGGAACGGGAGATTGACAGACGGATCGGTGCAGCTTCTGCAGTAATGCGGTCGCTGTACCGGTCTGTCGTGGTGAAGAAGGAGCTGAGCCGCAAGGCGAAGCTCTCGATTTACCGGTCAATCTACGTTGCTACTATCACCTATGGTCATGAGCTGTGGGTCATGACCGAAAGGACAAGATCCCGGATACAGGCGGCCGAAATGAGCTTTCTCCGCAGGGTGGCTGGGCGATCCCTTAGAGATAGGGTGAGAAGCTCGGTCACTCGGGAGGAGCTCAGAGTAGATCCGCTGCTCCTCCACATCGAGAGGGGCCAGCTGAGGTGGCTCGGGCATCTTTTCCGGATGCCCCCTGGACGCCTTCCTGGGAAGGTGTTCCGGGCATGTCCCACCGGGAGGAGACCCCGGGGAAGACCTAGGACACGCTGGAGGGACTATGTCTCCCGGCTGGCCTGGGAACGCCTCGGTGTCCCCCCGGAAGAGCTGGAGGAAGTGTCTAGGGAGAGGGAAGTCTGGGCGTCCCTGCTTAGACTGCTGCCCCCGCGACCCGGCCCCGGATAAGCGGAAGAAGATGGATGGATGGATGGATTTTAAAATAATATAAAAAAAATCTCTCTCTCTCAGATAAAATTATTTTATATTTTTTTACTGATCCAGAAATATTTTACATGTATGAAAACCATTCAAGTGGACCTGTTATAAAAATTAATATTCAAAGAAACATGTTTTTCTAAGACACACACACTATTCTCTCCACCCACACCCCAAAGGCCCTTAACACACATTTTGGCCAAATTCAGCACTTTTAAGTTCTGCCTCTCTGGGCACAAACAGGGGAGCTCATTTCAGATTTATTGCACTCGTAGGTTCTATCTTTGACTTTCAGTGTGTGTTTAAGTTTCGTTTCTTTAACCACAATGTAAAACATTACCAGCAATATCAGCGTCCTCTTTCACCACATACTTAAAGGGCTAGTTCACTCAAAAATGTAAATGCTGTCATCATTTACTCACCCTCAGGTTGTTTCAAACCTATATACATGTATTTGTTCTGTTAAACACAAAGAAATATATTTGTAAGAATGTTTAGAATATACATTTTAGTTCTGTGACATCATCCACTACCATAGCAGAAAAAAGAATTGCATCTTTTTTTGTTCTGTTTAACACAAAGTTATATATTTTGAAGAATTTAGGAAAACAAACAGCTCTGGGCCACCTTTGACAACCATTTAATTATTTCTACTATGGCAGTCAATGATGTCACATTCTTCCAAATATCTTTCTCTGTGTTCATCAGAACGTATGAAATGAAATGAGGCTTAGTGAATGATGACAGATTTTTTTATTTTTGGGTGAACTATCACTTTAAGATATTGTACAATTACATTACAATTAGCATTTCTGATTCACAGCTCTTTAATTCCTTAAACCTTTTCCTGCATTTTCACATTTCTAGGTTGTGCTGAGTTGAATAAGTCTTGACTTTTGACACCGCACACTGCTTATTGAGTTTTTCCGATTACATCTTAACATCTTCTGTATTCACACTGATGCAAAGATGTAAGCGTTCTTTAACAATGACTTATTCTAATGCACAAGGCCTCTCCACCTCATCTCAATGAATATTTCATCACATTGAAGGTATATTCTGCTGTGAGCCGGGTCTCCCGCAGCCATTGCTCAAGGTTAGACAGTTATCACAGGGCCAAGCTGAAAACAGGAGGTAAAGCTGAGCAGCAACAATGAGTGATATCACTCAAAAACAACATCAAGAAGAACATGGTGTTCACTGGAAAACAAAACAGCATTATGCGTCATGAATTATAACGGTCAGAAACCAAAGGTGGGGTTTAGAAAACAGAGCAGAAACAATTGTAACGTAATTGCGGGTTGAATTAATTTCTGCATCACAAAGCAGCATTTGTTTACACTTGTCTGGGGAAAAAAGGCTAATTAGAGTGTTAAGATGAGCTCATTATATAATCAGCCGAGAAGCACATGGGCTAAATGATTTGTCTTGACCCCTAGTGTAAAACATGCCAGATTTTTCATTAATTCATTAACTGGCATTATTAATTATAGTGAGGCGAGTGAAACAAAGTGATTAGGTTGGAATGCCCTTAAGTTAAAGATCTAATTCGGAAATGATTTATGCTGATGAATCCGCTCTATTAACTCCACGCATTCTAATGTTCTAATGTACCTTGACACCTGACCATGCTTTCATTAATCCTTGTCATAGAAACATTCGTTTCCATGGTAACATGACAGGTTTGTTGTAATAGATTTCTAGCACCTCTATTGACAACTTGATGGCTTTTCAGGGAAAAAGCGTAATAGAAATAAAAAAATCACAGATTGGAGGGTTTGAACTGATTACCGTGCAGCACAATCAAGTCAATTTCAACTTTTTTTACTCAAACATCAACATGAGATCAAATTCCTTTGATCCCAACAGTATTATTGTGCATTTCACTTAACAAATCCGTATGACTGTTTGACAGTGTTCAAACTGAATTATCCATATTTGCCAAACAGAGATAAATATGATGTCTTTTCAATAAATGATCACTGGGAGAAAAAAACCTTTAAGATAAATGTTAAGTGAAAAAAACAGGGAGAGAGAGAGAGAGACTATTGCTGTCCCCACAATAAGTCAGTCAATATTAAAAGAACAATGTTAAGAGAATTCTATGTGCCGTCGCCATGGCAACATGCTTTAGGCTTGTCTTTCATGAATTGGTTATGAAAGAAATGCTCCATTACCATCGAAGCAATAAATACTTAATTATAAGATGTCATTTTCTTGCATTGCATGTTAGAAGATGAGACAACGAGGAATGAAATACAGCGATTCTCCAAATATCTCTCTTTCTCTCTCTGTATTTCTGATATCTGGTCATGTTGTTGAAGGAGTATTAGAAAGGCACTGGATGATCCTCCTCGCAGGTCTTTTCCAGGTGCACACACAGACAACCATACAGCTGCTCTTTCAAATGCAACACCTGTTCAAATAAGATGCCAATCTTAGAATTTCTCTTTGAACATGAGATGATGTAACGCTGCTCACTGTTTAATCTCTTTCAAAGCTTCGGCACAAATGTTTCTCTTTTTCCATTTTTACCTCTGTATCCGCATAACATCGGTTTCTCAATTTCAAACACACCAGGTGATCAAAACGAAAATGCTAAATAATTTTTGTCAACGACATTAACTTTTTCTATTAGAAAGGAGATCCTCTTAATACATTGATTGTTCCTAGAAAAATACTGAGATGAAATAGAAATGCTTCCTTGACTTGAAGTCTTTCCCTTCTTAGATGTTTCTGAAAAACACACAAGTAATGTCACATGTCTCACAAGAGGTCTCAAACTTTGCTCACATTTTCAAGAGAATGGAATCAAGAGTCAGACATTTCAATACAAACTGGAATTTCCTCCCATACTACATTAAAGTTGATCATTGATAATACGATAAGGTTACTATTAAGTGCCATGTGTTATGAAAGATCCAGCTCTAAAAAAAAAAATCTGCTACTAATATTATTTATTTTTTATGTAGAATGAAACAGATTTTAAGATATCATGAGAGAATTGATGTTGCCTGCCAAAATCAAATAATCTGCCACCTGCTGGTGACACACCAAACAACAAGAATTCTCATATTGCACCATATTTAGTGTCATAAACATTAATTGAAAGTTGTATGACAAACAGGGGGTTAAAATAGTTACTCTGAGGGTACGGAGATGACTTATTTATGGAATTAATGGTTGCTGGTGGCTAGTACACTTAGTGAAATGGTCTCTTTAGAGTTATGTTTCCCAAACCACATGAAGCACTCTCCAGCCTGAGCTTGAGCGTTTATTTCAGACCTCGCTGAGTGGTTTCTGGGGAAGCGCCTTGTAATTGTGGCTCCTGTGGCCTCTGTTTCCTGTTTGGGCAGGAAGTCAGTCTGATAGGCAGAGTGGTCCCGCTTTTCTGACCCGAGCGGGGTGTCGTTATGGCACAGGCAGAAATGAGAGTTATGCTGTCGTCGCTCATCAAGACATTTCTTACGTCCGAAGCCCTGTTCATATACACAAACACAGTAAAATAGTAGCTTAGACAAGGAATAACAATAGAATTATTATTTATCTCTTTAACTAACTCACCTGATCATCATATACGTCAATAGCGTCCTGCAGAGCTGCACGATTATCATGCACTGAGAATGTAAAGTCTCTGCCCATTGTTTTCTGCATTTTAAAACATATATTTTAATGTGATTGTTTAAATGTAGTGATCACTATGATTGCTTTAAGCATACAAACATGCCCTTTAACAAATAAAAGAAAAAGTGTAATGTATAATTATGCAAAATATCATATAATATTTATATAACATATAAATGACTTGTAGCCTATTTTCACTGCAGTATTTACTGTTGTTTGTTTTCATTGTGTGTTAGATGGCGATAGCTGACCTGTTCAAGATTAATGAATATTTTGGGGTATCTCTTTTCTCCTTGTATCAGGGGTTGAGGGACTCCATGTGCCAGCATTGAACCTGTGCTGGTACACAGTTCTCGTGTTTGATCTGTCTGGGGTGTACCTATATGCATAAACTAGAAAACAAGAGCACAACAAGAATAGTCTAAATGATCTTTGTTTTTATAGTTTTTATAGTAAAGCTTTTATAACGGATTTAAACGCATCTTACCCAGTTTCCACTGTTCTTGTTTTTGTTAAAGTATCTCTTGCCTCCTTGACTCATTGTTACAAAATGAAATGAAATGTTTAAAACAAGCAAATAACTTAAAATTAAATTCCAAAGTGTCATACATTATCCGCCATGACTCCCTGCAGGTGAACTCAGGTAAAAGAAAGCGAATGGCATTGCTTTTGTAACCATGACGACGGAACACAGTCGCTATTTATGAAAAACTTCACACGAAAAGTTTGTATAATGAGATGCTTAAATACCAAAATATCATATCAAGAAAAAATGTTTACAACACATTTAACACAAAAATAAAACAGGATTAAAAATATTAAACGTTATATACATTTTGATATTTTTTTTATTTTACGTTAACTACATAAAACTTTTCCAGTAAACCAAAACCAATTTATATAGTATTGAAAACGAATTTTATATATAACAAAATATATAACTATTTATATATATATAATTTAAAATAGGATTAAACCAAACAAAAACATTATATTACATTTTGAATATTTTAATTCATTCCAAATACATTTAAAAGTTGTCCGTTAAACCAACTAAAATGATATTTTAAAATAAAAAATGTCGAAATAAATGTGTTTAAAAAATGTGTAAATAAAATATTTATTTAAATATATATTTAAAAAAATCTAAAACATATACTATTGTGTTGATACATTTAGTTTTATATCATTATACAGTTTTTTGTAAATCAAAATCTACACTTCTAAAATGTTCTACACTTTTCTAGAAAGAGGTGGACGTCGTGACGTCGCGTCCGCTTCCGGGTGAGAGGGGCTGTGAGTTTACATTGCTCAGAGAGAAGCTGACAGATGAGACACACAGCTAAACTCTACAAAACATACATATCTTTTACTCTTAATTAATCTGCAATTCAACCAAGTGCTATCGATTTAGTGTCAAATTTATACCACACAGAAAAATCAACATTTAAGCTGGAACGGCGTGCGGAATACAAATTAAAAGCACATGATTTTAGAATGTGTGCGGGTGTCGTTTATGTAACATGTGTAGACAGTAGAGACGATTAACGAGTCAAAGTCTAAAGCGAGAGAATCGGTTATTTCACATTCTTAACGTTCATTTCGTCGTTTTGTGGAGTTTCTGCATGGATGGATCACTGGGCCAAACATGAGCTCTCAGGATAACAACACCGAGTCAGAGGAGAGAGAGAAGAGCCGCAGACCGGTGCGGCCAGTGAAGACAACAGACCGGTATGAGTCTTTATTACTGATGCCATTGTAACAATAATACGTATATATATATGTTCTATACATACATTTATTTGACACGTTGTTTCAATGTTTTATGTACTTTCCTTTTCACAAAAGATTGATTTAAAAATCCTTTAAGAATCCTCAGTTCACTTAGAGTTTTAATGGCTAGTTTTTCCAAGCATCAAAGTGTTCAATGGCTTGGATTGTGTGTTTATCCTTGCCAGTGATGTCAATGTGACTGAATCGATTCACAATGACTTGTGTCCATCCCCTGAGTTTAGACTGAAATTGTGTAACTAGATTTGAACCCTTTAACTCTAGGAGGCTGATATTTGTCTGGGCAACAATGAAGTGAAGAGTCGTGCAGTTGTGAAGTACTCGGCCGCTCCGCCTCCCAGCACCTATGCATTACTGCAGGAGAAGACCGACCTCAAACTGCCTCCTGCTAACTGGCTCCGAGAGAATGCCCAGCTGGGACCTGCAGGGACCACGGTGCTCGGGTCCAGCAGGAAAAGCAAACCTTTCTCCAGGTACCTTTGTGCCTGTCTGGATTTACACTGCGTGTAGATGTGAGCTTTAGAGCTGATTTCTCTACTGTGCGTTGTCTGTTTGATTGCAGTTTTGGGATGGCCTATGACTTTATCGACAGCATTGGCGATGATGTTGACGTTGTGTCTGATTCAGAGGCGAGTCCGGTCTTCTGTTATTAGCAGGAATGTCTGTTGTTTCATGTAGGTAAATGTATTAATTGCTATATCTGTGTGTATGGCTTTTGTGAATCTAGAACATTAAGAAGTTGCTAAAGATCCCGTACAGTAAATCTCATGTCAGCATGGCCGTTCATCGAGTGGGCGGCACTCTGCTGCTGGATGATCTCGACATTCAGGAACTCTTCATGAGATCATCACAGGTAACAGGAGATGTTCATTGTATCATTATTATCACACACAACCCCAAAATTTGGACAATATAACATGACTTTGAGATCATCTGAATGAAATGTAACAGACCGGAGACTGGACATGGCTGAAGGAGTTTTATCAGCGTCTCATTGACCAGAAGTGGCAGAGAAAGAAGAAAAGTAAAGAACATTGGAACGAGAAAGCCATTCTCTCCAAATTTCTCTATTACAGGTGAGAACCAATCAAAATGATTTGTGAATAGCTCACCGTGTCGATTTCACAACGCTCCTCTGTGTTGCAGTATTAACAGTAATGGGGCCGCTGTGCCCGTGCCGTCAGATACAGACCAGACAGCAGACGGCGGTTGTGGGTCGGTCGGGGGGCGGCGGGCCGTCTTGGCCTGCCACCTACAACAGCTCCTCCCCTGATTCAGAAGAGCCTGCTATACCAAAGGAGGTGCGGTTCGTCTTTCTTCTCCGGCTCATTTCTTAAGACGTGTTATTTGAGTTTTATCGTACTGAGTCCTCTCCTCGTCATGTCTTACAGGAGCAGGTGGACACATATGCTTTGGGTCATGTGTCTTCAGTTCCTAAAGAGCAGAACGTGCCAACGCTGTTCGATGAAGGAGAAAACAGTCAGGTAATGATAATAATTGCAATTTACACTTTTGAGTTTCTATTCTTGATTTGACATTTTTATTCAAAATGATTGGCTTTATTGAAACAAGCCCAACCGCCAAGGTAGCACCGTTGCTCGAGGTGGCGCTTTCTGTTCGTTCAACCAGTGACAGACACATTGTGCAATTCTGTTCAGCTATGCAGAGATGGCATGCTTCGTGTTTCAGTAATCTGCAATATGTGGTACTGGTTTATAAATGACACATTTCAAACAGTCTGTTCTGTGCCTCAGGGTTTGAAGAACGACTTCGCCCGGAATATTTTATGGACTTTTGAGGACATCCACATGCTTGTGGGATCAAATATGCCGATATTTGGAGGTGGTCGATACCCAGCAGTCAGTCTACAACTCAGGTCGGAGTTCGACCTTTGCTTTTGGCAGGAATTTTCATCTAGTTTAAATACATTTCACTCTTAGAATACCTTTATGCATTTAAAAGCTTTTGTTCATTATCCTGGAATTTTGAAATAAGCAGATTTTCTGTGGTTTACCAGGGACAACAATAAACCAATCAACGTCCTCACAGGAATTGACTACTGGCTGGATAATCTGATGTGTAACGTGCCAGAGTTGGTCATGTGTTTTCACGTCAATGGCATCGTACAGGTTAGAAACATCATTTCAAATATTAGACATCTTTTTTTGTATGTGTATGTAGGTACTGAGTATTGAAAATATTTCCTCTTGTTTCTAGAAATATGAGATGATAAAAACAGAAGACATCCCAGATTTGGAAAATTCCAGATTCTCGACACGAGTTGTGAAGGACATTGCGCAGAACATCCTGTCGTTCCTAAAATCCAACTGTACCAAAGAAGGCCACACCTACTGGCTCTTTAAAGGCCGGTTGTCTGTAATCTTCTATTTCATCTTGATGTTAGATCAACTCGGTTACCTAACAGACATTCTATCCTCTTCCTCCATGCAGCCAGTGGAAGTGACATTGTGAAGCTGTATGACCTCACCACTCTGTGCGAAGAAGCGGCTGAGGAGAAATGCCAAAATCCCTTCACGCTTCCTGTAGCTGTGCTGCTCTACAAGTACGATTTACTGTTCCTACACAACCGCATCTTTTATATTCCGGTCGTCAGCCTCAGTATCCCAAACAAATGTGTTGTTTTGTATGACAGAGTGGCCAGTAACATGATGCTAAAGAAAAGCCAAAACAGGAAGAACTACGACACGATCCGAACTCTTCTGCTCAACTGTATCAAACTGCTGAATGAGGAGAGACATCCACAGGTACAAGCCTACAAAACTCTCTTAACTCCTTCCTCTCCATCTACTTGAGATTTCACATGTTCTTCATGTGTGGTGTAGATCATCGCCTCTGCCCACTACATGCTAGCAGAACTGTTCCAGTTAGACGATGTGAACGAAGAAGTGGGCAACGGGGAATCTCTGAGGGGGGGAGGATCTGAAGACAGCTACAGTGACGAAGATGAGGAGGACGAGGAGGAAGATGAAGACGACAGCTGCTCCTACGACAGCTCCTCTAAGCCGCAGGACGACTCCAAAGCCGTGGCGGTTATAAAGTCTGTCGGCGAGCTGTCTGTTCCTGAGAAATACAAGAGCACTCACCAGATCAGAGTATGATTTTATAATGAATATCTGAAGATCCAGAACATTTTCTTTTGTCCATTTTAACAGAAATTCAAATGTTGATCCAGTTTTATATCATGACAACATTCCTCTCTTTTTCAGCCTAATTGTGCCTTCCCTGTGTCGCAAGACAAAGTGGAGAAGTGTCGACTGGTTCTCAGCTATGTTCTTAAGGTGAGAGCAGCAGCGCACCCTAGTGTGTATTATGTAATTTATGGTATAAATATATAGCTTTAATTACAGTTCAACCAAAAATAAAAATTCTGTCATCATTTAATCAACACAAAAGAAGATATTTTGAAAAATGTCTCATTGGTCTTGTGTTCATAGAATGGACGTCAATGGGGTTCAGTGTTGTTTGGTATCCAGCATTCTTCAAAATATCTTCTTTTGTTGTTCTGCAGAAACAAGAAAGTCATACAGGTTTAAAATGACGCGGAATTATAAAATCTTCATCAGCATTCAAAATCTCACATGCTTGTTTTGTTTACAGGGTCTGAAGGCAGTAGACAGCAGTATAAAGAAAGAAAGCGACCTGCCTGCGGCGGACCCCAGCACCCCCATTCCTCTTAAGTATGAGGAGAGATCTCAGAGCGGAGCGAGAGAAGTGGAGAAGGAGATCGCACTCCTGCTGGACAGAGGTTAGTAATTCTCCTCTAACTCAACCAGAGAGCCATGTTGTCCTCATCATCATTACTCACGTCTCTCTGTCGTGCATTGTTCAGTCGTTCCGTGTAATGGAACTGAAGATGCCGACGCGCTCCGGCATGCTCCCGGGCAGCTGGCATCACCGTGTGAAACAGCAGCTCTTCCTGAAAGCGTCGAAGGCATACTACATCCTGTCGGATTCTGCCACCAACCTGCTGAAGTACGGCCGTGCACTGCGTTACATCAAACTGGCTCTGCAGTGCCATGGTAAGAATGTGTAGCAAACGTGTGTTAGTTTGGCTTAGTGGGTAAAGATGGGTAGACTGTAGGTTCAAATCCCAAGACTTTTTGGGGTTTCTAGCACCATTCTTTAACAACTGAGCTACAGTGAAGCCACAGGTTATTGGATTATGAAAATGCAACCGTTTGAGTACTAAATATTTATTCTTTGTCTTTAGATGCGTATTGCTCCATCAGCGGTGGTCTCCACTCACAGGTGCTCCTGTTCCACTGTCAGTGTCTGTCTCTGTGCGGTGATGTTCAGCTGATGTTGGCTCAAAACGCCTCCAACAGAGCCGCATATCTAGAGGAATACAGCTATCAGACCAAAGACGACCAGGAGATCTTACACTGCCTGCATCGCGAGAGCTCCTGCCAAGGTCTGAGCGCTTCCTCACAAACCTCTTCGCACATCGTAATGAAGCGTCTGTCTTCATATCTGTTTCAAAAGGATTATAATACTACATGAATACTGAGCAATGGTTTGCTTTTCCCTCTTAGCCTTTAGCATGGCCACCGATCTGGCCACAGACCCCGAGTACCAGCTGATCATCAGCTGTAAGTGTTATGAGGCGGCCCATGACCTGTTGACCTCTGGAGTTCTGAAAGATTTGGGGCAGGAGCAGCTAGGTCGGGTTCTGAAGCGCCTCGGCAACATCCGCAACGAGATGGGCGTCTTCTACATGAACCAAGCGGCGGCCATGCAGACCGAGAAGGAAGGAGGTAAGATGTGGAGTTGGGCTAGTAACCCTAAAGTTTTAAACCAAAAACGCATGGGCGATACTGCATCTCCCTTGCTGGGTTTGAACCTGGAACAACCTTTCCAGGAGTTCTTTTCAAGTCATTTGTGGAGAGATGCTTTTACCTCACAGTTTTTGATGTTCTCTAGTGCGGAGGACCGTCTGCGTGGCCGAGCAAGAGTTGTGGAAGAAGAGTTTCTCGTGTTTCGAGAAGGGCATGCAGAATTTCCAAGCGATTTCAGACTCTGTGAACACAGCCCTGCTGCTGTGTAACATCGGGCGGCTCATGCGGATCTGCGCACAGGCTCACTGCGTCATGACATCAGACCACAGCCGCGGGGAGTTCTCGCCCGAAGAAGCTCTCTACTACAATAAGGTTTGCACACACAAACTAAACAGGATTCAGGATGCTCATTAATTAAGAATCAAACTTACATTTATCTTAAAATATATATTTTTTTAAACATAATGTAAAGTGTGACATGACCCCTTTCATTTCTGTAATAATGAGATACGGTTGTTGAAGTGAAATTTTTATATATATAGGCAAAAGATTATTATCAGAGGGCCCTGAAGTCTCTGGACTGCCGGGACAGTCATTCAGCAGTCTGGGATTCTGTGAACTGGGAACTTTCAACCACATATTTTACTTTGGCCACACTGCTGCAAGATTACGCTCCGCTGTCCCGCAAAGCACAAGAGCAGGTACCGCAAACACATGCTTCATTCTCTTTGAACACACTGCGGTTTGGCTTTGAGACGATCAGACCTGGCTGACGTGAGTGTGGCGCGTTTCAGATCGAGAGGGAAGTCACCGAGACCATGATGAAGTCACTGCGCTACTGCGACCTGCAGACAGAGTCCGCTCGCCAGCCGCTCTACCAGTACAGAGCTGCAACCATCCACCACAGACTGGCTTCCATGTACCACAGCTGTTACCGTAACCAGGTACACGGTCAGATGCACACAGAGCATGTGCGGTTCAGCGCACACTCTCCTCTGGCGCACACTCAAATCATCTTTCTTTACAGGTCGGAGACGAGAGCATCCGGAAGCAACACAAGACTCAAGCCGAGCAGCATTACAGCAAAGCCGTGCGGCTCTTCGTAAACCTGAGCGACGCTCCGTGCGAGCTGCTGCGAACGCTGCTGGAGAGAGTGGCCTTCGCCGAGTTCACCATGGCGGGTAAGAAACGTGCAGCACAGAAAACCACAGCCAGGATGAGAGAGGAGTAGAAACTTAGATGAGGTCTTGTTTGGTGTTTCAGGTCAGAACAGCAACGCGGTCAAATTGAAAACTCTGACGGGAGCTCTGGAGACGATGTGCGAAACTCGGCACGCTTTCAAACTCATCCATAAAGAACTGCTGGAGCAACAGGACAAAGTGGTACCTACACACACATACTACACATGTAGCAAAATGTAAAAGGTTCAGACATAGACAGCTTTAAGTTTACTTCTCGGCACATCTGCATTACTGATTTACACTGTACCGTGATGTATGTGGACAGATACTGACCCCAGAAGCCTCTGATAAACCTGACGATGTCCAGGGTTCAGAAAGCACCTCCTCGGAGGTGAACACCGCAGAAGTTGTGAAGTTGATCGGCGTGTTTGTGCCCAGTTTCTCCTTTCTGCTGTTACAGATGATTAAACTCAGCACTGCAAGCAAACGCAAACTTAGGTGAGGGATACGATATATTTCGGGACAAACATAGTTTATGCTTTATATCCTGAAAAAATCATTTTCGTAATCATTTACAATGTCTCATTTGTCTCATGCAGTGTGAAAGAAGACGAGCAGGTGAAAGTCTATAAGAACGTATATTCTCGGCTGTTGCGGGCTGAGAAGTCCGTCCCGCTTATCCAGCGGGTTTCCCTCTTTCTGGATCTGCTGGATCAGCTAAACCCGCCCACAGGAAGTGATGAAACAAGATCAGCATCTTGAGAATAACAATCCAGTTTGGTTCGAACAGTTTAAAGGATGCTTCCTGACTTCATTTGTATCGGGAATGTTTGCATATGTTTGGAGTTGAACACATCTTGCTTTTACAGCACCTGATGATCAAGGCAACACAAAGAGATGACATCATCATCCAGCTTTGAGAAGTACCATTGAAATGGGTGAACACAGCCTTCACCAGCAGTGCCTTTACATATGTTCACATTTAACAGCATGAGCCGACAACATACTCAGTCATTTCCAATGATTTTGTGACTTTTGTTTGAAATGAAAAGAATATGAAACTGTACAGTTGTTTGTAGAGCATATATGTATTTCTTATTAGACACTATGTACAAAATGTGAACCTGTGATTTTGTTTTACACACGTTTGGCTGGAACGTATTCACAGACTTTGTTTTCTGGTGGATAAGCTTATCAATTGAACGATTAAATGTGCAATAACTTGGCAAGCCTCAATGCAACAGGTGCAGGTTTGTTTGAGAACGCTTGTTTTGGCTTGGCTTTCAATAAACGTTTTTAAAAGTTATGTAATGTCTGGCCTGTCGTTAATTTAATCAGAACCTGAAACTTTTCTTGAATATTTCTCTGTTAACAGCGACTGTTTTTAAGGAAACTCAACCCGCTGTCACGATGTAAACACGAATATATTAAAGCAACGATTGAAAAAGCTTCCGCAAATTTTAAATGGCTACTCAAACATAACAACCACATTTCTAAACGAACCTTCTGTGTGTTATTCATTGATATGTTTGTTTGTAATTTAAACGTAAAGAATGAAAAAGGGTAAATGAAAAAGCCCTTACCAACATGGCCTCTTAATGCGACCGGTTTCCGGAAGGGCATTGTGGGAGCGATGTGACGTCAACTGCACTAGCCAATCAGCGACCTCTGGTGTTTCCCGTACCGTAACTTTGGCGCGCCGCTTTGAAAGAATGTAGTAATCGAGGAAAACAGACGAGTTTTGTGATCATAACGATTGATCGATATAAAACCGGACGGGAAACGGTTCGTGAGGACGTGATTTAAAGTTCTGCAGCTGATCGCTGCCGGGTAATGTTGTTTATTCATCAGATACGTGTGCGTGTTTGTGGAAGGCAGGATTTCGAGCGATAGACAGAATGACGTCTACAAAAGAGATCAAACGTAAGTAACAGTTATTCTTCTGTTATCTATCTATCTATCTATCTATCTATCTATCTATCTATCTATCTATCTATCTATCTATCTATCTATCTATCTATCATCTATCATCTATCATCTATCATCTATCTATCTATCATCTATCTATCTATCTTTCATCACGCTTCAAATACATTAAATTTGATTATGTATACGTTTAATTACATTTACTTTAACAAACAATTATATTAATATGTATTATATTTAATGTATTTTAATGTTTTAACGTGTTCATTTTACATTTGTAATATATGTTTTAAAAGACGTTTTAATAAATACTTAACTTATTATTTAGTTATTCTCTATACAATTACTGTTCATATGTTACCACCTTGTATGTTGTTGCATTGTTCTTATGTATACAGAGCTGCAGAAAGCGAAGAATAAAGCCCAAAGCAGCAATAATCTGAAAGAGGAGGCGAACCTGTGCAATCAGCTGGGAGAGGTGTTCGCTAAAACAGGTACAACACCCCTAAATTATAGACTTGGTAGTGGGTCAGTAGTTCAAAATCTGCTCTTATTACCCAGTGACTGTCAGATCAAACCCCAAGAGATCCCATTTCATTTGTCAAACAAATCAGCCCGTTACAAAAGGATTTTGTGGCGTTGCAATGACTGTTTTTGGGATGTATTTCTTGCAGGAGACTACCGTGCAGCTATCGAAGAGCATCGCCAGGAATTAGCCCTGTCTGAGATTTTGAACGACGTCATTGGTTGTGCTGTGGCCAATAGGAAGATTGGAGAATGTTACGCAGAGTTAGGCAACATTGAGGCCGCTCTGAAGGTGTGGATGTAGATCTGTGTGAAGAATAACTCGTGGGATGTTGCCGAGTCTCACATGTGGTTTCTCTCTTCAGCATCAGAGGCTTCATCTGAATCTGGCGCGATCCCTCAATGATGCGGCAGAGGAGCAGAGAGCCCAGGCCACCATCGGACGGACGTACCTCTTCCTCTTTGATTCCGACCAATCACGGGAGAGCTTGCAGCACGCTGAAGATGCTTTCAAGAAGAGTTTGGCCATCGTTGATGAGCGGTTAGAAGGTTAATAAAGAAACCGTATCCACATTAATTCGCATATTAATACTGCGTCCCAGAATGCAGTGTTCTTGGTCTGCCATTTAATTTAAAAAGTGATATTAACAGAGATTATATAGAAATCTGACATCTGTGTGTCTGCAGGTACAGTTTCGTCACGAGAGCTCAGTGAGATGAGAGCTCGTCTGCTGCTCAATCTGGGTTGCGTGTATGATGGGATGAAGGAACCGCAGCGGTGCAGTGATCTTATCCGACAGAGCATCTACATCGCTGAGTAAGAAACTCCGGCCTGTGCACTCGCAAACATATTTGAAACATTATTTATCAACTAACATGGTGTTGCAAATGTTTTCTGACCTTTGCACTTTTTTCTAAAAATAAGAGCACTGAATTTTTTTACCTAAGATTATGTTATAAATGAAATCTTTTGCAAACACTTTTTCACTGGGAATATTTGATTAGATTTCACTTAAAAAGTTGCAAAGTCTCAAAAAGTGTTTTTAAACACATTTCTATTATTATTATAAAGAAAATTGTAGTATCTGTAATTCCAAAAATGAGAGATTTTAAGTTGGTGCAAAATAAATTGTAGCTGTTAAAACCATTTTCTTCTAGAAAGAACAACCTTATGGAGGATCTTTATCGTGCCAACTTCAACCTGGGCAGCATCCACTTCCGAAACGGGCAGCACTCGCGTGCCATGCGCTGTTTTGAGCAGTCCAAAGAATGTGCCCGAAAAACCAAGGATAAATTCAGCGAGAGCGAATGTTTCCATAGCATCGGGAAGGTAACAATCCAAACCGCACTCACATAAAAAAAGGGAAATATATGCATCTGCCAAATACTTGAATGTAAATATATTTGTGTCTGGTGCTCTGTGTTTGTTCAGATATTGCTTCATCTGGGTGATTTCGCGGCAGCTCGGCGTTCTCTGAAGAAATCTTTCTGTCTGGGCTCCCAGCAGCCTGCAGAACGAGAAGCTGTGAAGAGAGATTTTAAACACGGTGAGACAAAAACATTAAAGTCCCAGTGAAATCAAATATGACTGCCTATTTTTTATGAAATATTGCAGTGTTTATTTTAAATAGTTTATTAATGTGGGTCATTTTCTTTTAAAAATTCCTGTGCCCTTATAATCTTCAGTTCAAATCTGAAAATGCACTTCCTTTCTGTACTGACTGTCCATCTTAAATGACGTATGTTAGACGGCTTGGGCGGAGCATCTGTTAACTCCTCCCCTACAACTGTCAGTCTGCTGCCAGTTCCATTTCAGAATGCAACGGCTGCTTTTGTACATCCAATCAAATCACAAAGAAAGACAAAAGCCCCGCCCATTATTTTTCTTCTTAAAAATTCCATTTCACTCGCAAATACGGAAGTAAAAATGATGCCAACTTCCGGTTCACAGGGACTCAGATCAGATCTACAAGCAGTTAAAATTCGGTTTTAAAATTCTAATTTTAGCTCTCAAAAAGTTGGATTTGCTTTCCCTGCGTCTTTGTTCAATCTCATTTTGCCTTTTATCTAGCGATCCGAGGCTGTCAGCTGGAGCAGGCGGCGTCAGAAGTAAGCGAGAATTTTTCCCATGAGGCCATGGGGCTGTCCGAGCAGTTGGGTGATCTCTACTGTAAAGTGGGCTGCTATAACAAGGCTTTGGAAGCGTATCAGACACAGGTAAGAAAACGTCACGTCGTAGACCCTCAAACCTAGACCGATGAAGTCCTGGAGATGTGGAAGCGGAGGAGGATAGGGAAGGCGGCAACGTGTCACCACGCACACTGCGACAGCATCACAGAGCCGTGGAACATTACAGGCAGGAGCTGCAGCTGAGACAGGGCAACCCTAAAGAGGTGAACACATGCAGACGTGTTTATGTATACGGAACCGAGAGAGGTTTCTCAATATTTCTATTATCTTTGTGTGTCAGGAGTGTGAGACGTGGTTGAACATCGCTGTGTGTCAGGAGGAGACGGGAGACCCGATGGAGAAAACGGATGCTAGTTACACCGCGGCTCTGAGCTGCGCAGAGCGATCGGGAGTAAAACAACAGGTCGGTTTCTGCCTCCCAAAGTTCACATTCCACCTCCTCTTCCTCACACTGAAGTGACACTGGTTGTGTGTTCAGAGGCGGGTCTTGAGGGCGTGGCTACAGGCCCAACGGCGCTGCGGCTCCTCCCAGTGTGACGACACCGAGGCGAGGTTGCAAGAGCTGTGTGAGCGTGATGGGCGGAGTCTGGAGGAAAGCGATGATGAGGAGGAGGAGGAGGAGATGGAGAACAGTGAACCGCTGGAGGATAGTGACATCCAGTGCTCAGACTCCGGTAATAAACGTTAATGTGTCCTCTGCTGTTGTTGTGACATACTAAGATAGGTGCCCTCAAAGGGATAGTTCAACTTGAAAAAAAATCCAAGAGCAGCAGAATGTAATACGTTTGTTGATAGATGTTATTGATGTTTGTCTTTGAATATTTGTGTAGATGAGGATCTGGAGGGCTATGATAAGATGGTCACGGGCAAGAGAAAGACCCAGAGGGTGAGCTGACCCTGCGTGTCATTTGCTAATTTAGTTTAGTTTAGTTTAGTTTAGTTTAGTTTAGTTTAGTTTAGTTTAGATTTAATTTAATTTAATTTAATTTAATTTAATTTAATTTAATTTAATTATTTAATATTTGTTCAGTGGACCCGGAGGAACGAAAAGGGCGAGTCTGTTCTTCACAGGGCTTGCATCGAGGGGAATTTCAAGCAAGTCCAATATCTGCTCGACCAGGTAAGCTCTGTTAAATGGTCATTCGCTTTTCATCTCTTTCGAGTGATCGGACCAGTGAACTTTCCTGTCTTATGTGTTTTGGGTGTTTGTGTCTCGCAGGGTCATCCTGCAAACGTCAGAGATTACTGCGGCTGGACTCCTCTGCATGAGGCATGTAACTACGGTCATGAAGGTGCGGCTTTCATGCTTGCTTTATTTTGACTTACAGTCAAGGAGTTTCATCGGAGAGCAATTTTATATAGATATATATTTTTTTTGTAGAAGTCGTAGGTTTACTGCTGGAACGTGGTGCGAATATAAATGACCCGGGGGGTCGAGCGTGTGAGGGGGTTACGCCTCTGCATGACAGCCTGAACTGCGGACACTTCAGCGTAGCTCGAATTCTGATACAGAGAGGGGCGTCCGTCACCGTTCGCAATGGCAAGGTCAGACCGGCGCATATTTTCAGTTATTCTTGTTAATGCATAAGTCTCGTTTTGTGGTCTAACCATTATGATTTGAAGCCACCGGAAAACATCTCTTTTCCATTTGTGTGTGTATGAGTCTTGTCTGTTTGTGTTGTTGCAGGGACACACACCTCTAGACACACTGCGTCAGTGGTTTAAGACGTACAGCCGAGAGTTAGACCATGAGACGAAGCAGGAATGTTTGGAGACTGAGAAACTTCTGAAGAAGGCTTTATCAGGCGACGGTGAGAAGTTCACAGCAAGAATGACTGATAACTATAAAGATAAAGTTTTACAAATACCGTATCGTCCCGAATATAAGACGATGTTTTTTCTTGGAAGTACATTTGAAAAAATGGGGTTGTCTTGTATGCAACAATAGGTGGCGCCAAATACGTGAAAAACGAGTTTGATCAGGACTGAAGCCACCGTTCTGGTCAATTGTAGAATAAAAAATGCTAAGTCTGTTTTTCTCTCTTAGTCAGACTGCGAGTCTACAATAAGACGTCACTTCTGGTGATAAAAGTTTGCTAGACTACATGGTTAAATAGCCTAAACTTTAAATTGTACTACAGGTTTATTTTATGGTATGCTATAAAGTGTTTTTAAAATTATTGTTGGTACATTTTGCCAGTCTTTATCAAAATCTATTTCAACTATAAATATACAATAAATTATACAATATGAATGATTTTTGGGTAAATACATTTTCTTACGACTAAAAAAAAAAAAAAAATTATATCTTATAATTAAATAAAAAATGTGTCTTATGATCAGGTTCGTCTTATATTCAGGACAATACGGTAAGTGTAAAACAAAGAGAAAAACACACCACAACTGTATTACTCAATTCATGATAAAACTTTGCCCGCCACTCAACTTAAAATTATAACACAATTTCTATAAAATTTTTACTGTTTCTTTATGAAGTTAACCATGGTGAACACGAACATCACATTCATGTTTTTTTTACCATCGATGGTGCTCACAAGAAGCAACAAAATACTTTCACACATTAATACATTTGGGTATTATTACTCCTACACAGAAAAGACGAGGTACTGGAATAACACTGAGCTCAAAACTACAGTTTAACACAACAGTTACTAATAATGAGTCGTCCAAAACGTCACAAGTGTACATTTCATCGTTTTTGTTGATGACTAACACTGTCCTCACCAACCAAGTTCCAGACTTAGTCACCCATCATCCCTCCATCACACCTTCCGTGAGCTACAGACACTTCTAGAATTTTCTGACAGTGACAATTGGATTTTATTTTTTAAATAAGTGGAAAATTTGTACCGATTTAGTTTATTTGCAATATACCGATATATGGTTATTAATGATATAAGCTCAAAATTTACTTGAGTTAAAAATACGCTAAAACATTGATGCTGCATGAAAATAAATATTACCACAGGCGCCACAGAATTGTACAAGAACTTTTAAATGGTCCGGCGAAACAAAGGTTTGCTACACTGCGTAATGCAAAACTGTGACACTCAAGCTAAAAATAAACATATTCCGTTTATTGTTTGTTCTTTATGTGGATGGGCATTAAGTCGTAAACATAATTTCGAGTTCATAAAACATTCGAAAGCACTTTCAATAAAATGAATTTACATTTATTCATTTAGCAGACGCTTTGATCCAGAGAGGAAATGGCAGAACATTTGATTTGGCATTTCATTCCATATTGTCTTCATGGTTCTTCATTTTTCTGTGGTAGTGTGTGTTGTGTCGGCTGCTCCGGCCCAGCGGAGGGAGCTACAGGACAGTCAGCTCTTTGATGCTGAGTGTTCAGAACCGCTTCTGCAGGAGGATGTGCCCCCCTCACCACAGCGGACCGCCCCCCGCCCGGTGACCAGCCCCGCCCACAAAACCTCCGCCCCCAGACACAGGGGCTCTACTGGCCCAGCTCGCCGTGCACGAGGGATGGAAGCAGACGTCCTGTACGGGGTATGATATTTTAAGACTGAAAAAATGTCACTTTATGGTGCCATGATTATACGAGTTAAGGACATTTTTCTCTGGTCACTTTAGATCGAAAGCAATCCGTCAGATTTTTCCGACTCTGATTGTTCGGTCAGCCCTCTGCGTCATGTTCGGTCGACCTCACGCTTCCCAGCCAGCCAGTCCCCGCAGAAAGTCCCGCCCAGTCAGGAAGTGCCCTCCGTGTATGGGGTCAGAAATGCGGCGTCTCCTCTGGTGAAAGAATCCAGCAGAATTCAGTACCATAAGGTCATGCAGAACCTGGGCAGCGCCAAGTCACGCCTTTTCACTCAGAGCCTATCAGAGCCGGCTTTCAGCAGCACTCCAGCGGTGTCAGCCAATAGCAGATCGGCGTTGGTCCACGAAGACGAGTATGTGGCGGACGATTGGTTGGAGGATGACTTGGGAGATGTTCAGCCCAAGAAGAAACGGAGAGTTTCTGAGCATAATGTCCCGGAATCATGTTGGAGAAGTCAGAGTCATCTCTCCGTGTCTGCGGAAGTGCATACGAAAGGTGTGCGACGTTGATGTGGGAGATTTTCTCATCTCTGCTAAAATAATATTTTTTATTCATTCCGGTTTAGTTTGTGATAATGAAAGTTTTACTTTTGTCCGGGCAGTTCAGAGTTCCTCCAGCAGGGGTCTCTCTCTGAAAAAGGGAGCCGGTAAAGCTCGACAAGTGAAGATGAATCATCTGCCTGGAATGGTGATGTTGGGTAGAAGAGAGGTCAGCAGGTCACAGAGCCCCACCATGACCCAAGACCCCGACCCTGCACCTCCGTCCCATCAGCCAATGGTATTTCAAATCTCTCTTTTCATTGGCTATATTTCTAATGGAACGCTAGCAAACTTATGTAATGATAAACAGCAGCAACTTTGTATAAATCATCTTTAAGCATGCATCCATCACACTAACAGTGAAGTGAGTAAGGGAATAAATGAGTAAATGTGTTGTCAGTTGGCATTACTGAATGACATTTTCTTGTTGTTTTGCAAAGCCACACACCTCTCACCATGTTCCTGCACCAATCAGGATGAGGGTCAGAGTTCAGGACAACGTCTTCTTGATTCCGGTCCCTCACGGGTCAGCTCTGGATTCGTTTATCAGTTTGTGTTGAGTAGATTGTATGTGTGTGTGTGTGTGTGTTATTCTGAGTATTGTATTGTCTTCAGAGAGGGAGACTCTTACGGTAGCGTGGTTGTGCGAGCAGGCCGCTCAGCGTTACTATCAGAAGTGTGGATTACTGCCGCGCCTCTCCCTGCAGAAAGAGGGCGCTCTTCTCCTTCCCACAGACCCCCTGCTGGCTGTGCTGCACACCAATGAAGAGGTCAGAGGAGATTTAGGTCATTATTAACTAAGAATAAAAAGAATCTGCATGATTTCATCTGAAAAAAACAACGTGCATATTGCTTTCTGGGATATGTAAAGTTATAGCAACAGCCTAAAAGAAATCTTTCACACAAAGGAAACGATTTGAATTTAGTTTTTAAGTTCTGGTGGATGGTGACCAGTTATTAGAAAGCGGCCCAAAATCCCAATATACCCCAAAAAACTGTGATAAAAAACCCTACGAACTTCTCTAAAGACATATGAAATAATTGTATAGACAGTTTCAACAACATAAATATACGCTATGTGACCCAGACTTAACTTCCGGTAGACATCCGCAAAGAATCAAAACTGTTGAGTGTTGTTATTTAATTTAATACAATGACTATACAATAAAATATGAATATAAAATAAATGTATCATTTATAAACACAGACCGGAAGTTAACTTTGGGCCTGAAACTGTCTGTATAGAAACAGTCAAAGATAAAAGGGAACAAAATGTAACTTGTGCATTTTAAGCTGCTGTCTCTTTAAACTTTTGACTGGTTGGCGTTAGGTCTTTGCTGAAGTTTGTTCGTGGGATTTGCCTCCGCTCCCCGAGCGCTACAGGAAAGCTTGTCAGACTCTGACAGTGGGTGAGTGACATGATTCACACAAAAAATCCTTAGATAAGATGTTTTATTCATCCCGTAGCATTGCATTGCCCAGCAGCTTTTTCAGCAGCCCAAAGCTGGAATTCTTTGTGATAAAGAAAATCACAAGCAATTATTATTGCATTAGTTTACTCAAATGAACGGTGCAATGCGTCGTTTTCTGAGCGCATGTTGACGTGTGTGAATCTGTGTTTCAGAGGAGAACAAACGTGTGTCTCGCTTGTGTGAGGTTCAGGACAACGGTTCCTGCGTGAATGTGTGCGGGCTGAGTTTGCCGCCCGCGTCGCTGGCTCCTCTCCTCCGAGCGTTAAAACTACAGGCCAGTCTGACCGAGCTCCGGCTCTCCCGCAACCGTCTGAACGACGACCTCCTACCCGAACTGATGTCTGCCGCGGCCACCATGCCCAAACTGAGGATTCTAGACATATCGGCCAATCAGATCACAGGAGAGGGACTCGGTAAAGCTTTAGACGCTTTCGAGGGGCGGAGTCAACATTCATTTCCTGTAATTATTTATTTATTTATTATAGATACAAAAATGGATGTATGTAATTTTCCAGGCTGTTCTTTATTTATTAAGAAAAAATGCTTTTACTGGCCCAGCAGCTATGTGTTTTAATAATGAAACTATCCTCTCTGACACCCCACCCAGCGCGTCAGATGACAGGGTAGCGTGTGTTACTCAGGCCATGTTGTTTTTGCAGGTGTTGGTGGGTAAATTAGTCAGAAGTCCTGCTGTTATCTGGGAATCAAGCTGTTCTTGGACATGTGAAATCTTAAAATAGCTCTAAACCGTTGGCCATTTTAAGTTGAAGTCAGTCTGTACTAGTGACCATATAAGGTATTAATCGAGGAATTTAAATGTGAGAAAACGTTTCTGTCAAACGACAGAGATTAAATCAGCATCTTGAGCTAACGGTGCAAAGAAAGCGTGATGACACGAAGACAACTGAGAGAAAATTGCATTAAAAGAGAGCATTTATTCACCCTCATGTCATTCCAAACCTGCACGACTTCCTTTCTTCTGCAGAACACAAAGAAGATATTTTGTAGAATGTTGATAACCAAACAACACTGACCCCCATTGATGCCCATTGTGTGGACACAAAACATGTGGACATTTCTCAAAATATCTTCTTTTGTGTTCCACAGAAGAGCGAGTCACACACAGGCTTTGAATGACATGAGGGTGAACAAAGGAAGTTTGGGTGAACTGTCCCTTTAAGGCAAAATGTTGAATGCGCCCTCATTTGCCGGATATGACCGGCTGTTGCTTGAAGAAAAAATGACTTGTTTCCTCTTTTGAGTTCAATCATGTGGTAAATTGTGTGGGTGATGTTGACCAAGTGTCGAGGTGCAAAGATGGCAGATTCACACTTTGATACTTCACACTAACTAGCTCCGAAGTAGCTGATCATCCCCTACAAATACTCTCATTCATTTCCTTTGATGTCAGCGTGAGTCCCATATTCTCTCTTCTCTGTCTAGTGTCTAGAGGAGTTGAATTTCAGCACGAATCCTCTGGGCGATGGGTGGGCACAAGCACTAGCGACTCTCCTGTCCGGCTGCCCCCTTCTCTCCACGCTGTCCCTGCAAGCATGCGGCCTTTCTGCACGCTTTCTCCAGCAACATCGCCTCTTATTGGCCAACGCCATGGCCAGTGAGTTGAAAAAATCATTCAAAACAACACGACCTGATGTTTAACATGGTTTTATACTTGACCTCTGTTTTGTTACTTTGCTAGATGTCTGGAATAGATTCTTGCAAATCAAAAACAGATACGTGATAGTTTTCTTCAATAAGGGAGACGTGATCATTCTCAAATGGTTTTATTGATGGTTCTTTTATTAATGCAGGCACTGGAAACCTGAGGTCTGTGTGTCTGTCCCACAATGCACTGGGCTCCACAGGTTTTGAGCTGGTGTTGAAGACATTACCGCTGCAGTGTCTCACACATCTTCGGCTGTCTTCGGTCTGTAGAGGTTCATCTGATCAGCCTGCCGTGGAAATCCTCACTAAACTTCTTACACAGGTCCTCAATCTTTTGAACTTATTACCATCATTTTAAAGCACTACAAGCAAATACGTGGAGATTCATTCGTGTTGATATCAAGGACCGCCAATATGAAGTGAGGGTTTTTATGTCTAAGGATAAACTTGAGTAGAAACAATGGATGCACATAGTTTGTATGGGGTTATTTTTGTGTGTATAATATTGTGTTTGGGTACAGGTTGACTGCACACTCACACACTTGAGTCTGGCTGGAAACGGTCTTACGGACAACAGCATCCTTTCTCTCTCCAGGTAAATCCCTCGTGCTCACATGTAGCTGCGTCCCAATCCGAGGCTGCATGCATTTTAAGCCCGGTTGCATCACAGCTGCGTGACTGAAGGCTGGTAAGGCCATCAAAATGCGACCTTATTTCCGCGGGTTTTTAAGGATGGAAGAGTGTGTCCTTCACAGCCTCGGCTATCCCGAGATTCATTGCGCGCCTGTAATTAAGTAAATTAAGTAAAATAAGTCATATGTAATTTGCAAAAATTGGTCCCTGTCAGTGTTTTAATATTATATATGATGTTCATTAAAGCGATAGTTTACCCCAAAATGAACATTCTGTCATCATATACTCAACATGAAGTCGTTCCAAACCTGTGTACGTTTCTTTGTTCTGCCGAACACAAAGGAAGATATTTGGAAGAATGACAGTAACAGATCTCATCCCCCATTTACTGCCATAGAAGCGGAAATAAATTCTATGGGAGTCAACGGGGGATGAGATCTGTTTGGTCACTGACATTCTGCCAAATATCTTCCGTTGTGTTCAGCAGAACGAAGAAATTTCACACATTTTTGTTTTAGTTTTAGTGGTGTTGTGAACATCAAGCATTGGAATGTCTAGTAGCCAATCAGAATAAAGTATTCCAGTCTAATAAAGACATTAATTTCTAGTTAATATCTAGTAAATATGATCGATATAAAAATGATTTTCTTATAACAAATGATTGTTTTAGGTGTCTTCCTGTCTGTCCTTCCCTGGTATCTTTGGACCTATCAGCCAACCCCGCTGTGACCTCAGCAGGTCTCCGAAGTCTCCTGGACTCCTTGGTGGAGGCCCAGCGACCTTTGACCCACCTCAATCTCCAAGGTACAGTAATAATTATGATATTATTTTTTTATTTTCCCATGTCCCATCAGCTCAGGAGCATAAACACGTGTTTATTGTGCATTTTAGCTTTGTATCATACCAGTGGTTTAGTAGTTCCATATGTACGCTGAGTAGTTTCAAACTCGGGGCGGATTCACCACTGTGCCCTTAATCACGTAAAAGTGAGAATTATGGGTGTTTTTGTCAACATGACCACAAGTTCCTCTATTTCTTCTTACGGCAGGTTGTCAGGTGTCTGGCCCCTGGGGTGATCTAAATTTGGACAGCTTATCGGATCTCATCCGAGACCTGCGTTTGTGTTCTCAGAGTCTAAATAAACTGGACCAGAATGCACTGCAGCACAGCTGGAGACAAAGCACGGACCCTGTGAGCATCTTCTCAAGCACCTCCAAGTGCATGCTGACCGTTACCGGAGCGTCACAGTAAACCTCCCGGACTGTTTTTGCCTGTAGCGTTCGGCAAAATATAATATAATGTGAAAGTTGCTGGCATGCGTTCCGTGTGCTGTCCGCTCTGATCACACTCGTGATGTATTTATGGTGTAATATTCATCTAAAAATGGTCTGTGAATGTGTGTGATTTAAGCGTGTGTGTGTTTTTTAATAAGTCATTGTATGTTTGTGTGAATAAGTGTCACTCGAACCCATTTTATTGTACAATTATTTCTCAAAACTCATCGCATTGAGTTTCTGTGTGAAATGGGATTGACATCTGATTGTTCACGGTGTTGCAAAACTAACTGGTGGTTTAAAGTTACAGAAAAAAACGGAGCAATAAAATACTAATTCAAGCAAATTCTCTTTTCAAAAGCATTCAATCACACAAACGAATTTTGTTTTGCACATTTTATTCTCCGTTAACTGCATAGAAAGTTTCCAGTGCCAAAAGAAAAGGCAAGTGTTTGTGACATGCAAGGACGTGAATTATAATAAAAACTTAATGCTAAACACGTCTTCACACTAGACACTATGTGTGAAGTTTATAAAACCACAATGAGCAACACCTTAAACTGGCTTTGCATTTCTCGGCACGTAAAAGTGTAATTTCTGCGTCACTGGTAATACTGAACATCACTGGGAAAATACTGACTTTCAGACAGATTTACTGGAAACATTGCTGTTTTTGTACAGTCAAGAAGCCCATTTAAACATTAGAAACTCTTGCAAATGCCGACGTTTATACAGATGGTGGCTGGATTATCTGTAGTTGAAAGTTCTTCCACCAGAGTGCCCACATACTGGTTCACCAAACCCTTGCAGATGGATTTCAGGAACCCGATCTCATCACAGACCCCTGATAGCTTCTTTTTAATGTCATCCTGTAGGGAAGCCACAATCAAAATCAACCTCGTAGAAAATAATGCGCCAGTTTAGTATTGATCGTAAAGGTTTTTTTGTATTTAACATTGTAATATCATTTCCTTTTTAGTAACGTGAACACACTGACCTGAGTTGCGCCGACGGAGATGCGTTTCTTCAGCTTTTTCATAATCCACTTACACGCCCAACACTTACCGGGAAGCCCTTGACTCATTCTGGCCATCGTCTCACCCTGACAAGACAGATTCATCACATGCAACGAGCGTTTAGTGCTTGTGCACTAAAATCATTTCATGGGTATGAGTGTGCTACAAGTACTGCTACCATATCCAGCAATTTAAAGCAAACATACGTATTTAAAAATATATATATTTCACACAGTTGATAGTAAAATTTGAGATGAACTCACAGAGCTTTCTTCGATTTCAGTGAGATCTTTATCCAGGTGAATTCTGTACATCTCATATTGAAAAGCGCACACTAAAAAATGAAGAACACGACATGATCCCTAATGAGAGCACTAAACATGAGAGCTTAGGTGAGAACATAAAAAGAAAAAACAAGATTTACTCATCGTGTCATTTCAAACCTGCATGATTTTCTTTCTTCTGCAGAACACAAAAGAAGATATTTGGAAGAACATTGATAACCAAACAACACTGACCCCCGTTGACGTCCATTGCATTGAAACCACTGAGACGTTTCTCAAAATATCTTCTTTGGTGTTCCCCAGAAGAAAGAGTCACATACAGGGTTTGAATGAAGAGACCATTTTTGAGTGAAGACCATCAAGAGATTAAAGATGGTCCAAACCATCGCATGGGACCGAAAGATTAAAAGTAAATGATATCTATGAAAGATGAGTGAAACTGTACCTGAGTGCACCAGCAGGGTAACGAGGGCAATTATGCGGAGCATCTTGCTTTGAAAACACCTCGGCCGTCCCAACACTATGAGTCTGAGAAAAGTGGTTGATTTAGCCGAGCGCGAGATCTTTTGTAGCTGAGCTCTGTTTAACACTTCAGCCAAACCACAGACATATGGTACATGTGAGATCTAAGACACCCAACATTTGAATTGATGGAACATGTTCGATCAGTCAAAATAAATGTATGGTGATATTCAAGGTTTTCAAATATAATAGAGAAATATTGAAATTCATATCAAAATGATGTGTGTTTTGGATCACATTTATCAAATTACTAAAAATGTGTTAAACAAACCATAACAGAAACCGAATCGAATGGTTATATTGGGAACTGTGTTGATTTTATTGGAAACTTAAAAAATCATATATATTTATAATGGTTTTAACAGTAAACAGCGGATGGCTCATAATGATGCTTGAAATGAAAGCCATTATTTTTCAGCAGGGATTATTAGTTTGTTTGTGTTCTTGTTGCATGTACAAGCTTTGACTAGCGGATGTTGCCATGAGTAAAGAGATTCATGTTCATTGTCTTTATGAGAAGAGCATATGATGGTCACCGTGTGAAAGGTTGAAGGAAACCTGCCAGTATTTTAAAAGTCTCTAGAACGGATGTGAAGTTTAGCCAAGTGAGCGACACCATTAGCTTCAGTGCACTTTGCTTTGAAAAAGTTTATTAACCTTTGCAGCTAATGAGAACACAAAAGCCATTGAACAAAATGACAGCATTCTTTCATCTCGAAAGCAAAATCAATGTTAAAGATGAAGTGATTTCAGTAGTCAATAAGATGATGCATTGCAAAGAACACAGCTCTGCAAAAACTGGTAAATTATGAAATATACACGATTACTCTATTTATCGAAAACAATTAAACATGACTTCATCTTATTTCATATATATTTAAGCATGATCACATTGACTCCATACACTAGCATCACTGAACAAACGTTTGACCTTTGGAGGAAATATAAATGTTTAATAGTCATCTCTGCCTACAAAACTGCAATGTCAACATTAGAAAATATATCTGTGTTTATTAGCAGATTCCAATGTGACGGCAGATAGTCGTAGCATCATCTGTGGTGGAAAGCTCTTCGATGAGAGTCCCCATGTAGTTGGCCACGAGGTTCTTGCACACAAACTGCAGGAACCCGATCCCATCACAGACCTCACGCAGCATAGTTTTAATAGCACCCTGTGAAAAGGTTACAACCAGAATAAACGTTATAAATCAATTTGGCATTGAATGCCATTAAAGCATGATTTCACATATGAAATTGTAATTGATATGAGCACACCGACCTGAGATGTGCCAGTGGAGATGTGTTGTCTCAGTTTGCCCATAGCCCACTTACACGCCCAGCAAGCTCCCGGGAGCTTCTGGCCTGTCTTGGCCATGATCTCAATCTAAAAAGACAAATTCAACATTTAAACGTCACATATAAGATCTCTGTGATATATCAGTTATTTCTCATAGACACAAATGAGAGAACAACTGGAAACTTTTGCTTAAGTCTCCTGAAAAAAGATGCAGAAATCTCACAAATGTGTCCGTTAGAGTTTGAGAGGAGACGTCTACAAACTGAGCCCAGATTTGTCAAGTCAATATTATTGAAGAACTCAAGCATTTCTCATCAAATTTACCCAAATCAAGATTCTTCGTGGATTTAACCAAAGGTTTCATTTGTTTGCTTTTACGTCTCCTAAGCAATTTGAGCAGAAATATATATGACTAAGTTGATCCTTAAATGAAACGCCATCAAATCTTTTGAGCTCTAAAAAGAGCAATAAAGTCATGACGTGTCCTCCCGGGCTATCTTCAAGAACCTGGATTTGACAAATGTCCATTATTTAGCGTATCGCTCTCGTCTGTACACATTAAAGATCACTCCTGTAATAAGACTGAAAGCAGTCAGCGGCGGCACTGTGAAAATGAACAGACGACAGAGCAAAAGTTGCAAATACTGAAGAGTCTCGCAGCTGTACGTGATATTAAACTCACATCGTTGTCGTCGAGTTCGTTTTCAGTCGAGTTGTCTTCGTACACTTCCAACGGAAGAGCCCACGCTGAGGGAACACGCAAAAATGTGAAAATCAAGATGATGTTCATAATGTAAAGTACTGATTGATCTGTGAAATTTTACCTGAGGATACCAGGAGGGTGATGAGGGCAATGTTTCGTAGCATCATGTTTGACAAACGCTAACTGAGATGTGAAGATACGAGTCTGAAGAACTTGGTTTTAGGTTTGTCAAGATCTTTTATAGAGCTCTTTTAACACAATCAAAAACCACAGACAGTCTTAAAGTGATAGTTCAGCACAAAATACACTTCTTTCATCTTCATTCAATCTGATGTTGTTCACAAGCGATATATGACTCTTTGTTCTTTGGGAATGTCTCCGTGGTTTTGTTTCCAGTGGGGTTCAATGTTGTTCAGTTATCAAACATCTTCAGAATATCTTCTTTTGTGTTCTTCAGAAGAAAGAAAACCACACAGGTTTGGAATGACATGAGGGGGAGTTCATTTTTTGGCGCGCTATCTCTTTGAGGAGAGATCTCTGGTCAATCCCTGTATTCGAGAATACATTTTTTTATATCATACTTACTACATCCAACTCTTATTTATTTCTGAGCTAGAGTTTTTTACACGTGTCATCGAGCCCAGAGTCTGGAAACGGTTCTTACACATCAACCACACAAGAACTGACAACCAAACCAAAGACACACTTCCCACACGCAATCTTTGTTCCACTTTAATGGCTTTAGCCATCGACGTGTCATCAAGTGTCTGCCGACCTAATTTTAATCAACTTGAATTGGCTGGACAGACCCAGGGTCAGTTTTTAAATCATGCGGCGATACAAGAGATCAGTAGAGATGCTCTGATGTTATCAGCATTATTTGATTTTCAACACACTCTCACTTTAAACGTGCAGGGTATCCCTTTGGCGTCCGACGGGTTGTGATTTTAGGTCGATTTCTTCATCCGACCCAAACCGGCCACAGATCTTCAGCCGCTCTGCGTCTCATCTGAAGTCCAGATCTTCAGATCACGCATATCAGAGTTCATAAATGAAATATATACAATTTAGCAATAAGGCCTCACACGAGATGAAATGTTTTATTCGTAGAAGTATCATTTAATGTTATTCATTCAATGAAGATGAAGTGGATGTATAGCAGGGAATGTTGTGGTGGCTCAACAAAATAACTGTGTGCATGAGAAGAGACTTTCACACTTTCTGTTGGTCCTAACACTGAGAATCCCCTGAAGGTCCTCATGTGGTTTGGTGAGCACACACTAACAGTGAAGTTAATTCAAAATGAGCCTTGATGTCTTTTCAATAATAATCTAAAACAAACTAATAATGTACGAAGAAAATGTTAATGAGAACTTAATTAAACACAGATAATTGCTTGTTTTGTAGATATATCTTTTATTTCATCCATATACACTTATTTCATGCATACATTATATTTAGCAGTTGCTTTCATTGTAATGTATATAATGCTGTTCTCATAGATTGTCAAATGCTTGATCAAATGAAAGAATGAAATCCTTTAAGAATGGCGATTTGGACCTATGACAAAAAGAAAAACAGTTATAATCTGAAGCAGTCAAAGTATTATCAGGCACTGGACATGTATTCCGGTGAAACTCACTTGCAGGCGCGTAAGCTGGTGCAGATGGTCTTTGGACCATCAGTGGTGCTCAGTTCCTCAACCAAAGTGCTCACGTACTTTTGAATGAACTTCTTGCACATGTCCTTCAAAAGGCCAATTTTTTCACAGGTGGCAAACAGCTTGGTTTTAATTTCGTCCTAAGGGAAATGACACAATGTTTACATGCATTTCAAGGTGTAGAAAAAAGGTGAAGGTCAGCGAGTGCAGCTATGACACGTGCGAGGAGATCTGGTCCTCCCGGCTGAGCCTGGTTTCTCCCGGTTTTCTGTTCTCCATTTATTCGTGATTGGAGTTTGGGTTCCTCGCCACAGGGCCGTGTTGGCTTGCTAACCAGGAGACTGCATTTATTTATAAGATATTTATATATTAGAATGATCTCGCTTGATCTACACACACCGTGCACTGTGCTGTGTTTTTCTTATTTTCTCCTGTAAAGCTGCTTTGGAACAATGCACATTGTGAAAAGCGCTATATAAATAAATTGAATTGAATTAAAAGGCACATTGACTTGTAAAGCATGTCATCATCAGTGTTGGGCAAGTTACTCTGAAAAGTAATTAATTACTAGTTACTAGTTACACCCAACACTGGTCATCAGAACACTTAACGGTGTTGAGTTCACGGTGATCCTTTTTTTCACCTTTTTCATGACCCAATTACACACCCAACAAACGCCAGGCAGCTTCTGTTTTGTCATTCTGTCAGTCTGACAAACACATCAAACATTCACAGGTGAGAGGGGTCTTGAATCTCAGGTTTTACCGAACAGATGCGAGATTGTATTTTGCATTCACGCCGTGTGCGGAGATGATGTAAAGCTACAGAATTTAACGAAACTTTCAGGAGAAACTTACAGGCATCTCATCGACATCCTCAGAAGACTCCACTTCACGAATCTCCCAGTGAACTGCACAGACTGTCCGGAATAAAGAATAAAAGAGATCAAATGTTGACTCCTAATACACTGGGACCATCTTAGTAAAAGAAAGTGCTGATTTTACCTGAACACAAGAGACAGGCGATAAGAAAGACGTTGCGGAGCATCTTAGATGATGAGGTGTGACCTGAAGAATGAAGAATCTTTCACAGTCTGATCCTCTGTGTTCTTCAGAAGCCTCTGGACTCTCTTTTATAGGGCCTTGTATAAACCACAATGAGTCTTTCTTTCCAACCACAAACAGAAGATCATTGAAAAAAACGTGTTGAGGAATTGTGAGAAATATTTAGTTATGTTTTTAATAATACATAGAATGTTGTGACTGAATAAAATACTCTTAGCAATAAATCTGCATACAATATATTGAAAATAAAAAAGCCTTTTGCTGGTGTTCACCAGAATTCTTTTTCAGGTGAGTTACAACCCAGTGGTTGAAGATGATCTGCTTTATCTGCTTTATTCTGATTCTTCTCTGTGCAAATTTGATGAGTTTACCAGCAAATGTGTTCGTCATTTAGAAAACTTGTGGAAAAGGTGAAAAACAATCAAAATTCCTGATACAACACAGGTTGATGCCACACAGATAACAGAAATGTATATTTTTTATATTTCTATATTTTATTGGAACCATTCATTTTTTCAGCAGGGATTTTTTTGGAGGCTATTTTGTTTGTGTTCTTGTTGCATTTACAGACTTTGAGTTTGAGTCTGAGGTTCAGGTTAATGTTTCTCTGACTAAGGCATGTGAACGACACTGTGAAGGTTGCAGGAAAACATGCGAGTATTTGTAAGGTCTCTAGAACAACAGATGCGATGTTAAACCAAGTAAGTAACGCCCTTAGATTCAGTGCACTTTGCTTTGCAGAATTGTACTTGCAGCTAATGAGAGTAAACAAGCCATTAAACTAAATGACAGCATTTCTTCTCTTCAAAAGCAAAATCAATGTTAAAGATGAAGTGATGTGATGTGTGGGTCAAGATGATACACTGCAAAGAACACAGTTCTGGAAAAAGACAAAAATATGAAATATAAATGTTATCAATATTTAAGAAAAACACAGCTTTGTCTTATTTAATACTGAATGCATGGTGAATTCATACACTAGCTTCACCAAACCATCTCATTTTTGAAATTGTTATTGATATTAGCAGACACGAGACTGAAGAACTTGGTTTTGGGTTTGTCAGAGATCTATTAAAGAGCTCTTTTTGACACAACAATAGTTTAGCCAAAGCAAACTTGTTGTTCACAACCTACATATGACTCTTTGTTCTGTGGAACACAACAGGAGATATTTTGAGAAATGGTTCATGCAATTGAATTCCAGGGGGTTCAGTGTTGTTTGGTTTACCAAAGATCTTCAGAAGATCTTTGTTTGTGTTCTGCTGAGGAAAGTCACACAGGTTTGGAATGACATGAGGGTGAGTTCAGTTTTGGGTGAGGAATCTTTTTAAGGAGAGATCTGACCCCCGTGTCAGCACGCACGTGTCACAGACCCCGATCTGAGTGCTCATCTAACACCTCAACCGCTCAACATCTGACAAACAAAACAATGACACAGACACATTTTCCAAACACCCCTACACAATCATTGTTCCACCTTTCCGTCACTTTAAAAGCTTTAGGTGTTGGCTTCTCGAATGTTTTTTTCTTCTCTGTGTCATCAAGGGTCTGCCGACCTTATTTCTTTTGAACTGAGACCCCAGTTTCCTCCTGTCACCTTCTCTCACACTGGGTGTATTTCAGATGACAATAGATCACACTTATTATTTGTCTGAGTCTTAATATATATACCTTAAACCCAAAGAACATCCCAGTTTCCCAAAAAGTTCTTTGTAGTGCAAAAGTGTTCTTAAAAAGTATTATTATTAAAGAAAGTCTTGGTCTCATTAAGAAAATGAAAGATAAAGTGAGATAAAGGGTGATTTACCAGATCATGTCAATATCAGCGTATATAGTGGAGGGTATTTTTTCTTATTTTATGACTTCAATGTGATTTAGATATTCACATATAAATTAGAATTAGGATAAAAACACACAGATTTGCTTTATGCGTATATTTTATTTCATGCAGATGTTTTATACAGCATATTTTACAGTAGATATGCTTTTATGTGAATGCATTAAATGACACATTCAGAGATTGTAAAACCCCCGATCAGATGAAAGAATGAAGTCCTTCCTGGGTGGTGGTTTGGACCTATGACAGCAAAATAAAGATGTGTGACTTCTAAATGCGTTGAAACATTTGGACTTGAGATGTATTTCAGTGAAACTCACGTGCAGATGTTTAAGTTGGTGCAGATGGTTTTTGGATCGTCACTGGTGCTGATCTCTTCGACTAAAGTGCTTGAATACTTACTAACCAAACTCTTGCACTGGGCTTTCAAAAAACCACTTTGATCACAGGCGTCAAGCAACTTGCTTTTTATTTCATCCTATGGACAATGTGGCCATTTTACACAATATACCATATATTCTATGTAAAGAGCATTTCTTGTTCTATGTTAGGTGTTAAAGGAACAGTGACTGAATAAGTATGTCATCGTGACGCTCACCGGTGTTGAGGTCGTGGAGATCGATTTTTTCACCTTTTTCACCACCCATTTACACACCCAGCAAACACCAGGCGTTCGTCCTGTCACCCGGTCAGCCTGACAAACGCATCAAATGTGCACAGATGAGGGAAATCTTGAAATGAATAAGTCACGTTTGTCCACAGCTGTGCAGACGTTGAGTCATGGTGTACGAACAAGAGGTTGAATCCAGATGTTTGAATTTGTAGAACAGATGTGAGATTGTATTCTGCATTAACGCATGCACATAAAATGATTTTTTGAAACTATACACACATTTTAATGAGCAGACGAAACTTACAGGCATCTCATCGACATCCTCGGAGGAGGCAACTTCACGAATCTCCCAGTGAACTGCACATGCTGTCCAAAATAAAGAATAAAATCATTTAAATTTGTTGACCCATTGATACACTTTGACCTTCTTACGGAAAGAAAGTGCTGATTTTACCTGAACGTATGAGCAAGGTGATAAGAAAGACGTTGCAGAGCATCTTAGATGATGAGCTGTGACCTGAACAATGAAGAATCCTTCACAGTCTGATCCTCTGTGTTCTTCAGAAACCTGTGGATTCTTTCTTATAAGGTTTACGTCAACCGCAATGAGTATTTTTAATTCTAACCACAAACCACAGACGGATGATCATTAAAAATACTATTGCTGGAGGAATAATACGAATGTAAGATGGATGTTTTTTTGGAACAAGAAAATGACTAATGCTAAGTATGTGGACTAAATGTCCCCACAAAGATAGTAATAGCAGTCATCTTTTGACCTTGAGGGGGCATTTTTTGGTCACCCTGAGAAAAAACGCTTAGAAATCGTACAGAATGATGTTTATTTGAAAATGTAAAAATGCTGAACGTTTTCTCTGATAGGTTAAGGTGTAGGGTTAGGCAGGGGAGCAGATGGGATTTTTTAACTCCACTCGCGCATCTTGCCTTTTCTCTGGACGTGTGTGTTTCCTTAGGTTGGTTTCCCCATTGACTTAGGGTGGCGTAGTCACTACTAGTTGGTGCCAACACAACAATTTCATCACTTTCATAAACGTTGTCTTGGTCCCTTTAATATTTGAGCACAGACCAGAGAAGAGCTGCGCCCTCCGGAGGTCACATTTGTCTACAGCATGGCAGCCCTGTTATTGTGCGTCAGCCGGTGTCTGCCCCCCGACCCGATTCTGAACTGAAGCAGTGACGACAAAATAACTAATGGAGCGGCGGGCCTGTCCGACACTACCTAGACTAATGTACATACTGGAAACCCGGATTAATCCTCAGTTGTACTGATGTTTGTCGCCTTTCGTAGGGACAGCCAAGCCCCCCCGTCCCTAGTGCCATCTTGAGTATAGGTTATGGGGATAGAATATAGAGTAAATACAGTATAAAAAGCTCCCCACAATACAGAAACCCAAGATGTGTGTTTGTGTTGGACCTTCACACAAATTGTTGGTCCAAATACTCGGATATCTCAAAATGTCCCCGTGTGGTCTGGGAAGGACTCACTACTAAAGTTAATGAAGAACTAGCTTAGTTTTCATTTCATAAATGCACACATATATTCTGAACATTATTAAAGGGCTCTTATTATTATTAGGGGGGAATAAAATACTGTTGAATATCTCAATGTGAAAACAACAGACAAAAGTGACATTTAGCAGTGAGTCAGTATCATTTTAAGCTTGCATGCTGTGTGCCATTTGTGTTACATGAAAATACTTAATACTTAATATATTATTTACCTTCAGATATAGCAAACTTAGGTTGATTGAAAAAGAAATAACATTTGCATTAATGAAACAAAGATGATTGTTTGTTCAATAGATACATGTATATTTTATTAAATGTACATGTGATTTAGTAAGTGCTGCTAGTAATCTGTTCCCATTAGGAAATTGTCAAATTCTGGATCAGATGAAGGAATGAACTTCTCTGAGAATGATGATTTTGACCTGTAACAACAATGAAAACAAAAGTGAATATTAAGTCAAAGAATTAAACATAACTTTTCACAGATAACATCATGCAGGCAACAGATTTTAAAATTCACTGTTTAAAATTCATTTTTGAAACTCACTTGCAGACTCCAACGTTGACGCAGATAGTTTTTGGACCATCGGTGGTGCTGAGATCCTCCACCAAAGTGCTCAAATACTTATTAACAAAACTCTTGCATAAGCGTTTCAAAAAGCCAATTTTCTCACAGACGGCATTTAGATCTTTTGTTATTTCTGCCTATGGGAAATTGTATAATTTGAACACTATTATTATGTATATTTAAGGTGTAAAAGGTTTAACGTGAGAAGCATGACATCGTGACACTGACCTGGGTTGAATTCGGGGAGATCATTTTTTTCACCCTTTTCATGACCCAATTACACGCCCAACAAACGCCAGGCAGCTTCTGTTTTGTCATTTTGTCAGTCTGACAAACATATTAAACACGCACAGATGACAAAAATCTTGAATCTCAGGTTTTGCAGAACAGATCTGCATTAATGCTATACATGAAACTCCCAACAAACATTTCATGAGCAGGAGAAACTTACAGGCATCTCATCGACATCCTCGGAAGACTCCACTTCACGAATCTCCCAGTGAACTGCACAGACTGTCCGGAATAAAGAATAAAAAGAGTTAACAAAAGATGATCCTTCATACACTTTGAAAAATCTTACTGAAAGAAAGTGTTGATTTAACCTGAGCATATGAGCAAAGTGACAAGAAAGACGCTGCGGAGCATCTTAGATGATGAGGTGTGACCTGAAGAAAGAAGAATCTTTCACAGTCTGATCCTCTGTGTTCTTCAGAAGCCTCTGGTCTCTTTCTTATAGGGCTTTGTGTCACCACAATGAGTCTTTCTTTCCAACCACAAACCACAGACAGAAGATCACTACTAACTTTGTTGGCCTCATGAACACATCAGGTATAAATGTATAGTATAATGCAATGTAAGTCGCTTTGGATAAAAGCGTCAGCCAAATGCATGAAAATGTAAATGTAAAATGAACAGTGTAGAAAAAGTGCATGGGGACCTGTAATATTAATAATTAATATTTGGAAAAACTTAGATGATATTTGAATTGGCCGTACACCAAATGACAATGCAACTGTGTATTTAAATATAATACTTATAATATAAAAACTGTCAGAGATTGCCCTCTATCTGATTGTAATGGTATACCATTTACGCATCTGTTGAGGGACATTAAACCTTATCCAGGCGCATGAACAGCGTTGGGTGACATTCTCTGATTTCATTTATTCTTATACAAGGAACCACTGTTTGTGTAGATTCTCTCTCATGATGTTGTTTTAATCACTGAATATTTTGAGAGTTAACAGTCAACTGACATTAAACACATCGTCTTCAGTTATGTTTACATTATATGTATTAGGTCTATATACAATTTGATGTGACGTGTTAAAATGTTAATAGTTTACAATGCTGATGCCATTTAAAGATATGAACAAGCATAGCAAGTTATGAATAAAATATATAGTACTTTTTCTAAGAATTCTTCTGAATCAATGCTGAGAAGCATGACAAATATGCAAAAAAAAAAAGATTCCAGAAGGGGCAAATACTTTTTCACACCACTGTATTTAAATACAGTATGTGTAAAGATCTTTCAATTTGATTTCATTTTCTAGGAGAAAATTAAGAGACTTTTCTATATCGCCTGTGAGCAATTGCCTCCTTTTCAAATCTGCCTGCAAATCCCTTTTGGACAAGCATGTGACCAAGATAGCTCAAATAATCTCGACTGCTGACCCAAAGACTGTCTGCATGAAAATCCATGCCTGCAAATAGGTATTTGTTCTTCATTGGCACAGAAAAAGAGTTAAAAAATGCAACAGTGAAAAAATATAAAAAATATGGTAAAGTTGTGTCTTTAGTATTGTCCAAGTGTTCTTCATCAAGAGTACATTTTTTACGGGTGCAATACATCTTAAAAAATCCCAGAAGTCTTTGAGTGATCCACAGCATCTGATTATCTTGTTGAAATAGTCATGTTTGGTTGTCATTTGTTTGTTTTTAAAGTTCTAACAATCACAGCTGACATTGTATACCTTAACTTTCCCAAAATATTTTATAGTGTCGTTTTCTATGAAGGTTTAAACAAGGAGAGTAATAATAACATTTGCTTTGGTCTGCTTCACTCCTAGGTCAGAAGCAGCTCTTTGTTGCATCTGATCGAGCGCATCCACAATCTCTGAATGAGGAGACAAATATTTAAAGCTTTGCATTAATAAATAAATAAATATGCATTAAGTACTTGTGTGTCTCCAGTTTTTGTAATCTTCAGCAAATATTTTCAAATGAGAAAACAGACTTTAAAAATAACATTTTGACATGATTATGAACACTTCATTTAAGTTAAGATTGAAATGCCAACAATGAGTGCAGGCACTTCTATGAAATAATGATATAACATGTATCAGGAGCACTGCAATACAACTGTGTCAGTCTGAAAAACAATTCAAAAGTTGATTTAATTTATCCTTCAAAGCCTCTCGAGTTTCTCCCACTACTGCGTTTTCAGAACTCTCTCCTCAGGTGATCCAGAGCCAATTTACAAAACTCCGTATGGACAAAAGTGCTGGGGTTCAATGACTATTACACAAGCTATGAAGCATCAGTTGATGTCAGGTTGATGTCAACTGATGTTTCACTTGAACTTCTTCTTCTTATTATTTCTGTCAGGACCACTGTGGTCAAATATATAAACAATAGTAATATTTAAGGTTGATATAATATGGATTGATATAAGAGCAATTTTGCATTGTATTGTTTTGTGACTTGCATGTCTTGTCTCATATGCTTTAGAAATGCTACAGTAGAGATGTCAACATGTATTTAAAGGGACATAAAAGTAGCCAAGAGAACCGTGTAAGCCACACCCAGTATATATGTTACATTGAAATGTTGTTGCGTCGTTATATCTTGTATAATATTAAGAGCTATGAATCAGAAACAGAATCAGAATGAGCTTTATTTTCCAACCTTGCACACACAGACAAGCAACTTTTTGTGGTTTCAGAAGCTCAGAATTAAAAACAAACACAGTACAACGGCGCCGGTGCGCTCACCACACACCAGCTACAGGTGGAGAGGAGAGAGAGAGATAGAGCCAATGCAGAGGATGGGGAATATTAGGAGGCCATGATTGACAAGGGCCCAGAGGAGGGAATCTGCCCAGGACAATGACCACAAGGAGTCAGGACCTCGGTTTAACGTCTCATCCGAAGGACGGCTATATATATTATTATAAGAAAGTTAATTATAGATATGCATAGAAGGTACTGTATGTCAAAACCTTATATACTGTGCCATATGGAATATAAACCATATTGTATGCTACGCACTTTAAAACAAGAAGGTACTATTGGATGTGCTGCTGAGGCAGACCAGATGACAGCAGTTATCTAGAAGTTGTACAACATTTACAGTCAGACATGATGACCAATTATTCTACAACTTTTATGACACAAAACAGGGAACTTACTGTAATAGTGGGCTCAGCTTGCATGAGAAAACGTAAGATATACATGTGGCGTTAGACTGTGTGAATTAGTCAACTGTGTTCACACAAAGCCCTCACCACTGTGTGGACTTATATGTGTAACAGAGCGGGTTGTTATACACAACCGCCCGTGACTACGCCAATCCGATTTGGATTTGGGTAAGAGGTCCCAAGTGAGTTCTTTGCATAGCTCAAAGAAAAAGATTCGCTAACCAGACTAGGTGTTATAATCCCACTATTTCAGCACAGTTGAATTGCCCAATAGGACATTTCCCGAACCTTATGCATGACAGGGGGAAGCAGTCAAGAATATGAATAGAGGAAAGGAGGTCGGAGGTTTCACTGGTTCATCGTTTGGGGAATAAATGATTGTAGAAACATACTTACCTTTCCTTTCTATTATCAGAGAGACATCTCATGAGTTGTGAGTCCATTATCCTGGTTGAAAGATGCCTGTTGGTGAGGTGCTGCTGATAATGCCCTTTGTATGGTTCCCATCAATGCGACACATCGTCAGTTGTGCACCTTCGGCGCTTTATCACAAGACACAACAACCAAACCAGACAAACAAACCAATGACACAGACACACTTTCCAAACACCCCTACACAATCATTGTTCCACCTTTCCGTCACTTTAAAAGCTTTAGGTGTTGGCTTCTCGAATGTTTTTTTCTTCTCTGTGTCATCAAGGGTCTGCCGACCTTATTTCTTTTGAACTGAGACCCCAGTTCCCTCCTGTCACCTTCTCTCACACTGGGTGTATTTCAGATGACAATAGATCACACTTATTATTGGTCTGAGTCTTAATATATACCTTAAACCCAAAGAACATCCCAGTTTCCCAAAAAGTTCTTTGTAGTGGAAAAGTGTTCTTAAAAAGTATTATTATTAAAGAAAGTCTTGGTCTTATTAAGAAAAGAAAGATAAAGTGAGATAAAGGGTGATTTACCAGATCATGTCAATATCAGCGTATATAGTGGAGGGTATTTTTTCTTATTGTATGACTTCAATGTGATTTAGATATTCACATATAAATTAGAATTAGGATAAAAACACACAGATTTGCTTTATGCGTATATTTTATTTCATGCAGATGTTTTATACAGCATATTTTACAGTAGATATGCTTTTATGTGAATGCATTAAATGACACATTCAGAGATTGTAAAACCCCGATCAGATGAAAGAATGAAGTCCTCCTGGGTGGTGGTTTGGACCTATGACAGCAAAATAAAGATGTGTGACTTCTAAATGCGTTGAAACATTTGGACTTGAGATGTATTTCAGTGAAACTCACGTGCAGATGTTTAAGTTGGTGCAGATGGTTTTTGGATCGTCACTGGTGCTGATCTCTTCGACTAAAGTGCTTGAATACTTACTAACCAAACTCTTGCACTGGGCTTTCAAAAAACCACTTTGATCACAGGCGTCAAGCAACTTGCTTTTTATTTCATCCTATGGACAATGTGGCCATTTTACACAATATACCATATATTCTATGTAAAGAGCATTTCTTGTTCTATGTTAGGTGTTAAAGGAACAGTGACTGAATAAGTATGTCATCGTGACGCTCACCGGTGTTGAGGTCGTGGAGATCGATTTTTTCACCTTTTTCACCACCCATTTACACACCCAGCAAACACCAGGCGTTCGTCCTGTCACCCGGTCAGCCTGACAAACGCATCAAATGTGCACAGATGAGGGAAATCTTGAAATGAATAAGTCACGTTTGTCCACAGCTGTGCAGACGTTGAGTCATGGTGTACGAACAAGAGGTTGAATCCAGATGTTTGAATTTGTAGAACAGATGTGAGATTGTATTCTGCATTAACGCATGCACATAAAATGATTTTTTGAAACTATACACACATTTTAATGAGCAGACGAAACTTACAGGCATCTCATCGACATCCTCGGAGGAGGCAACTTCACGAATCTCCCAGTGAACTGCACATGCTGTCCAAAATAAAGAATAAAATCATTTAAATTCGTTGATCCTTCATACACTTTGACCTTCTTACTGAAAGAAAGTGCTGATTTTACCTGAGCGTACGAGCAAGATGATAAGAAAGACGTTGCAGAGCATCTTAGATGATGAGCTGTGACCTGAACAATGAAGAATCCTTCACAGTCTGATCCTCTGTGTTCTTCAGAAACCTGTGGATTCTTTCTTATAAGGTTTACGTCAACCGCAATGAGTATTTTTATTTCTAACCACAAACCACAGACGGATGATCATTAAAAATACTATTGCTGGAGGAATAATACGAATGTAAGATGGATGTTTTTTTGGAACAAGAAAATGACTAATGCTAAGTATGTGGACTAAATGTCCCCACAAAGATAGTAATAGCAGTCATCTTTTGACCTTGAGGGGGCATTTTTTGGTCACCCTGAGAAAAACCGCTTAGAAATCCTACAGAATGATGTTTATTTGAAAATGTAAAAATGCTGAACGTTTTCTCTGATAGGTTAAGGTGTAGGGTTAGGCAGGGGAGCAGATGGGATTTTTTAACTCCACTCGCGCATCTTGCCTTTTCTCTGGACGTGTGTGTTTCCTTAGGTTGGTTTCCCCATTGACTTAGGGTGGCGTAGTCACTACTAGTTGGTGCCAACACAACAATTTCATCACTTTCATAAACGTTGTCTTGGTCCCTTTAATATTTGAGCACAGACCAGAGAAGAGCTGCGCCCTCCGGAGGTCACATTTGTCTACAGCATGGCAGCCCTGTTATTGTGCGTCAGCCGGTGTCTGCCCCCCGACCCGATTCTGAACTGAAGCAGTGACGACAAAATAACTAATGGAGCGGCGGGCCTGTCCGACACTACCTAGACTAATGTACATACTGGAAACCCGGATTAATCCTCAGTTGTACTGATGTTTGTCGCCTTTCGTAGGGACAGCCAAGCCCCCCCGTCCCTAGTGCCATCTTGAGTATAGGTTATGGGGATAGAATATAGAGTAAATACAGTATAAAAAGCTCCCCACAAATACAGAAACCCAAGATGTGTGTTTGTGTTGGACCTTCACACAAATTGTTGGTCCAAATACTCGGATATCTCAAAATGTCCCCGTGTGGTCTGGGAAGGACTCACTACTAAAGTTAATGAAGAACTAGCTTAGTTTTCATTTCATAAATGCACACATATATTCTGAACATTATTAAAGGGCTCTTATTATTATTAGGGGGGAATAAAATACTGTTGAATATCTCAATGTGAAAACAACAGACAAAAGTGACATTTAGCAGTGAGTCAGTATCATTTTAAGCTTGCATGCTGTGTGCCATTTGTGTTACATGAAAATACTTAATACTTAATATATTATTTACCTTCAGATATAGCAAACTTAGGTTGATTGAAAAAGAAATAACATTTGCATTAATGAAACAAAGATGATTGTTTGTTCAATAGATACATGTATATTTTATTAAATGTACATGTGATTTAGTAAGTGCTTCTAGTAATCTGTTCCCATTAGGAAATTGTCAAATTCTGGATCAGATGAAGGAATGAACTTCTCTGAGAATGATGATTTTGACCTGTAACAACAATGAAGACAAAAGTGAATATTACCAGTCAAAGAATTAAACATAACTTTTCACAGATAACATCATGCAGGCAACAGATTTTAAAATTCACTGTTTAAAATTCATTTTTGAAACTCACTTGCAGACTCCAACGTTGACGCAGATAGTTTTTGGACCATCGGTGGTGCTGAGATCCTCCACCAAAGTGCTCATTATACTTATTAACAAATTTATGGCATAAGCTTTTCAAAAAGCCAATTTTCTCACAGACGGCATTTAGATCTTTTGTTATTTCTGCCTATGGGAAATTGTATAATTTTAACACTATTATTATGTATATTTAAGGTGTAAAATGTTTAACGTGAGAAGCATGACATCGTGACACTTACCGGTGTTGAGTTCACGGTGATCCTTTTTTTCACCCTTTTCATGACCCAATTACACGCCCAACAAACGCCAGGCAGCTTCTGTTTTGTCATTTTGTCGGCCTGACAAACATATTAAACACGCACAGATGACAAAAATCTTGAATCTCAGGTTTTGCAGACAGATCTGCATTAATGCTATACATGAAACTCCCAACAAACATTTCATGAGCAGGAGAAACTTACAGGCATCTCATCGACATCCTCGGAAGACTCCACTTCACGAATCTCCCAGTGAACTGCACAGACTGTCCGGAATAAAGAATAAAAAGAGTTAACAAAAGATGATCCTTCATACACTTTGAAAAATCTTACTGAAAGAAAGTGTTGATTTAACCTGAACATATGAGCAAAGTGACAAGAAAGACGCTGCGGAGCATCTTAGATGATGAGGTGTGACCTGAAGAATGAAGAATCTTTCACAGTCTGATCCTCTGTGTTCTTCAGAAGCCTCTGGTCTCTTTCTTATAGGGCTTTGTGTCACCACAATGAGTCTTTCTTTCCAACCACAAACCACAGACAGAAGATCACTACTAACTTTGTTGGCCTCATGAACACATCAGGTATAAATGTATAGTATAATGCAATGTAAGTCGCTTTGGATAAAAGCGTCAGCCAAATGCATGAAAATGTAAATGTAAAATGAACAGTGTAGAAAAAGTGCATGGGGACCTGTAATATTAATAATTAATATTTGGAAAAACTTAGATGATATTTGAATTGGCCGTACACCAAATGACAATGCAACTGTGTATTTAAATATAATACTTATAATATAAAAACTGTCAGAGATTGCCCTCTATCTGATTGTAATGGTATACCATTTACGCATCTGTTGAGGGACATTAAACCTTATCCAGGCGCATGAACAGCGTTGGGTGACATTCTCTGATTTCATTTATTCTTATACAAGGAACCACTGTTTGTGTAGATTCTCTCTCATGATGTTGTTTTAATCACTGAATATTTTGAGAGGTAACAGTCAACTGACATTAAACACATCGTCTTCAGTTATGTTTACATTATATGTATTAGGTCTATATACAATTTGATGTGACGTGTTAAAATGTTAATAGTTTAAATATATGCATTAAGTACTTGTGTGTCTCCAGTTTTTGTAATCTTCAGCAAATATTTTCAAATGAGAAAACAGACTTTAAAAACAACATTTTGACATGATTATGAACACTTCATTTAAGTTAAGAGATTGAAATGCCAACAATGAGTGCAGGCACTTCTATGAAATAATGATATAACATGTATTAGGAGCACTGCAATACAACTGTGTCAGTCTGAAAAACAATTTAAAAGTTGATTTAATTTATCCTTCAAAGCCTCTCGAGTTTCTCCCACTACTGCGTTTTCAGAACTCTCTCCTCAGGTGATCCAGACCCAATTTACAAAACTCCGTATGGACAAAAGTGCTGGGGTTCAATGACTATAACACAAGCTATGAAGCATCAGTTGATGTCAGGTTGATGTCAACTGATGTTTCACTTGAACTTCTTCTTCTTATTATTTCTGTCAGGACCACTGTGGTCAAATATATAAACAATAGTAATATTTAAGGTTGATATAATATGGGTTGATATAAGAGCAATTTTGCATTGTATTGTTTTGTGACTTGCATGTCTTGTCTCATATGCTTTAAAAATGCTACAGTAGAGATGTCAACATGTATTTAAAGGGACATAAAAGTAGCCAAGAGAACCGTGTAAGCCACACCCAGTATATATGTTACATTGAAATGTTGTTGCGTCGTTATATCTTGTATAATATTAAGAGCTATGAATCAGAAACAGAATCAGAATGAGCTTTATTTTCCAACCTTGCACACACAGACAAGCAACTTATTGTGGTTTCAGAAGCTCAGAATTAAAAACAAACACAGTACAACGGCGCCGGTGCGCTCACCACACACCAGCTACAGGTGGAGAGGAGAGAGAGAGATAGAGCCAATGCAGAGGATGGGGAATATTAGGAGGCCATGATTGACAAGGGCCAGAGGAGGGAATCTGCCCAGGACAATGACCACAAGGAGTCAGGACCTCGGTTTAACGTCTCATCCGAAGGACGGCTATATATATTATTATAAGAAAGTTAATTATAGATATGCATAGAAGGTACTGTATACCAAAACCTTATATACTGTGCCATATGGAATATAAACCATATTGTATGCTACGCACTTTAAAACAAGAAGGTACTATTGGATGTGCTGCTGAGGCAGACCAGATGACAGCAGTTATCTAGAAGTTGTACAACATTTACAGTCAGACATAATGACCAATTATTCTACAACTTTTATGACACAAAACAGGGAACTTACTGTAATAGTGGGCTCAGCTTGCATGAGAAAACGTAAGATACATGTGGCGTTAGACTGTGTGAATTAGTCAACTGTGTTCACACAAAGCCCTCACCACTGTGTGGACTTATATGTGTAACAGAGCGGGTTGTTATACACAACCGCCCGTGACTACGCCAATCCGATTTGGATTTGGGTAAGAGGTCCCAAGTGAGTTCTTTGCATAGCTCAAAGAAAAAGATTCGCTAACCAGACTAGGTGTTATAATCCCACTATTTCAGCACAGTTGAATTGCCCAATAGGACATTTCCCGAACCTTATGCATGACAGGGGGAAGCAGTCAAGAATATGAATAGAGGAAAGGAGGTCGGAGGTTTCACTGGTTCATCGTTTGGGGAATAAATGATTGTAGAAATACATACTTACCTTTCCTTTCTATTATCAGAGAGACATCTCATGAGTTGTGAGTCCATTATCCTGGTTGAAAGATGCCTGTTGGTGAGGTGCTGCTGATAATGCCCTTTGTATGGTTCCCATCAATGCGACACATCGTCAGTTGTGCACCTTCGGCGCTTTATCACAAGACACCCTCAGCCAGGGGAGGACCACCGCAGGTTGAACAGACCTGGGTGTGTGTCGCATTGTTACAAGCTGTGACCATCCGCCTCAACACACATACACCCAGAGCAGTGGGCAGCTATCGAACAGGAAACCTTCTGGTCACAAGTCCGACTCTCTAACCATTAGGCCAAGACTGCCCACCGCTAAATGCATGCTCAGTGCCCCCGGTCCCATATGGCATAACATTCCAACACACAACACCATTTTATTACGTGGTCATTTGGCAGCCCATGTTGTGTCCTTCCGTTTCAACCACAGCCAGTTACATTACAATAAAGTAAAGTGCTCCACAACACCCTCATACCAGCACATCTCATACATTTTTTTCTAATTAAACAATAAAACATTCATTTCTTTATTACAAAACCTGTATTAATAATATACAATAAAAAGCTTAAAGGGCTTAATAAACCTTTATGCTCGTAAAGGCGTACTCAAATCCGAAGAGAGAAAGTACAGCGTTCCCTGCCACGCGCTGAGCCAATCTTTCAATCACTCGTCGCTCCAAAAGTATAAGCGACTGAAATCTTCGAGATACACATACACAACAGTCACGAAAAACTACAAGTTATATGTATGCCTATATGTTACGAGTCTGTGTAAGTAAACATTTTGCAATGTATGTAAAAACACTCTGGATTTACTAATAACGGAGGCTAAAAATCGGTAAAGTAAGGCAGGTAGACCTGATCAACATTATATTAATATAAAATTAATTATTGGCGAAGAAACAAATACATGTAAAAACTTGATAAAACTTGAGATTTTAAAGACAACCGTGAGTGTCTAACTTGGCCTAAAGATTATATTTACAACAATAAAGCCTCATATCCGTGTTTTTAGTTTCTATTGTCAGTTCACACAACAATCTAACAAATCACCATAAAAGCTGCGGTTTTGCCTATATTCTTTCACACAGCCTCTCTCTAGGTAACCATATACATACAGAGGAAATGTGTTCATGTTTATACATTCAAACAGTCGACAACAGTGACTGGTTGTCGGAAACGCTGTTTTGTACTCATTTCACTCAGAGGTCACCTGTCGAATGTACAGGTTCGTCCTGACGCTCACCGGGAAACGAGAGACCTTGCGCTCGCAGCGCAGCACTGGCGACATTTTCCCACTGAATGAAAGCTAAGGTTTATGGGAAGGTCGCTAGATTTGTCGCTTTGTGCTTCTCCTGAACAAAATCTGCTAAACGGCTTGTAAATGTTACTGAATCAAGAGACAGACTCGCACACTTTGAAACACTGTTTTGTGTGCGCACTTGCAAGTGTGCGGGCCAGTGAGGCAAACGGCAGAATGAATTTAGCGAAAACATATTATGTGACATTTTCTCCCCCTCTCTTGGGCCCCAAGAGCACATGAGCCCCTCGGCCTGTGCCCATAATGCCCATTGATGTGAGGTGTTAAAAAACACAGCAATGTTAAAAGTTAACAATGCTGATGCCATTTAAAGATATGAACAAGCATAGCAAGTTATGACAAAAATATATAGTACTTTTTTTTCAAATGGTCTGTGGTTTGTGGTTGGAAAGAAATACTGTGGTCCGACAAAGCCCTGTAAGAGATGGACCACAGGCTTCTGAGAAACACAGAGGATCAGACTATAAAAGATTCTTCAGCTGGTTACAGGTCATCATCCAAGATGCTCCAGATTGTCTTTCTTGCCACCTTGGTCATATTCTCTGTAAACATGCACTGCTGTGATTATAAAATGACTTCATATTGGACTTATGTTTTCATACACTTTATGCCAAAGATTTTTGTATATATTTTGTTTTCATTAAGATGCTACAGTATTTGAAAGACCGTATTTTAATAACCATTTTTATTTATTACTTTCAACAGTCCGTCCAGATGAAGTGGACTCCAACGAAATCCAATTTAAACAGGTTTCTGTGAACATATATGACGATAGAGACAAGTGTTAGTGGTGCAGTGGTCGCAGATGATGCGCTTTATCTGTTTTCTCTCCGATTCTTCAATTACTTTTTCACATAGGGTCAGAAATGTTTGGATTGTTTTTTCACTTAATAAATAAAAACATCATTTAAAAACTGCATTTTGTATTTATTCTGGTTTTCTTTGAGTAATATAAATGTTTTTTGATGATCTGAATCATTGAAAGCAAAAAATAAAAAATCCAGAAGGGGCAAATACTTTTTCACACCACTGTATTTAAATAAGTATGTGTAAAGATCTTTCAATTTGATTTCATTTTCTAGGAGAAAATTAAGAGACTTTTCTATATCGCCTGTGAGCAATTGCCTCTTTTCAAATCTGCCTGCAAATCCCTTTTGGACAAGCATGTGACCAAGATAGCTCAAATAATCTCGACTGCTGACCCAAAGACTGTCTGCATGAAAATCCATGCCTGCAAATAGGTATTTGTTCTTCATTGGAACAGAAAAAGAGTTAAAAAATGCAACGGTGAAAAAATATTCAAAAAAACAACCTTTTTGATTTTACTGTCAAATATGGTAAAGTTGTGTCTTTAGTATTGTCCAAGTGTTCTTCATCAAGAGTACATTTTTTACGGGTGCAATACATCTTAAAAAATCCCAGAAGTCTTTGAGTGATCCACAGCATCTGATTATCTTGTTGAAATAGTCATGTTTGGTTGTCATTTGTTTGTTTTTAAAGTTCTAACAATCACAGCTGACATTGTGTACCTTAACTTTCCCAAAATATTTTATAGTGTCGTTTTCTATGAAGGTTAAACCTGGAGAGTAATAATAACATTTGCTTTGGTCTGCTTCACTCCTAGGTCAGAAGCAGCTCTTTGTTGCATCTGATCGAGCGCATCCACAATCTCTGAATGAGGAGAAAAATATTTAAAGCTTTGCATGCATTAATAAATAAATAAATATGCATTAAAAATGAAGTATTTGTGTGTCTTCAGTTTTTTGTTAACTGTAGCAAATATTTTCAAATAAGAAAACAGACTTTAAAAATAACATTTTGACATGATTATGAACACTTTATTTAAGTATAAATAGAAAAGAATAACTTTTTTATTGTCATTGTAGTCAAAGCAAACAGTGAGATTCTTAGTGCACATCTCGCAAAACATGAAAACCACAACAACAAAAAAACATATATGCGCCACTTATACAAGGAGACAGACAAAAACAGTCATAAGGTGCAAAAAAAGGTGGCAGAGCAGCATATTTGGCTAATAGAATCGATCTTAAGATCTTAAGTGCAGGGAGATAGGTAAGCTTCCGCGCAAGTTTTATCAGGAAGACTCCTCACATCATAATTAATTACTGGTCAGCCTATCATCCCTCAGCACGTAGTATAAAAGGATGGTACTTACCCTCTCTTTTGTTCGCAGAAACTACCGCATGAGTAAAACCTCCATCCTCCCCACCACTACCAGGTCAGGCCCCGCCCTCAGCCCGGGGTAGGCTCCGCCCCTGCCTCATCTTCAGGCAGGAACATCAGAATCAATTTTCATGATTCCTTCATCGGACGGGGCCTATGCCCAAAGATCTTTAACATCATAATTTAAATTTATGTTTAATAAACATTATTTATCGGTCTTTGTTTCCTGAGTCTTTCTGGTAGAACTGAAAAATCCCAGCTTAATCCCTTATCTTGGTTTTGTGCAATACCCCTCTGATCCTAAAGTATGACGGCTCGTTTCTTTTTGGCATTGTAATGCCGTCATACATAAGTATATAAAGACTCAAGAGGTCAGCCCAGAGGTATACAGGATAATTTCAAAGCACAAAATCCCATGCATCTGCACATCATGTCCCTTATCATTCACAGAGGTAAACTGGAATTAAACACAAGTACATTATTGAACTACTGGTATAATTACATTTTTTATTTTTCTATGTTTTAGGAGGATGTCCCATTGATTCGCCAGTGATGGTCCATTTTGTGTTTGTTTATTTTTATTAAAAGTTTATGGAATGTTCGCCAGTTCCCGCCTCCTTCTTCCTTTTTATTGAACCTTACTACAACTACAATCAACAAAGAGTCATTTATTATACCAACTAATTTATTTAGGAGAACAATTAGATGCAACCAGTAAAATGACATGGCAAAGTCATTACTTAGATGTTAGACAAAAGCCAAGACCAACCTCAACGAAATACAAGTAGAAAGGGCAACTAATGCTGGAAGAGATGGGGAGCATGATATAAAAAGTAGGAACACTCTTGGGAATGACAATTCGCAAAGGAAGATTATTATTTTGCTGTAAACTACCTTTATTAAAATCCCTAATTATCAAGGCCACAGATTAACAAATAAAAAAAATTAAAGCTATCATGATGATGAGAAAATGAATGTGAAAAACAACCACCATACAAAACAGTACAAAAACAGCATTACATTTTCAACTAGAAGATAGTACCTCCGACCAAGAGAAATAAAAAATGCATATATATATTTATTTATTTATTTTTTAATGCATGCAAAGCTTCATTTGTAATTTCTCCTCATTCACAGATTGTTGATGCGTTTGTTTAGATGCAACGATGAGCTGGCTCTGACCTATGAGTGAAGCAGACCAAAGAAAATGTTAAGTCTCGCCTTATTTATCACTTATATTTAACGAATGAAAAATAATCAGAAGCCTACACTATTAAATATTTTGATAAATTTATGGTATAAACTGGCAGGTGTGGTTTGCCAGAATGTAAAAAATATAGAGACAACATTTCAGCAAATAAGGGGATTTTTGTTATTGCATGATAAAATGACATGGAACTACAGAGTATAAAGTTATATTTTTACTAGAAGACTAGGAAAGAAAACTAGAAAAAATACAAGACCACTGATAGAATTGTAACTGATACGAAAATATTTTACAATAAAATGAGATGTTTTGTCTTTTTATGTAAATACAGTATAATTTATTTACAGTGACTGTTTTGAACTCTTTCAATAAAACTAAAACATTTTATTTAAGATTTAAGAGGGGAGAGCAGTGTTCTGTGTTACCTAGTTGCAGACACCAATACTCTTACAGACGGTTCCTGGGTCAGCCGTCTGAATTATTGCAGCAATCTTGTCAGCATATTTACAGACAAATCTTTTGCAGGTGTCCTTAAAACCGGGAAGGTGATCGCAGACAGAATACAAAATTTTCTTAATGGTCTCCTATAGGGAAGAACATTTTTATCATATTTATGTTATGAACACAAAATTGCATTGTTTCAATATAGATTTGTGTGGCACATACCACTGTTGTATCAGAAGAGATTTTGCCTTTCACGTATGACACTACTTCTTTACACAGGTAGCAAGTTAAGACCCCATTTACAGCCTGCAACTCAGGCTGACAAACACTAAAATCTTCAGGCATTACTACGCTGCACATCCCTGGACCATTTTCACCTGAAACACAATGCTGGTCGGCCAGACCTAAGCTTTGCTGGTGAACAGCAGGATAAACAATCGAGATCTTTAAAAATACAGTGTATTTGCAATATATGTTATCTACAATTGTTGTTAATATTTAGTATTTAACTTACATCACTCTTTAGAAGATCATCTTCAGTGGAGCTCACGTCATCTGCAGAGGCTGTTAAATGTGATACATCAAAAAAGTTACAGATTTTCATGTACAGTGTATATGAACAGATGTTCATTCACACTCTGACCGTCTTACTGAAAGCACTTTTTCATTTCAGGTCAACATTCTAAAAACATGAGAAGTCTATTATGAAGAAGTAACTTACAATTTATCTTTTTCATCACATCAGTGATGATTTTACCTGAGCATATGAGCAAGGTGACAAGTAAGACGTTGCGGAGCATCTTTGATGATGAGCAGTGACCTGAACGATGAAGAATCTTTCAGGGTCTGATCCTCTGTGTTTTTCAGAAACCTGTGGACTCTTTCTTATAAGGCAGGGAAAGTCAACTGGCGGCCTGCCAATGATCTTTATCTGGCCCGCCTTAACATTTTTAAATAAGATTTACATGGTCTCTAGACAGTGTTCACTGCTCTCTACTCCATGCACACAGGAGATCACGGATTTGCGCAACACGACTTCCTGCAGCACCTTCACACACAGACAAGACTTACTACAAAAATATCAAGTGTTATTTAGCCGTAATCATGAGATTTACATGCGTCTTGTGCACTTTAATACCTTTTGAATCATACTCATTTTAAACTGGAATCATGGCAGAATATCCAGTGATTTTTGTAAGCCTTACAATGCCGCTGGACAGGCCGCTTCCACCCTCCACGCTATGGTGATCCTTCAGGTCTTTCAGGCTATAGCCCTGAAGGACCTGGATGATAGGAAGCCTGACCCATCTCGCACGAGCGAGTAACGCACTGCCACCGACCTCGTGCTCCTTCGATAACATCAGGCCCGACCCCAGCCGTACACTGCAAAAAATGACTTTCTTACTTAGTCTTTTTTTCCAGTAAAAATGTCTAAACATTCTTGAATCAAGAAGCATTTCCTTGATGAGCAAACTGACCTAAGAAAATAAGTTTTGTTTTTAGTAAAAAAATATGACATTTCAGTAAATTTGTGCTTAAAACAAGCAAAGAAATCTGCCAATGGGGGTAAGAAAATAATCTTGAATTGAGTGACTAAGAAAAAGGTAAACCTTAATTCAAGATTATTTTTCTTACCCCATTGGGTCGGAGTGGGACGCTGCCTGCTGCGTTCCCATCAAGTCCGGGCCCTTTACTGGGCCTGCCGCTCACATCCTCACAAAGAGAGAGTTTTTCCCTGGGTTTTCTTCCCCCACAGCACCCTTGACTCGACGGTGTCTGGGACGGACCGAGCTGCCCGACCGCAACCTCCACAAGACATTGCGTTGATCTGCGGAGACAAGCAGGTAAGTGAACAGAGCCTTCAACCTCTCTGGGGTTCCGCCCTGTTCTAGGTGACTGCCCTGTCAGCCACCGAACCAACCTCCCAAGGCACGGGGAAGCAGATCGTCCCTCTGGTCACACTGTCACGGTTCTTGGGTGCTTGGCTAGAGCGCACAAGCCCGTCACGCTGGCTAGAGAGGACGATCCGTCTCGGTTATGCGATCCAGTTCGCCAGGCGCCCGCCCAATTTCGGGGCATTCTTTACACCTTGGTGCGAGGAGAGCACGCCCCCGTGCTTCGGGACGAGGTTGCTGCCCTTCTGGCGAAAGGTGCTTAACTTGGGCACACTTGCGAGATGTGTTGTGTACGCACAGGGACCTTGTGCTCCGGCACCTAGACCGTCTGGGCCTACGGGTCAACTGGGAAAAGAGCAAGCTCTCCCCAGCGCAGAGCTCCTCTTACCTCGGTATGGAACTATACTCTGTCCTTATGTCAGCATGTCTCACCAACGAGCGTGCGCAGTCGTTGCTGAACTGTCTGAAATTGATCAGACAGACTCCAACGGTTCCACTGAAAAACTTTCACAGGCTCCTGGGGCACATGGCATCCTCGACAGGGGTAATCCCTCTCAGGTTGATGCACATGCGGTCGCTTCAGCACTGGCTTCAGAGTCGGGTTCCTTGGATGGCGTGGCACACCGGCACCAGACGGATTATGGTAACGCCCCAGTGTCTGCGCACCCTCAACCCCTGGTCAGATCTGATCCTTCTCCCAGCGGGGGTCCCACTCACACCATGGCTAAAGTTTGTGGACAACATGCAATGTAGTCATTGCACTTTTGAACGCGCAGGGTATCCCTTTGGCGTCGTTTTTTAATGAACAGGGAAAATTGTTGCTGTTGGCTAGATGCATGCAATTCTTAGCATTTCATAATTATTTATGGTTTTAATATTTTGTAGCACCTAACTCCAACCTCACCCTAAACCTAACCCCTTCTCAGCCATATAAAACAACACGCAAATAAAGTACAGTCACAGGTGTTTTATCTAACTAAGGTAGTTTAAATGTGTCGGTATACACGACAATTGAAGATATTAGAAGAGAGGTATTTTGCAGTATTCAACACGTATTTATTCCGATTTCACCAGGCTCCGAAAATTCTTCAAAAAGAACACAAAGAATGACCTTCTCAGCTGCAGTAGTTCAACTCTTGCGTCATCACAACAGGGTGTTCAACCGCACCACAGTTTCCGTTTAAAACACGTTTTGCAACATTTTGTCAGGGCTGAACGCAGCCCAGGCTAGTGTTCAAGCCGTGTTTTAGGGTTGATGTATGTTTGCTTTGATTTAATTTAATTTAAAGCAAGTATTTACATCCAAAACCTTATCTCAATGTCTCTATTTATTTCATTACAGATCTAGTATTTTTGCTATTATGTATATGTCATGATTCTCAGGTGGAGACATGGCATGGGAACCCAATTGCAGGCAGACACAGACGGTAGTGGTAACAAAAGGTATTTTATTATTAACAAAACAAAGACAAACAGGCAAAACAAAACCCACGATGGGGTAAAACAGGGGAAACAGGCAAAAACGGGAACGGAGACAGACTATACTAAACTAACAGACTCAAAATATAAACTTGACAAGACCACCAGTAAACTCACAATAAACTAGACTTACTTGAATTGGGGGAACTCTAATACAAGGCATACAAGGCATACAAGGCCTATCCACGAACAGGTACAAGTACAATGCACGAGCACAAGACAAAGAACACGAGGGTGTTTTAAAGGGAACAAACACAGGATCATAACGAGGAACAGGTGCTGGGGATTAAGCACTGAGGAGAGGCTGACGAGACACGAGAAAGAATCATTCTTTCCCACACAAAACCATCAGGCAATGCCATGGCTCCACTAGAGACAGGAATAAAACATGACATGGTAGTGGAACCATGACAGTATATATGTTTATTCTTATACATTGCCAATATTTGGCACAAAATGTGCATGCAGTCCCTATGAGCTAAATGGTTGCTTTGCTTTAGCTCAGTTGTATTTTACTAAACAAAGCATCTATTCACAGCTTGATTTAGGTTCAGATTTAAAGTGTCAATCAAAAAACCAGTTTGCTTGAAATCAACCAGGTTAGTTTTTCTTATGAAGGAGGAAAGGGAAGTTGTTTAAAGTGTCAAAAAACCTGTTTGCTGGGAATATACCCACAAACTGCTAAATGTAATCTGGTTACAAGAATTACATCTGCACAACCCGTGTTCATGTTTGTCAACACAATACGTTTTACATGTTCCATAAAAGTCTGATTATTTTTTTATTGTTCTTTATTAGTAGTCTGTATAAGCAGTATTTTATGGCAATAAAAACAGCAAATAAAGGAAATATATTTATTTTGTCCTGATGCCAGAAACTCCAAAGGTAACTCTCTTGCAGTGTGCATTTTTCATGCTGCTGTTCAGATTTAAAATTGGTAAACTGTAAATGAATTCCTGAAACAGATCTCATTATACCACAAGATTGCTGTTTCATTAACCAAGCAAAAACAAAATTAGATTTGCGCTAATCACTTTTCACAATTTCAACCTGGATTAGCTTCAAAGTTGTTCCTCAAGAGGGATCGAAACCGACTAAACGAGACAAAACTGCCGATGCGAGAAATATTTATCAACAGTCTGAATTGACGTAATTGTAGCGTATATATAAGAGGATAACATTAGCATATGATAGCGAAGAGAGCTAAGTTAGTCACGGACTAAATAAAACATTCAAAGCCAGTGTTAAACTTGCTGTATATAAGTGCAGATGGACACTTGAAGTTTAACTGTATGAATGTTTATGCATTATAATATGTTTAGCTGCGGCAAGCTGTCCCTGACAGCACACATACATCTGGCTTACGTCTGTTTGACGTCCGCATTTACATCTGTAAGACATCTACAAATACATTGTTTGTTCATCTGCGATACATCTCGGAGATGTCTGCTGTCAGATGTCATATAGAAGATGTCTGTAAGATGTTTATGATTTAGAAAGGATGTAAAGCTGCTCTTTCTAAGATGTTTAGCAGATGTTTTTACGCAGCAGATCTCCAGATCTTTAGCAGACGTATTACAGACGTTCAGACGTCTCCGAGACGTATTGCAGATGAACAAACAATGTATTTGTAGATGTCTTGCAGATGTAAATGCAGACATCAAATAGACGTAGGCCAGATGGATTGTGCTATCTAAGGTTTGTGTTGCTAATGAACAGGGGCGAACACTGCAGGTTAGTTTCGTTTTAAATGTCTTAAAATCATTCGTGATTAGGCTGAAAAATCATTCACAGCTTACTAGTTATGCTGTCATGTTGTGTGTGTAGCGGTATAACTTGCCAACGACAAGCACTTAAATCCACGTTATTCCGCTGAGATCTGCAGGTGCGCAATCCGTGGATTTTAGGCAAACATAAACGCACAACGTGAGCGCTGTCCAGTGTTGACATGACGGACAGAGGGGATGGTGGGGTGTAACTCATTATCATTTGAAGAGACATGCACCAAAACAGGTTGCTGTGCGCAGAGCTGTTTTTGACGAGGCAAGAAGGGTTTTGTTTTCACAGCCATTTAATGTTTTTAAGCAAAATATGTTCCAGACATTTCATGAAGACCCTAATAAATCATACCAACTTGTTGAAAGTGATCGTCTGAGGGGATGGGATAGTCATATAGATACACTATACATTGCAACAACATCTCTATAAACCAGTGCTTCAGTAAATGAATCCGTTGATAAATAGCTAATTACTTGAAGGATGATTATACTTATTTCCTGTCCTGTGTCCTGTGTCTTGTTTAGTCTAGTTTGCTGTAGTTAATGTCAAGTGTTAGTGTGAGTTTAGTTAGTCCTTTGTCCTGTTTTTTGCCATGTTTCGTTCCGTTACCCCCTCGTGGGTTTTCGTTTTGTTTTTGTTATTGTTATTATTAAATGTCTTGTTAACCCCTTACCCACTGTCTTGCGTTTGGGTCCTCTGTCCTCACCACCCACGTTCATGACAGCTGCACGAGGGTTCAACCCAGCCGATTTGCGAAACGCACTTCTTAAAAAAAATTACTATGATTAAATGCATTCAAATACAAAATACTGTTACAAAATATAAATAATAGTATTTTGTATTTCAAATGGATGTATTTGAAACACTGTCCATCCATGCAGTCAAATAAGGAGGTTGATTGTCGAAAAGTATTTGTTTGAAAATACAAAAGTACTAAAATTAAACTCATTTAAATACAAAATAGTCCCATCCCATCACTGAGCTAGATTATATAGAATTTTAGCTAGTCATCATGTAAACGTTAGCCTACCTTGTCGTTGCTGCCGGTCACAGGGATCTTGCTTACTAGCTTCTTGAAAGCAGGAGATTCCCCTGTTGACAACGGTAACATGTCTTCGACGACATACTCTGCCACAAGTCTTCTGACTTCTCGAGGTTTAAGTGGGATGATGGCAGACCGAGAGAAACTTAATTTCTGTTGCTTTGGCTTATCACTCTCGTCCTCCGTTTTCTTTCTCTTCTCAGTAAGTGGAGTGGTTTTATTGCACCGCTCAAGATGTTTTTTTAAATTGCTAGTGCTATTTCTCGACGTCGATAGTTCTCTTGTGTTGGGACAAAGGTTGCATTTGACAATAACGTTCTTGTCCTTATCTCTGACAAAATCGAAGGAATGTGAATACGTCCATCTTGCAAATGTACTGTCTTCTGCCATTTTCAACCGTTTGCCGCTTTTCCACTGGCCACTGAGAGCACGGTGCTAGGGCTTACAGGAAATAGAACGTTAATGTCTCGCGGGCGAAAAAGTTTGTTGTAACGCAAGTGTCACTGAACATGTACCGAGTAAAATATTACTGAAAACTGATTAGTAATTCCTTACACTACTGCGTTACAGCAAACAGCAATATGGTGCTGTAATGCATTACTTTTGTAACGCATTACTCCCAACACTGGTCGCCATAGGCAGCCACTGTTCGAAGCAGCGAAGAAGAAATGAAAAAAAAACACACGCTACCAGCAGTATGTCCGCTGTTGTCTTCAATTATTCCATACAATGCATTTACTTGAGTGGTCCGCCCAAGTATATTTGGCATTAAAGATTTTTTTATCCATTCGTGATAATGACTGTATCTGTGATCGATTAGTGGATAAACACTCGCTTCCCTCTTCTCTCTTTTCTGACTTGTTTGGTGTGAGTGGCGGGCGTGCGCGAGCCCTCGGCCAAAATAATACAGTTATTTTGCAAAACTAAAATGCCTTTTGCCCTTTTCGGTTTACAGTGTAAGATTTGTGGCTGCATTTGAAGTTCTTTTTCACTCAAGAATAAGATGTTAAAAAATAATAATAATACTGCCAAATGTATGTCAGATAATAAAAAAACCTCTAGTTCACTTCATTTATTTGTTCATGTTTTCGAAGGATAAGTCTGAAGTACACCACGTATAGTGCACTATAGAATTGGGGTTATCTTCCCACCTGGACACGCCTCCTTGAGCGCCAGTGCCCGGTTGCATAAAGCACCTTAAGTTCTTCCCTTAAATGATACACTTAAGGGGTGATTTCCCCTTATCGGGAATACCTTAAGGCCCTTGCATAAAATCCCTTAATCACTACCCTTAGGTAAGGGAAACCTTCAAGTGTTTCGCAGGTTTGCCGTTATAAAATGATGTCGTTGCCATAGATACGCTTCTGTTTACACAAACTCAGACAAAACCCATTGAGAAATGGATAAAACAAAAAAGAAAGCCAAATTGGACAGAGGAGAAATGTATTCTTCTAGATGAATACGGGAAAAGAAAGTCCATTTTAAAAAAAGCAAATTAAATCCCGATGTAACTGCATCAAAAAAACTCAAGCAATCGGAGAAAATAACAGAAAAAAGAAACGCTCAAAATCTCGATGTGAAGAGGACGGTTCAGGAGGTCATAAAAAAATACGAAAACATCTCTGTGGTAGTTAAAAAAGAGCTGAGTCTTTATAAGAGGGAATCCAACAAAACGGGTAAGTTAAAACAATACTAGGCTATTGCATTTTGAAGATTATGTTATCACTGCACCGTATAGTGGGGAGTGCGTTGTGCTGCCGTCAGTGTTGTACCTGAACGCGTTCATTGAACGATAGTTCATGAACTCGTTCATATTTTGGGCGAACGTGAACTGAACGTGCTGTATTACTGCCTGATGAACGTTACTGTGAACTCGTTCATTCTGGTGTATGTGAACGCATGCTCTCTCAGGTTAACTTCGTTCAATAGGGTGCCAGATTTCTATAGAGCCTTCCAGGCGAAATCCCGGCTAAAACACACCGTAAACGGGTCTTAATATGTAGCGGAAAAACACCCAATCTGGCAACACCAGCCACCAGTGTCGCTCCGCCGCATGCGTGACGGGTCATCAAAACAAAACAAAAAAGGCATGGAGGCGACAGCAGCATGTTGCAAGGAGTATGATCATTTAAAAGAATTTTATGACAAGGTCGGTGAGAATGGGAGAAATCTCACTTTTCTGTGCAAACTTTGCCCGCCGGCTTTCAAAAAGAAAATCCGCACTTCAGTTACATCCACAGCAAACCTGAAACGGCACATTGAACTGAAGCACCCGGCTAGCCTTTCAAGGTATGTGAAAGCAAATAAAAAATCAAAAGACAGTCAGGACAGATCATCGACCCAAACCCCATTAACTGCGTACTGTAGCGGCTCCGTTGTCATCTCCCAGCCGCAGCTGGACAACCTAGTGGTGCAGTATATTGTCGGAGATCTACAGCCTTTGAGTAAAGTCGAAAGCCCAGCTTTCATAAACTTAATTAAGGGGTTGCAGCCATCCAAAAAGGTGCCATCAAGAAAAAAAGTACAGACACTGTTAAACAAGAAATTTAAAGAAAACATATGTGAACTTAAGACTGAACTGTCTGAGATCGATACTGTGTGCACAACAGCAGACTGCTGGTCGGCTGTGAACAAGGCATTTATGGGCATCACTGTCCACTGGCTAAACAAAACTGATGTTTCTAAGAGATACTCTGCTGTACTGGCATGCCGACGGATTAAAGGAGCACATACACATGATGTCTTGGCAAAATTATTGTCAGATGTAAACAAAGAATTCAAAATCCACAATAAGGTTGCATGTACAGTAACAGATAATGCTTCAAATTTTGTCAAGGCGTTCAACTGTTTTGGGATGGATGTTGTTTCTATTGATACTGAAATGCAAGAGACAGTGGTCCACTTTGATGAAACTGAAAGTGAAGAAGACAATGAACCAGAGTCCGCCTTTGCTGCCGCCAGTGAGAGCTCAGATGAAGATGACCAGATGGAGCCTGAGCCTCTCTCAGGTCTGGATCATCCGTCTCTCCCCCCTCATATAAGGTGCATGGCTCACACCTTGAATCTAGTGGCCAAAGATACGGAAAAGGTTACTGAAAGCGTTACAAAACAATGTCGAGGGCTGTTTTTGCAAAAGCATCTGCTCTGTGGAACCTGGTTAAGCGAAGTACAAAGGCTTCTGATGCTGTGGAGGAAAAGCTTGGGATTGGCTTTGTTGTGCCAAATGACACAAGATGGAATTCGGTATTTCTTGCCATGGAGCGACTGTCTCGCATAGCAACACTAACTACCAAGGCAGAAATTAACGTGGCTGAGGTCACCCCTCAAAATGATGCCACTCCCCTAGTACATGACGACCTGATTTTGCACACTGTGAGTGATGAGTTTGGCTTTCGCCGATTCTTTCCAGAGGAAGTCAACTTCATACACAAGTTTGTGGATGTGATGAGGCCTTTAACACTTGCACTATACATCCTCCAAGCAGAGAAGAACATCTTTCTTGGCTACTTGGCTCCAACCATTGTGCAACTGCAATGTCATATGAATGACCTGTTGGATGAGAGCATGAAGCCCACTGCAGCAGAGGGTCTCATTACATGCCAACCCCTCATAAAGAGTATCTTGGAGTCACTGAGCACTAGGCTTGCAGGTCTTCTGGAGAAGAGGGACAACATACTCTCCGCTATGCTGGTGCCAAGATTCAAGCTAGACTGGGTCCAAGATGAGGAGAAACGTATGCGGTACAGATTGATGCTGAAAAGAGAATTTCAAACCCTCAACTCTGATGACTCAGCTGCAAGAGACTCAGGTCAAGCCCAGTCCAGAGGTGAAAGTGACAAGTTATATCCTGCAGCATCATTCTTCAGATTTAACAAAAAACCTCAGATTTTCCAAAAATCTGAAGTGGACACCTATTTGGATGCCCCAACCACAGATGGGTTTTGATGAATACATGCAGTTTTTCAAAGCTCAGAAAGCTGTTCATAAAACAAACACTGCCCTGCCCTCAAGCGCTCCAGTAGAGAGGCTCTTCAGCATCGGTGGTCTAATATTCAGGTAGGAATAAACTGTGATTATATTACATAATTATTATTCTTTGGTAGTAAGTACAGTAAATGCCCAGCCTCAATCATAGTTATTGGTGGTGATATTATTCTAGTTCTGGTTTTCAATATAAATATTTGGTCAAATTATTTCAGTGGTTGGCCCAGTAAACAATTGCTTTAAAACAGATTACTGTTCCCATTATTTTGCCATAATATTCATGATGTTAAAATTTGTTGTTATCTCATTCAGACCCAGGAGAAACCGGCTGGGGGATGCCAACTTTGAGAAGCAGCTGATCTTAAATGCCAACAAAAATATTTGAAGGTATATTAAATATTGTTATGATCTGTTTATTGGGCTATAGAAGTACAATGTATTGCCAATGGAGATGACTATATTGATGTGCAGAGGTGAGCTGCATAAAAATAACAGAGCATATCTTGTTTTTACAGGAAGCAAAAAACAGGTGATCCACCAGGGAGAGACCACTGTGACCAAAGACAGGATCTTCATTCAGACAAGGGATTTTCGGGCTGGACAGAAAATAAAACTGTCCTTGGCCCTGCACACTTTTCATTAATTATTATTATTTTTTTTATTTTAGTTATTTATTTGGACTGTAACCAGTGACAGAATTTCATTCAGTTAAGGTACTTTCACTCACTGGACAGAAAGTAGAAGCACTGTCCATGGCCTTGGACTCTGACTGAGTCCTTTAAGTTATTTTTTTTATATATTTTTTTTATACTTATTCATTGGGCAAACAAGCCAAAAAATGTAAAAGTTACTTAATAATTTAAATGTTTTGCACTTTGAATTTTGCACTTTCGAGTTCAACCTTAATTTCCTACCTCAGCCTGGTTCCTACCTCAGTTTGTGTTAGTAGAATGGATTTGAGGGTTTTACTATTCATGTAACTTGTTTGTTGAACCTGCCTGGTATATTTTTCCAGGATTCCAATATTATGTTTTAGCATGTGGACAATGGAAAATTATTAAAATTGAAAAACGTTTGCACCTTAATGATTACTGTCCTGTTTTTCTTTTAATAATTCCTCATTAAAAAAGACCATTCAAGCAGCACGTTTTTCCTCATGTTTTTGAGAATGTACTGTAGGGTTGAAAGCTGCAGCTGCTACTAGTGTGGAGTGAATGGACAGCAACAAAGCATTAAAGCAACAATGGGGAAATGCTGTCCCCTCAATGATAATGTAAACCCTGGTTGGATAAGGATTCAAAATTGGATATGAAGATGAAATCTGACGCATAGCTTCATTGTTAAAACTGATAAAATAATTGCTGTCTGTGATTCTACTGTATATGGGCTGTGGCAATAATTTTGAAAAATAATAGCTCGCATCAACATATGGAAAAAAAGAACTATGAACTAGTTCATTTTTGGAACTTAGTGAACTTAGTTCAAAATTTTGAAGTTTGAACTATGAACTGAACTAGTTCATTTTAAAATTTGTGAATTGAACTTTGAACTAGTTCATGTAGAACATGAACTTTCCCAACACTGGCTGCCGTATAGTGTCACAGAGAGCTAAGGAAAACTAAACTAACAAACAGGTGGAGGACCACCAACGGCCGACTTGTCGGACTGTACGAAAATTGTGCAAGACATCCTAGGGGCGGACTCACCTGTCCTAGCTGGCATTACTGGTGGAATAGAGAGCGAAGTTGAGCCAGTGCAACAATGTATCACAGAGTGAGAAAACATTGTTAATATGTATCAGTGTAACATTAAACAATGTATCATTAAACTTATCTCTGGTGGCTCAGATTGTACACGATCGCTTTAACATAATTAAACATAACATAATTTATATAATGTTTAATAACATAATTCATATAATGTATAATAACATTCCATTCCATTCCATTTTCTACCGCTTGTCCGAACTACCTCGGGTCACGGGGAGCCTGCGCCTATCTCAGGAGTCATCGGGCATCAAGGCAGGATACACCCTGGATGGAGTGCCAACCCATCGCAGGGCACACACACTTGTATAATAACATAATTTATATAATGTTTAATAACATAATTCATATAATGTATAATAACATAATTCATATAATGTATAATAACATAATGACTGACATTCCTTTTACACTTAGACCTTTACAGCCGCCTGAGGAACGCCTGCCCAGGCAACAGCTATGTGAGGATTTATTGCTGCATGTTATCTAATGCATTAAGCTATTATTATTTTGACTTACTTGTAGAACAACAATAATATTAATTTCATCCCGCTTCTGTGTTCCAGAAGACCATAAACAGTTCCAACAACAGAAGAAGTGTTGGAACTACAGAGAGAGGTTCTGCAGCTACAAAAAGAAGAGAAAATAGGATTGAGAAGATTGAGAAAATAAGGAATGTTCGAAATGTTGAGCACAACACAGGCTACAATAATTTTGCAAACCCTTTCAGGCTCGACACGGAGCTCGCTGTGCAGGCAGTGAAACCTGCGTTTCAGCTGTCCGATGGTCCTCTGTATTATCGACATTGTTGTATCTTTCCTACAGGGGAAAATCCATGATCGGCATCAGTACCAACAATGGTATAAGATAAATAACAGGAAAGTAAATTAGTGGTCGACGAGGTGCAAATGTGTTAAATAAAATCATACTTAAGTTTTTTTGCTATTGGATTAAAATGTTTGCAAACCTTACATAAACATGCAAATCTTTTAGGTACCAAAATTACATTCGTAAAACAGACATAAGAATTTATTATTGACATGCCTGTGCAGCATTAAGAGGATTCATGAAGGGTGTCATGGGCCAAGGTCGGCAGGGGTGACCGCTGTCCCCGAGTAGGAGAACAAAATCTCTCCCAATCTTGCTGTCTGCTAAAATCCTAGAGTCGTGTGTACTCCCGGGCCATGATGCAACAACATTTGTAATTCACATTTTTTGAATGGTAGTTTTTTCTGTTGACATACTGATCTTCGTGTTTCCGGGGCGCCTGTATTCTGATCTGTGTTCCATCAATTACACCACTTATTCGAGAAAAACCTGCTTTCCGAAAAAACAGGTTTGAATGACCTCTTGTTCACATTTTGAGATGGAAACTTGACAGTTTAGTTTTAAATGACGGCAAAGAGCCCCTGCAACCCGGTGAACCTCTCTACTGACAGAAGACTTGTGTTATACTTAGGGAAATTAACGTTAAGGGGCTTTATGCAACACATATAGTACATTTAAGATCCAGTTAAAGAAATGGCTCGTTGATAATCAGAGCTGTAAACATTAGCTTACTACTAGATTAGCTTTCGCTGCCCCCTGCTGGCTTCTTGCTTTGTGTGTGTGTATGTGTTCATGTATGTGTCTGATGTTTGTTAGATTGTTGGTCTGTTGTGTTTTTATTGTACATCTTAGCTTATAGTCCTTTTTTACTAAATTAATTGTAATTAATATATTGTTATGTAAATATGTAATTTTACTCTCTTTCATGGTGACTTTTACCATCTGTCTAGGGACTGCAGGTGAAAAACAGCCTTTTGGCTAACTCTGGCAAATTGACACAAATGTTAATTAATATAGATTGTCCCTGTTATAAATAAAAAAATCGCTTGTTGCTTTTCATCATAAAATGTTGCATACTTAAGTATTTTTTATTCTATTGAAAAAAAAAAAAAAATATATATATATATATATATATATACAGTAAATTAAATTAAATGAAAATTAAATTAAATGAAAACCAACGTAATGTTATACCTGAGCTATCCAATGGAGGACTGTAGCTGACAGTTTCTAGATCATAGTAGCAGGTTGTGCCAGCCATCTTGTGACTGAAAGTATCCACAGATAAATGAATGGCTAAAAATGGCCTTTGGGTTTAACATTATCATCAAACTGAATCATATTTTATTAGGGGTGTTACGGTACGTGTATTCTTACCGAACCGCCTCCAGCACGGAGCTAGTCGAGTTTCCCCCCCCCCACACACCCCCCGGTTTGAAAATCGAGGAGTCCCCAGTCCTGCCCAGTCCCCGCCGGTCCACCGTCCTGTGTCCTCCTGTCCTGTCCTGTCCCAGCCGGTGTCCCAGTCCGTTGCCCATCTCCCAGAGAGCGCTGCCCAGCTGTCGGAGAACGCTACCCAGCCGCCAGAGAGCGCTGCCCAGTCCCCGACATCCTGCCCTGTCCAGTCAACATCCTGTCCTGTCCCGCCGACACCTGTTCCTGTCCAGCCGGTGACTCAGCCGGCCTTACAGCCGGCGGCCTAGCTGGTTACTCGGCCGGCACCCAGCCCTGCCTCCAGTCTGGCACCCTGTCTGGTTCTGCCGGAACGCCAGCCAGCCTGCCCCTACCAAGTTCCCCGGGACTCCGCACTTTCTCCCCGTTTATTGTCATTTCTTGTTTGCCATTGTTGTGTTTTACCATGTTTTGTTGGATTCTGTCGGTTACCCAGTCTGTCTTGTCACGTTTGTCTGCCCTTTGGTAAACGCCTGGGGACGTTCATTAAGGGGGGGCTTCTGTCATGATTCTGCCTCATCGTTTCATCTCTTTCTTGGTCTTGTGGCAGAATCATGGTAGGGCCTCCTGTTCTTTGTGGAGAGAAACACATAATTTTCGGTCATGACATAATATGTGTTCTCTCCGGTCTTGTCTTTGGCCCCGCACCTCTCGTGTCTTCGTTAGCTTCCCTTCAGTGTTTCATTACCTACACCTGTCCCTTGTTAACTACCCTTTATTAGTTCCCCTATATTATGCCCTTGTGTCTTCTGTCTTGTGCTTGTTTGTTTTGTTCCAGCGTTCGATTGCTGTCGTGTCATATTACTCCCGGTGCAAGACGTTGAACGTCTTATTTCCTGGCTGTAAGTCATCCCAGTCTAGTCTAGTGAAGCTTTGTCAAGTGTTGTGTAGTCTAGTGATAGTTAATCTACGTTCCTGTTTGTTTATCTTGTTATCCCTTGTGATTATTGTTTTACCCCCTCGTGGGTCTTTGGGGCCCCACTAGCTCCGTGCTGGAGGTGGTTCGGTACGAATACACGTACTATTTTCTGGAATAGCGGCCCTTTAACACAGAACACAAAACAAAGACCCACGAGGGGAAAAACAATAATCACAAGGGATAAAAAGTTAAAATGTACTTTTAAAAGTTTATCTACCAGAAATTGAGTCACCAGCGTGTGTGCGGAAACACCCTGTAATTATACAAATCCATTAATTCTTCTATTTGTAATTTTCTTTAAACCACAACAGTGACAAAAAACAGGCTGTTGGGGATCCCCTATCAATTTGATGTCACATTGTTTATGCCTGCCAATGACCACTCACAGACTCCGCCTTATGAGCACGTAGTTCCACCTTCCGCCAGAGACAATCTGTCAGCCATTTTCAGGCAAGAGCAGATGTAGCCACTAGCCAGCGACAAAAATGTCTAAGAAACAACAAATGTGTGCTGTTTTTGGATGTAAAATGGATCATAAAAGGAGGCCGGGAGGAGACCTTTCCAACGAGCCCGTGTTCGGGATTCTGCGTCTGGGGAAGAAACACTTTTTCGGATCGACAAACCACACTCACCGTTCCGTATCCTGATCTGTATCATTCCGGTCCTGAAAGACTTACAGAAGCGAGCAAGGACTCGTTGGAAAGGTCTCCGCCAGGGCATTCGAACGACGCTGACCGCGAGTCAATGAGACCCCTAGGTCGGGAGCTAGAGTTCCCGGTAGCCAGAAAGGTTGAAAAATCGAAGGACCCAGTGGTCGCGGCGAGTCAATGCGGGTCAACAATTATTCTCAAGAGTGAATCAGTACCAGCTGTTCACGATCATGCTTCATCTCCCAAAGAAGTAAGTATTACACATCGTTTTTAAACCGCCTTTCTTAAATAATGTGTTTAGCATGTTAGCGGCTGTTGTTTACATGTTCGCGGCTAAACCTGAGTCTTGGTTCAAAGGCAGGTGTTGTGTCGTAACGTTAGTGGTAAAACGTATCTCACCCATCGGTTCAGAAGACTTGTGACCGACATCATTTCTCCAAAACTTATTGATAACAACAAAAGAAAGATATTCCAGTGTCTTTCTAGGTAAGTCAGAGTTATTATAGTTTACATTTTAGTTTTATTTAGTTTTATTAATATTTTAAATTAGCTTTTATTTTTATATCTTTAGTTTTTTATGTTAATTTAAGGTAAAGCTTTTGCAATTTTGGTATATGCTTTTTGTGGTGTTATCAAGATAAAGTAAGAATAATACAGGCCACACGAAATGAGTGAATCCGTAACTTTCTTTACTCAACTTTCTTCTCTCCCCGTACGTAACTACGTACATACGTCACGTCTCATCACGTGACAACAGCACAGCATTACTATTTAAAAATAGTATACACAAATAGTAACATTGCACATTACTCATGAACACAACAGCGACCAAACCCGAAAGCCAGAGGGCGCTCTTACGCAGAAACTCTGAATATGAGAAACAGAAGAAGAACAATTAGTTCCAGGAAATCCCAATGTTGATATTCTATCGCTGTTCTTCAAACCTTTTCTGGTATTTTCAAAGCCAGACTTGAAATGCTATCAGTCATAGTAAAGCTTCTAGTCTGATTTTTCTCTCTTGCAAGATTACAATAAATTTGTACTTCTGTTAATGTAATTTTGGTAGGATGGTTTACACAGTGAGATTATTTTAAATAATATTAAATTGTACTGCAGGTTATTTTTATGGTACTGTATGCTTTTAGTCTTTAATAGTAATTTTTTGTGAAGTGAAGGTATTGTTGTGGTAGATTTTACCAGGATTACCATACGTAAGTTACAATATATACACTAAAATATGCAAGCACTACAGCTCCCCCTGGTGTCTTCTATATAGGCCTGTCGCAATAGTCGATTTATCAACTTATTGCACAATATATAAACTTGACGTCAGTGGTTTTTGGTAAGATGCAATATATAGCCATTGTGTTTATTTATGCGTTTGTTTACATAAAAATGAACGATGACATTACATTTTATCCGTCTCTGCTCAGTTCTGGAGTACATCAAGTTTCTGTTTTGGGCCCTAGTCTTTTTCACTTTTTATATGCTACCTATTGGACAAATAATCAAACGGTGTGGGTTTAATTTTCCTTGTTATGCAGATGACATTGAGATTTATTTTAGTTTACCTTCCACCTCAGTGTTTCCTCCACCTGCTCTATCAGCTTGCATCAGGGAACTCAAGCTGTGGAGCTGGAGCACATAACTGAACGTATACAAAGTACAGAAATGTTATCAAGTCTACATTTACACCATTACACCCTCAACCATGAAAATTGAAAACAGTTTCACTCGATCTCGAGATTTAACACAACGTTTTTGAGACAGCACTAGGATACAGGAACACAACAGTATTGCATGGCAAAAATCTCAAGACAAACTGTGGGCAGCTAGAGGTAGACAGCTTATGAAATCAACACCTCACGTGAACTGTTTCTTGCCTTGTCATTTGTCTCCGGTGAATGACGGTGAGACTAAATATCGTCAGTTCATCTCTACACCTGCTTGAGTAGATTGTTGTATCATCACCACATCTTGTTGAACAAACATCTGTCATGACAGACATGACAGACAAATTGTGTAAGAAACACTTGAGAAATGAAATGCATTTTAATATCAAAGTTATGGTCCATCCATTTAAAACAACTATAATTTACTCTGTAAATACTTTACAGGCCTAACAAAGTAATCTGAAAATCTAAATAATCTAAAACCAATAACTGTTAATAACACTTGTCACTTTTGATTTCAATGTTGTTGTTTTTGGAAGATAATCTGTTTTGTTCTGGTGTTTGACTTGTATACATGATGTGTGTAGAAAATGAACAAGGTCATACATGTTTCCTCTTCAACAGAATGAGAAGGTGCTATCTATCAACATACAAAATTTACAGGATACATCTTAAAATGGATTTAAAATGGTGTATAGCTTGAATACACTGTATTCATTCTGAATAAAATGTGCATAATTTGCTTGTTCAGCATTCACTATGTAATTTTACTTTATGTGATTATATTTTTTTAAAACATACTGTACATGCTTTCCTATGATGTGAATACAAAATTCTGTTAACAATTCAGAAGACAATTATTTTTATAATTTGACATTCATACTTAACAGAACTATGAAAAACATAAATAGTATTGTATATTATAGTAGCCTACTGTATGTATTATTATTTAGTCTGTTTTCATTACTTTGAAGCAGCACAACATTTTCAAAAGTTCTTCATAAATAAACTTGACTTGACATTCTTACATTTATTCATTTATACTTTGTACTTTGTACTATTTTATACTTCGTCTTCACCGCAAGCGCGGCCCACGGTTGCAGCAACGGCAGACGAGATTGAGAATTTTACTTCAGACAAATCAAAGATGATGTTTCTTATTCAGTAGCTACTCATTTGTCAATATTGCATGGAAAGGGAGATCAGTTCAAATATTCAATGCTAAAAGAAAACGATATGTGTTTGGAAGGACATGAAAAATAACATTTTTGTATGAACCTTCGAAAGACGCAGAGGTTGGCTAAAGATCTACAGATCAACTGCATGGGGGCCGATAGAGGACAGCTTATGAAATCAACACAGTGAATGACGGTGAGATTTAATGTCATCAGTTCATCTCTACACCTGCTTGAGTAGATTCTTGTCATCACCACATTGTTAAACAAACATCAGCATCTGTTCAGCTGAGACAAGACATGCCAGACTTATTGTGTAAGAAAAAAGAAACTCTTGAGAAATCAAATGCATTTTAATAAACAAATTTATGGTACATATCAAACTACAATTTATTATCCATCACATACTATCTAAAATAAATTACTAGATGGGTCTAACAAAATCTATTTGGTGTTAGATAACACTTTTTTTATTTTTATTTAAAGATTTCCGAGAAGAGAATTTGTTTTGGTTAACAAAAATGTGTACAAAAACCTGTTTATATTCCATCCATCCATTTTCTACCGCTTGTCCGAACTACCTCGGGTCACGGGGAGCCTGCGCCTATCTCAGGAGTCATCGGGCATCAAGGCCCTGTTTTTATTTCATAAGACAATTACTTTTATAATAGAGCTATAAGAAACAGCCTCACACAAATAGTATCGTATTTTATATGCATTTATTTTTGTTATGTTTTAATTACATGTTGCAGCTTTGAAACAATACAAAATTTTAATAAAAATGAAACAGTTAAATGCCGTAACATGTTGTCTTTATGTTTGAATTATACATGTCATTTAATATTAACTGTTATTCAGACCAATTTACAGTAAGTCAGAAAATATTTCCTCACAATAGTTTTTTAAGGATCTTTGTCTGTGGTTTGTGGTTGGAAAGAAAGACTCATTGTGGTTTATGCAAAGCCCTATAAGAAAGAGTCCAGAGGCTTCTGAAGAACACAGAGGATCAGACTGTGAAAGATTCTTCATTCTTCAGGTCACAGTTCATCATCAAAGATGCTCCGCAACGTCTTTCTTATCGCCTTGCTCATATGCTTCTACTCAGGTAAAATTTGCTCTGATGTGACCATAAAATGACATATGATTTAATAATATAAGATAATTATTTGACTCACTGTGGTTTTACAAAGATTACCAAAGGTTTTTGTATATGGCCTGAAATCTGTAAACGCTTCTAGGAAGATGTGGGTCAACTCGTTAACTATTCTTCTTTATCCTTCTCAGCAGCCAATGCAAGTAGAGTGAACATCAGTGAGGAACAGCTTAACCAAATTAGAAAGCATGTAAGATCATTATAATTACATGTTCAAGACAAATGTTTAGCAAATCAATTAGCAACAACTGTGGATGAACTATATTGAAAAGATATTGAAAGCTCAGAGCCGGTGTACTGGCATTATGTTTCAGGTGATCTGATTGTCCCTGGTTGTGCAGTGCAGTAATGTCTAAATATTTTCTGCTTTATTTGTGCCATGATTCCTATCTGTGTTTGTTTGTCAGGGCGCTGAGCTGAAAAGTCTGGAAAATAGCTATTTTTGCACCATATGTACAACCGTTATTACATGGGTGAAAGATCATCTCCCTTCTGATCCAACAGTAGTAAGTGCCACAAACATAAAAATAAAATATATATAAAAAATGTAAACATCTAAATAGTATACTGTACATAGGATATCTTTTGCTTTTTCATTTGTCCTAGGAAGAAATTAAGGAACTTTTGGAAATGGCCTGTGGAGCACTTCCCATTCCCACTTTTATCTGCAGGTTTATTGTGGATAAGATTGCTGATGCAGTCATTGCAGTAATCCATGAAACGCCAGACGTCATCTGTAGAGCTGTTGGTCTCTGCAGTTAGGTAGAGAACACTGCTTTCCCTTCTTTTGTGTTGTATGAAAATAACGTTTTTCATTTTAACAGAGAGAGTCAAAAAATTATTTGGTGAAAAATTATAGTAGTGTCTACATACAAAAAAGACAAAGAATGTCAAAATGTTTTGCTTTCTTCTCAGGCAGTTACAGTTTTGTATTTTTTATATGTACGTTTTTTAATTATGGCCTGTTTATTTTATAGAGTTACTCAAAACAGTGTAATAGTGTGTGATTCTATAAAAGTTTTTTGACTGGTATAAGGGTTAAATAAGGAGTCTCTAATAACATTTTCTTTGGTCTGCTTTACTAACAGGTCAGAACCAGCTCGTTTTTGTATCTGATCGAGCACATCGACAATCTCTGAATGGGGAGATATTACGAATGAAGCTTTGCATGCCATAAAAAAACAATAAAAAAATATGCATTAACAATTTTCTGTGTTTTGTGTTTTTCTTCACCATCTATTCACTATTCATTCAATATCTATTATTCACTATTTGGTACAAATATCTGAACTGTAGAATATAACAAAGATAATAAGAAAAGATTATTTAAAAATCTTTATTTTTAAAACTGACACGATTACTTAAGCACTTTATTCATCTATTTATCTTAATTTATCTGGAATTTAAATAAGATCGAGTAATTATTTAAAATAAGTTGAAGGCACTGCAGTGAAATTATGCAAAGTGCCAGTCTCAGCCTGACAACCTCTTCAAAGGTTCTTTTTTCAAAGTATTGTTCCATGTGAAACCTTTAGCATTCATGGAAAATGTATATTTGTGTACTATTAATTTTTGGTAATATTTCAAATCGTCAAGACATTTGTACCGTGCAGCAGTAAAAATTACAAACCATTAGATACACAAACTAAAATTTTCTTAATTTCCTGCCTCCTAGTTTTATAGTCTGTAGCTTCTCCCCCTTAAGGATCATACGCCACCATAATAAACAACCACCTCTAATACCCTTGGGATCTATTTGACCCCATTTAATGATTTTAAATACATAACACTCATTATTTGTTTTGCTTTCTTTTATGGACTTATTAAATGGGAAGCACTGAGTAAACATACATTTAACATGATAACCTGTTCTGCACAAATTTAGTAGCAGTAATGTTCTTTGCGGTGAATCCAACCCTCTAGGTTGTTCAAGTTGTATAAAACAGAAGACAAATTATCCATATTTGTGTTCAATGATATTGAGCTTACTATAACAAGCCACCCACCTGCTGGATCCATGTGCAGCATAAGGTTTACTAAACAAAAAAGACAAAGTACCAAAATAATAAAAATACAAAGGAACAAAAATAATCCAAAGAACATTTGGAATAACAATTGGGAACACGATCAAACTAGTGATGTTAGCTGCCGCTCGAACCTAAACCCACACCAAACCCCAACCCTAACCATAACTTACCCCTAAAATCTGAGGGAAATGATGAACAATGGTCCAGAAGCACCTAATCCTGGTTGGAAGATTTAATTTAAAATAAACTGTAAACGTACTTCTGAAATCTGATTGGTCGATTTAAATGTTGTCCCAGGGTCAACATGATGTTAAATAAATAGTCAAACTTACAGGTTGTGATTTGGTGGAGCTAATAGGTCCAAATAAAGTTGGTGTTGCCCCTCTTTCAAGGATAGTCGTTTAACATATCCTGCAGTGAACGCGTCAAGATTATTGAAGCAATCTTTGGTGAAATGACGCGCGCACAGTTAAACCCTGGGGTTATACTCCTTTGGTGTATTTTCAAAGCCACAATTGAAATGCTATCAGTCATAGTAAAGCTTCTAGTCTGATTTTTCTCTCTTGCAAGATTACAATAAAATTGTAGTTGTGTTAATGTAATTTTGGTAGGATGGTTTACACAGTGAGATATTTTAAATAATATTAAATTGTACTGCAGGTTATTTTTATGGTACTGTATGCTTTTAGTCTTTAATAGTCATTTTTTGTGAAGTGAAGGTATTGTGGTGGTAGATTTTACCAGTATGTAAGTTACAATATATACACTAAAATATGCAAGCACTACAGCTCCCCCTGGTGTCTTCTATATAGGCCTGTCGCAATAGTCGATTTATCAACTTATTGCACAATATATAAACTTGACGTCAGTGGTTTTGGTAAGATGCAATATATAGCCATTGTGTTTATTTATGCGTTTGTTTACATAAAAACGAACGATGACATTACATTTTATCCGTCTCTGCTCAGTTCTGGAGTACATCAAGTTTCTGTTTTGGGCCCTAGTCTTTTTCACTTTTTATATGCTACCTATTGGACAAATAATCAAACGGTGTGGGTTTAATTTTCCTTGTTATGCAGATGACATTGAGATTTATTTTAGTTTACCTTCCACCTCAGTGTTTCCTCCACCTGCTCTATCAGCTTGCATCAGGGAACTCAAGCTGTGGAGCTGGAGCACATAACTGAACGTATACAAAGTACAGAAATGTTATCAAGTCTACATTTACACCATTACACCCTCAACCATGAAAATTGAAAACAGTTTCACTCGATCTCGAGATTTAACACAACGTTTTTGAGACAGCACTAGGATACAGGAACACAACAGTATTGCATGGCAAAAAGATCTCAAGACAAACTGTGGGCAGCTAGAGGTAGACAGCTTATGAAATCAACACCTCACGTGAACTGTTTCTTGCCTTGTCATTTGTCTCCGGTGAATGACGGTGAGACTAAATATCGTCAGTTCATCTCTACACCTGCTTGAGTAGATTGTTGTATCATCACCACATCTTGTTGAACAAACATCTGTCATGACAGACATGACAGACAAATTGTGTAAGAAACACTTGAGAAATGAAATGCATTTTAATATCAAAGTTATGGTCCATATCCATTTAAAACAACTATAATTTACTCTGTAAATACTTTACAGGCCTAACAAAGTAATCTGAAAATCTAAATAATCTAAAACCAATAACTGTTAATAACACTTGTCACTTTTGATTTCAATGTTGTTGTTTTTGAAAGATAATCTGTTTTGTTCTGGTGTTTGACTTGTATACATGATGTGTGTAGAAAATGAACAAGGTCATACATGTTTCCTCTTCAACAGAATGAGAAGGTGCTATCTATCAACATACAAAATTTACAGGATACATCTTAAAATGGATTTAAAATGGTGTATAGCTTGAATACACTGTATTCATTCTGAATAAAATGTGCATAATTTGCTTGTTCAGCATTCACTATGTAATTTTACTTTATGTGATTATATTTTTTTAAAACATACTGTACATGCTTTCCTATGATGTGAATACAAAATTCTGTTAACAATTCAGAAGACAATTATTTTTATAATTTGACATTCATACTTAACAGAACTATGAAAAACATAAATAGTATTGTATATTATAGTAGCCTACTGTATGTATTATTATTTAGTCTGTTTTCATTACTTTGAAGCAGCACAACATTTTCAAAAGTTCTTCATAAATAAACTTGACTTGACATTCTTACATTTATTCATTTATACTTTGTACTTTGTACTATTTTATACTTCGTCTTCACCGCAAGCGCGGCCCACGGTTGCTTAGCAACGGCAGACGAGATTGAGAAATTTTACTTCAGACAAATCAAAGATGATGTTTCTTATTCAGTAGCTACTCATTTGTCAATTTTGCATGGAAAGGGAGATCAGTTCAAATATTCAATGCTAAAAGAAAACGATATGTGTTTGGAAGGACATGAAAAAGAACATTTTTGTATGAACCTTCGAAAGAAGCAGAGGTTGGCTAAAGATCTACAGATCAACTGCATGGGGGCCGATAGAGGACAGCTTATGAAATCAACACAGTGAATGACGGTGAGATTTAATGTCATCAGTTCATCTCTACACCTGCTTGAGTAGATTCTTGTCATCACCACATTGTTTAACAAACATCAGCATCTGTTCAGCTGAGACAAGACATGCCAGACTTATTGTGTAAGAAAAAAGAAACTCTTGAGAAATCAAATGCATTTTAATAAACAAATTTATGGTACATATCAAACTACAATTTATTATCCATCACATACTATCTAAAATAAATTACTAGATGGGTCTAACAAAATCTATTTGGTGTTAGATAACAAGTTTTTATTTATTTAAAGATATCCGAGAAGAGAATTTGTTTTGGTTAAAAAGTTAAGAATTTGACTTATATGTGTGTACAAAAACCTGTTTTTATTTCATAAGACAATTACTTTTATAATAGAGCTATAAGAAACAGCCTCACACAAATAGTATCGTATTTTATATGCATTTATTTTTGTTATGTTTTAATTACATGTTGCTGCATTGAAACAATACAAATTTTTTATAAAAATGAAACAGTTAAATGCCGTAACATGTTGTCTTTATGTTTGAATTATACATGTCATTTAATATGAACTGTTATTCAGACAAATTTACAGTAAGTCACTATCTTTGCAGCTAAACTAGTTAAAGCTATAAACAACAAAAGTTGTAATTTTTTTTTCAGAAAATATTTCCTCACAAAAGTTTTTTAAGGATCTTTTGTCTGTGGTTTGTGGTTGGAAAGAAAGACTCATTGTGGTTTATGCAAAGCCTTATAAGAAAGAGACCAGAGGCTTCTGAAGAACACAGAGGATCAGACTGTGAAAGATTCTTCATTCTTCAGGTCACAGCTCATCATCTAAGATGCTCCGCCACATCTTTCTTGTCACCTTGCTCATATGCTTCTACTCAGGTAAAATTTGCTCTGATGTGATCACAAAATGACATATGATATAATTATTTGACTCACTGTGGTTTTAGAAAGTTTACCAAAGGTTTTTGTATATGGCCTGAAATCTGTAAACGCTTCTAGTAAGGTGTGGGTCAACTCGTCTTAACTATTCTTCTTTATCCTTTTTAACAGCCAATGCAAGTAGAGTGAACATCAGTGAGGAACAGCTTAACCAAATTAGAAAGCATGTAAGATCATTATAATTACATGTTCAAGACAAATGTTTAGCAAATCAATTAGCAACAACTGTGGATGAACTATATTGAAAAGATATTGAAAGCTCAGAGCCGGGTGTACTGGCATTATTTTCAGGTGATCTGATTGTCCCTGGTTGTGCAGTGCAGTAATGTCTAAATATTTTCTGCTTTATTTGTGCCATGATTCCTATCTGTGTTTGTTTGTCAGGGCGCTGAGCTGAAAAGTCTGGAAAATAGCTATTTTTGCACCATATGTACAACCGTTATTACATGGGTGAAAGATCATCTCCCTTCTGATCCAACAGTAGTAAGTGCCACAAACATAAAAATAAAATATATATAAAAAATGTAAACATCTAAATAGTATACTGTACATAGGATATCTTTTGCTTTTTCATTTGTCCTAGGAAGAAATTAAGGAACTTTTGGAAATGGCCTGTGGAGCACTTCCCATTCCCACTTTTATCTGCAGGTTTATTGTGGATAAGATTGCTGATGCAGTCATTGCAGTAATCCATGAAACGCCAGACGTCATCTGTAGAGCTGTTGGTCTCTGCAGTTAGGTAGAGAACACTGCTTTCCCTTCTTTTGTGTTGTATGAAAATAACGTTTTTCATTTTAACAGAGAGAGTCAAAAAATTATTTGGTGAAAAATTATAGTAGTGTCTACATACAAAAAAGACAAAGAATGTCAAAATGTTTTGCTTTCTTCTCAGGCAGTTACAGTTTTGTATTTTTTATATGTACGTTTTTTAATTATGGCCTGTTTATTTTATAGAGTTACTCAAAACAGTGTAATAGTGTGTGATTCTATAAAAGTTTTTTGACTGGTATAAGGGTTAAATAAGGAGTCTCTAATAACATTTTCTTTGGTCTGCTTTACTAACAGGTCAGAACCAGCTCGTTTTTGTATCTGATCGAGCACATCGACAATCTCTGAATGGGGAGATATTACGAATGAAGCTTTGCATGCCATAAAAAAACAATAAAAAAATATGCATTAACAATTTTCTGTGTTTTGTGTTTTTCTTCACCATCTATTCACTATTCATTCAATATCTATTATTCACTATTTGTACAAATATCTGAACTGTAGAATATAACAAAGATAATAAGAAAAGATTATTTAAAAATCTTTATTTTTAAAACTGACACGATTACTTAAGCACTTTATTCATCTATTTATCTTAATTTATCTGGAATTTAAATAAGATCGAGTAATTATTTAAAATAAGTTGAAGGCACTGCAGTGAAATTATGCAAAGTGCCAGTCTCAGCCTGACAACCTCTTCAAAGGTTCTTTTTTCAAAGTATTGTTCCATGTGAAACCTTTAGCATTCATGGAAAATGTATATTTGTGTACTATTAATTTTTGGTAATATTTCAAATCGTCAAGACATTTGTACCGTGCAGCTGTAAAAATTACAAACCATTAGATACACAAACTAAAATTTTCTTAATTTCCTGCCTCCTAGTTTTATAGTCTGTAGCTTCTCCCCCTTAAGGATCATACGCCACCATTATAAACAACCACCTCTAATACCCTTGGGATCTATTTGACCCCATTTAATGATTTTAAATACATAACACTCATTATTTGTTTTGCTTTCTTTTATGGACTTATTAAATGGGAAGCACTGAGTAAACATACATTTAACATGATAACCTGTTCTGCACAAATTTAGTAGCAGTAATGTTCTTTGCGGTGAATCCAACCCTCTAGGTTGTTCAAGTTGTATAAAACAGAAGACAAATTATCCATATTTGTGTTCAATGATATTGAGCTTACTATAACAAGCCACCCACCTGCTGGATCCATGTGCAGCATAAGGTTTACTAAACAAAAAAGACAAAGTACCAAATAATAAAAATACAAAGGAACAAAAATAATCCAAAGAACATTTGGAATAACAATTGGGAACACGATCAAACCAGTGATGTTAGCTGCTGCTCGACCTGATGTTGCCAAGTGTTTGTTGACCTAAGGACAATTTTTTTTTAAATAAAACCTAAACCCACACCAAACCCCAACCCTAACCATAACTTACCCCTAAAATCTGAGGGAAATGATGAACAATGGTCCAGAAGCACCTAATCCTGGTTGGAAGATTTAATTTAAAATAAACTGTAAACGTACTTCTGAAATCTGATTGGTCGATTTAAATGTTGTCCCAGGGTCAACATGATGTTAAATAAATAGTCAAACTTACAGGTTGTGATTTGGTGGAGCTAATAGGTCCAAATAAAGTTGGTGTTGCCCCTCTTTCAAGGATAGTCGTTTAACATATCCTGCAGTGAACGCGTCAAGATTATTGAAGCAATCTTTGGTGAAATGACGCGCGCACAGTTAAACCCTGGGGTTATACTCCTTTGGTGTATTTTCAAAGCCACAATTGAAATGCTATCAGTCATAGTAAAGCTTCTAGTCTGATTTTTCTCTCTTGCAAGATTACAATAAAATTGTAGTTGTGTTAATGTAATTTTGGTAGGATGGTTTACACAGTGAGATTATTTTAAATAATATTAAATTGTACTGCAGGTTATTTTTATGGTACTGTATGCTTTTAGTCTTTAATAGTCATTTTTTGTGAAGTGAAGGTATTGTTGTGGTAGATTTTACCAGTATTACCATACGTAAGTTACAATATATACACTAAAATATGCAAGCACTACAGCTCCCCCTGGTGTCCTCTATATAGGCCTGTCGCAATAGTCGATTTATCAACTTATTGCACAATATATAAACTTGACGTCAGTGGTTTTTGGTAAGATGCAATATGTAGCCATTGTGTTTATTTATGCGTTTGTTTACATAAAAACGAACGATGACATTACATTTTATCCGTCTCTGCTCAGTTCTGGAGTACATCAAGTTTCTGTTTTGGGCCCTAGTCTTTTTCACTTTTTATATGCTACCTATTGGACAAATAATCAAACGGTGTGGGTTTCATTTTCCTTGTTATGCAGATGACATTGAGATTTATTTTAGTTTACCTTCCACCTCAGTGTTTCCTCCACCTGCTCTATCAGCTTGCATCAGGGAACTCAAGCTGTGGAGCTGGAGCACATAACTGAACATATACAAAGTACAGAAATGTTACCAAGTCTACATTTACACCATTACACCCTCAACCATGAAAATTGAAAACAGTTTCACTCGATCTCGAGATTTAACACAACGTTTTTGAGACAGCACTAGGATACAGGAACACAACAGTATTGCATGGCAAAAAGATCTCAAGACAAACTGTGGGCAGCTAGAGGTAGACAGCTTATGAAATCAACACCTCACGTGAACTGTTTCTTGCCTTGTCATTTGTCTCCGGTGAATGACGGTGAGATTAAATATCATCAGTTCATCTCTACACCTGCTTGAGTAGATTGTTGTATCATCACCACATCTTGTTGAACAAACATCTGTCATGACAGACATGACAGACAAATTGTGTAAGAAACACTTGAGAAATGAAATGCATTTTAATATCAAAGTTATGGTCCATATCCATTTAAAACAACTATAATTTACTCTGTAAATACTTGATAGGGCTAACAAAGTAATCTGAAAATCTAGACAATCTAAAATCTATTCACTATAGTTACAACACTACATTTTGATTTCCAGGTATTTTTTTTAGAAGTTAATCTGTTTTGTTCTGGTATTTGACTTGTATACTGTACATAATGTTTGAAAATGAACAAGGTCATACATGTTTCCTCTTCAACAGAATGAGAAGGTGCTATCTATCAACATACAAAATTTACAGGATACATCTTAAAATGGATTTAAAATGGTGTATAGCTTGAATACACTGTATTCATTCTGAATAAAATGTGCATAATTTGCTTGTTCAGCATTCACTATGTAATTTTACTTTATGTGATTATATTTGTAAAAACATACATTCTTACTTATGATGTGAATACAAAAATCTGCTTATAATTCAGAAGACAAATATTTTAATGATTTGACATGCATACTTAATAAGGCTAAGAAAAACAGTCTTATTAAAATCCTGGAGAAAATGAATCACATAAATAGTATTGTATATTATAGTATGTAATATTTTTTGGTCTGCTTTCATTAGCAGCACAACATTGTAATAACCGCTTTAGAAGTAAACTCTGTTTACAATAGTGTTTCGGAACACTCGTGCATTAATAAGAATAGAAGAGATGCTTTAAAAGTTTTTGTGATGTCTATCAAGCTTTGATAAAGATGAGCAGTGACACTAAATAATTTGGAAGTTGATCTTTTATGACTGATTTGAATGTCCTGGTTCTCAAATGCAAAAATACTGTGATAATTTAAACAGAAAAATGTCTTGGCACACTTAGATATCAACAATCATCATACAAACATCAAACTAATTCAATTAGTAAAGATAAACTGCAATGCATGCTGGGAGTCATGAATGAGTTTTGTACTATGATGTTACCCAGCATGCATTACAGCATGAAGCTTTTTCAACATTTTTTTTTGTATTTTCTATTAGTTCAAATTGAGTTTTAGTACCACTGTTTAAATCTCACACTAGGATCACACAATATTCACACATTAATAACACACTCCTGAGCAATTATTCCAATAAACAAAATCACCAATCACTTAATCTTAATGGATATTAGCTTTCATTGCTTCAACAAATGTATTTAAATACACTGTCACAACAGACAATGAAAACGTATCATTAAAATATAAGAGTTAAGAGCCCAACTAAAACAAACACTAATCATAATAATGGTGGTTTGTTGAAATGTATACATTTTGATTTGAATCAAACCATAAATATAATTTGAGAAAAACTAATAGAATTGCTTGTAACAAATTGACGTAATTTTTTTTAGTTGTCCAAAGTTTCACTAAATTATTCAGTACATGTAATTTAATATGAACTGTTATTCAGGCAAATGGAAGTCCATATCTTTGCAGCTACTATTTAACTATAAACAAATAAAAAAAGTTATAACAAAGATTTATTTTCTCCCCATTTCTTAACAATGTTTTTTCATTGATCAAGCATCTGTGGTTTGTGGTTGGAGATAATAGTCACTGTGGTTGATACAAAGCCTTATAAGAAATAGTCCAGATGCTTCTGAAGAACACAGAATACCAGACTTTGAAAGATTCTTCATTGTTCAGGTTACAGCTAAAGATGCTGCGCAACATTTTTTTTTTCATTGAGATGAACTCATGACAACAAAATGCAAAAAGTTTACAGAAAATATTTTGATCTCTTTTACATATTGATGATAGAAATAAGAAAAGAAAAAACTTAAAGAAAAAAAAAGAAAAAAAAAGAAATGGTACAATAACTTATAAAGGAAGTAGGAAAACCAATATCCAAGTAACATGTAAAAAGAAAATGACCAAAAGGACATCTACCCATATATAAGTGTAAAAAAAATATATACGTAATTACGTAACTAAATAATAATTGGCAGAGCTTGAGACAAAGAGCTTATGTAGTTCAATCGTGAGAATTAGAAAAGTCATATATACGAAATGTAAAGCGATGTAGAGGGGACATAAAGAAATAAGAAAGGTCTAATCACCTTCAACCACATTTAAGATCTTACTTAGATCCAAGTTAAAAATGAAGGATACGAAGGGTTTCCAAATATTCTCAAAAAATTTAAGTTTCCCTTTTAAGGTATATGTTATCTTTTCCATAGCTAAACAGAAGGACATATTATTGATCCACTGTATAATAGACGGCGTTTCTAATATTTTCCAATACAAAGCAATTAAACGCTTAGCCTGAAGTATGCCTATATCAATCAATTTACGGATATTACTACAAAGTACAATATGGTCTGGGATAATTCCCAAAATAAAAATCTCTGGTTCCATTGGGAGATTTACTGAAACCACTTGATAAATAAATGCCACCACCTCCTTCTAAAATTCTTTCACCTTAGGGCAACTCCACATACAATGTAGAAGACTACCTTTATCAACTGAACATTTAATGCATGTGTCTAGAATATTCAGGTTTATTTTGTTCAGCGTAACTGGCGTAATATACGTTCTGATAATCCAGTTATATTATATCAGTTTAAGATTACTGTTAAGTATTTGCGATTGAGCTTTCATACATATTTCCTCCCACTTGCTTACAGAAATGTTTGTGTTTAAGTCTTCATTCCAACAACTCAATTTAGGTTTCGATGATTCCATAGAATTGAACTCTAACATTTTATAAAACTGAGATATAAAGCCTTTAGACTGGGGGTGTTTAGAAAGTACATTTTCCAAAAGTGTCTTAGTAGGTTTTCTATGCATTGCACCCTGGTTAAAAAAAATATAACTTCTAAGCTGTAAAAAGTTAAAAAAATGTTTTGAGGGGATATTAAATTGTATTCTACCATTTCCACAAAGGACATCAAATCTATTCCCTTATACATCTATATTCCTATATAAGTCCTACATTTTTTTCAGTCCTTTACCATACCAAAGTTTAAATCCAGAATCCATGCTAGCGGAAGTTAACGCACAGCCTTAACGCACCATAACACACAGCTGGCCGTGGGACAAGAGGAAGTATCCCTTCCCCCCAGTGAGCCTCCTGTGCAAGGTGAGGAAGAGGGGAATCAAGTACTGTTAGTGGAGCCGTACTGGCCCAACCAGACTTGGTTCTCAGACCTGGTGGCTCTGATGAACACCCACCCTGGCCAATTCCCCTGTCGAAAGACCTTCTCTCGCAGGGAAAGGGCACGGTTGACACCCCAACCCAGACCTCTGCAATCTCCATGCCTGGTTACTGGACGGGACGAAGAGAGTTGAGTGGCTCACCGCCGGCGGTCCAGGGGACTGTCCTGCAGGCTAGAGCCCCCCGCTACGAGGCGCTTGTACGCCTATAAGTGGTGTCTCTTCTCACCCTGGTGTCTCTCCCACGGAGAGAACCCACGGAATTGCCTGATCAGGTCAGTGTTGGCCTTTTACAACCGAGATTAGAGAGTAACCTCTCCCCGTCTACACTGAGAGTGTATGTAGCCGCTAGTGCCGCTCATCATCATGGCCTGGGCATATGCCTGCGAAAGCGCCTTCTCTCCTCTTCAGGTGAGTACAGTGCGCTATATAGCCTCCCTACTTTCCCCTTAGGGTAAAGTATAGGCATTCCATCCATCACTAAGCATTGGTATTCTGGTAATAGATCGGGCGGAACAATCTGTTAGAACCAAGTCCAGTACTGGCAGAGTCGCCCCTATTCAGGTGGACCCCTATACTAGGACTAATGCCCCATACGCAGTGACTCCCCTGCAGGGTAGTCCCGTATGTTGATTTCCTTCACTTATGATTCCCCCGACGGTGAATCTGTGACCTCCCTTCCGGTGGTACTCCCACCTGGTTTCTGTCTCCCGAACATGGGTTGACACATCCTCAGCCCAAAGGGTGAATGAATGACCGCCACCATTTTCCTTTTATACCCGTATGTACGGGCCGGAGACTGGCGTGCGCGTGCCATTTGCAAAGCCCATTGGCGTTTAGAAATTCCTCTCGGAGATGATAGGTTCTCAAGATCAAACCCCAGTCTGTCTCTCAACACAACGTCTCGTTCCCTCCATCAGGGAACGGAGGTTACAGCCTTAACCGAGACATTATCCATTTACAAATGTTTCCTCCAAACCTAAATCTCTTAAGAATTTCAAATAAATAGGGCCATTCCACCCTGTCAAAGGCCTTCTCGGCAATTGTACTTAGTTCTAAGGTTTAGTGGTTCCTGTTGAATGATTATGTCATCTTTATGTGATAGTTTTTTTTAAGGATGTGAATTCTTGTGCCGAGCTCAGTCAATTCTTTATTGAAACCTTTTGATTTAATACATGTGAAACTTATTATGATACCTCTAATATAAACTTTAAATGCTTCCCTCCTGATGCTACTTTCCTGTAGCTCAGTGGTAAGAGCATTGGTTGTTGGTTCAAAACAGGGGATTGCAAATAACTATGAAAATAGCTGCGTGACATAACCGGAAGTCGCACAACATCTTTCTTATCACCTTGCTCATATGCTAAAATTGAACTTCTTCGTAGTTGATTTCTTGTGTTTTTAAAATCTGTGAAAATGCTTTCATTTTCATTTTCATCAATAGGTAGGATAAGAAGTCTGCAAGCTCTTTCAGAAAATCAGTGTATGGCCCAGGTGGTCTATACACATTAGCCGATGTAAGAGAAAGCAATGATTTTTATTTGGAACAATTATGTTCAACACAAGCACTTCAAATGATTTACATGTATGCTCTGTTCTCTAAGGTACAGTAAGAAAATCTCTAAAGATTGTTGCGACACCACCACCTCGACCAACCGGACGTGGCTCATGTACCCTGTAAAAAAGACTCCACTGGCTTCATGAATCTACAAGGTAGATAACACGAAGGGAAAAGGGGTATGTAGATTAAAATACAGGCCTACGTATTGTAATACAATTATTTAACTATTTACAATGTGTTACTGTTACCTTAATAAGCTGCCGGATGAAAACATCTTTGGTGATTTTTCTTGGTCCTGCTTCCTGTCAAAGAAACACAGTCCAACATATTTACACATATTCAGAATTTAATGGTTAATACTAATATAATTGTTCATTTATCGTTCATTGTGCATTGACTGATGTAAACAGATTGTTTTTTAAAACTACAGTATGTTAGTTAAAATGTTAACCAATGTTAACAAGTGGAAATTCTTTGTAAAGTGTTACCAAAACTTCTTATAGAAAATCAAGTACGTTTTCAGTGTAAGCCTCTGAGAAAATGAAAAAAAGTATAAAAAAATAAAATAAATACTATTAGCATGTTTGACATTAAACATGAAATAATAGTTAAACAGACAGTTAAACAGCAGTAGGATACAAGAACACAGCACTGTGAGTTGAGCACAGCAGTATTCATTTATCATCATGAATGGAAAAGAGGGACAAATCTTCTATTGTAAAAGAAAATCAAGTGGGTTTGGAAGAACATGCACAACAAAATTTTGGGGTGAACCTTACAAAGATGCAGATTGGCTAAAGATCTAAAGATAAACTGTGGGTAGCTATAGGTAGATGGCTTTTGAAATCAACACACAAACAGTTTCTTGCATTGTCATCAGGGGCAGACTGACCAGTAGGACATTCTGTCAAAGTCCAGAACGGCCGTCCCACCGACGGCCTACGGCCGCGAATTTGTCATGTGTCTGTAAATGACGGTGAGAGATTAGATATCATCAGTTCATCTTTACACCTGCTTGAGTAGATTCATGTATCATCACCACATTGTTGAAGAAACATCTGCGTCTGTCCAGCTTAGACAAGACAAGTCAAGTCATGCCAGACACATTGTGTAAGGAACAAAGTTACACTCAAAAAAAAGATTTTCGCTGCTTGTTCAATTAACTTAATGTGCTTAAGTTAAATCAACACAACTTTTGGAAAATTTGGTGACAACGTGATTTTATTATGTTTAGCCATATAATTGAATACATTCATGTTGGGACAACATAAAGTAGTTGTGTTGTGTTATCATAAAACAGTTACAATTGGGCATAGGGCTTCTATTTCCCAGCATGCTTTGTGTATAACTGCATTTTGAGAGCAATTTTCTTAAATAAGTGTTATTTTATGCATTTTTCAGGTAAAAGAAACACTTGTTAGGGTATAATATAAGATTTAGAGGAGTTTGTTGTATTTTTGAGTGAAAAAATTGTTTTGTGCGTTGCCTTTGCTTACGTAGTGGGCGGTTAAAGTTTTGGATTAGAAATTCTGTTAAGCTTGGTTAACTTCATAACTTGTTAGAGATAAAAGAAAATGTTATGACACATTAACTAAAATCACAAATGTTGAGAACATTAAAGAACATATGACACGTTAACATATAAAAATCATGTTTGTTTAACATTATTTTATGTAGTAGGCATGACAAAATAAAACATGGTGAACTTGACAAAATTATTTCTATTATGCATTGCAAAACATTGTTCAGTAGGTACGACACAAATTAATTTAGTCAAGACTTCTAAAATAATTAAGTTCATACAACAAGATTATAAAGAATCGTTTCAAACAAATTAGATTTAGTTGGAGCAATGTTATTCAATTTCGTGGAAACGTTTTCCTTAATTGAATTGATTTCGTTCAACAAGTTTTTTTTGAATGTATGGTAGAACAACTATAATTTACTATCTGGTTATCTGAAACAAAAAGACAGGCCTAACAAAATATTCTAAAATCTATTCAATGATAACAGAATAAAACACTTGTTACACTTGTACAAAAAGTTGTACGCTGTACTCATCCATAAATAATAGAGTGCCTGTATTCTGATAACAAGCAAAAGAAACCTTGCTCCATTGAATTTAGACTGCGATACCAATTCAACAGTTACACGACATACTCAACAAATTGTTAATTTAATACTATTATTTTACAATAACATATTAATATAAATAAATAGTAACATAATTCAAATAAAATATGAAGAGTTATATTATTAGAAACTAGACAGACCAATCAACAAACACAGACCGAAGGTTAACGGGAGTCTAGGTGCGCGCTTCCGATGAAACGGTCTATTAGCCTGCGCCTGCAGACATTCGTCATAATGGTGGATTCACTGTATACGCGGCAGTCGCGATTTCAGTTTCAATGGGAAACATGCGTTCAGCAGGAAAAACGTGAGCCGTTTTATTGGCGGAGACGGTGATCGTGCATCCATAATCCTGCAACTTCCACGGGCATGACTCTTTGCGCAGTCGCAGCTGAACATAAAATATTGTATCTTGTTGTGAACAGCAGCTGCAGCCACTGCGCGTAAATCCACCATAACGCTTATTTTACACCTGTGTAGCTTTTGTTTTGTGAAATGGTAAAGATTATTCTCACCTAATTTGTCACGTTTATTTTATTAGTTTATATAAAGGGAACAAAACATCTGTTTGTTACGTTTATTTACCATAATGATTTTATTACGTTTAATAAATGTAGCAGAGAATACAATACTGTGTTTGCTGTGTTTTCGTGTTCACTGTTCCTGTATTACCTTGTTTGTTTTGCTTTGTCTTATTGAAGTGTTGATTGCATTTGGATGGTTTCTCTAAAATGTAACACATAGTATTGTATATTATTGTATTTTTTATCTGTTTTCTGTTTATGTTGCTGCTTTTAAACAATACAGAATTGTAAGAACCGCTATATAAATTAAATTTACGTTCATAAGTGAAATGATGAATGTCCTGCATGCTGGCAGTTGTATTAAAGTTCTTCAGAATGAAAGCTTAACAATAAAAATGAAACAGTTAAATGATGTCTTTGTGTTTCAATTAAACATGTTATTTAATATGAACTGTTGCTCAGACAAATTTTAGACACTAACTCTACAGATACTTTTAAGGCTATAAACAATGAAAGTCATAAGATATTTTTTATCCTCACAATTTCCCAACAATTGTTTTTATTATAATTATTAACAAAATTATTTTTATTGTAGTGCCAAAAAAACCCATATTGTAAATGTATCATGTAGTGATAATTGAAATCTTCTAATTCACTGAAATTTGTCACTGCATTTTTTATGTAAAGTTTAAGCAACCACAACTGCCAGTCTCTAAACCTTGAATTTATCAAAATATTTTATATTGTAGGCTTACTGATAATAAAAGGGATAAATAATGTGAGTCTTAATAACATTTTCTTTTGTCTGCTTCACTTATAGGTCAGAACCAGCTCGTTGCTGGTTGCATCTGATCGAAGGCATCGACAATCCAATGAAGCTTTGCAATCATTAAAAAATAAAAAAAATACATGCATGAACAATTGTCAATATTATTCATTTTAATTCATTATGTTGATGTAAGTACATCAAAAGTTACAACATTTGATTTAAAATGTTAAAGTAAATGCTGAAATTTACATAAAGAATAATAACTGCTGTAGAGGTATTGTTCATTAATATTACATGTTAGCTCGTGCATGAACTATTTTTAGGAAATGCAACCTTATTGTAAAGTGTTACCCAAAACATCTGCTTTTATAAAACTGTCTGGGTTGGCTTTGGTAATCTCTCTAGCCAGAATGTGCACATAATCTTTATATACATTTACAATCACATATACTTCACACCTCTTTGGTCAATTACCTCCATCAGTCAAGTTTTGCCATTTAACACCAACACTAACCAGAATAAACCAGTAGGACATTCATGCTAGAAATGTTTTCTGTAATATTTTATACACAATCATCAACCCAAGAAACATTACCCTTTTATCCACTTTAAAAAAGTAAACATTTCCCTAAAATGATTCATATTTAAATGCGTCCGTGGATGTTAACTCAGAATAATCCAACACAGTTTATTTTGAGCAGTCTGTAGTTTACTTTTTAACTCGTTTTGTAGAGCCACTTTACCAAAAAGTTGCTGTATAATCATAATGTGCTTGCACTAAAGCACCCGCTAACATTTTTAAGGTTTGTTCACCTAAGTAAGCAGCCTGTCTTGCAATTTTTTTTATTTGATTACATACCTTAGAATAAACTACAACAGCCATGCTATTTCCTGTCAATTTATTATCCAAAGTACATCCCAAATATGTCACTTCTTGTTCAAAAGTAATAATCAAATCTCCAACTCTTATTACATTTTCTCAATTTAGCCGCAGAACCAAATAAAATAGCTTCAGTTTTCACTAAATGTAAAAACAGCTTATTATGAATAAACCATATGGATACTTCCGCAACCCTCTACTTAACGCACTTTCCACTTTTTCTTTCCTCTCATCAGTAATGACTGTTTTTGCATCATCAGCACATAACAAACGGTGGTTAGGACAGGCCATTTTTAGATCATTAATGTACATTAAAAAAGTAAGGGTCCCAATTCACTCCCATGAGATGGGCAAATAATCTGAAAACACTCCATTTTAATCTACCATTTGACACCTGTTTGAAAGATATGATTTAATCCATTAACATGCTAGAGAACAGTGTTTCCAGACCCAGTCCTACGTGGCACCCCTGACAGAATGTTCATTAGAGAGACATTTCAAACATTCGGAGGGAAGCTGATCAGTTAAATCAGGTGTTTCATATTGGGAGAGATCTAAAACATTCTGTCAGGGGTGCCACGTAGGACTGGTTTGGGAAAACACTGCTCTAGAATCAAAACCCATAGCATTAATTTTTGCAATATAGCAATATTATTATGGTCAACTGTGTCAAAAGCCTTTTGTAAATCTAACAACACCATAACTTCATATAGTCTGTTAAATACAAAATTGTTTTCTCAGTGGAATGCATCTTCCTAAAACCCGACTGAAATTCTTATCAAATATTACATTTAGAAATATAATCTTCAATGTGGTCAAATATAATCTTTTCAAGCACTTTACATAAGGTAGATAAAATTGACACAGGCCTATAATTGTTACACTCTAACCCAGCGGTTCTTAATCCTGGTCCTCGCGTGTCTCTCTGTTGTTTAACACACCTGATTTAAATCACCAGCTCATTAGAAGAGAGCTCAATGAATGAACCGCGTTCCGTTTGACGTGCTCCCTGAATAGTGTTCATTGCTCTCTACTCCCTGCACACAAGAAATCGGCTGAAGTTAGTTTAAGAACACGGATTTGCGCAACGACTGCATGCAGCGTCCTCACACACACAAAGCCTACTACAGAAGTTTGAAGGGTTATTTAACCGTAATCTTGAGATTCGCGTAGTCATGCTTCGTGCCCTTTGGTTTGAACATATATGCCCATTTCGGACTGAAATTATGCCAGAATATCTAGTGATGTTTACTTCGCAGGGCTCTTACGGGCGTATTGAACAAACCTCCTAAACGGTAGGAGAAGCATACAAAATATGTCGCGAGGACCAGGGTTAAGAACCGCTGCTATAACCTACTACCTTTCTTTAAAAGAGGAACAACTTTTGCTTGTATTAATTCATCAGGTACCTTAGCTTGGCTAATTGAGACATTTAAAATATGAGTAACAACAGGGGTTATAAAATTAAAATCTCTTCGAGACTAAAAAGTAATTCAAGTAATTTTGTTCAGGAGGACCATAGCAAATACCAACTAAAATCGGTTTACACTTTGGTAATAAAACATCCAAAAATTATCTGTAAATTTACAATAAAGTACTGGCAGCAGTGGTTCCAGCCATTTACTGTAATTTTACATGTTTGTAACCGTTTTTTCATTTTACAGTTGTGCTGTAATTCCACAGTAAAGTACTGGCAGCGATTTACCGTAATTGTACAGTTTTCTGTTTTACGGCTGCATTGTTATTTCACAGTAATGGCTATGTTATTTTATATTTACTCTACTACCCAGATATCAAATAAATACCTTATTTCTCCCAGAAATGGGCCATAGTGCCACCACAACTATCTTACTCACCCACAAATGGCCCAATATGAAATATTGTATATAATATAGTGTCAAACAATAAACTAAAAGCAACACACACTGTAAATAGTCACACAATACAAAAATTGTGTTAAAATACAGAATTACAGAATTTTCATTTTTGGCCGGAAATAATTAAGATTTTAAGACACACGATCCAAACCAACAGTCTCAGGGCGGAAAGGGCGGGGCAACAGCACCACGCGTTTCAGGACACATACTGTGTCCTAATTTGGGGGCTGCAACCTTCTAAGGTCGCAGACTTAAAAACGAGGACTTCTTCTATAAAGCACACAGCCTCAAAAGTCCAAGAACCAAACTGAAATGAGACGGTCTAGCCTCGCATAGGATTCCTAATTGCTCATGTTGCATGGTGACAGCAGCAGGACACAGCAGAGACGTTTCTGACTTAAACAAATTTAAAAAAGTATTTTTTATTTTAGAGAATATGAAACGTTTATGTAGATTAAAACAACACAACAGTATATTAAATTAACCAACCTTATAAATTTAAAACACAATAATGCACCAATAATGTTAATAAACAACATCATATATAATATTAAATCACTGAAATGGACCGTTTTTGTGAATTACATACTTTTATTTAACAAAAGTTTTTAAATTATTTTTTAAAAATGTCAAGCCGTTACAGGCGCGCAATGAATCTCGGGATAGCCAAAGCTTTGAAGGATACATTCGTTCTATCCTTAAAAACCTGCGGAAATAAGGTCGCATTTTGGGGCTGAATTTGATCTTTTTGTAGCTTATGCTTTTATTTTCGCATAGATTTTGGTGACTTATATACAATATCTAAAAACGCTAGAAAATGCATAACCAAAATTTGTTCTAGTTATTTTTTGCATAGTGCTTTCTATTTGACTAGATATAATACTTACTTAGTGTTCATGATATCTACATGATCAATATCAATGTTAATTTTGAAACAGACACTTAGGGACAAAGAGACTTTCAATGTCAAATACAGTTACATTTATTAATTTGGCAGACGCTTTATCCAAAGCGACTTAAAAGTAGGAGAGCATATAAACATTTTGTCAACACGCTAAACAGCACTGTTAGTTTACAAGGCCATGCTACCAGCAGGATTAAAGCTGGAGTAAGACAGACAGACAGACAGACAGACATAGTTATTGGACAGTCAAATAAATGCAGAACAGGTATATTTTTAGCAGTTTTTTTAACTTGTGAAGGATGCTGCAGTTCGGATGGAGGCTGGTAGTTAATTCTGGAGGGGAACCGAATAAGTAAAGGTTTTTGCAAGCGATTTGGTGCCTCGCTGTGATGGAACCACCAGGCATCGATAATTTTCAGACCGAAGATGATGGGAGGGGACGTAGACCTGGAGCACTGAGTTAAGTTAAATGGGCGAATTTGCCGTTATCATTCTGAAGGCCAGTGTCAGAGTTTTGAACTTAATGCAGGTGGCCACTGGCAGCCTGTGAAGTGAAATCAGGAGGGGTGTTACATGGGTTCTTTTAGGCTGATTGAAAACTAGACGTGCAGCTGCATTCAGGATAATTTGCAAGGGCTTGACTGCATTTGTTGGAAGGGAGGCCAGAAGAGAATTGCATTAGTCCAGTCTTGATATGACCAGAGCTTGGACTAGTAGCTGAGAGGCATGCTTCGACATGAACGGCATGATTTTCCTGTTGTTCTAGAGCACATACCTGCTAGTTCGAGAGGTTGCTGCGATGTGGGAGGTGAATTTCAGCTGGTCGTCGAACATCCCCCCCAGGTTCCTTGCAGACTTGGTAGGTGTTATAGTTGAGGATCTGACCTGAATGGTAAGGTGGTGTTCAGCCAATCCTAAAAACATCCTCAGCTCTCGCCGAGTGGGTGGCACAGGAAATTCTTCTCCCACCTGCTTACCCAAATAAGTCTCTGTGGCTCTAACAAATTCACATTTGGCCCAATTTAGGGTCAGAGAAGCATCTGAAAGGCATTTGAAAACTGTAGTTAACTGTCACGTGTGGGGTGAGCAAGAAGAGAACCTAGATGCAGGCAGAAATTAAGGGGTTAACAAACAAGGATTTATTTATACAAAACAAGAACCCACAAGGGGGTAAAACAATAATGACAGGGGAAAAATACGACAGTCAAAGAGGAACGTAAACTAACTAGCACTGGACAAAACTAACACTAGACTAGGCTTGTATAACTCACAGGCAGGAACAAGACGCACCGTCATATGATGCATAGCGCAAAACGAAAAAATCAAACAGAAGGAACGAGCACAGGACACAAGACACAAGGGCATAATATAGGGGAAACTTACAAAGGGTAATTAGCAAGGTCAGGTGAGGGGAATCAACACTGAGAGAGAGTGTGGCATTCAACAAGGCCCAAAATCCTCTCTCTCTACAAGAAACAAGGGATCCTGCCCTGGTTCTGCTACAAGACCAAGAAATATAAGACATGAATAGGCAGAACCCAGACAGAACCCCCGCCTTAAGGAGCAGCAACCTGATGCTCCTCAAGGCACAAACAAGACAAGACAGACTGTGACACGAGCAAAAACAGGGGAACAAGATAAAACAATACCCATAAAACATTGGGGGGATAGCAAGAGTCCGAGGGGGAGAACGCAAGAGTCCGAGGGGGGAACACAAGAGTCCAATGGGGAGGGAGTTTTAGTCTTTATTACAACACGAATTCCCGGATAAATTGGGAAATATAGAAGAATTTCAAATCTCATGAGCCAGTATTTTATTCACAATAGAAAATAGATAACATAGCAAATGTTTAAACTGATAAATTTTACACTTTTATCTACTAAATTAGCTCATAAATGTAATGCCTGCTACAGGTCTCAAAAAAGTTGGCACGGGGGCAACAAATGGCTAAAAAGGCAAGCAGTTTTGAAAAGATTCAGCTGGGAGAACATCTAGTGACTAATTAAGTTAATTGGTATCAGTTCTGTATCATCAGCTTGCATGTTTCGGAAGGCTCTGTGAATGCTGAAAGGTATATAAAGGTTTTAGAGCAACATATGCTTCCCTCCAAACGAGGTCTATTTCAGGGAAGGCCTTGTATACTTTAGCAGGACAATGCAAAACCACATACTGCAGCTATTACAACAGCACAGCTTTTTCCTAGAAGAGTCCGAGTACTGATGTGGCCTGCCTGGAGTCCAGATCTTTCACCTTTAGAGAACATTTGGCGCATCATTAAAATAAAAAATGCGTCAAAGACGGCCACAAACTCTTCAGCAGCTGGAAACCTATATAAGGCAAGAATGGGACCAAATTCCAACACCAAAACTCCAGCAACTCATAGCCTCAATGCCCAGACGTCTTCAAACTGTTTTGAAAAGAAAAGGAGATGGTACACCATGGTAAACATGCCCCTGTCCCAACTATTATGAGACCTGTAGCAGGAATCAAATTTGAAATGAGTTCATTTTGTGCATAAAATTGTAACATTACTAAGTTTAAACATTTGCTATGTTATCTATGTTCTATTGTGAATAAAATACTGGCTCATGTGATTTGAAAGTCTGTTAGTTTTCATTTTATTCAAATTTAAAAAACGTCCCATCTTTTTACACTTTTACTATTAAGTATCTGTATGTATTTAGTATTTTTTTTATTTTGAAAGTCTATATCCTGGACTAAATCACTCGACGATAAGGGAAAAACAATATCTAAAAGGGATGTGACAAGTAGCAGAAGCAAGGTAAAAAAGGTATTCTATTTTTTAATGTGACATTTTTGTGACCTTTGACAAAATGTATTTGAACAAGTTGAAGAAATGCCGTACAGGAATAGTAAATGCAACAAATATCCTGCTGGTTCTTTCCTGACCTTGATCTTTGTGTAACAATTTAACAGCAAACATAAAACCGAATATCATGTGCTCAGCTTAAATTAGTGCTGATGTGATCTAGCGTGACTTTATTTTGAATATAATTTCCACTGCATGACACTGAATACCAAAGGATACTTAATGTAATAACAGTATTTGCTAAGATGTGAAGTATCAGCTGATATCAAGATTTATTTTATTAACTTTCAGTCGGAAGGGAAAATTAGAGAGCATGCGGAATGGGATTCCTTGAGCATCTCTTTATCTCAGTATACTGTACAGCATGCCTTGAAATAAAGGGATTGTAGGCCTTAATAATTCCAAAATGATTCGTGCAACATGTTATATCTCTCTCTCATTTACAAAAATAACTGTGACCGATTATCAACCAAGACACCTCATGCAATTGATCATCAGCCAAATGTTTGAATGAAAAATTGTGGTTTGACTTTTTGTACTATTGTTAAGAATTCATGAACACTTGTTTTAACTTTGGATAAAAGTGTCTGCTAAATGACTAAATGTAAACTCCAAAAACAAATCTGGTGGTTCTTGATGGTTTATTCTGCTTTGTGTGACCAGAACTATTAACAACATTACTTGAAAAGAAGTCATATGGATGCTCATCTCTTTAATATGCATTAGATGGCAGCAAAACACGATTGCAGACTTGCAGATGGTCAACAAAAACAGAAAGTAAAAATGACATAATCTTTCATTATATCCAAATAAGGCCTTAACATTTACATCTATTTATTTAGCAGACGCTAATGAAACGGAATGTTTGAGCTCACAATAAGATCGATAACATCTTCTGTATTTTCTACTTTGTTCAACATAAGATGATTTCTCTTTAAGGGCAAAAGTTGCACCCTATTTCTGCATCAAAGCAACTGTGTATTTTCTGTTATAAATACTGTCACAGTAAAACTAATTTACAAATAACCTTTTCATTATGCGTCACATCTACAGATATGTTTTTTTAACAAAAACAAAAACATGCTTCCACGATTGATTCTCAGCAATAGATAATACAGCTAACCTGAAGACATTTGTTATGCTATTACTTCAAAGTGTGCCGGGGAACTAAATGACAAATGCTCAAAGTTGCTTTGGTGTTCTGAGCAGTTGCTTAACTAAATAAGGAACAAGTCAATTTCAGAAGGGAAGCATTAAAAGACACTGCTCATGACACTTCTAATGATAATGTGTAAATGATATTCATAGATCTGACCTGGTGAGTTTAAAGATGGACTTAGAAAGTTGGGAATCACAACAGCAGTGTTCAGTGCGCCAAACATACAAGTGAGAGGAAATTAGCAGTTATATATTACTATTGTATAGTCATATTTGCAATATACAGTTATATTATATTACAAAAAACAGTTCCTTTGTGTCAGATTTTGACAGCATTTCACGAGTTTCATGTTTGACAATGTATGCTTGGAATACTAATTGTAAATACCATAGTTAAGGTTTGTGTAGTAAAATATGGTCAACATCCAAAAGGGCTTTTACTGAGCTTTCAACATATCACAAGTTAACACATGCACATTTCAGTCAGAAAAGGTGCACACGGGAATTGATAAGAGGAATTGAAATTTTAATTTGATATCAAGTAACCAATTCCTAACTTTAAGGATCTGATTCCAGAATTGAAATTGATGTGTTAACCCTACATGACACTTCAGTACACCTGTTCAAGTATGCTATAAATACAATTTAGACAAAGAGACATAAGAGTAAACATTATGGTGAAAACGTGTTTCTCATAAAAGCAGAAATAACACTTTAGGATTTATTATTAGAGGTTTAGAAAGAGGAACTGTAGCTCACTCTAATAAGTCTTGTATTTTGTTTTCTTCTATCGAAAACAATCAGATTGTGTAGATTCTTCCTATCAGACATTTCAGTCCTCGTCTAACAATGAAATATTGTTATGCCCTAGAAAGTAATTGATTGTCTTTAGTTATGTTTGAAATTTATTATGGATTTATTTAGACAAAATAACATTTCTAACGTTAAATCGTTAAAATAGCAAATTCTTGTTATGACAAAGTTCCCCCATATCCGTGGTTTTAGGAAGTGAGCATTTATTGCGGTTTATTCAAAGCTCTATAAGAAGGTGCTTACAGAAATATGCAAAACACAAATGACAAGATTCTGTACGTTCCTTCTTGTCGATAACATTTCAACGTTGAAGATGCTTCGAAACATCTTTTTTGTCACCTTGATCATGTACACAGGTAAGAAAATACAGTCCAGATCTCCAATAAATAATTATTTGGCATTTTATAACACTGATTAACCAAGTGATACTAGATATGATGAAAGCCTTCAAGTAAGATGAAACAAACACTTTTACTTGATTTCATTTTCACAGTCGGTGCGGATGACTTGGGACTGCAGGATGTGAAATGGGATGCAAGGCCTGTAAGTCTCTGTTCAGCTCACTTTACTAAATAATGATATAAATGAAAAGCATTCAAACACTTAAAATCTGTACTTCATGTGTGTTGTCAGGAGGAGAACTTTAATGTTTGCGATGTCTGTAAATGGATTGTGGAGACAGTGAAAAAAGAAATCACTCCTCAGTCTTCTCAGGTAGGCTTCAAACCAAGTTATGTCACTCTCACTTTTACTTGTAAATGTTTTACATTTATGTATTATACTATATAAATACATTTTCCTATTCTATAGGCAGAAATAAAGGCACTTTTGCATGCGGTCTGCAGTGCAGTTCCCTTTCCTCCTCCATTTTCATCCGTCTGCAACTTTATAGTTGATAAATATGTGGACATTTTGGCCAGAGTGATTTCCAAGGCTGACCCACCAACTGTATGTGCTGAAATTAAACTCTGCTAGGTACCACAGCTTCTCCGCCTGTCCAAATGTCAACATCTCTGTCTTTCATTACATGTCAATAAATACAGAAGTGTTATTTTGAAAGCGTAAACAAAATAATGATGTATAATTTTACTCATAGGTCAAATTCACGCACGAAGAAGTTCTTCTCTGTATCAAAAAGAAAGCCAAATAAAAGATATGCATTCACCATCAATTGTCTGTTTGCTTTCAAGTCTAAATCAATGAACCTACATTTATGGTCAAGAGCCATTATTGCGTCTATGGCAAAAAACGAAACCAACTTAAACGTATCAGACCCATTCGTCAGTGAGGTATTGTAGGTTAAAGGTTGTTTATTTTCATTTGAATGATAAGAAAAAGTCACAAAATGGTGGTCCGTAATGTTTGCTCTTAAACGATCAGAAAACAAGAGCTTGAATGGACATGACGACCAGGTAAACCTGCGACAATCTCAGAGTCAGCGAGCGCCATCTGTTGGGTTTTATTGGTATTGAATTCAATATACTTCAATAAAATACCGTTACGTAGGTTCGTTTTCATTTTAATTCAGATATAGTTTCTGTTCCCATTTTTTATAACGACAATATAAACAAAATCTCAAGTCTCAAGAAGCCCCCTGTCTGCAGACCGCAGATGGAGGCGTGGCAACCTTGGGAGGGGCTAATTGTGTTACTCCCGCCCACATGTCGTTTCTATTGGTTGGATGTCTCATATCTTTCCACGCACCCGCGTGTCCTCCTCTCCAGCAGGCGGCGCTGCTGCACTGTGGTGGCGGTGTAAAGCACAAGTACAGGGAACACGAAGAAAGGCACCAAACGACAATGGTGAGCCAGCATATTTGACTGTTTTCCTGTTTTTAGTCGTTTTTAATCGTTTTTAATCATTGATATACATGTATTTTTCTTGTGGAAATGTATTAACGGAATGTTAATTATAGTACATTATATTGACTGTTTAATAGCATTGTCGGAAGATTAGCTTTAAGTGTTAGCTTATAATCGATGTTGGTCAATAACGACATAAATAATATTCGTTATGTTTATATATTTCACGTGACTTCTTGGCCCAGATGTTACTGCCAGCTAGAACTTAAGTGAACCTCCATGCTAAAATAACCTATATTAAAGTCTTTACGCCTATGCCTTTGTGGCGGCTTGCTATTAACCATGTTTACTGCCACTCGTTCACTACATGACTTGGTTAAACTGTGATTCTTGTGGATACCGTCGTTTTACTATACTTTACCAAAACGGGGTAATTGCTAAATATCATATTTTTTGGGGGGATAATGCGAAATACAATATCAGCTCAATTTATCAATAGCTCACGTGATCGTTTCTTATGAATGTCTTGTGAATTCAGGGAAACGCTCAGTGTACAGTGGACGACAGACAGCAGATTAAAAATCCGTTTCGTTGAATCTGTTTCACAGGGTCAAAGTCAGAGTGGAGGTCAGGGGCCAGGTGGAGGAAAGAAAGATGACAAGGTGAGTATCAGAAATACACACACTGCTTGCTGTTCAGTGGTCAAATCATGAAAAGAGTTTGTGAACATTCATCTAGGTCATCACACGGCCTTCTGCTATTATAAAATGTGTCTAGTCTAGATCAACTCTATTGAAAAGTCTGACTGCAAATACAGCATTTATATTTGCTTAATATTTTGTTTTTAGGATAAGAAGAAGAAATATGAACCCCCTATTCCCACCAGAGTTGGGAAAAGGAAGAAGAAAGTAAAGGGGCCAGATGCTGCTAGCAAACTCCCGCTGGGTAATATGAAAGTCTTTACACATTTACTAGGTTCTTGTAGCTGTCACGTGTAGTAATTCCTAAAATGTCCAATGAAACATCATGTATCTCTTGTCAGTTACGCCACACACACAATGCCGCCTGAAACTCCTGAAACAGGAGAGAATTAAAGACTATCTGTTGATGGAGGAGGAGTTCATCAGGAATCAGGAGCAGATGAAACCTTTGGAGGAGAAACAAGAGGTGGAGAGAACTAAACAAATCGTTTTTTCTAATCAGAAAAGCAAAAATTTGCACCACATAGCTATTTATTCAAAATACATGAAAAGATATCCAGGATCTCTCAAATTTGTTCCAACATATATTTTTACTTGAATAATTAATGGCATGTATTATAAGTAAATGTGTAGTTCTGGAAACTGAGAGAACTATGTTTTGTTATACAGGAAGAGAGATCTAAAGTAGATGACCTGAGGGGGACGCCCATGTCTGTGGGAACTCTGGAGGAGATTATTGATGATAATCATGCCATTGTGTCGACCTCAGTGGGTTCTGAACATTATGTCAGTATTCTCTCATTTGTGGACAAGGATCTTCTGGAGCCTGGCTGTTCAGTGTTGCTTAACCACAAGGTCAGTTGGGATGGCATTATTCTATATACAAAGCTATGATTAGTTGATTAGGGGATTTAATATTGTAATAGGAGTAATGCAAATATGAGAAAAAATAATGGAAGATGTTGATTTCAGGTTCATGCTGTGATCGGGGTGCTGATGGATGACACCGATCCGCTAGTGACAGTGATGAAAGTAGAAAAAGCCCCACAGGAGACGTATGCAGACATCGGAGGACTGGACAACCAGATTCAAGAGATCAAGGTACCCCTCATCAAGCAGCCACAGATACTCAGTTTTTTTGTGATTTAGCATATTATATAGGATTGAATATTTAACAGAGTGATGCAGGATGAGTCTGGATTTTGTGAAAAATTACCTTTAAAACGTAAACATTGTAGAACATTTAGAGCTGTGCACATAAAATCAGTAGGGCGTTGTTTAATTATTGTTCTTAAACTGTTTTGACATAACTTTCTTTTACAGGAGTCTGTGGAGCTTCCGCTGACACATCCAGAGTATTATGAAGAAATGGGAATAAAGCCCCCAAAAGGGGTGATTCTCTATGGCGCACCTGGGACAGGTCTGTCTAAAGGCTCTCAAAATCACATCCATACCAATTGTTTTTAGCGCACGTTCCATGCTTCTGTGACAAGTCATTATTGCTCCTGTATGACATATCGCTTATTGCTACCTGAAATCTCTGAGAGTCGCTTTGGATGAAAGCGTCTGCTAAATGACTAAATGTAAATGTCACTGGTGTGCAGGTAAGACCCTTCTGGCTAAGGCGGTGGCTAACCAGACCTCCGCTACCTTCCTGAGGGTCGTGGGCTCAGAGCTTATTCAGAAGTATCTAGGTGATGGTCCCAAACTGGTGCGAGAACTCTTCAGAGTTGCCGAGGAACACGCACCATCCATCGTCTTCATTGATGAGATCGATGCTATTGGGACAAAGAGGTAGATTTGACTTTTTAAAGTTTGTGGTTTGTCATTTTACAGTAGAGGAACATAGCAACTTGCTGCATTATTATTGAATTAAAAGAATACGCATGCACTGGTGTGTGCATGTGTTATTTTATCCAGGCTTTAAATGTGACTCATGTAGTTGTATTATAAACATGGATGAGCACAGGTGTTGATGAATTATAAGCAGAGCCGAGCCTTCCTATACACAAGTTGCGCAGGGCCCCTGCACCACCAGGGGGCCCCATTAAGTACCAAATCAAAAACACTATAATGTAAACCGGACGCGATTAAACTTCCTGCCTTCGGAGTGTTCTTTTACAAACTTTACAGGAATCATTTGGAAATTTCCCTTTTAATTTAATTACCGTTACGTGATGACATGCGCAAAATGTGATAATGCATCTTTACATATGGCCATGGCTTGGCTTCAAGACGAAGCTATCAAAACGGCAACAACATGACGCAAAAGAGCAAGGCATGCATTTTTGTTCTATGTCAAAGTCTTATTTAGTTTTGCCAGAAGTTTTCACAAAAGGTTTGCTCAGGGCCCCCAGACGTCTAGGATCGGCACCGATTATAAGATTCTGTGTGATGAGACTTGTTGCTCTGCAGGTACGAATCTAATTCAGGTGGGGAGCGGGAGATCCAGAGAACCATGTTGGAGCTGCTGAACCAGTTGGATGGATTCGACTCTCGTGGAGACGTCAAAGTCATCATGGCGACTAATAGGATAGAGACCCTCGATCCAGCCCTCATTAGACCAGGTAAATAAATATGCTTACAATGGGCCTCATTCATGAAACACAAGCAGAACACATTTTGTGAAAATCGTCTGTGAAGTTGTTCTGACATACATTTTCTGATTCATGAAATTGTTCGTATTTTCAAAATGATAGTTGGTACGAAAGAAATTTACACCTGCTCCCTACCACGTGTAAATGGTGCACAAAACATTCAAACGTGTTTTCTTTTAGACAAACTGATGACACTGTGTTTTGATGCCCTACGTATGATATTTCATGAGCTCTTTTGTCCTGTCTTTCTTTCGTCTTTTTACTCTTTAACTTTGGGTAAAACGGAGAGCACGTCACTGTCCCTTTTTACACGGCCAATTACAGTGGAGGAGAGGCGGGACAAACACTACATTAACCAACCATCACACTTGCACAACAATGGAGAAGTTAATATTGCTGGTTACTGCATTTTTATATTCAGTAATATCCTTCAGAATAAGATACTGGTAGCATCTTACTGCCGTGGATATTACAAATCATAGCAACAAATGCATCTCCGGAGAGGGACTGTGTTTTTAGAAACTGATCGTTTTCAGAAAAGCATCAGGGATTATTTTAGCTGGCTAAAACGCTTTGGCTAAATCATTCATTTATTGTTAGACATATAGCCTATTAGTCTCTTATGCATTTATGCAATATAACGTGTCAAAACTCAGAATGGAGTCTAGAAGATTCCAAAGTAATTCCTAGATACATAATTTGTGTAGCTGTAATTCATAGGCGGAAATGATGCTACTCGTGAATCAGTGTGCATGTTCGCCCTATTTTTGAATAATTGAAATTCATTAACTTTCACACATTTAACCATCAAATCGGACCTTTACGAAGTATTTGTGAATCTGGAGGAGAGTTTTCGGAAAGGTCTGTTTTATCACTCATATATTTACCGATGTTTCATGAATGAGACCCAGTGTTTATATCTGATAATGTGCTGCACAGTGTCCAATGCAGATTGTCTATTTCTTATAATGATTCAATTGATTAAAGGTTAAAGTGCAATGATTTGAAGGCATAGCACACATGAGATGAGTAAAGTATGTTGCGTAAATCTTTACAGGCAGAATTGATCGTAAGATAGAGTTCCCACTGCCAGACGAAAAGACCAAGCGCAGAATCTTCCAGATCCACACCAGCAGGATGACGGTGGCCGATGACGTAACCTTGGATGACCTCATCCTAGCGAAAGAGGACCTGTCTGGAGCTGACATTAAGGTTGTGTGCTTTTTATAGCTGTGATAGATGACGCACCTTAAGAAGTAAAATTAGGTAGACTGAGACTATGAATGCAGGGCGCGTTAAATGCGTTACTCATCTGGCTAATGTTTTCTTTCAGGCTATTTGCACCGAGGCAGGTCTGATGGCTCTGAGGGAACGACGCATGAAAGTCACAAATGAAGACTTTAAGAAGTCCAAGGAGAACGTTCTCTACAAGAAGCAGGAGGGGACGCCAGAAGGCCTCTACCTTTAACCTGTCACTAGTCAAGTTCCGCTCTTCATCATTTGTTTTGTTTATATTAACACTTTCTCCTGATGTTACAGTCTGGTCATTTGTGCTTGATGGCGATTAAACGTTTCTTAAATGCGTCTTTGTTGAACTCACATTTATTCTGCTGATCTGAATAGATCGAATGAAAACCTGTTCAGATCAAATGTTTTTATTCCCCAAAATCAAAAGAAAATAAGAACTATTTCATTTTAGGGAGAGATGAGAATAAATTTTCACCCAAATCATATAGGTGTTTTAAATTTACTACTATTCATGTGTTCTCATTACTGTTATAAAATAACTGTATATTTCAGCATAAATGAGGAATTTATAACAAAAAATACAATATATTGTTTACTTTAGATCTTCTCCGAGGGATGGGGGATTGCTTAATTGTCATTAACAATTTCAAGTTTTAGCATAAATGTTTCACCTTTTGATTTGTCGAGTGAAATGTGAGCCAGATGTTTTTTTTGATGGTTTCACATCTGTAAACATTACTCAAACATTTTGACTGTTAAAATGTTTTCATGTCATTATGTATTTTCAGTGTAAAGTAATATTAAATATAAAGTTCATTATGGTCAAGAGCACTTCAACACAGCCTTCAGCTCAATGATGTGGTATATCATTTAGGAAATCACACTTTTTTCGTTTTTGAAGTTTTATAATAGTTTCATAGTTGGACATTCAAAACACTTAGGTCTTCAATATCACCAAGTTTGGTCTCCACCTTATATATCAAATATGCCATAGTGTAGCGGCTACTATTACATAATTTAAAAAAGAAAATAAAACAAAGATGCGAGTGCGTACGGGGTTGGATTTGGACACAAATACAAGAGGTGATGAGATGCAACGAATCATGGGAAAACAAACTTAACTGGTTATATCAGCACTGCAAAAGAAAAAAAAACACTCCACAGATCTCTCAATATTCACTTTGGTCTACATCAAGTCTTTGATGACTGTTGTGTACAGAAGTTCAGAAGCATACACTGAGAAACTGTGGGCAGACACATTCACAAATGACATACGACACAAAAATACAGAACTGAAAGAGTGAAACGGACCACCTTGAAAAAAAAAAGAGTTGAAATAACATTTCTCTGTAAAGAGGGCGTGAAATCTCGTCCGTGTTAAAGGCCGACACACAGTGCGTTCAAAACACACTTCAGAAATGGGATAAGACGTGAGTACGTGTGAAAAATCATCCATTTCTATGGCTCACAAACTATTATTCAGATAAATAGAGAAAAGTTGTTAGAAATTCAAACGTCCACTGGATTTCTCCTCCACGTCCAGGTGAAAACAAAGAACCAAGCTTTATTAAAACAGAAAACATAACAGCCCTACTTTGAGTGAGATTAGTTATGTGAATGCATGTTTTCAAACGTGTAGTGAATTATGTTTTAGTCATGTCAATCTAGAGTAACGCTACACAAACATAAGTCAACTTTTGCGTCGGCTCAATAACAAACAGAACCAGTTTTAAAAAGGGTGCTTAAATTGCTGCAATTTACTTATTAAATATCTTTCTCTCAAAAGCGCATCATTTCTCAGTCCTTTTACTTACGTCACTACAAGCATCGCGACAGCAAATTAAAAACGAAACGCAAACAAAAAGCAAAGAACATACTTTGCGAAGACAAATACAATCATGATTGCATTCCTTTATTTTCGACAAACCCAAATAATTCGCTGTTTTTAAGGACAAAAATCAAAAGGAAACCTCGGGTTTGTTTGTTTGTATTCAGCTGGGGCTGAACGTGTGTGTTGTTGTGTGTTTCTACATGTGAGGGAAAACAAGAGGGCGTGTTGTAGTGTCAAGTGAACTTCTATGTGGCCTGTTCTTCACTCATCTTCGTCCTCCTCCTCTTCCTCCCCGTCAGAAAGAGTGGGACAGGCGGCGAGTTGCCGATAACCGTCCAGCCACTTCTCCACCATCTGAGTGACGAGCGGGTGGTTCCGCCTCCTAGAGCTCTTCTGCATGGCGACCAAAACCCCGCCCTCCGTCACGCAACAGTCCATCCACTGCCTCAACATCCGCTCCTGTTGTTCCTCCGTTCCCATCTGACGGACACACACAAAGAGTTGACAAATAGTGTATCGTATCATAATCTAAAAATAACTGACACGCAACACAGAAATCCCAGAATGCGTGGCTATGAGCCGGTGAACGGGGATGAGATGGCGATCTAAATACACGTTATGTCTCTCACCTCTTGTGCTGACAGAAAGTGGATATGCAACAGCTTTCGCTCGCTGTCAACCAACGGCAGGAAAGTGACCGTGACATCATCATCCGTGTTCAGGTTGGCGCCTGCGCCTCGATTATCGTAGCCGTCGTTCTCCATGGCAACCAGGGCAGAAAAATGGCCGCGTGTGTAACCGAGGGCGATGGGGCTCTTCCAGCAGAAGCTTTGCTCCCACAGCAGAGGCAGGTATACACCTAGAATCAAGGAGAATAACGTTTCAACTCTCATGTCTGTTATTACAATAAAAATGAGATCTGTGACAGATATATAAATCTTGAAAATTCTGCCAAACGAAAGCGTTAGAAATGCATATTTCTTCATTCTAATGATCACAAATACTCCAAAAAGAAAAGTAAAACAGTCACATCTCTCACAAAAATGTAATATGGTAACCACGGAGACAAACAGTTACTATAGTTACCGTTATACTTATAAATATAAGCAGGCACCACTGTTATCGAGAAAAGAAACAAAATTATGGAACGTTTCTGAAATCTTACGCTGACATCCGATAATCCTTTTCTACCATCCCAAATCAGGGAATTTTTCATATGGGATGTAACTGTGATTAGGGTGTTTAAGTGGAACCAGTGGTTACCATGGGACATTTTGTAAGGGTGCACACCCACATTAAGTAATTGTAATAACTAATGTTATTCTAAATGTCATGACAACCAAACAAGAATGCTGTTCTAGCTGAATAAACTGTGATATGTGCAGACTAGCAGAGCAGCTCACCCTGGAACCGAGTGTATCCCAGAGTCTCTCCTCTGAAGCTCTTGTAATATTTCACACCGTACACTATGATGGGTCTGCGCAGGATGTGTGCCAACACAAACACGTGCGTCTGCTCCAAACTCGCACCAGGCTGCAGCCAGAAGAGATAAAGAAAACATACAAATGTTAATGTGAGCAAACTGCTACATTTTAGGATTATTTCATTCCAAGACCACAACATTTTACTTTTAGGTCCATGTAAATTGCGTTTTCCAACCTAGTGTACTTGACGAAAATATGTACTGGGGCTTGATTTAATCCATGAGGCATTGAGGGACGACTGGGAAAACACTAGTACACAACAGTGTATTAATTATTACAATATACTTCATTACATTACAATTTACTACAGTTTGTACACCATACAATTCAACACAGTATGAAGATTCATGAAAACAACTCATCCTCTTTGGGTGGGATGTGTGTGTGTAAGAGAGAGGGACTTTCAGTACGAGTCAACCGTACATGGGAACACTGTTTCTCCAAATGCATTAGCAGATGTACATGTAAGCAAACAGGTACCAGAGGGTGTGGTTTACTGAAAATACAGCAAAGCCTCATCTGTGACTATATCACAGTATTACAGACGCTATAAAATGGTTATCACAGATGTTGAGGACACAAATGTCTTATTAAATGCAAAATCATTAAATGGCATCTTCCCTTATAATTAATAGTCTCTGACACATGCATGCGTCCGCCATCTTGGAACAGTCAACATTTCACATCCTCGTCACTCACAGTAAAAATCTATCGTTTTCTTTATGCAGCCTCTGGATAAGGGCTGTCAAACCGTTAATCTCATCAAGAATAAAAGTTTGTGTTTCATAATATTTGTCTGTGTACTGTGCATATTAATGTTGTATTCATTAAAACATACACATATATGCATTGATTAAGAAAAATGTAAAATATAAAATTAATAAACACTAAATTATTGGTAAATCAAAATTTATACATAAACATTTCCTAAATATGTATACATGTAGGTAGATGTGTTTATAAAAACAGCATGAACGTGCACAGTACAGACATATATTATGTAAACACAAACTTTTATTCTGGATGCGATTAATCGTTTGACAGCCTTACTCTGGATGTAAACCAGAGTAAGAAAGTGTTTTTATATGCATTTCCTCAATATTAGAGGCTTCTAAACTATGGATAACTTTTAAGTGTTTGCTAACGCTTTTAGTTTGTAATAACATGATATTCATACATGCAAATAACTGCAGTTGCCAAGGAACCGTCAACTAGCCTTCCATTGTTCACAGACGGTTTTAACAGTTCCAATATGGAGGATAATTTGCGTATAGTAACTAATGATGTGAGGCTATGCATGTATTCATATGAGGATCTATGTATTGCTATAGCAACCACAACACTGCTAGAAAACAAAAATAAGGTCCTCTATGGGTGCCGTGTAGCGATGCCGGCAGTAGATCAGAACTGTATGCTTTTGAACTGGTTGTATACCTGACTTGCTAATGACAGTATGAAAGCCCAGTCCTCCTGCCACTGTTCCTCTCGTAGGGAGAAATGTAAGCCGAAGCTCTGGGAATACCAGGATTCCCACTCTTTCCAGCGTGTGTAGAACCTGTAGAAAACACAAACACGCCAGTTATATCACTTATGCCATCGTTAGATATCATTTCTCACATTTGAATGAGTCATAAAACCATTTAAGCTTTTGTTAAGATGTTGTAGCACGAGTCATCTAATATAGGCAGCTGGATCACTCGAATCACTGCAGATTAAAAAGACTTTAATGGCAGGAAATTGTTGACTCTTCTTTTTCTGTCTTACCAGTGAGAGCAGTCGTGTAAACTATCGTTGAGGCTTTTTCTCAGGACCGAGTCTTTGTCATAAATTCCCCACGTGGCCTGTAAAACAGAGTCCAGAAGACAATCTCCTGCGGTTCTGTTCCACAGAGCGTACAGGCGGCTATCCAGACGTGTGCCCAGCTCCAGAGACCAGTTAATGATGGGAGACTCCTCTTCCAGCTCTGTGGAGGACAACAACAGTTTGTCAAAGCTCTTCTCTGAACTTTCAGTGATATGTTTTACAGCTACTCTTGAAATGAAACCAGCTAGAGTATCTTCTATATCAACTGGTGGGTGGGGAGCCAAAGACAGACTGCAGGTCTGTTCTGATCGGATCATGGACAGCAGGAAAAACATCAGCGAATGCAAATACTAAAGTTATTTGGCATTAACAAAATAATAAAATAACAGACTTTGTAAAACATTTTCAAAACCCTTCCCATATTTTTGGTCACTAGTACCTTAATAAGACAAAATGAAGAACTGATTTGTTTCCTTTTCAGAAAAAATGTAAATGTCATTGCTTAAATTGCATACATTAATAGCTGTGAAACCCTGTTAACCCATTTAATACATTACATTGCCATATTACATTCAAAATGCTATATAATACAAATGTATAAATAAGAAACATTAATAAAAATAGAAAGAATAATTTCAAAGGTAAACAACTGACTTCAGCTTATGCATTTAGTTGATCTTAATAAGTTTTAGTTTCTTTCATTTTTTAATATTAAATAGTAATATATTTGTCCACTTAAAATACCGAGTCAACTGTTGTTTTATTTTGGCAGGTTGTCGGAAGACGTTCATTTCTTAGTATGTCTGTTTCTTAACTCAAACAATAAAAATGTTAGTGAAATAAACTCTCAGAGCAACTCTGGAGATGAAGTTCTTGTGTAGCAGACCAATTCATGAGCATCACGCGTGTAGCACGTTAAACTGTGCAGATCATTCACTCAGTGTCTAATAAAATTCAAGGATTTTTGTTATTTTTAAACAGCTTACACTTCCGGTACTGTTTTGATTCAAAACCTTTGTTGTAGCTCCTGCGATTGGTGGAACATTAAAATGCAAAGATTATGAGTTCGAGAGCACACATACTGATAAAAAAAACAAAGACTGAATGAAACACATTATGTCACTTTGGATAAAGAGTCAAAAATGTAAATGCAACTAGCAGAAACACACTGTTGTACTGTATGTTGTGGTTACCTTTCTGCACATCTCGGTCCAGGACCTCATCAAACAGCTTTTCTTGAACATTTGGGGAAAGGTCTTCAATATCTTAAGAGGAAAAAAGACTATGTTGAGGAGGCACATATAATGGTCATTACCCCATGCTCCTTTGAAACAGGAATGTATGCGATGTACATCACAGATTACTCTTACTCGCATGACCCACGACACTCATGAACCCGTTGTAACAGATGCTTTAAGAGTAAAAGAGAACCTGCTGGTAGTGTGAAGGTGACGAGGTCAGTGAAGAAGTTACAGGGAAATTCTCCTTTACGTCTGTGAAGAGCTGCGGCCACCTCCCTGCGGATCTGTTCTGTTAATTCGGGACACACCAGCGCCGGTATACACTTAGCTGTCTGCTGAGATACCTAAAGAGTGAAGAAAACACATTCACATTAAACACAGGACTGGGGATCTGTGTGTACCCGTGGTAAGATCAGTGTAAAACACAGCCGTGAAGTGCCTGTTACTTTAGCACGCGTGTCATAATTTAAAGGGACAGCTCACCCAAAAATGAAAATTCTGTCATCATTTACTCACCTTCAGATTGTTCCAAACCTTTAAAAATGTCTTTGTTCTGCTGAACACAAAGGAAGATATTTGGAAGAATGTCAGTAACCAAACAGATCTCGTCCCCCATTGACTGCCATAGAAGGGAAAATAAATACTATGGGAGTCAATTGGGGTTGAGATCTGTTTGGTTACTGACATTCTTCCAAATATCTTCCTTTGTGTTTAGCAGAACAAAGAAATGTTCTGGGACATCATCTACTACCATAGTAGGAAAAAAACATTGTTGATCAATTGAGATCATTTGAAGAATTTGAGAAAACAAACAGTTCTGGGGCACCTTTAACTACCATTTCATTTTTCCTACTATGGTAGTCAATGATGTTCCTGAACTGAAAATAGCTTCCATTCTTCTGAATATCTAACTCTGTATTTTATAAAGGTATGAAATGACATGAGATGACAAATGATGACAGAATTTGGGTGAACTATCGCTTTAGGCTCCCGTTGAAAGACCGGTTCACGTCTGACATGTAAAACTCTGACCTCGGTGAGCAGTACTGCCAGCATGTCCTGTCTTTGGAAGCGGATGGCAAGGTGCACCAGCGTGAAACCAGTGTCAAATGCAGACGGGCGGTTCAGAATCCGCACCTCGTCCGTGGTCAGCTGACGTGCAATGTCACCACCTGATGTCTTGTACGCCTCCACGGCGGACAGATCCCCCTCCACCACACCTAATAATGGAAAACATTTCAGTGGACCGATGCATACAAACACACATAAGCCTCACACATCAACTCACTATGGGTTTTCACCATTCTTTGATACTGCAGTATGCACTTCAGATTTAATGTATGAATTTCCAGATGTAACATGAATTCCCAAAAGACAGATGCAAGAGAGCAGAAAGCTAATAGAAAAACGCCCACAAGAGCAAATTTGTCGCTTTGCATGGGGCATCAAACCAAACACATGCAAATCCTCTTTCACTGATAGAGATCAAAATAAAGATTTGATATCAAACGATATAAAAAGAATCTCACAAAACGTCTCCAAAGATTTTGTGTGGTGCAAGTCATTAGACAATACATATTGTCATATACAAATTTGTATTAATGATATTTTGAAAAAAAACAGCAAATAAATTGTTTAAACAAAAGACAAATGTCCAGGTTATCAAACTTAATGCAAAGACATTTATACATTTTTAGTTGTGACTTAAGGGAATTGTTCAAAATTATTTCGTTATTTACACACCCTCATTTTAAACCTGTATGACTTAAATACTTCTGCAGAACACAACAGAAGATATTTTGAAGAATGTTGGTACCCAAACAACAATGAGCCTTCCACTGAATTGTCACAAAACCACGAGACATTTCTCAAAATATCTTCTTCTGTGTTCCACGGAAGAAAGAGTCATATAAAGCTTTTCAGGTAAGCACTGTATCTACTAAAGTAATGTGGTTTGTTTCTCACCAGCGCACGCGTTTAGAAACAGCCAATCGCTTCTGCGCATCCGGTTCCTGATCTGTTTAAGCTTTTTAAAGTCCGCCTCCTGCTCATTATCGCTGCCCATCGCTCCAGACGCCAGCTCGATCTTCACCTCCGCCTGCCCTTTACACGAAGGTGGAGAGAGTTTTCTCTGCCTGCCCCGCAGTCCCCCGCTCATCCCCCCACCCCCCGTTGTCCTTACGTTCTCTCGCTCCTGCTCGTTTACGAAGGACTGGGATGTAGCGCTCTCCCCCTCCGAGTCGTGCAGGGGCGTCTCGGGCACGCTGTTGGGTTTAGGGTGGTCGCAAACCACACACCGGAGACTCTTTGGCCAGTTGTCGTAGGTGCAGGCCGAGCACTCCCAACGCTGAGGGTGCATGTTCAACCGGTTGCGGTCGTTGTACTCCTCGCAGGGGTCCGAGATCACAGGGGAAGGTCTGGAGCCCGAGGTCTGGGGGGCTTCTGACGGGCTGAGGGGCCGCTGCTGCGACCCCTGCTGCCTGTGACAGAGGCATTGCGTGCAGCGGATGGCCCGGGGCCAGTTCAGGTAGGTGCACATGTGGCAGGACCATTTGCTGCTGGTCTCGGGCAGCTCGTCCGCGATCCGTACGCGAGGTCGAGCGCTGGAGTCAGGGCAGATGAGCAGGGTGGAGCCGCCCTGGGTGGTGCACAGCTGCGGGTCCAGGCTGGAGCTGCTCTTGAAGGGTTCTTCTGTGATGATGGGTGCGTTGTGTCTTTGGGCACGACACATGGTGCATTTGATGGCGGACGCCCAGTTCTCGTAGGTGCAGTACTCACAGCTCCACTTCACGCCAAAATCTGTCATCCTCGCGCACGCCGGTCACCGCAGCTGATCTCCCCCCTCCCTCCCACCCACCTGTTCTCCGTTCTTCACCGGTTATCACCTGCGCAGGAACGCAGCGCCTCCAGTTTCTCCTGCAACGACAGACACGTGACGTTTAGTTTTTACTTGTTTTTTAAATGTTTAATAGAAACCATGTTTACATTTTTCCTTTTAATCTATTCAGTATTCATCCGTACACAGTAATTCAACTCTACAGCTTCTTTTACACAATAACAATCTGAGTGCTGAACTGAGTAATTCATGTTTTGAAAAATGTTTTCTAAGTTTTGCTTCAAGGCATGGCATGAAATACACAAGCTGAACGGATGATCCGTTTTATTCCAGCATGATTGAAATCTTGTGTGCGTCGATGGAAGTAAAGCAACCTTTCTGTACAAAGATGCAAACATGGCCAATGTATTATAAAATATGTTTCCATTTGAAATAGTGATGAAATATTTCCTCTAATATACGTCATACTTTTGTTTGTTTAAAATTAACCAAATCTTTATTTGGACCACATGGTATACTAAATACAAAATGAACCATAAAAATATATATATATTTTTTTTCATGTATTCTCTGTAGTACCATGCAATATGATAATGATCATTTAGTCCTTGTCATATAAAGTTTGACAAACTACTGTCGCACAGTGTACTGCACCAAAATACATTTTGTAAGATTTGCAACTATTACAAACTATTTCCAAACAGATGAAGGATGGAAATGAGAAAACCAACAAAAATGTTATTGCTGTAATAGTTTTAGCAGTATATAGGAAGCAAGTAACAATGTGAAAATGCTTTGTACTTCAGCTGATACAAGCACATCCATGTGAATATGTACATTCTCTGCGTGTTATAAAGTAACAGTGGGTGCAAATCTCTTCATTCTGTTTTTTTCATTCACACACGTTTGCCTCATTGTGAATGGCCTTAATCTTTGCATTTGCTGGTCTAATAAAAAGGGACAATACATTAATTCTAAAAGGCTTTCGGACCGGAAAATTGTTCCCGACTCTGGATTATTCCTGACAACAATCTAAACAGGTGGTGATGAATCCACATCACTGGGGTAAACGGTCACATCCTTCGACCCAGATTTTCACTGTCATTGGTTATGAACTAGTCTTGGTTATTAACATTTGTTAACAAAATGCTGTTCTAGATTTCCACTAGAAAAATCTACAGTGTGCACATGCAACATATTTCCACCATATAGGAAGAGCCATGTAAATACCATTCGTATGTGGTAATCATTTGGTACCATTGTATTTGTTTAAGGGTCATATCCCCATAGTAATGTGTTTTCAGACTACCTTCATTTTATGGCAAATTAAAGATGGTTTTTGGCGAAATGTTTTTTTTCCATAACGGGCGGAAGTTTTCCTTTGAACCCTTGAACGGAATATGAGGGTCATTCCCGCGGCTACAATGTATCAAGTTCAAATGTAATAATCGCAAATCTCCCCAAATTCCTCGCCGATACGCTGTAAACACTCTCGGCTCCTTTCGGAATTCCACACCAAGGTGTCGATTTTACCCGAACTAAAACGACACCATAAAAGCGCTCGAGTGTTTGTGTCTCTACTGTAAATAAACATAAGGCCACTTCAACGCATACATAATGACACTTCCCCTGCAATATCAGATCTTGAACAAAAACAAATCAGAAATATACGGAAAATAACAAACAACCGTTTGAGCGCGAGCATCTATTGAATGTTGACCTATTTGAAGCACAACATTAGGAAACTAAAACAAAATCTACGGTGCATTAAACTGCCCTGTTGCATATCCCGTGTTACAGTGATTCCCCCCCACACATATACATATCAAGGCCCTTACCTGCCTTTGTGCTCCACACTTCAGTTTGCAAACACTACCGTTCCCGAGTTTGCCCTTCTGCAAGCGGATCTCTTCCGAAGGTCTGTCCTGGCGAAACCCAATCCTATCGGGTCCAAATCCAGCTCAGCACCGACAATATACCGCGACAGCAGAGCAATTCTGCGGCGGAACACCCATGTTATGTCGCCTCCCTTCCTCTAAAACCCTCCGCGCCACCGCGATCTTCGCATCAAAGCGGGATTTTAGAGGGTTTTAGACACCGGAATTCCCATTTCTGTTGCCGATTTGGCTAGCTCTAATGGCGGCGGTACGGGAGCTGGGGGTAAACCAAAATAAACCTACTCCGGAGATACTGGTAGGAGGGATATCACCTGGATCAGCGGCCACATATGATTGGCTCTCAGTCCGTAAACATCGCGGAAACCAATGAGGGCGCCTTTCTTTCGTTAAAGGGCTCCGCGGCGTACTTCCTTCATAAGCACTGTCAATAAGGAAACTGTGGCCCTTTGGTCCGCCATCTTGGCTCTGCGAATAGCCGTGCGGCTGTATCGTCTATCGCGCTGGAACGGAGCCAAAATGGCGTGTGTTTCATGTGTTTGGCTTCGCTGCCAAGGCCGGGGGGATGATGTCATTGTTACAGAAAGATCTACCGCAGCATCATCTGCAGTGACATAAGTGCACTTTTTTAATGAAACACATCATTGAAGATTTGACTACCGACTGCATGTAGACGTTTGTGTTAACCCGAAAAAGAAGGAAAAAGGGCTTTTTATGCTTTAGAGAGCAGTTTTTGGTAATTCATTGATTTCACTTTTTTTGTGATTTACAAGTTAAAATAAGTTCGTTTTATGATGCAAAACGTATTATAATATTGCCTGATTTTTTTAATAAAAAATAATAGAATATGTATGTTTATATATATATAAAAGTTTTCAATTAAAAGCCCAGAGGTTGTAGGTCGTAGCCAGGGGGTCCGTCTTGAGGTCAGCTGATCACCAAATCGATTATAATTGGTCTAGCATCGCCATCCAGTGGTGGTTATCTTTTGCAATGGAGGGTTTTCTTTTTGCACGTGCAACTAAGACGCAAAAGCCATCTAATAATATCCGTGCTGTAGAAAGGTGTGACGTAAGATACGTCAAATGTATATTAAAGTCTTTACAATCTCAAGTAATCACTTGTTTGATAAAACCGGTGACATGTCCAATGTTACGGTGAGTTTGGTAACAACATTACACCAATCATGAACAACCTCGGTGCACAACTTACTAAATGTCTACTTTGTAAAGTCACTAAACTTCTGCATGATGTTTATATTAAAAGTTATTAAAGTAAACGGATAACATTTGGAGTGACCGCATTATTCTTAGTGTTATTATACATTTTTACGTGGATTTATTTGGCGACATTTCCATTGAAAGACGAGTGGTTTGACAAAGGCTATCGCGTGCGTGTAACAGCTAGCTGTCGCTGACATAAATACGCAAATAAGATTGACTTAAAAAACTCGATAACATATGTACAGGGACATAAAATATGAACAAGATAACCAGGATTACGTTACCTGATTGCTTGGAAGGAAGCGTCAGGTACATACTTTCTCATATATTATTTCTCATATCTCATACCATACATTGTGTATTTATTTGCGTTCGAGTTATACTGCACTCTTCGGACACCACATATGTGTGCATCTACTTCCACAGTTCTGCTTCCTCTCCGCTTATTTGTAGCCCCGCCCCCAGGGACCCCACAGTGGGAGCACCACCCCTTTCCGGCCAATCACAGCACAACACGGCCACTCCATCACTTCACAGTTTCCAAGGTAACTGGGCTGCTCTCCTGAAAGGAGCTACATCATCAGCATCCGTCCAGCAGAGCTGCAGTACAGCAGGCACCTCCCTCACACACCGCACTGTGAGGAAAATGGAGTAGTGTTATGGTAAGTACCCGGCTCTTGCCTTTTGCTGTTGTGAGCTGCTGCTGGATGCTTTTTTAGAAAAGCCAGGTTAGAATTAAAACAGCTCTTGTATTATCAGAAGGTTTTACTGGAGCTGATGGAGATTTATGGCATTATGGGAGATTGGTATGGCACGTTGCTTTGTTGAAATGGCCTGCATAGGATGGACCAGCTGCATACACATAGTATCCATAAGGGTGGTTGAATGTTTACATATAAGCCTCATAAAGCCTGGGGAGGGGATGAATTATTTTGCAGTATTGCTATTTCTGTCTACAAGGACAGCAACGTGTGTGTGTCTGTGGGTGAGTGTATTCTCCATCCACCTCACACGGAAGTGTGGCCTGCTGTTGTCTTTCAACACCCCTGCGTTTGTGTTTGTGTTAAGCACGTTAGTGGGGCTTGTCCCATTTGTCCTCTGCGCTGCTGGATGGGGGACGTGGGATTTGCGGGTTTATGAGCGGTTCTCTGTGTATGTGGTCCAGTGGACAGACACGCCTGTGTCGTTGCTTGGTCATGGTTCTTTAGACGCTGCCTCATCATCACCTTGGGCCCAAGCGTACACCCTGCCCTGCTTAGTTTGAATGAGGTTGTAGGACAGATGCTCAGAAATACTGAGGAGGAAGCGAGCGAGCATGTGTCCCAAGGTGTGGTGGTGATGCACTGCAGGCTTGATATCAGAATTCATTGGCCGGATGAACGAGGAAATAAAGGGCACAGTGAGCATGCTGTTTCGGGTTGTTATCATATAACGGTACGCACAATTGACAGTGGGGTATAAAAGTCTGAGAGCACTTGTGAAAACATCACTTTGCAAATAATATTATCAAGATGAAAATTAAAAGTTCGCGTTTAGAATATTCACATTTCTGAATCTCCCTTTACTTGAACTCTACAAGGCTGTGGAGTTCATCCATTGATCATCCATTATTTTTAAAAGAGCATGTTTTGTCTTTCATTTCAGGCAAGATTATCTGATATTTGTGTATAAAGAAGCCTATTCTGTACCTATTTCTGGTTAATTCGATTGATTTGATGTTTGTTTTGTTTTAAAATGTTAAAAAACCACAAACCATTTGTCCATTTCTGGTTAAAATTAGTTTTTGAATCCAAGATTTTCATTGTGGTTTAGACTATGTACTGTAAGTGAATACAAAATAGTGGTGCTAAACTGAGTAACACATTACAGCAAGGTTCATTTTATTACCATTAGTTAATCTATGTTAATGTTAGTTAATATAAATACAGTTGTTCGTGATTTGTTTATGTTAGCTCATTGTGCATTAACTGATGTCAACAGACTTAACACTTGAGAATAAAAATGTATTCGTAAACACTGAAGCTAAGATTAATAAATGCTGCAATTGTGTTGTTTCTTGGGATAGTTCACCCAAAAAGAACATTCTGGCATCATACATTCGTCCACCTGTCGTTCAAAACTTGTATGATATTTTGAGAAATGACTCAGTGGTTTTGTGTCCGTACAGTGAAAGTCAATGTTTGGTTACCAGTGTCTCTTTAAAATATCTGGTGTTCCACAAAGACAGTAATACAGATTTTAAGTGACACGAGGGCGACTAAATGATGAAAGAATTGTAATTTTTGGATGAACCTTTAGCTAACGTAGCTAATGTTAACAAATGGAACCGTATTGTAAACTGGTCGCACATATTGAATGTCGATGGATCATCATTACTGGATCAGGCAACATGGACCACTTATCACATCCCTCATAGCATCCCATCAATGTGTTGCACTTCAGCATCGAGTTGCTGCATTTTACTGCATGCTTGCTTATATACATCTACGGTTGTCTAAATATATAGCTGTGTAATTCAACCCGACAGCCTTAGACGCTATTGCAGTTGTGCTCTATATGCCACTGGGTTTTGAAAGCGAATCATGTGTTGTCTGCCCCTCCCTCTCCCACGAGATGGTGGTTTTATCATGGTGATGAGGGCTTGTGTTTAAGATGCTGGTCTGTGTGAAAAGCAGGGGTTTGGGTGGGGAACAGACGCCTCTTTTCAACAAGAACTGACCCCTGTTTAAAACAGAGGCGGAATATGCCGTCTGCTTTTGTCACGCCATTTGCTTGGAAAGTGCTCTTTAAGCTTGTTGTGACGGGGCCTATGTGACCCGGATCCCTTGCTGTCGCAGTGTTAGGGTGAGATCTGAAGTATGGAGAGCTGTGGGGAACACAGACCAGGGCCTTTAGTAGCATGCTGAAATGTTGTCTAGCTTAGCAGGTCTGTAGTACCACCCAACAACTAGAACACGCAATTAAAATGAGCAATTTAAAGCCGAACTTTCCTCATCTAGCTCCGTGATGGGGATATCACGTCTCAGTTAATCTTCCATTTGCCCTCGGAGTGCAGTCGGCCCGTCTCTCTATGGTTTCCGCTTGCTTCTGTCATCATTCAAACATAATGAGGGCAGCTGTCATCTAACATTAAGACCCAGGGTGTGGCAGCAGCCGGCCAGGCACTTCTTGACTAATCCGACCCACGGTATGATTCAATATATTTTATAAACAGCAGCTGGATGCTTGTTTGAAAATATAACCAATCTTTAATCTTGACAGTCTTCCCATTATAAATGTACACGAGAACTGTGGAGGTCAGCATGAGCTCATAGGTTGATTGTGATAAAATGGCTTAAAATTATGTTTTTCCATCATGGGGTTCAGAAGGGTCATGTTGCCATGGCAGCAGTAGTAATGAACTTGCTGAATAAACGACCCTGACCTTTGACACCATTGATGTTCGAATGTTAAGGGTTAACAGCATATTGATCAGACACTGTGAAAAAATGTTTGGTAGAGATGATGGACAGCTCCAAATGCATTATTGTATTATTAGGACCATGTTTGACATAACGCACTTCAATCAAGAGCACATTTCACTTGTATAAAGGTGTGTGTTGCTTTCACTATTGCAATCTGACAACATTAGTTATGTGGCTTTGTGGTTAAAGTCCCAGTGAAATAAAAAATGACAATTCAAGTTTTTTCATGAAATATTGCAGCGTTTATTGTAAATAGCTTATTAATGTGAGTCATCTTCTTTTTTAAATTCATGTGTCCTCATAATCTTCAATTAAAATCTGAAAATGCACTTCCGCCCTGAAATGACTGTCCATCTCAAATGACGTAAGTAGACGGCTTGGGCGGAGCATCTGTTAACTCCTCCCCTTCAACTGTCAGTCTGCTGCTAGCTTCATTTCAAAATGCAACGGCTATTTTTACACATCCAATCAATTCTCAGTGAAAAATGCAAGCCACGCCCACTTATTTTCTCCTTTGAAATTCCTTTTCAGTCGGAAATGTGTCAGTCGCAACTTCCGGTTCACGTTGACTTTAAAGATCTGAGTTTGTAACTATATAGTAAAATGACAAAATTGTAGTAAAGGTGAGCTAATTTTATGTTTTCAGATGATGCTCTTTTGATTATTATTTAACATTTTTCATTTAACTACATAAATATAAAAGGTTCATGTATTCTCTGTACGTATTCTATGTAATATTTAAAAATATCTGCACATTTTGGGAGTTTAGGGAGTATTCATAATCTGGACTAGGTAATTATGTAGGATTATGAGGACTGTAAATAGTTGTTCTTGGTATTTGATGGTTAGAGTTGTGTGTACAGTTCTCTTTAGAGTTAGTTTTTTGTTACCTTATGGTGGTTAAGAGGCGTAAATCTTGTTTTTTAATGTGTGTGAGTGCAGAGATGCAGTAGTTTTTACACTATACCTCACGGTTGTGTATACTCATGTTATCGGCTTTGAATAACAGCGTGTGCACATACAGAATTACATGTTGAAAATGAGAGAAAGTAGATTTGCTGTCTGGGCAGGGTTGACATTTGATTGCAATAATGAAGTGAAATATTTACGTGTTGTCTCTCTCTATGACCCGCTGATTTATGAATTAAACGCTGACCGAGTCACATGGGATATTTGTTTTCATAAAGAATTTAAAAAGGATTTGTTCAATTCATAATGTGAGAAACACAAACTAAAACAACAGCAATTTACATGACAGTGTCTGTTGAATACATAATGTAATTTATTACAGCAATAATCATTGTTTTTCTCTACTGTGTGGTTAAAGAAACAAATTTGTTATTATAATAATTTTCTTTTGGATTTCTGTTATTTAAAGTGTGATAAACCCAATGAATTACACAACACACATACCTCCATCTGATCTCCAAAATGGCGAGGTCATTGCATCAGTATAATGAATTATTGAAGCTGATCCGAACCTTCACAGATGTGGCTGCTGGTCTGTGATATGACCTGACCTCATGAGCTCATTGTTTCATTGGTCATAAATTGCTGTGCAATTGTCTGTCCGTGCAGATATTGGATTTAAAAGTGTGTGCGTTCTAAAACATAAAGGTGCTTAAAAGGTTCCTCACAGCGATGCCATAGAAGAACCATTTTTGGTTCCACAAAGAACCATTCGGTTAAAGGTCCTTTAAAGAACCTTCTCTTTCTTACTTTTTTATAATCTAAAGAACCTTTTTTGAAACAGAAAGGTTCTTCAGATTTTAAAGGTTCTTTATGGAACCAGAAGGTTCTTCTATGGCATCAAAGAACTTTTGAAGCACCTTTGCTTAAGAGTGTGCATTTTGAGGATTTACTGTACAGGAAGCTTATGACAACGACATAGTAATAACATAAAGTCATGTTAAAGTATAGTCCATTGATGAGTGTTATACTGGCATTTTCAGATGTCATGTGTTCAGACGACTGTTAAGGCTTTTGTTTTAAATCTTGGCATACATTCACCTATAGTGAGAGTGAAGGGTAATGAGTTCAGATTTGGCATCATTTACTTTTTCTCATGCGTTCCAGTGGACAGTTTTATCTAACTTCTTAAGAAAATGTAGATGTCTTATTAATATGAACCTTTCTTAAGTTACTTAAACGCTCCTGGCTGATATATTACGAGGAACTCTAGTGATGGAGAACTACTGCTTGTGTTTTTAGATGGTACTTAAGTGAGCCTAAGTGGTTAAATGGTATAACTGGATTTTCTAACGCATAATAAAGCTTCTTTATGATCTATTTTTCTGCAGCTGTAACACGGCTATTAAGATTTATTTCTTATAGCCATGACAAAGTATTACTTAGCTCAGTAATTCTATTAGACGTTAAAGCTGAATAAAAGTAAAGTTTGTTTTCACATCTCTTGAACAATCCCAGTGTGCCAGTGGTCCGTCAAAAAGACGCTGGTGTCATGCTGGGATGGGAGAATGATTTTAATCTCAAAATGTCATTTATTCCATTTGTCGCGAAAGGTGTAAAGGACATTTGAGAAGTTGGTTCCAACATCAGGATATCTGCTTGTGGATGCGATAAATAAGCTCATGTTTACTTGCTCTCTCTCTCTCTCTCTCTCTCTCTCTCTCTCTCTCAACTTATTCCTACACTACAAGTGAGCATTGCTCATTCTGCATTACTCAGAGGTTGCTCTTTCATGCATCAGGTTCTCTGTAATGTTTTATTAAAGTATCAATGTTTTCTTGTGTTGCCTCTAAAATTTCTCAGTAAGAGCATATTGCAGTGTTTGGTACTTTACTGCCGTGATGCTATTCTGGGTGATTCCCAGGCCATTGGCATGTGGATGTTGCAAAGGTTTTCTTCGGTTGTTATCAACCTGCGTAAGTCTAAAGTGCCCACACCATTTTCTTATCTCTTTTACTTGAAAAAACAATCCAGTGGCTTAGTATATCACAAAAATAGAAAGCTATATTAACTTAATAAAATCTTTAAAAATCATTTACGTTTTTTGGGAGTGGATATCATTTTTTTAATTTAAAATCCAACAGTTAATTTCTCTAAAAAATAAATTATATAAACAATAAATCTCTAATAAATGTACATGTATTGTTTAAGTTTATTTAATGAAAGGACATTAGTATTTAATTAACAAATTATATTTTTAATATACCCGTAATATTTTTGGTGAATTCTAATAGAACTTTTGAGTTACTCAGATTTACTTATTTGTTTTACTTACATATACTCAATTTAAATAGTATATTTCATTGATTTTACAACTTTGAATTTTTTTCAACTTAAATTGTACGATCTACCAAAAAATGAGTAAATCACAGAACTTTCGGTCAATGTTTGGTTATTATATAGCAATTTATTTTATATTTCATTTATATTAATATACTTGATTTAAATTTGTATTGTATATTCATTGTATTCAGTTAAATTAAAACTATACAACATTTATTGATTCTTTGCGGAGGTCTACCGGAAGTGAAGTTTTGGCCACATAACATTTGTTCATGTTGTTACCGCTGATATCGTCTATGACGTTTTTAAAATGGCAACAAAAATAGAAATAAAATTTGTCTTAAGACAACAGCTCTCTCAACAGACTGACGGCTTCTTTAAACAATTGTATGTAACTAAAGTGTGTTTCTTTGAGAGGCTTAAAGCAGCGCCAGGTCATCTGCATCCATGGATGTGTCTTTGCGATATGAATTAACATAACGTTATCATCTGTTGGTGTTTTTGTGGATGCTAATGTTTATAGTTGTCATCATATCCCTTAGCTGATCAGTAGCTAGCACCGTGATATTTGTCTTGAAGTACAACTAAATCATCTCCATGGCATAGCTTGGATCATTTGAATATTTTGACGTTTGACTGCACGTTTTGATATCTTGGTAAATCTGAGCACAGTGTTGAATAGACGGACAGGAGAAGTCTCGGGATTTTCCGTGTCCCTCATTCCGGGTGTAGATGGGGTCTCTCTCTTTCTCTCATGGAACAGCCCTGCTATCACTCAAAGTGCCAGTCATGGTGATTCACTGGCTGACTGGAAATAGGTTTTAAATGCAGTTAGAAGGTTTAATGTGGGGTTATGAGATTACTAAAGCGGCTCTCTGCAGAGATTGAGGACCTCCGTTACAGCGTTATTTTCCACTGGTCCTGCTACATGTCTGTATTGATTCCAGTTCAGTCATTTATCTAAACCAGCGCTCGGCATGAAATACACATAGCTAAAGCGTAGAGATGCCAGCTCAGCCATGTTCACAGAGAGAGACCAAGGACAATCTGCATAAAGGAGTTAGACCGTTTCTGTGTTTTACGAAAATATTACATTTGCAAGAATATTTTGAGAAGTGCGTAATTTAACCTTGCTTATTATCAATGCTGATAATATGGGATTTTTTTCTTTAAGCAAAAGTGATTATATTATATTATAAAAATATTACTTTTTGATTATTGCTCCTACAGAACTTGTGTCATAATTCAATGGAAATCTGACTCTTTCTTCCGTGGAACACAAAAGATATTTTGAGAAATGTGACCTACATTCCTCAAAAGATATTTTTTGTTCTGCAGAGTAAAGAAAGTGACATTGGTTTGTAATGACATCAGGATGAGTAAATTATGAAAAAAAGGACATCTTTGGGTGATCTTTCTTCAACCATAACCATGATTTTAGATGTCATATATGTTTGTTGAAATCCCAAAGTTTGACCAATAATATATCAATGATTTCCTTAACTGCTCTATTAAAATGCAGTTACTCATAGTTTATTAGCATTAAACAGTTTTTATAAGATGCAAAAGCACTTAGTAATGTAAAGCATGATTTTATTGTGTTTTGTGTTTTCTGCTCATTTCAGGTGCTTTTGTGATGTCATCATCAGCAGAACTGATGGTGTTTATGAGTATCTGGTGTAGACTTTAACGTTAAACAGCCACACAGATGCTGGCCATTCTGCTCAGTGTTATACTGATCATTTATTTATTTACACTGACACTTTGAGTGTGAAAACAAAGCTCTCACTGTCAAAGACATTCACGTTTCGTGGCTCGATGGGTTCTCTCTCTGCAGCTGTGATGCACGATTTAGATGCAGTTTTTATCCTCTCCATCCAGATGAAGTTGGGTGAAATATATGCGACCTGATTGGTGGGCAGTACAAATACTAACAGTCAGAAAATGAACTGCTATATGGACATGTAAATTAACTGAGATTATATCACATCCTAAGGGTATGTTTTGAACTTATGATATGATATAACGAACACATTCTCGTCAATTGCGTATAAATAACACACGCTGTTGCAGTATCGTGCAATACATACACCAAAGTTAAAATTTTTCGTTCATACAATATGTCTATTTTTGCTTGCGTGCATATTGATCATCAATTTGTCCTATAAACCTGTACCCAAACTCTAAACCTAACAGTATTATTTTTGTTATTTCAGTGTTTCCACTTCATGCAAGTTTCAAAATGCGGCTCTCCACTGAGGTGAACGCAAACATTGGTGTATCATATTCTCGCAAAATTGAACTTTGGCGTACGTATTACACGATATTGCAACAGCGTGTTATTTATACGCAGATCGATGAGAGCGGGTAGATATGACAAACTGTGCACAGTTTTCTCTTGCAGGGAGACTCAAAGATGAAAGTTGGAGATGAGGCATTTGATTTTAAAGATAGATGATGTCACAGGCCTGATTTTCAATTTTCTGACCTCACTATAAGTTCAGACACATACACTTGTGAGTAAGAGTGACTGTCAGTGGTTTACTCATCGGAAAGTAGAAGAGATTGCGCTTGTGAAGTTGAATCGATGTTGTGTTATGTGCGGACCAAATGCAAAAGTTCAAGAATCAAAAGCCAAGATAGATCAACCACTGTTTTTTTTGTTCTTACGAATGTTTTGTCAATCAGTTTGACCGAATCATTAAAAATTATTCATTCATGAAACACATAACCAGCTTGCGGTGAAACACACATCGCAAATCCAAATGTCATGTTTTGAATATATTACACATTCATGTGATATGCAAATCACATGTAATCCTTTGCACATGTGAAAGCTCGCTTGCATGTTATTGTGATGCAGATGTAGTTGTGGTTCAGACAGAATTGCAAACACATTTGAGCAGATTCGGTCTGCACCCTGTCATGTTTAATGTCACCTAGTGAATCCGTTTACACAGCTTCATTTCAGCTTTAGCACGGGAATGAGCTGCAAATGGCATGAAGTCATAATAGCTGAATAATTCATTGTCTTACTGCAGTGTTATCATGGGTGGGAGCGTGTGTGTGACATACTGCTGAAACGGCACATTAACCGGACACACAGTCATCACACACACAGTCTCACACACACACACACACACACACACGCACACCGGATCATTCCAGATATTGATTTCCAATCGCTGGTTTCCCTGCTGCAGCGGTCTAGATATTCATAATGAACATCACAGTTCACATTTAAACTGGTGTGTTTCCATCACAGGTCTTTGTGTGAGGTGGAAATGAGCTCAGATGCTGATCTTGGCACCGTTTTTAAGATGTTGTATGTCTAGAGATGACTGCGTCATTTATTAATCACGTCCATGTTACAGTAAATAATGTAGTGAGTCGGTGTCAGGGATTCGATTAAACTGGTGCTTTGGGGTATTTTAGATATTGTTGGCTGTCGGTCATATTCATGGTATCCGGTACTGTAAATTGTCTAGGACACAAAGAATAGTCACATCGGAGGAGTTATTGGAAAGGAAACAGCAGTACATTTCTCATGATGTCTCATTATAGTGCAGTTATATAATATTCATTAGTTTAATTCAGCTTTTGAATAGATGCATATTTAAGTTTTGTAGAGAAGAGAACATGATGAAGGGTCATAAATGTAATGACCTTCATTTTACATTTGCAGCTAGCAGCTGGGCTTTTCTTGGTAAACACAGACAAATACTGGAGGATTAAAGAGGCTTTGCTTATTAAAGGCTTTGCTATTTGATCTTTCTTTTTCATAAATATCTGTGTGGTTATGTCTGTGTGTGAAATTATTCGGATCTCCCAACTGACCATGAGAGTGACTGCCATCCAATTTTCCTCCCAAATTACCTGTCTGGCTGTCTGGTATTTAACACAATGTGGCAAATCTTTTGTCATTAATTGTGGTTTCTGTCTGTCCTCTGTTTCTCATCCTCTTTTATTTTCTCTCCCTTCTCTCCGTCTCAGCCCAACCAAACATCTCCATCCTCAGGACCACCCCGTGTCTCACCATGAGCATCACCGTATCGCCGATGGCCACTGAGGCTTCTTCCCCTATGATCACTTCTGTGACCCCCACCCTCGAAAATGACCCGGACAAGCACGATGACCCGGAACTGTGTGGGGCTGGTGTTAGCGGTGATGGAACGACCCACAAACAAGATCCTTACCGCAGGTACCAGAAGCCCCCACCCCTCCACACAGGGGCCGACTGGAAGGTTGTGCTCCACCTGCCGGAGATAGAGACATGGCTGAGGGCCACGACCGAACGAGTAAGAGACCTCACACATTCTGTGCAGCAAGACAGCATCAACAGACATGTGGATGTGCACCTGGTACAGCTCAAGGTAAGAGGATTGGGTCTCAATGTGCGGTACGGATGGTGTAGTATTGTATAGGACACATGTTTATCGCCCTGTAGCCATTTATAATGACTAATAAGTTTCTGGATCAGGATGTCCAACAAGCATGATGAGTTGAAGATTGATTTGTGATGTCATCAGGACAGACAGTTGTTTCACAGGCAGACCATATTATTACGCTTTTGTCATTTTTATATAACATGATGAGTGATGCATAAGACCTGTACAAGCGGATCAATTATTCGGTGACGCTGAGGTCTCACTGGATTCCTATAAATGATTGTATTATCAGTTATTGTGAGGCTTGCTGGATGTTTTTTATATCGCAGGCGGTCCTGTTTGTATGTGTTTGGCATTATGAATCATTGCTTTTCAGTTGTATTCTCTCATTTGCTTGTAGTGTATTGAGTCCTAGCAAGCATGCTTTATTAGTGTTAGAGAACGTATTGATCTATTAGATCATCATAAACGCGTCACATATCGATGAACATCATTACAAGAAATCAGATTCTTTTCCTTCCAGTAAACACAAATCTGGTCACACATAAGCTACATCTTTTGCTAAAGATATAGAAGTATACATGTAGAGAGGTTTATTGATATAGAAGAATTTAAACATTGATGAAATAACATCAACTACAAGCAGTGAAAGCCGAAAAAGAAACCACAGATCCGTTTAGGTGGATTCTGTACATTATTAATGTGATTCAAGCGCGTCTGCCTGAGGAACGTGACCCGATCGCTCATTCCTAAACATGTTCCTCTCCGTGTCTGATGTTGCATTTATCAACTTCTGTTTATTTAACCCACAGTCTCTGGTGTCACAGGCTTTTACAGTCGGTGAATCTTACATGAAATGATTGTCTGACCTAGGTAGCAAGGCAAAACATAATGCTTGCAGTTCTGGATGGCATTGTTTTTACTACCATTGTCACATCTTCATAACAATGTTAAGTGAGATCGAAACAAACATGGGACATGGCTGTCTAGTCATAGTTTGTTTGTCGTCTTGCTTTTCTATAAGTCACGATTAAAGCTCTTTTTTTCTCATCAAGCATTTTTTACAGTTTGGCTGAATGTTGTCTTTGGTTGGTTGACCGTGTTTCTTCTGCTTCTTACAGACCTCTCTTACTGTTGTTGCTTTGTATTGTCGCTGTGAAGGATTCTGTGTGTTTCTTTCTGAGCGTGACTGAAGTCTTTGTGTCCAGTATCAGCAGACAATGAGTCAGTCTGGACAGCACACGTCAGTTTGAGAGAGGCCAGCGCCCACATCACTGACTTACATTCTGACTTCTGTCCCATTATTAAATCTCAACAGGGTGCCTCATCGTGCAATCGAAATCGAAAAAGAAAACATTTATATTTTATTTTATAGTACCATGGCTATTAAACCCTCTTTGGGTTTTAATACAAGAAATGCTTTAGCCATCATTTCAATCACGTCCAAGCTTTTCTTGTCATGTGTACAGACAGTGACCATTTGTACTTTGAAATGCTTTGTGAGAAGTTTTATCTACACATACAAAAAAGTGATTTGTAAGTACAGCAGTACTTCTCTAGTGCAAGTTAATGGCAGTGAAAGACAGCTTGTGTTTTATTTATGTATATATATATATATACACACACACACACACACACACACACACACAATATATATACACAGAGAATTCCTGGTTTGTGTTCAAATACTCACTGTTGACTTTGAAGTGTACAGTGCCATCTAGTGTAGAAAATATGGTAGTGTAGTATGTGTGGGTATAATTACATTCCTCCTACAAAAACCTAAAGAACCCAAGTCCAATTAAGCTTAATTTACTTATGTCTAAATTACAAAAAAATTATCAATTTAACAAATATAATAAAGATACATTTTCGCCATATGCAATGTGCAATATGCATCCTTTGTGCTGCAATTGATCTACGTTGGTTGGACAAATAGACAACGGACAGGTTTAGTCATAAGATAATATATATATAAACATCGACGAAAATATTAAGACACAACTCCAGTTTTGCCTTTAATCAGCATGTCTGAATATAGTTTGAGTATTCCAGTCCAGTGCCTGTTGAAATTTGACAGAAACAAACTTCAGGAATGTGAAAGACTGTGAGCATGCCAAAACAGATCCTAAAATACACGTAAAACACCAGTGTTGTGGTGATAAAACATGAACATGAACTGACTTTCTCTGCAGCACTCAAGATCAAACATTACATCTATTTTTTTGACCAGTTTGTCCTGTTTTAATTTAGTTAAAACATTAAATAAATTAAAATAAAAAACAATATTTTTATTTGGAATTTGGGAGAAATGTGGTTCACAGAATTAAAGAAAAAGGATTGTTTGGCTTAAAGGAGTAGTTCACTTCCAAAATGTGCCCTCCATTGACTTTCCATAGGCATTTTTATTCCTACTATGGAAAGTCAATGGGGGAAAATTGTAGATTTATGTCAAAATTTGTCATATGACGCTTTATAAATATATTCACAGTGTCGTCACACACATTGAAAAAAAATATAATTAATGATTAATGTGATTGAATATAAAATGATATTGCATTTATAGGTCCAAACACCAGTTTTGTTCATGTCCCACAACTCTGGTCACAATATTAGGATATGTAAAATAAGATCATTGAATTAGAATTTGACATTATTTCAAATGGAATTGTTTAATATACATATTAATTTACAGCATCGTAAATGTTTTTGTATATTTTACTGATCGTTTTTATAATTTTATGAAGTAAATGTGCCTGTCCTACACTTTTGAGTCCTTACCGCTTACAAAGTACTTTTATAGGCTCTTATAATTAAGTTATTAAAGATAAACAAGTCTAGTTTCTATGGAAACAGAAATGACCAGATGACCACATTGCTGACAGATTAGGCCACTTTACTGCCTCACTCACAAGATCCTAAAGATATAAGGTACATATCCTCTTTTCTTTGTGTGTCTTTACCATACAGCTTAGTAATTCTGTACTTTGAAGTACATTTAAAAAATAAATGTATATTACTGTTTAATTTAGTTAAATACAATATTAGTTAAAATGTCATTTTCGGAACACGTCTTTACCGCAGCACATTCTCAAGGTTTCATGTATATTACATTACAAATATAAAAATAATCATGTTTCAGATTAAAATCTTAATGACTCTTAATGAGTAGATTTTTCTTATTTTGCACAGTCAAAAGTGCCGTAGTTGTAGAAACACCCATGTATATTTATTTATTACAGTATGCATGCAATGTTGAATGTACATAAGTTGATATTAGAAAGTGCTTTCGGGCTGCGGTAACAGTTGTGTATAGAATGTGGAGAGCGAGGATACACACCAATGGATGTCAGTGTGAGTGTGTAAGAAGATCAGCACACAGCTGTGATCTCCACATTCCCCATGGAGACGCACCCGAAGAACAATGTACAGACACATCCTCACACACACACGTTTTATTATCTCCATGGGGACAGTCCCTAGGCGTAATGAGTTGTATACTCTACAAACTGTATATTTTATCCCCTGAACCTAAAGATCATAGAAAATTTTTGCATTTTTAGATTTTCAACAAATATTGTTCTGTACGATGTATAAGCTTTTTTTGCCTGTTGGGACCTTGGAGTCCCCATGAGTTGGTGTGTATTCTGGTTTAGGTCCCCACCAGGATATAAACACAAGGCCACCTACACAATGACACACCCATATTTCTCACATCAGTATTTTTACCCGGCTGAGATGGGATGAGTACATGTGCGTGTTTATGTAGAATGATGTCATCTTAGTGATGTGCAGAATTCAGTGGATTCAGTCTCATCGTCTGTCACCGGCTCTGGAGAGAAACCGAGGGATTCTGTGACATTTCTTTGTGGCTTTGCGTGTTTCTGTCACCGGGAAGAAAAGTTTATTAAGGAAAAATTTTGTTCTACAAACTATAAAGTGTGTGATAGATTTTTAATCCCTTCTGCTAAATTTCACGCAAACCATTCCGGTCTATTTAAGGGAACATTTGCGGTTAGTAAGGTAGCTAGTTGACCATTTTGTAACCATATATCAATTATTTTTATGCTTTTTTTAAAGTACAGTATTCTGTACCACTACCGCGGTAGGATTTATATTTATTCAGCAGACGCTAAAAGGACTTTAAATGAAGGATCATTTTAAATTTTGCCAAGGCAAATTTATTTGTAGTATAAAACACAGTGTATAGTATTTAGGGATGTAAAGGATGATAATATTAGATGCTAATACCGTAGTGTTTTGATCTATACTGTAGCATGGTCGTACTGTATAGTTTAGTACATACATTTGTGCCTCTGAAATCTTTTGTGACAAGTATTTTAGTACTGCACATGCTGCAGAAAACAGAACTTATGTTTTACATATTCTGAACTGCATTTGTTGTACATTTTTAAAAATACGAGTTATGACTGGCATTGATGCAAATGTGAAAGCCACATTGGGATGACCTTCCCCTCTCCAGCTACCCCTCAGATGCCCCTGTAATTCCCCCACAGCAGCTGCCCAAGCTGGTGTGGCAGACAGTGACAGCGGCACGATGGCTTGAGGAGGGAGGGAGAGGTCACGTCCCAAAATAGCCCTTCGGTGTGGTGAGAGAGCCCCTCCTCCAGAGAGAGACACATGATGGAAATAACAGGCTTCCAGTTCAGAGAGAGAGAGAGAGAGCAACATATCAGACATCAGTATGAGTGCTCAGATCTGACACACGTCGCTGAAACAGACTCACACTTCTGATTCGCTTTGATTCATTGTGTTGAACATCAGCCGGCGAGCAGGTAAGAGGACGAATGTGACGAGCCTCTCACTTCCGTAGGTTTTGACAGGAAGTTTTCGACGTGTGTAGGATTGTTTGTAATTCTCTTTGTGGCTTTGTGTTTGATGTGGTTTTGGGTTTACTGACTGAAAAAAACAAGAGAACCCTGCACAAAACACCATCGAAACTGTAATGGTTTTAATGGTTATAATAGCAATTGTATTGGTTTCAATGGAGACTATAATGGCGTCTACTGGTATGTGATTGATTCTGTTGATGGGGTGTTATCTGGCAGATTAATCATATTGCAATAATGCCCAGAACATACTACAAGAAGACATTTTGTAATGGTGTTAATAGAAAACAGCTAATGGTTCAGAATGGTTTTTTAATGGAAACCATTAGAATTTCTAAGATTAATTCTATTGGGTTTTTTTCAGCAGGGACGACACGTTTTAAGTTAAGAATAACGTTTATTTTGTAGGAAAATATAATGAAGTGTGAGTTAGGTGGAAGTGTCTGTATGTGCTCGGGTCATAGCGCTCAGGGGTCACATGGTGTTGAGAGGGCAGCTGTGGCTCATTTACACCTCTGCCATCAACTTTCTCTGGCTTTGGTCAACGACAGTAGATAACATTACTTCAGTAATGAACTAACAATTTATTTTGTGTTCATTAGACTTCATTTATTCATTTATTATTCCTACATGAAAAAGCTGAAGTGTATTTTAGTATTTACTATAGTAAACTGGAGTCAAATTCCTACCCTGCAGAAAAAAACAATAGAAACCATCACAGAAATTCTAATGGTTTCCATTAAAATACCATTATGAACCATTAGCTTTTCCATTAAAACCATCACAAGGATCCTTTTAGTATATAAGGGGCATTATTCCAATAGGATTTACATCCCACCAATATATAAATAATTTTAGCTTCTTTAATGGTTTCTATTGTTTTTTCCAGCAGGAACGCTGTCCGCAGCACAATAGAAAATGTAATGCATTTAATGGTTATAATGGGAATTGCATCGGTTTTAATGGAGACTATAGTGGTGTCTACTGGTGTGTGGTTGATTATATTGGTGGTTTGGAACAATGCCCAAAACACACTACAAAAAGAAAGTTTTATATTAGAATAATCAGCAGTTTATCAGTTTACTATATTAAATACTTTACAATACTGTAGTATATATTCACAAAATGTAGTAATTAGTTACTACAGTATACTACAATTTGCCACACTTTACTATAGCAAATACTAAAGTGTCCCGCAGAACATTTCATGTGGTTTGAGAAACTAAAGAACTCCTCGTGAAGTCAGTGTGCGATACACATGATTCTCTGCATGTTCTGAGCGCTGTGGCATAGTTGGCTCGTGCACTGTTTATTTTTTATTCAGCGGTGGAGACTCGTGTTGGGACTCTAGCATGTTGGTGGCGTGTCTGACCTACATTCAAAGGTGTCGTGTTATTTTTGGCGATTGGCAGCGCTGCAGCGAGATGCTGCTGGACTCAACTGTACAGTTACTGTGTTGACAAGTAACCACAGTTGCTTTGACATGTTGTCCATGTTCTTTTATGGATGTCTGCTGTGGACTGTCTTTGATATTTGTTGGTTAACCGATGTGTTTTGAACCTTCATGGTTTGACAGATTTGCGCTGAAGTGGGAAAAGTGACAAAAGTGGGAAATGCTCAGTTTATGTTCTTGGCAATTGTCAAACTTGTAATGGTATTTACGCAATAAAGACGTGTGAGAGAAAATGTTGTCTGTGTGTCTTCAAAGCTTGTGACAGCTGAGAAATTTTTCAAAAAAATGTGTAATCAACACATTTGTGGACGGTTGGGTTTATTTTAATAGAGAAGAATGACTTACAATTGGCATTTTCAACACCAAAAACAGAGTATCTTTTAAAAACAACTTAAAGAGATGGTGGAGAAGAACTGTTTTGGACTTCCCCCGATCCGTTCACACCAATTTTTGATTGAAGAACCTTTTAAATGAAAATTAATTTCCAAATCACTTGTAGTGAAAAGTAAGATGTTGGAGAAGCAAACGTTTATTTTGACAAGTCTTGTAACATTGAGCTTCGTTTGATTCTGGCGAAATGTATCTCCAAATGACTCAAACTTCACCACAGTCTCAAATCTGTGAATCTTTCGAGATCTTTCGAGGCAGCGAATCAGAGATATAGATGTTTTCTGCATGATGGTTTTTGGAGTGAACAAAATGCAGAATCTAGGATGATTTATAGAGAAAACACGGGCAGTGGGTTATGAAGAAAAATTGAATGTTTTCATGTTTTTATTGTATTTTACAATAAAATTGTATTAGCTGTATTATTATAACTTAATAAAAAACAACTCCGTTTGATTGATATTGATTGGAATGATTTTTGAAGTTATCTGTTTTTGAGAGTAACCCCTTTGTAAATTCTGTTGCATATTCTCAGATCCTCTATATTATTCACATCATGTCATGTGAAAATGACTCAAATATCTCTCATCACTTGTTCCCTCTTTTATGGAAACACACTGATGTGATGTCACATGTTTTGTTGTCTGGTTGAAGGCATGAACATTACAGGTTGACTTTGTGCAAAAGAATATTAAATGTGATGACCATAGCCAGAAGGTTGGTGTGCTTGATCTTGAAATATTCAGTTGAGAAAATGATTAATATTAAGTCTAATCTTTGCATTATGATCATCAAGGTTTGGTTTCTTAAAGTTAGTAAAAAAAATACAAGGTCGTGTTATATCCTTGTTATTCTCTCTCATCTCAAATATAAGTCACAAAATCTCATCTTATGTTTTAATGTCTTCATTTTAAATGTGTGTGAGAGGATTTGTCTTTAATATCTTGCAGTTAACTGAGATATAGAAGGAGAAAGTATTTATATTAATTTGGATTTGAATGTCAAATCATGCAAACTTTTGCATTTCCTTAAGCTTTTCGAAACCAGCGTCCTCACGATCCCTCTCGTATCATCTCTCGTAGGACATCTGTGAAGACATATCCGATCATGTCGAGCAGATCCACGCGCTGCTGGAGACGGAGTTCTCCCTGAAGCTCCTGTCCTACTCGGTGAACATCATCGTGGACATCCGCAGCGTGCAGCTCCTCTGGCATCAGTTACGCGTGTCCGTGTTGGTTCTGAAAGAGAGGCTCCTGCAGGGTCTCCAGGACTCCAACGGCAACTACACCCGCCAGTCCGACATACTGCAGGCCTTCAGCCGGGACCACGACGAGGTCGGTTACAAAACCCGATCTGAACCAACAATACTTAACAGTTCACAAGGACAGAGACGTAGTTATGCAATATTCAGCTTGGAGCGCACAACAAACTAATATTCTGTGTCCTGTAGCAAAGACGGAGAATACAAACATGAGCAACCTTTAGCATGGTTATAGTTTATTTTTGATGAACCCCACGTGGATTAAATGAGGTTTAATGGTTGTTATGGATGTTGCAAATCAGTTTTTACTAGGGTCGTCACGGTACCATAAACGATACCCCGTAGCATCCTGGTGCTGTGCCATGGTCATTATTGAAATCTACTCAATAAACTAAATTTCCTTAATACATACAGTAGATCTAAATGAAACATTTTGTATTAACTATGGTAAACTGTATTATACTGTACACTACAATATTTTGCAGTATTAACTATAGTAATTGGATACATTGTAGCAAATAATCTACTATATTTCAATATTTGCTATAGTAAGACTCAACAACACGACTGTCTAGGAATTTTTGTAAAGTTTACTGTAGTAAATACTAGGGGTGTAACGGTACGGGTATTCGTACCGAACCGTCACGAGCTGTCACGGGGAAAATTCCAAATGAAGTCATCATTCCTATGCCCTACTCCCTTGGAAGGGTAGAGCCCTTGGAGTGAACAGGGCATTTACGTGCCATTATGTAGATAGCGACGTAATTGCCTCGTTAACTTCAGCTGGCATGTTCCCATGAAAACAAAGCATTGTGTCCGTCAGCAGATGTCGCTGTTTTAATGGCATAACTTAATAAACATACATTTGATATTTTAAAAAGGTTTTTTTAAATATGCTATATAATATATAAACATATACAATATATATCAAACTTTTCAAAATATACAATGTATTGTTTATTTGCAAACAGTTTTATGGTTAAGTTATGCCATTAAAACAGCGACATCTGCTGACGGACACAATGCTTTGTTTTCACCGGAACATGCCAGCTGAAGATAATGAGGAAATTACATCGCTTCCTTTGCCAAGTGTCTTGATAAATGACTGAATCATTATCTCGTCCGAAAAAACTGATTAATTTAGGAGAGAAACACTGCAAAACAGCAGTTTTAAACATTCAAATGAATGTTAATGCGCTTATGCAACGTTATCTTCGGTACTACGACACTACCGTTTAAACAAATTTGATATTTTGAAGCTATAGCATCATGATGCTACCGTAGCACCGGTACACCGTGCAAGCCTAGTTTCTGCAATATTAAAGATGTTTTTGTGATCTCTCATTCTCAGACTCGACTGGATGCTCTCACAGAAGTGGACGACTGTGGTCAGCTAACCATTAAGTGCAGTCAGGACTACTTTTCTCTGGATTGTGGCATCACCGCCTACGAACTAGACGACTACAGCCCCATCGAGGATCCAGAAGGCCAAGGGCCCCGCTCCCTCTACCCCGAGTTGGAGCAAGACTTCCCTGAACTGCTCCAGAGCGTGGATCTTCTCAACATCGCGGTCTCTAGACAGAACCAGGGGTCATCACCTTCACAAGAGCCTGTAACCACCCAAGAACCCGAAGAGACAATCAGCGACATCCCACCAGACACGGCAATGCAGGGTGTGAGCCCCCAAAGCGACAGCGGCCTTGGCGTTTCCAAACGTCCTCTTCAGGGCGGCTTTAGGAGTGATGTGTCGCCCACGCAGCCCCTGCCCAAGAAGCCAATGTACCTTGAGGGTGACGGAGAGAGGAGAAGGCCTCTGCAGTACCAGGCGGATATAAGCAGGAGCACGCCGTCCCTTTTGGACCCTCCTGATCGTTCAAAGTTCTGGCTGGAGTTGGAATCGGTGTATCCGGGCAACGGGAGTCAATCCTATGAGAGTCTTAATGCCACGACGGGGTGGAACCTGCAGATGGGCCAACAGGTGTTCGAAAGACCCGGCAATGCCCAAATTCTCGAGAGACGCTCATCGGAGGCTCTCCGGGGGTCCCACACGCAGATGTGCTCGAGTACAAACTTGAAGAATAAGACTACGCATTCTGAAGCCAAGCGGGCTTACAGTGACTCCTCCAGCCCTCCGCCATCTTCAGGGGAGGACATCTCAGACCATGACTCACGAGAAATGTCCTCCAGCCCTGACGATCGTGCCCCCACCGCAGATTCCCTTTGGGCGAATAGCCGAAATAGTCGCATCTCGGACACATCCGGCAGCCCCAAAGAACGCTGGTACGGCTCGGATGAGTTCCTCGCTCTTCCACCCCATCTCAGAAAGACAGAGATACTGGCGATCAATCTGGAAAGCCTCGCCCAGGCTCTTCCACAGAGATGTCTGCAGAAGCCCGTACAGGACATCGATGACTGGGAACTCACAGAGGCCAACCCCGAATGGGAGACCAGCGCTGATCTCATGCTTCACCCCTTTAGGAAACCATTCCAGGAGGGGCGATTCTCACAGGCCTCTTCAAGCGACGTCGCCCCTTCTCTGGATGAGAGTATTGAATCCGGGCCTCTCAGTGACCTGCTGTCGGGGGACGAGGGGGTGCGGAGTACACCCGAGTCCAGGGGAAGAAACAGAACAGAGGGGCGGCCCAGCGCACCAAAGATGATACTGCAGTGCACACCGTTGATAGAGAAACTCATCGAGGACGTACAGCACCAGGAGAACTATCACGACGTTTGGGGACAGATAGAGGTGAGACATTGCATCTCATTGTCATTTATTTAACCTCATGTGTTTCAAAACCGGCATGTCTTTTTTTTCAAAGCAAGGTTTTGTTTTTATACAATGGTAGTCAATGGGGGGCCAATGTTGTTTGGTACCCAACGTTCTTAAGAATATCTTCCATGAAGGCCATAGAGGTTTGGAATGACATGAGTGTCCGTGAATATTGAAAAAAGTGGCAATTTGTAACTTCCGCCTCTATGTCGCCATCTCTGGTTAAAACATAAAACACACATGTGTGCACCGTGTGCTTGCAAAAATGGTAATGGTACTCAAGTACGCCATTCCAAACACAGCTATATAGTCTCTATGATAAACCTCTCAAAGCTCAAACCTACGTCATCATCACTGCGGCTCACATCTAGTTTGAAAGAGAATTTAATCATTAAGGAAGTAATTTGTACGCCTAAACGGTACCAAGCAATATGTGTCACTACACTAAGCAGTTATTAAAAACAGCTGATAACTTAAGAGGTAATGAACTAACACGCCACCTCAGCCTTTCAATAATGTTCTGAGTTTAATGAACAGGATTGCAGCTCTCGAACCCCTTCAGTCCCTCGACTGTAATTAAATGATTAGCTGCATAATTAACATCACGCAATCGTGTCTAAAGGACCCGGTACTGAAGAAAAACCAAATTAATTTGACACTCCTTCAGATTCTCATTGTTCAGACTTTATCAACACGTCTGATCAACTGTGCATCACGTGTATGAAGTATATGGTTGATAGAAAGAAAAACGAAAGAAGTTTTATTGTACAGGAGATAAAGGATTAATGTTTGAAATGTTTTTTTAATGGTTTACTTGTTTTGAGATTTCTTGATTGATTTAGTTTTTCATTTATAGTTTGGTTTGCAGCCTCGCACATGTAATGGAATATTGTCGCCATCTGGTGGTTAAATGTAAATACAACAGATCAGCAGTGGATCTCAACCTATTTGTCCATAACAATTTACTTTTGCATCCAATAAAATATTCTATAAGTCCAAATATTGTATTTGTTATGAAACTAACCAAACTCTAAAGACCTATCTTGATTTGGGCTGATCCTATTGTTTTAGCTTATCTTATATAGGGATGCTCATAGATGACGTATTTTTGTATGCAAACCCCGGAATCGAGTTAGTATTTTATTTTCAGCGCATATAAAGCTCACAAATAATGCAACATGGGCACAGATCTCTTAAAACGTAGACTTACCAGGGAACACATTTAAATCAAGTTTGAAAGAGTTGTCGGAGGCTGGTGGTGGTGACGTTGATATCCAGCGACCTTAAGTGTAGTGTGTTTATAGCATCATGCTAGTTTATTACTTCTGCCGATTGTATTTTGGCTTCAAAGGTAAACAAATGTGGTGTTTGAAGAGATTATCTTGAAAGACAAAACATGTGAACATAACCTTTGTTAATCACAGAGCTGATCTTCCAAAAATCATTGGGAAAAATGCATATAGGCTTAGAAGGTAATAGATTCATTGTATTTTAATTATTTTTATAGTTGTTCTTTCAGTGTAGGTAAATAAAATGAATAAATGTATTTAGATGCAACTTTTGTAAATCATCAAACCATTGTACAACAGTTGTTTCTACAATAAACATATTATTAGTCGGTTACTGAATCTCAAGTTGTTCCAAATCTGTTTAAGTTTCTTTGCTCTGTTGGACACAGAGAAGGATATTTGGAACAATGCAAGCAATGTTCAGTTCTGGGACATCATTGACTACCATAGTAGGATGCCGAACACATACTTTGAAGAATTTAGAAAACCAAATACCTCTAGGGCACATTTCACTACCATATAAATGTTTCTTACTGTGGCAGTCAATGAACAATCTTCCAAATATTTGTGTTCAGCAGAATAAATAATTTTATACAGGTTTGGAAAACTTGAGGGTGTGAATGATGACGACAGAATTTTCATTTTTGGGCGAACTGTCACTTTAAATAGACCCTGCGATACGTGATGCTGTTTTGAAACAAACATCTTCCCATCAGTCCTCACAGCTTACCATCGGTAACCATGACGATGATGTCAATCACAAGTGATGGAGGCGAATGTCCAGCAGATCGTTGGATGCAATGAAAAGTTTGCAGCTGTAATCTTCCCTTTATGTTCCAGATGAAGTGTGTGTGCGTGTGAAGTCACTGGACCGGGTGCAGGTAGGAAGCACATCCACCTGAGATGATGCGTGTCACAGGGGGAGGTGATTGATTACATTAGTATTCAGCTGTTGGAGATGACTTCATTCTCATAGCAACAGACAGCTGGCAGCTGAAGCCTCTTTCTGGGGCCGTCTCTGGGGCTTAGTCATGTGTGACGCCACCAGCCCGTCTTCCTCCTCTCCTGGTGTTCCTCTCTCTCTCTTTCTCTCGCTCCTTGCATATCTTTGGCTTTGTAACTTCACAACCTGTGTCTCTCTTTACCTCGAGATTAAGGTATAAAAATTAAAAAGAGGCTTAAAATATTTATTTTCTCTCTCTCTCTCTCTCTCTCTCTCTCTCTCTCTCTTTCTCTTTCTCTTTCTCTCTCTCTCTCTCTCTCTCTCTGTTTTTGTTTCTTTAGGCCATGAAGCTCTCATTCTTTTCCTCCCCCTGTAATACACACACAAACCGGTCCGTGACAAGCTCTGTTAATGCCGTGACCAGCGGCTACATATTCATCTGCTGTGAGAGTCGTATCAGTGCACAAGATGAGGGCGAATCACACGACGTCCCCGGCAGGGGAATAATTTACCAGCGGTATCTATTGATCTCCATCGACTGCCACAGTCTCGCAGAATTCCTTTGCCTTATATGATAGTGTGTAGTGAGGCATTAGTTTGAAAACATTTAATTTCTTTTTGGATTAAAGGTTAGATCTGGATAAGATGGTCTATTGAAACTGGGATCTGGACTGAGCTGTAGTTGGTCAGCTTGGAGCACCTTAAAGTTCTCATGCTTGTATATACGATTTATTGGAACTTTTTTGGAGCATTTTTTGCATCCGTCACTGTTAACTGTCATAAGAAAAGACATGCACTTCAACGCCCACTTCAAAGCTCATCCGCCTCACCGGTGAGGGCCAGACAGTCGATAAATTATGGGAATTTTAGGCAGTGTCCTCTTAAAGGTCACTTTTATCAATAGCTTTGATTTTTTGCCGATGTCAGCTAATGAGCAGGAAAATCTGCCACGGTGAAAGACAGAAATACCCTCATGATGGATTCACACATGCATCTGTTTATTATAGACTTTATAAAATGATTTTTATTCATTAAGTTGATGGCTTTAGAGGATGAAATAAAGAAAGGCATGTTTGTCATCTCGGTTGTTTGGTGATCTTGGTAGTTTAGCCTCTGGTCAAACACAGGCTTCAAGAAACACAAATTTAGTTATTATTTGTTCATCTTCATGTCATTTTGTAATTCTTTTATCATGTACTCACCCTCTCATGTAATTCAAAACTTGTGTATCGTCGCTGTCCTTCCAAAACCTTGCATATCAATTTCCACTGTTCAGGAAATGGAAAAAAAATAGCACTTTTTCAATTATTCAACATTGTGTTGTCAAAGTTGTCAAGCACTTTTTAAACATTTTTATTTTATCACCCAGTGACAAACAGAATGGGTGACTAAAGGGATACTTCACCCAAAAATAAATTCTGTCATCATTTCCTCACCTTCGAGTCGTTCCAAATGTGTATAAATGTCTTTGTTCTGATGAACACAGAGAAAGATATTTGGAAGAATGCGTATAACCAGATCAGTCAATGGGGGATTGACTCCCATAGTAGGAAAATTACTTTTTCATTTTTTTGTCCTGTTGAACATAAAAGAAGACATTTTGAAGAATGTAGGACAGCAAACAGTTCTGAGGCACTTTTGACTACCATTGTTTTTTTTCCTACTATGGTAGTCAATGGGTGTTGAGATCTGCAATATTCCAAATATCTTTCTCTGTGTTCACCAGAACAAAGATATTTATACACGATGGGAACAACTCGAATGTGAGTAAATGATGACAGAATTTTCATTTTTGGGTGAAGTATCCCTTAATAACAATGATTTATGGCAAAAAATAAATAAATCTCAAAATATGGAGATACGAGGTTTCAGAAGGACTCTTCTGCAGGACACAAAAGAAGATATTTAAAGAAATGTTCTGCAAAAAAAGGAAGTCATACAGGTTTGGAATGACATCAGGGTGAGTAAAGGATGAATTTGAATCCCTTTAATGCACTTTATGAAGATCACTGGATGCTTTTATTGTACAAAAAAGAGCACAATGAAAACTCCTCAAGGAAGGATAAAGTGAATGTTCATTTAGGCATTCTTTTTTATTTTTTGTGGACTTGAATTATTTAAACACAGTGTTTGATGTAGCTCAGTCATTCCGAGTGGTTGCAGTTCTACGTTCTCTCACCAGATGGCAGTATTTACACACCACCCACATGAAACCGGCCTTCTGCAAAGCCATTCAGGCACATCAAGGGCATCTTCTGCGTGTGGCATTCCCTCAAGCACTGTATGCTTCTGACACATGCAAAACTTTTATCACTTTGTCAAAGCTTATCTGAACACTTCTCGTGAAGTTCTGTTTCTTGTGTTTGTGCAACAGGAATTTGTTGGTTCAGCTTCATGACGCTGCTGGCTTTTTCAAATTTACTGTTTATTGACGGATATTTAAATGCTATTTTTAATGCGGTCTTCACATGTTTATATGTTTGTATGTGTGTGTGTGCAGGGTTTTGTCAGCAAACTGGATGAGTTCATCTATTGGCTGAGAGACGCTTTAGAAACCACAGAGAACTGGACGCCACCTAAAGCTGATATCAACAGCCTCAAACTCTATCTGGAAACACATCTTGTAAGTACACGTATAAACATATAGTAAATATCACAATATATAAACTCAATCTTTACATAAATCGATGACAGCTTTACGTTTGTTGCTACTAGTAGAGATTTCCACTAAAGAGATTAAAGAGACAGTTCACCTAAAAATAAAAATGTTCATTTATGCACCCTCACGTCATTCAAAGTCTCTATATGAACCTTTGTTCTGTGGAAGACAAAAGAAGATATTTCGAGAAATGTCTCGGTGATTGTGTGTTCATACAATGGAAGGGGTTCAATGTTGTTTGGTGATGAACGTTCTTCAAAATATCTTTTGTGTTCTGCAGAAAAAAGAAAGACATACAGGTTTGGAATGACACGAGGGTGAATAAATGAATGTTCATTTTTGGGTGAACTATACAAAAATCTGCATTTGGCCTCATTTAAATCTCTAGGAGAGGTTATACGAATATGTAAAAGATGTATCAGCGCTGTGTTCAGCGCATGCTGCGAGATGGCCAGTTTCCTTTGCGGGAGGAAAATCACATGGCGTTTTATAGTGAGGGTCTTCACTCATTTTTATTGATTTAGAGAGCAGGGTCAGACCCTCTGTGTTTCTCATCCAGCTTGGGGGGCTTCAGGATGCGCCCGCAGGTTTAATGTGCGAGCATTAAGACCAGCTGGCAGGTGTGTGTGTGTTTGTGCATGCGCGTCTGTGAGCACAGATCTTTCCGGTACCCATGGGAGAGCCGTAAGAAGAAGGTTGGCTGTTGCAGGGGCAGAGAGAGAGAGAAAGAGAGAGAGAGAGAGAGAACGAGGAGTGGGCTTTCTTTATAAGGCATTGAGAGATGGTGAAATGAAACAGCTATTGATTGCGCTGGGTGGCGGATCCAGGCCTCTGAATCACATTAACAAGACACACACACACACACAGCGGCATCCATTGGCAAATGAGACACAGAGACAAGAGAGCCTAGTCACAGAGATAGTGACTTGTGCCATGGCTTTCCACCATACAAACATTAAAGCCATTATTTACTCATCTGTTAGAAGAGAGAGCACACAGTTTAATTGTGTGACGTCCTCAGAAAGGTTTGCACTGATTGACAGTGTAAATGGAACTGCGGAACGTTCTGCATCGTGTATACAACACTGGTCCAGAAGCACTTTTTGTTCAAAAATCATGTTTTTTATTGTGCATTCCAATTAATATCAATCAAACTGCAGTTGGTTTGTTTGGATTTAAGCCATAATACCTAAAAAAAACTATAAAACACAATAAAAACATGATTTTTGAAAAGGTTTTTGGAACCAAACTCTATATACATATATAAGACTATTTTAAAATATACATTTATAAATATATTGAAACAAAACTATTTTAAATTTAAAAAATACATTTAAAGTTTATTTTAATATATTTATACACATATTTTAATGTAATTTAAATTATAATTTGCTTTTATTTTTTCTACTTTTAATTATTTTGTATTTATTTAACAAACTTTAGCAACATCATAACATATCTTGCATTATTTATTTTTACATTTTTCTTCAATATTGTGGCTTTCCCAAGATAGATGCTTCTGGAATCCACTGATAGTGCCCTTTAAGCAACTTTGTTATATTTTAGTGAACTATCATTTGGCACATGCTAATCTTCCTCCTGCATACTATATTATTACGGATTCACGGACGGCATGTGTTGCATGATGTTAACCTGTAGCTCCAGGTATTGTGGGTAATATTAGCCCAGAAAGAGAACATCCTTCATGCATCTTCAGTGAACTATTTTATAATTTGGAGCGTGACCATCTTTATCTCACATACTATACAGTGCGGATGGTGTACGAATTGGAATGCAGCCAGTTTTGTTCTTGGCACAAAAGTCCTTCATAACCAGCAGAGCTTCCCCTGTGCCACATCAACACATCTTTTATAAACTCACTTTTATAAACTCACTCCGCCCCTGCCTGACCTATTTGATCCAGGAGAGACCGACGGGCGGCCCACCGCGGAATCCACGGATTCCATCAGACCGCCACAGCGCAAACCCAGCTGCTTCTCTCCGACGCCTCTCTCTCTTTCTGATTTAGGGATTAGGACAGGTGGAGGTTCGTGGTCCACCGGTCGCCGTGGCACATCTATTGATGTCAAGTAAGCGATAACCCCGCCGCCCCACCGATGGATGCTAGCCAGGGAGCTTTAGCTGAGAGTTGGGTCCCGTCTGTCTGCTCACACACACACGTATCATGCAGCGAAAGCTAGCAGAACAAAGCACGTATCGCCTCAGATGTGAGGATTGAACACAAATTTCTGCCCGAGGAATCAACTTTAAAACACATTTCAGCTTCATGGTCTAAAACACGTAAGATTTCATCGCGCACACCGATTTTCTCTTTGAATCTGGCGTCTCAAGGTTAAGGTGATGATGAAATGGATGCGAGGGCGATTCGCACACCTCGGTCCTGAGCTGCAAAACGTTTGTGTAACTAGATCTTTTCACATCAAATGTATCTTCATTTCATAAAACATGACTATTGGTTTCCCTCAACCTTGAATCGGAGGTGCGGGATTGTGGTCTATAGGATTTTAATAAGATCGTGTGATATTGATATGCTCTCAGTTATGGCTGATAGGATTATTACAGCCGGGCTTTTACGCCGTCGAATACGGTGTGAGAACGTCCTTGCCGTGTGCTACAAAAATCGACGTTACCGCTCGCTCGCTATTGTACGTTTTTCTGTTGATGATGCGAGTGATAGATATCTGTTTATTCTCCCTTTTTTTTGCTTTGGTTTGTTTACTCATTTTAAAGGCGTTTAGCTCTGTAAAGGATATCAATTTCAGCCTCTATCCGAAGCCATAAATAAGCTCCTCGCTCTCTCTCCCTGTCTGTCACCAGTGATAAATTCTCTCACCTGCCGATCCATCACGCGTCCCGCTCACGCTTTCTGAACGTCTGCTCTCAGACTCAAAAACCAGAGCCTTCGTTTAGTATGTGTGATTTTTATTCTTGAGTGTTTAAGTTACTATATACATTGCTCTGTTTAATGAGACGGGCATCTCAGGTAGACGGCCAAGCGGGCCGTCCTGAAGGTGAAAAACGCCGGCGAGATCAGAACGGTCGGTAATGGCATGAAACAGGGCAGACGGAGATCTGAAGAGGAGTGAATCGATGGTGAGGATGGCTCTAGGCGCCTCAACCGCCGACCCCCCGCGGGAGCACGGCCCACCGCCCTCCTCACCCCCCTTCTCCATCTTCAAAAGCACACCCCCCTTCCCTCCCGAACCCGGGATAATGCTCTCTGCTCTTTGATTACACTTAGCGACTGGAGAGCCCTCCGCTCGAGAGCGCGGCGTATTATCAAAACCAATCAACATGAAAGTTTTTATCGGCACCCACTGGAGGGCGAGAGTGGGAGAGAGAGCGTTGGGTGGGGTTTACTGGGCACTGGAAGGTTATAGTTGAAATGGAGACATCAGAGTTAATGGCCAGCGTGTTGGGAGACGCTGGGATTTGGAGAAGGAACGAGTGATGGATCCTTTGAGCTTCTGAGCGCCACACATTGTGGGTATGAGAGGGAGAATGGAGAGGAGAGAGCTGCCTACATTTGAGTTCAGTTTTAGTGCCAAGTACACTTCTGAGGCTGTGTTGTCTTTATGAGAACCTCTTTTGGCCAAATCGAAACTGGCGAAAGAAGGCGATCCCATAATGCCTTGCACTTACTTTAGTGAGAAGAAACATTCTTCAAAAGAGAGTGTTTTCAAAACTCTTTCAATTTATTCTGTAAAGTGAAAACGTGTATAATATGTAGAACATAATATACAATCACATATAATCATAATATGTATTGAAAAAATTAGGGCTGTCAAACGATTAATCGTGATTAATTACATCAAAATTTTGTGTTTACATAATATATTTACTGTATGTGTACTGTGCATATTCATTTCGTATTAATAAACACAAAAACACACACACATACATGAATATATATTTAGATGTATTTATTTATATTTACCAATAATTGAAATTATATACAAGCATTTATTAATCTTTATATTTGATATTTTCTTAAATATGTACATGTATGTGTTTATAAATACAAAATTAATATTATATGACATATATTATGTAAACACAAACATTTATTCTGGATGCGATTAATCACGATTAATCGTTCGACAACAATAATATAGGGTTGTTCTTCAATAAATCGCATCCAGAATAAAGGTTTGTGTTTTCATAATATACTGTATGTCTATGTTTATTTTATATTATAAACAGATACATTTATGTCTAAGAAAATTTCATATAAAATATGAAAAAAAGTATGTTTATATATCATTTAAATTCTATATAAACATTAATATATACATGCAAATATTCCCTAAATAAATGTGTACGTCTTTATAAATATAAAATAAATATACACAGTGCACAGACATATATGATGTAAACGCAAACTTTTATTCGGGATGCGATTAATCGCGATTAATCGTTGAACAGCCCTAATATAATATAATATATATATTTTGAATTTTATTGATTTGTGTGTATTAGTTCTTTGTATGCTTATTAGAGTATTGTGTTGATAATGGACATTTTAGCATCAGACTGTTTGTGAATTAATTCTCCAACGCTTCACACGACGAACACTATTTCTATGATGCAAAGAAGCGCTGCCTATTTAAAATGGTCACTTTTAATGAATTTAATTAGGATGCTGTTGCTCAAGCAGCTACGTAGTGTACTCCCTATGTAGGGTAGTTCACTAGTTTTTGAAACGGAGCCGCTCGGTGCAGTGGGCTCCTGAGGTCATTTTCTGGAGGGCAGAACTGTGGGAGAAAACGGCTTCAGTTTTATAACGTCATTTGAATATTAGTTTATACGGCAGATGATGAATTAGAGGGACGGCCGTCGTTTGTTAATAATTCAGCGCCGCTCGGATAGCTTGATCAACTCCGACAAATACAGAGAGATGGGCTTCGTTCCTCTGAGGATCGATGAATAATGTTCGGTTGAGATCGAGGACCGTAGTGGAGGGTGTTTAGAGGTTGTGCGAGAGGATATTATGTACATTCTGCTGACCTGATTGTGAAGAAGCACTCGGCGTGACGCTAAATGGAGAACAAAATGAGATTCTGCTGAAGTCTATTGCATTGATGTTGACAAAACTGAGAAACCTTTTCTGCCATATTTCTCCAAAAATGAAAGAAAGAAATCCAAGAAAATGATATTTTTGTGTGTTCTTGTAGTAGAAGTGAAGTGCCCTGCACAGAACAGACACGAAACGTTGGACGGCTATATTTCCCGTGAGCTGACGTGTCACGCTTTGTGTTGTGTGTGTATGTTAATAGAGTTTCAAACTCAACGTGGACAGTCACGGTGCTCTGAAAGACAGTCTCCTGGAGGAGGGACGACATCTCCTGGAACTCATCACCTCCCACAAATCAGGTACAGTTCTGCCCAGCCACACATTTATTATTAATGTTTGTATTAACATAGTGACCTTCAGAATTTATAAATCCTCAAGTAAGCGCTTCGGAGCCGGCGAGCGCACGTCTATTCACATACATTACAAACGCAGCGCCGGGCGCTGAATAGACTTCTGGGATGAAGTGGAGAGAGCGGGGCGAGAGCCGGCCGAGCCCTCCGAGCTGTGTATGAAGAGCGCGGGAATTAAGAACAGCGGGTCGACAGAGGCCAGCGCAGACCCTCGTACCACACACCCCCCTCTCTCTCTCTCTCTCTCTCTAGTGATTATTCACCTGGAGAGACTTGCGGAGTGCTCGGCAAATGTGCAGATCCACTAAGCTGACCTCCCTGCTGGTATGTCTCGTCTCCGCTGGGTAAAGCCGGCTACCATTAAATATGCAGATGGTTCAGAGGCGGGAGAGCTTCTTTATAATGCCCTGACAGATCTGTGGGTGGGACACACCTCCCCGCCAACTCCACAAATACAAACACAGCCTTCACACCTATAGCTGTCCTTCTGCTGCAACAGTCATCGCATTATATATTTTCTTTGTGGTTTATTGAGGTTTGTTTAAAAATTAACCACGGTTTTGCTGCAAATAAAAAATCGGTCATACATAAAAAATGTACTTTGGTTGCACATTGGTTTCAAAGCAACAACGTAAACAAACGTTACAGCGCATGCGCGTGTTCATGGACTGCACTTAAATTCCGGCACACGTTCACAAACAATAAAGCGCCTGTAGATTATTTCTGAAACAAGAAAGAGATATTCGAGAAGAACCGTTACATTTCTAAACTCGTCTCTCCAATATTTTGAATGTAGACTGCGATACCAAGCTCACCCGCTAGATGTCAGTGTACCATACGGTTTCTTTAAATGCGACCGAACTACAGGACCCATTCAACAAATTTTTTATTTAATAAAATGAGCATACAACAAAATTCAACAAATTGTATATTTAATACAATTATTATACAATAAAATAATAATATTAATTAATATTAACATAAATTAAATAGAAATAGTTATAATATGAGACACTAGCCAGAACGATAAACAAACGCAGATGTGTCCGTGAAACGGTCTATAATGTAAAATGTGTCTGTAGAATTTTCTAAAATATTATTTAAGTAAATATTTTGACCCCCCCCATTAGCCGATTAGCCGTTCTTATGTAAATACTGTCAGTCTTATGTTAATTTGTTTGTAATGTCATAAGATTTTAAGGAAAGTGTTTTTAGCTTTCTTTGGATAAATGGTTTGGGTAGATGGGAAAGAAAGCTTTCAGTTTTTGGAAAGAATAAGACAAGTGTGTTTTGTATGTTATGTCCCCTTTAATGAATGTTTTCGGTATCGTAATTAGAAGCAAATCCAACTTCCCACCTTGGCCAGTTTTTGCCCCGTATCTTAGCAACTCGACAGACGGGTATCACTCCTCAGGTGTAAGTATCCGCTTCCACCACAGAGCGCCGCCGGCCGCGACTCGAGGCCTGATCCCGACACAATGCAGGGTCACACTCCGAAAGCCCCGCTTCCTCTTCCACCGCATTTATCTTAATTTATGCTTTTTAATTACTGTGAACAAATAGGATTTGAGACCGAGATGCTGATCGTGGTCGGCGGAGACGCCATGAATTTAGAATATAGAAACAACCCGTAATACTCTGGGATTAAGCGAACGCTCAGGATCCTCTTCAGATGCTCTCGGTCCGGCTCGGGTCACAGAGTGGCTGCAAAATCAAACACTTTTTTGCAGCAGCTAATCACCAGATGAGGAAGAACAGATATTATGATTGAACTTGTGAAATGTTTTATTTTTTCAGCACTGGATAATGTTAATGATTAAGATGATGGTGGTGATTATGATAATGCCGTGAGCGTTATTATTGCTGATGCGTTTGAGGGTGGGGGTTAAAAAAAGAGATGTGTGTCCGTGTGATCATTAAGGGCGAGTCGTGATAAATGGTTAAATCACAGAACATTAAAGGCTCATTAATACAACTGCAGGGGTGTGTGTGTGTGTGTGTGTGCGTGCGCGTGCGCGTGCATGTGATGGGCCGACTGGTTGCAGTCGCAGTGGGTTTAAAGTGGATGTTTTCTCCCATTGGTTGACATTAGCTGTGTGGACCGACTACGTGAATGCACAATGTAACAGCCTTGTATACTGTATTGCACACTATGTACTGTATACTACATACTATTCTCAAGTATTAAACATATGAAGCAGTTTTCAAATCAGAAATGTTTCAACAAGTATTTTGGTTCATTGTTGTCAAGATCTCACAGTTTCATATTCAACTCGGCAATAACAAATATAATTTTGGCACGAAAAACTGTTGTTTTATATATACAGTAAATATATATATTTATACCACAGGGCTGTGAAATGCTTGATTCTGATTGGCTGACGAAGGTTCTACAGGTGTGCATTATTTTTCAGTCAAACGCACACCTATGAAGTAGTTCCAGATCTATCGACCGAATTACAGTTCGATATCACTGCGCCAAGTTTAACCGTTATAAGAGATTTATACTGTAGCTACAGTCCACCACAAACAACATTGAAGACGATTAAAATTTCCAGAAATAACTTTTCATATTTATGGAAAGTAAGAAAATTTTGACAATTGGGCGAAAGCTGTACTTGACAGTCCAGAAGATGAAAAAAAAAGAAAGCGAACATCAAAGGCAGCCGGCATTAGCAAACATCATAGAACGGTCGCAGAAGAACAACTACACAAGATTGAAGGTGAAAAACACAAAAAAACACCAAAAAAGACAACAGCTTGGGCAGTACATGTGTTCAACGATTGGCTAAAAACAAAAATCAAGTTTGCTGAAGAGGTAGAAAGAGAGGGGGGCAAACGCTTTAAACAACCACCTGCGAGCTTTCTATGCAACTGTGAGAACTGCAGCTGCCACTAAATGAATAAATAAACATCGATTGAATACTTGTTCTGTTTTTTTTTACATAAAAAAGTCATTTATACATTTTGAAAAGCCTACTTGTTCGCATGGTTTTGTCATTACTACAATCACATGTCCATACACGCGCTCTCTCTCAAGCCTTTAAAATGACGTCTTGGAATTACCGGCAGCTTTGGATGAGAAAATAGTCCCCACTCACAGTAGCATCAGAAGCGCGGCAAACATAACAAATCTCTTGAAATAAAACACCTGAAAAATTACTTGTGATGTGGTATAAGCGGAATAATCCGCTTCGCGTCGTGGTCGCATTACCACCTCGGGGTGTGCATTAACTTTCGATAATTGAACGGCCCGTCGTCAATTATTCCTTACATATATATATATATATATATATATATATATATAGATATTGATAACACTTTACAATAAGGTGATATTAGTTATAACATTAGTAAATGCATTAGGTAATATTAGCTAACAATGAACAATTTAGTTTTTCAGCATGTCAATACAGACAGTTATTCATGTTAGTTCATGGTGCATTAACTAAAGTTAACAGTGACAACGTTTGATTTGAATAATGTATTAGTAAATGTTAACATGAATTAATATTAATAAATGCTGTAGAAGTATTGTTCATTGTTAGTTTAAAGCGAAGGTAACGGGCTATTTCATGCATTCTGACGTCTTTACATTGTTAAACGTGCTGGCGTCTTAAGCTTAACATGGTCAACTTGTCAAAAAACGAGTTGAACGTATGACGTAGTATTTCTGCGCTCGATTCAATCCACGGTCAGGTTTCTGTACGTTTTTTTAAAAGGTTTATTGTTTTAATCACGTTTTTTAATGCTTAAGAGTTTTATTTGATAAATGAACCCACATAAAAATACTGCAGTGTACTTCATTATTCACTATAGTAAGCTCCTAGCTACTGTAACGGTATTTACCACAGTAAATATTTAGCATACTTTGGTATTTACTACGGTTTATGAATTTACTGAAGTTAATACTTGTGAATAGTAGTCCTTATTATACTATACCATACTATGATAAAGTACCGTATACTATAATTACTACAGTTTACTATAGTAAATTCTGTTGCTCAATGTGTCATTTTAATTCTTAAGCCGTCAAACAGCATGCGCAGGATTGTGGGAAATGATCTGTCCTGCCTTCAAAAACTCCAAACATAATGACCAAGCTGCTGATATATATTTTCTGTGGTTAATAATGTGTTGATTCATATTAAAGTTGAGCTGTCTTGTGTGTGAACAGGGTTACGGGACATCCTCCATATGGTCTCATTCCAGTGGCAGGAGCTCCAGAGGCAGATTCGCCGTCAACACAACTGGATGCTCCGCACGCTGGACGCAATCAAAACCCACATCCTGTCCGGCGAGAGGAACGAGGACCACGAGGCCCACAGTCATCACGACAGCCCCAAGGTAGGAGTCAGCGCTCCGTATCCAAAGCCTGAATCTTTCCATCTGTCTCATGCTCTCTGCTACAAACACACGGTCAAGCTTTGCAGATTTCCATAAGAAACGGATCAAATAGATGTTCCTTTCAAGAAGCAAGCTGGGCAGGAGACGTGAGATACGCGTGATACGAATGAGAATCTGCTGTCCACCAAATTTGATCTCACAAACACGCGCAACGCAATCTCGCTTCCGCGACGCGCAAGACTCGATTTATACTTCGCACTTAGTGTGTAATTGCAGACGTGGTTATTTCAGAGACCAATTTCTCATTGTTTAATTGTCAATTGTGATTGGGTAATTGCGCTCCAATTAGACGGCGTGTTTGTGTGTAGGGCGCTAAGAGCGAGGCCTGGCAGGAACAGCGCGACATGTTTGTGTTTCTGCGACAACCGCAGCTTCAGGAACAGCGTGGTCTCGGCTGGATTTCCCCCGGGAGCGCCGGCATCACCGGGACGCAATCTTTACTGCTGCTCTCGTCTGTAATCTCTTCTGCTTCATCTGCAGAAATCCAGAACGCCAGGCTCTCTCTCTCTCTCTCTCTCTCTCTCTCTTCACTTTCTCATTTTCTCTCTCTCTCGTGTTGTCTCTCTCTCACTCTGCTCCCTCTTTCTTGTGTTCTAGCTGATTTCTTACTGCATACGGTGCACAATTCTACTGTATATGGTGCTACTGTATAATATGTACTGTTTTTTTGTCATATTTAAAACACTAGATTTATTTTACTTTTTGTGGAAGAAAATGCATGACATGCAGTTGTCGGCTTTAATCTGGGTTGCCAGGATGGTTGCTAAGATGTTTCGAGGGCTTTAAGCATGTTTTGTATTCAGCTGCCAGAGTTTTGATGAAGTGGTTACTTGTATACTCCTTAAGTATTTACGTTTTGCTGTATAGACCTCTTCGGATGACGTAGACAACGCTGATTCAATACTGGTCCAGAAAAACTTCCTGTTGCAGTTTTTTAACACTACACAAACGTTTGAACAAAACGTAATTCAATTATATATGTAAGATTAAAGAAAATGTAAAAGTAAATAAATAAACAAAGAAACTGGATGTGCTTTTGGACTGGTGAAGGGGTCTATACACGCAACAACATAAATGTTATGTGACCCAAACTTAACTTCCGGTAGACCTTCGCAAAGATTCAATAACTGTTGGGTAGTTTCAATATAAATTTAAAACGATTATTATACGATAAAATATAAAAAATAATATAAATATAAATCAAATATTAAGCATAAATATAATATACATTTAATTTAATATAAAAGTTCGGGCCAGGCGTGTGCATTCGATGAAACCATTTATAGAAATCAAATTTCTTTGCTTTTAGACTTTTATTCATATTCCATTAACATCACATCTGTGTTCAACGAGATGTAAAATAAAATGTATTTAATTTCTACATAGAAAAGCCAGTGACAGTCACACGACCTTACTCTTTATGTTTAGTTCAGCAGCTGGGGTCTGGTTTTCATCTGAAAAATATACTTTTATAGTCTCTAACAAGACATGAATAGTTTTCAAAATAAAATATAAAACATTTACTGAACAACTAAATTAGATAATAATTGTTTTTAGATATGCTTATCAAATACTCCCTGTCTGCCATTGGTCAAATACTGATAGCTCCGCCTCAAATTCATGCCATTGGTTTAGCCAATGTTGCTATGTCAGGCTGATGTTCAATGTTATTGAAGCACATCTTATAAAGAATTTTAACATCCCAAAATGTATTTTTGTATATTGCGATGCATGTCCATACTTGTTTATACCGAACGCTTTCTTCTTTTTGAAAACAGTAGTTAGTATACTATTTCAGAACCACATACTTGTTGTTTTTCCACTTGTGGGCGTCGAGATAAATAATCGGGTGCTTTTAAATTGTTTTGTTGCAATTAGAAATCACCACAATCAGTGTGATCAGTCAGCGTTGACAGCCATTAGCCGCTTGGTTACAGAGAATTACCAGAGAAAGGGATGAGTGATTCATTATCTGAGAGGTGTTAATGATGATCGGATGCATCGCCTAATTACAGACGGGCCAGAGGATTGTGGGAAGGTCACACAAGGAGCCACAAATCTCTCTCTGTCTGAATCAGGGTGGGGCTTTCATGCGATAGCGCTGACACCTCCAGTGTAACCTAGACTCCATCATAGTGCTCCACAATATCATCCGTGCACTTTATTCTTAGTCTTCTGAAGCCATATGATAGCTGTGTGTGGGTCCAAGGACAACATTTCACGCACGTTTGATGGTTCTTGCGTGTCTTGAGCGAGTGCAGAACAGTTTTAATGTCAGTTTGAGAAAATGTGTTTGTGTGTTCGCCTCTCTATCGCCATCTCTGTTTGAAACATAAAACGTACTTGTCTTTAAATGGCTTGAAGTCAAATGATGTCGAACTGACATTTCTACATCTACATCACAAGTTGTTTTTGTTGATAAACGATCCCAGATAAAAATACTGCAGTATATTATAGTATTTACTATGGTAAAATTCCTAGATACTGTAATGCTTTTAACCTTAGCATAGTAAATATTTATCATACTACGGTATTTACTACAGTTTAAAAATGTGCTACCTAATACTTCTGAATACTAAGTATACTGTAGTAGTCCTCATTAAACCATACTATAGTAAAGTATACTACAATTTATTAGTGTACTATAGTAAATACAAGTATACTACAGTATTGCCTTATGTGAGTTAATTTTCTGCTTTTCAAAAATATAATTTCCCATATAATATTAAAAAAATTATGAATGAATGAATTATTTCTCAAAGTAATATTGGAATCATAACATTGCGAATCGGGTTGAAGGTTTTTTATTTAGTATTTTTCGGATTGCATCTTTAAATCATTTTTATTTAAAAAAAAATGTAAAAAATGTCACTGCTATTTATTTTGAGCTATTTAAGTTAATTTGGTCATGTGAAGGAATTCATAAATAGTTGACAAACAATTTGAGGTCGTCCTGATGCTCGATTATCTTTACGTTCATGTAGTTTTCACGTGGGTCAAACAAATGCTTTATAAAGTTTGTCCCAGGTCACCGCGCCGCCCGTATATTCATCCTTATGGAGGCATTGGGAATTCATATCACTTTGTTCAAACCCGTTTCACTGACTAAACAATATTCGTAAAGTGCTGTCAAGGCGCTTCTTTTCAATGACAACCCTCCCGTTCGCTATTAATTCCTAATGCTTCGCTACAACAGGTGTCGTTTGCAGTCATTAATTCGCTTTGCTCAAAAAAACGGCTCGCAAATGAGCAATGCTCGCCGTCAGAGGAGTAATATATACCCCCGCGCCCAGACACTAAGTCTGTCCCCAGAATGCCATTAAGATGTGTACAAAGCAGGCCGCGTCTCTCTCGACAGCCATAACGGTTTGTTGTTATAGCCCGAAACATATGTTCGCACCCACGTCTTCCCGCCGCACCGTGCCTTCTGAATTATTTTCTCGAGACCATAAAGTTTTAACATGGCTGGATGATGGTCAAATGGCAATCCTCGGGGAACGCCGTCTAGTTTAGTTATTCGCCGCTAATTAAACTGCAGGGAAGATCAGAGAAACGTTGGAGGAAAGATGGATGTTAACAGAACGAAGCGCCAACAGTCGACGTGCAATAACATGGTTCGCGCTTCAATCTGACCGTGTCTTTGCCAGACGGAGACCTTCTCTCATATCTGTATCGGATCTAATATACGGCAGCAAAGTCCACGTGACTTCTTGTAAATCTGCTAAATGTCACGAGATATCGGTGGGTGCGGAGAATGGGATAGACTGCGGGGGGACTTCATATGTCTTGCGTTTGTGCAGGGATTCATGGGTAATATTTGATTTGTGTTTGTCAGGAGTGTTCAGTTCTTTTATGCTGTCACAGTCATGGTGTAACATCACTGATCCAGTGTCAGTCTGTGACACGTGTTTGTTATGTTCAGGGTCTTGCTGAGAATTTTCTCCACCTATGGAATTGCATTCATGATCACAGATCGTGTCTTGTTGCTGCGGAACTGTTAAAGGGCCAGTACACAAAAAAACACTTTTGTCCACATTTAAAACATGTTTATGACTCTTTGTTCAGTGGAACACAAAAGATGATATTTTGAGAAATGCCTCCGTGGTTTTGTATTCATACAATCGAAGTCAATGTTGTTTGGTTACCAACATTCTTCAAAATATCTTCTTTTGTGCTCCGCAGAAAAAATTAAGTCATACAGGTTTGGAAGGACAGAAGAATTTTTAACTGCCCTTTTAAGTGGACTAAAAAGTAAACAGAGAAATAAAAGCATTTATTCTGACCTTGGCCATAAAAGGGGGGCATATCTCATTTGTTCTTATTATGGTAAATTATTCATTTTAATTAAACATTCATTTTAAATCATGTAAAACTATGAAGGTGTTTGAGAGTCTGTGATGTTAGCGATATTTTTTCATTAATTCCACATTCTGTCATCTCTTTAAAACACAACACGAGTCATTTTCCGAGTGCCGTTGCATTTCATCATTTTTGCTATGGTTACATCATTCGTATCCTGTAATGGCCAAAAAACAAATAGTTAATTATGAAAACAAAGTGCCCTTTGAAGTCACATTTGAAGTAAAACGGCACTGGCATTTTTTTTAGACAATCCAAGTTCACTTTAAAAGGGATCATTTGCAGCGTTCACATTTCCGTCGAAATTCCCGCAAACTGCTCCTGGACCCCTGAAGCCAACCGAGTGTGACAACACGTTTAAAGTCACCGGCCCTGATTAGACCATGTTTTTTTCTTCCTAGTTAATCTAATCCTGTAACCGAGCTTGTAAAATAAACCCTCAGGTTAACAAGCAAGTTATTTTTTCATTTATCGACATTTATTTTTTTGGGTCAACACTTCCAAACGCTGCCTCTTTACCGGTTTATCGTCTCGTTGGGGACCTCCTCCATGGCCCGAAGAGTTTGCGGTATCTGCGTCCCTCTCGCTGCGGTCGGGCTCACCGCGGTCCCTGCCAGCAGTCTGTGTCGTATTTCTCCGCTGTCATATGTATGTATGTATAAGGCAGGCAGGGCCCTTATCGGAGACTCCTCGGAGACAGCTTGTCTGCCCCGGGGTGGTTATTTCACCCCTTGCTCTGTGCACAGTGTGGAGGAGGGGGAAAGGGAGGGCCATTCTGTTCGCTGGCATATGTTAAAAGCAGCCATGCCACACTACGCCACCCAGCCATGCATATGGAGCAGTCTGAGGTATATCAAAGTCACCGTGCTTAAAAAGTGACCCGGGGTTATTGCTGGGAAAAATGAAATTACAGGTGGTGGCAGCTGAAGTTTTGGGAGACGGGGGCCCGGCCACCCCTGTGTCGTAAGTGCAGACTTTAAATCTGGAGTTCGCTCCAAATTGAACGTCGGTTTAGAAATTGGGAATTTAAATTGGACTTTTTAGGGCTTGATATATATTTAATCGCTGTGTTACAGTTACACGTTTGATATGCTGTAAATTGAGATTTTTTAAAAGGGTGAGCCAGGATTGAAGTATTGCGTCATCTAGCGAGTTAGATTTCGCTTTTCCTGTTACGTTTCTGCTTTGCCGTATAAAGGTTTAAAAAGTGGTTAAAGTTATACTTCACCTAAAACAACTGAATGGAGATTAACTAGATGTTTACTAGTGCTGTCAAAACAGTTAAGCGTGATTAATCGGTTTAAAAAAATTAATGTTTAAAAATAACAATTATTTCCCTAATTATATATACATTTAAATGATGTATAGATATAAATAAGTTTTTCTCATATTTCTTAAATATATACATATATGTTTGTGTATTTATATATACATCCAAATATACACGGCACACACAAATATTATATAAACACAAACATCTATTTTGGAATTGATTATTTGCAATTAATCGATTTGACAGCACTAATATTTACATTTTCTAAAAATGACCAAAACTTGCCTCCTTAATACAAGGGTGCTCTATTAAAAATAAGGGTGCTTACTCTTTCCAAACTTGTATTTTTTTCCTTTTCATAAAGTCTAGAACCCCCTTTTCACTACAAAAGAACCATTTTAGAAACAGAAATCTTTTATGATTGGTTCTTCGTTGAACCTTACAGCCAAACGTGGTTCTTCTTTGGCGTCGTGTAGCACCTTATTTTCCAGATTGTGTTCTTTAGCACAATGTTGTATGTTTGACATAGTCTTTAAGATCCATGACTTGGAAGTTTTAAAGATATGGAGTTTAATTCTACAAAAGCAATACCACGTGGAACGATTTCGGCATCTCAGGTATCTGCAGCAAAACCGATGAGGTTTATTCGAATGGTAACTGTAGCGCTCACATTCCAATCCGTGTTTGCGAATTCATCTCGTGAGAGTTTGATTAAACAGAACGTGTGTTAATTTCAAAAGACTTAATATTCCTCCAACCCCTTCGACAAAGTATTTATCAACTTCTGTGGAGAAAATGAAAAATAATCAAGGACCCAAATAGGCAGTAATTTATTCCAGGTCTCTGTGCTTATATTAGCATGCCAAAGCACTCCAGCTGTAATTCATAAAGTGACTTAAAATTGACATACCTCTTTAAGTGTTTTTTGTCTTGTTGCCGGCGGCAGTTTGACAATTGAAATGAATATTTGATGAAAAAAATTAATAGCGCCTCGTTTTTTCTTTTGCAGACAGTTTCAAATATTTAATCACACAAATGATATGAATTAATATGCAGGCGAGGTTTAATTCATATAAATTTGTTCCTGCGCACGAGATGTACGAGCAACATGTTTTGCAATGAATATTGTTGAATTACTGGCGACGTGAAATTCACGCCTCATAACCGCCTCGCTCGCGGATGATAGGAATGGTCTGCGTTTGTTTTCCGCGTCCGCCGTTTCGTGCGTCTTTATACTGTCTTTTAATTTCAGAGTTCACCAGGAGATGAATTGGAATATTGTAACTCTATTTTTATAAAGGTTTTTCCAATCAGCTGCAGACATGTGTGAAGTTATAAACCCCTGCTCGCGCTGTAACTCTCCTCTTGTGCGACTTAATTTGTTTTTATCGTGTCCTTTGGCTATATATATCGTGCATGAGAAAGTCTGGAATATAAAGCAGATTTTATTATTTTTTCATTTGTATTCTGCGTTCCACACTTGGCAATCGGATCAAAGATTACCCGACTCGCTAGCCAAATAAAGCAACAAGGATCACTTTAGGCTGTAATTATTGGAATCGGAGAGAGCTTTTCTGAGGAAGACACAATGCAAATGGAGAGCGCGCGCCGTGATTTCTGCCTCGGTCTGGGAGCGCGGCACAACTGTAAATGTTTAGGGATTTCTCCCTGTCAAAACCAGATCTGATCTGACGTGCTGTTATATTTTCATGTGGTGTTCTTAAAATGCAATTATTTTAGTATTGGGCACGTGCTCTGTTCGTGTAGAAAAGCGTGTTGGTTTCCAGGGTTGTGTATGTGTTCTGGGTCATCGCTAGGGTGTTTTGGGTGGTTGCCAAGGAAAACCCATCTTGAAGTTCAAGTGATGTTCTGGTGGCCATATATTGTTTAGGGTGTGTTAAAATCCCACAATGTTAGTTATGATAGCAATATTAATAGTTGCAACCATGTATTGCATAATGTGATACATTTATATGCATATTTATAGAGATACATTTTGGCACAACCTTGTTTTAAAAATACTCTCAATCAAAATGTAATGGGACTGAATGTCTGGAGCTTGATTTTGATCTGCAGACATCAGCTGAGGAACATGCTGGAAAAATGGACATTAATAATTGCATGCCTCTTTATTCTCAATACTCTCTCTCTCTCTCTCTCTCTCTCAGAAGCGACCACTTAGCCTTCAGTCACTGAGGAATAATTGTCAATGAATATTTAACAAGCCTTCAGTAGGATGGATATGCATCTGAGTGGCATCAACGCTCTTCCTCTATTATTAATATTGGAAATGCTATAGACACACTGTAGTCAGTGGAGCAGAGTGCATACTGGATTAGGGACTAAAGATTATACTGATGTGAATAAACTAAGTCCAGCATCAGCCCGGTGCACGCTTGCATCCTGCTACTATGAGGAAAGTTTCTTTCCGTAATGTCATAATCTCACAAAACCGGTGAAAAACATGCTAGGATCATGCTATCCTGCAAAATCTAAAGAACGGCTGTATTCTGATGTTTTTGATTCGGTCTATTATTGTTGTTTGCATTAATAATGATATGATAAACATGTTATTTTTCACAATTCTTATGCTGTACATAAAAATGTCATTGATGTATTGCAAGGCCCCCCAATATATTAAGTATTATTCACAATGACCACGTTTGCATAGACAACAATAATACGATATTAACTTTATTAAGAATGGAGCATGTAAACAGAGCTTTTTGATCAGCTTAATCCGTTCCCAGTTTAAACGGGAACATGAAAGGTATATTCTTAAAGCAGCTCATGTAAACACCTTAATCGTAATATTAGCTCACTCAGAATAAGGCGAATCATTTGATTCCTGACGTCCATGTGAACGTGGTCAATGTAAAGTGGCTGGTATGGTCCCTTTGGTTTTACTACATTTAATGATGTAAAATGATTGTAATGCAATTAAATAGACTTTATTACAGTAATGGGAATCCAATGAGGGGAAGAATTTTGCTTAATGTCACGATGCTAAACATCTTAAAAGTACTCAAACAGTATTGAATTTCTCAATGCAAAGCACAATTTCAGTTTTTTCTTTGATTTTGCAGTGAAATGAGCTCTGGCTTTGCTTTGAGTGACATTCCCCAACAGACTCATTCTTATTTTTACGTTTCACATGTTCCTTGCGTTTTCACAGGCCCAAGCGCCACCCTGCTTCCTTCCTGTTCAACCTTTTCTCTTTGTCTCAATCAGTAATGCTTACGGCCAATCTGGTAAACATAAACCTGTCGGCCACGCGAAGAAATATGGCGTGGCGGAATTACCTTATCACGACAGCACATTTAAGCATGCCTCTCAGGTGAGACGCATCCCATCATCCCCTCGCGCTCCTCCATGACTGTCAGAGGAGCTGCGTGTTCCTCTCTCGCTCTTGAAGTGATATAAAATTCTAATGTCTGCCCTCTGGATCTCTTTCTCCTGAAATCTGGCCAAAGCATTGACGGGATGCGAGCGGGGTGACATGCATGAGAAAGAAAACAGCAAGACGAGGTGAAGACAGGAAGACTCGCTCATGAAATATATTCCAGCGCTGAGAGAGAAGGAAGACATAAAATGCACGTGCCCTGCTTTGGTATTTGTATGTATATTTATGGATGTGGAGTAATGTTACAAGCTCGCTCTTCTGGGCATTTGAATGGATTGATGAGACGTAATGATTTCCCCTCAGCTTTTACGACAGGCTGTGACAGATGCTCAGACTTATATTATCCAGAATAAGGCTTATTCCTCGGACAAGAATGGGTTCGCTTTTAAAATTATGGTTCTCCAGTGGTTCATATCGAAAGTCAGAAAATAACCATTTGCCATCATAATATTCCACATATTTAAAGTGTGTAGGAAAAATGCTTTCTTTTAGCATTTGGGATATTTCACATTTAATTTTAGGCTTTTTTTTAGTTTAAGTGTCTCTGTTTTGTCCATTTAATAGATGTAGTTAAAGTATTGAGATAACTGGACACTTTAGTTTTGAAAGCAAGCTCTTACGTGCGGGTTGAATCTTTGCATAGAAAAATATTCTCGACCAATCACGTTCCTCGCATGCTGTTATGAAAACGACAGGTCTCTGTCATTGGCTACCTGTGAAAAAAGTGCTTGACGTAGGGTCGTTTTTTTCTAAAAAATCTAACTTTTTTCAACCTCAAAAGACGCCCTGAGCTGCAGAAAAAGACGCTGGCGCTGGCGTTTAAAAAAGCGCTCGGGTTACTCATAGGATTATAATAAAAAAACAGACGCTAGCAGCTTTAAAAGAGAAGTCATGTGTGAACACGGCCTTAGTTGTTTTTGTCTTGTTTTGCCACACAAATTTAGTTGAACAACAACTTCAAAAGCAACACTTCCTGAGATATTAAAAACATAAATTAAAAACAAAACGTGAATGAAGTTTTTCTTGCTAAGTATTTATTTTTATTTTATTAAGTGGTCATGCACTGGCAGAAATCTTTTAAGCTTATTTTTATATTTTATACTAAACAAAAGTTAGTATCTCATGTCACTTTTTTTGTCAAGTAAATCTATCTTGATTTAAGAATGATATTTTATAAGGTTGAGCTTCAAAGTTTTCACATTCCATTTGACTTTGTAGTTGAAACCTTTTTGTTTTCTAAAAAAATCCCAAAAGGTACAGGGTGTAAGAAAAAAACATCACATAAGCTAAATAAGTTCTCAAACATTGATAATGTGAACAACTGCATTTCTAGAAAAATGTCACATCGAACCTTATAATAGGAGGCGACGATTTGTACTTGAAAAAAGACAAAAATTCAAAGTAAGAAACACAAATTTTGCAGCTGTGTATTAAGGTGAAGTTGGTCTGAGCGCTGATGTTGGGGCGGCAGACGGGTATAAATCATCTTTTTGAAGAGTCTGACTGGAACAAACTGCTTCCTTACACAGACAGCAGAACTCGTGGCCTTGGTTGGAGGCGCATCAGACGAGGAATGGCAGGATGATTGAAATGCGTTTATATGTTTGTTATTAATAGTGTCAGACAGCCAACACAAACCAAAACTGTAGATTTGATCGCTCGAGGTCAAACCAAACAGTTGAGTCTTGTGATGTTGTAACGTTATTTATTCTTATTATATTTTTGATACGAGTTGATCAGAATGTGCTTTGTGTCACATTTCCATCCGCTGTGGTTACCATAGCAACAGTAGACTGCTTGAGCATTGTCCGATAATCAAAAAACAATATCATTACTGTCATTATTTATCACTTAATTTGAGATTTATATTTTGCAAATATGTCGTTGATATTTGACGATCTTTGCTTGGGCCATCCGAAGACTTCCATAGAGAGGCTCAAAATTGAGCGATAAAAATTCAGAGTAATAATGACAAATCATCCAGCAGTTACAACCCAAATGTTGAATACATCACATTTTATTTGTTTATATAAAACTGTCTTCTCTATGCAGATAATAACCGTGACGGTTTTACTCACGGAAGGCCAGTTATCATTTCCACGTCGGATCCTATTCCATTGTTTCCTATTTTCTTTCTCCGAACCCGATGAAATCCATTACTGCATTGTGGCAGTTACAAATGCCATTCTTTCTGCGAACACAGAGAGTCTTGTCTGCTGGATTACTGGTGATTTATGCCCCAGCTGTGATATTGTAACTCCGTGCGATAGTGTCCTTGAACATAAATGTAAGTAAACGCCAGGAAGGGCTTCACGACGGATTGTGTATCGGAGTTTCTCAGAACTCCTCCATACCTTCATGTTTAGGCGTGCTGTGATATGCAGGCTGTCTCCCGGGAATTCTGTCCCTGATGTGATGTGTGTCGGAATTCTGTGATCTGCCAGAGCCCAGTTTCCCAGTTTTCTCTCTGTGTAGTCCGGTACACGGCCGATAAGGTCTGATAAGGCAACGGATCACCAGGGTTTTCAATATTAGTATGTTTTTTCTTTTTAATCCTTTTAAAAAAGAAACTTTTGCCCATGCTTAAGACATTGCAACTGTTCGGAGGGGATTAGGTGTTTTATATGCGGTTGTTAATATGTTCTCTATGGGTTAGTATTTTGCCAAGGGGTTGTCGGGATTTGGTGCGTAGCCAAAGAGTTTTGTATGGGTTTAAGGGCGTTTCTATGGAGTTGCTAAGGTGTTCTGTGTGGATGTAGTGTAGTATGTTGCTATGTGGTTGTCAAAGTGTTTTGTATGGGTTTTAGTCCATTGCTATGGAGTTGCTAAGGTGTTCTGTGTGGATGTACTGAAGTGCGTTGCTATGTGGTTGTCAAAGTGTTTTGTATGGGTTTTAGTCCATTGCTATGGAGTTGCTAAGGTGTTCTGTGTGGATGTACTGAAGTGCGTTGCTATGTGGTTGCCAAAGTGTTTTGTATGGGTTTTAGCGCATTGCTACAGTTTCTAGAGTGTTTTGTGTAGATTTAATGCATTGCCGTGCAAATGCTAAAGTGTCGTGCATGAGTTTTTGTGTGTTACTAGGGTGTTGCTAGAGTATTCTGTGTGGATGTACTGAAGTGCGTTGCTAAGTGGTTGCCAAAGAGTTTTGTATGGGTTTTAGTCCATTGCTATGGAGTTGCTAAGGTGTTCTGTGTGGATGTACTGAAGTGCGTTGCTATGTGGTTGCCAAAGTGTTCTGCATGGGTTTTAGCGCATTGCATATTGTTTTGTGTAGATTTAATGCATTGCCGTGCAAATGCTAAAGTGTTGTGCATGAGTTTTTGTGTGTTACTAGGGTGTTGCTAGGGTATTCTGTGTGGATGTACTGTAGTGCGTTGATAAGTGGTTGCCAAAGAGTTTTGTATGGGTTTTAGTGCGTTTCTATGGAGTTGCTAAGGTGTTTTGTGTGGATGTACTGTAGTGCGTTGATAAGTGGTTGTCAAAGTGTATTATATGGGTTTTAGTGCGTTGCTATGGGGTTGCTTAGGTGTTCTGTGTGGATGTACTGTAGTGCGTTGATAAGTGGTTGCCAAAGTGTTCTGCATGGGTTTTAGCGCATTGCATATTGTTTTGTGTAGATTTAATGCATTGCCGTGCAAATGCTAAAGTGTCGTGCATGAGTTTTTGTGTGTTACTAGGGTGTTGCTAGGGTATTCTGTGTGGATTAAGTGCTTTGCTATTTGGTTGCCAAAATGTTTTAGTGCATTGCTTTAAGGTTACTAAAGTGCTCTATGTAGATTTAATGCATTTCTGTGCGGTTGCCAAAGTGTTCCGCTCGGGTTTAAGTGCGTTGCTATGAGGTTGCTTAAGTGTTGTGTGCAGATTTAATTATGTTTGTTTTGGATGGGTTTAGTCGGTTGATGTGGTGTTTTGGGAGGATTCTAGGAGGATGCTTACTGTCTAAAGTGAGAAAAGGCCACACATACTGTAAGTCTCTATGATAGTTTCGCTAGATATGGCCTGAGTCTATCCATCTTTGTAATTCTGTGGATTTTGTTGGATTTGGATGTTGTTTTGCCCACCAGGTGAAATGTATTAGTAGTATTTGCCTTTGAAAGCACTTCTGTCTGTGACTTTGACCAAAAACCCTTTTCACTCTAATCCAGATGCTGACCCTGAGCGTTATGTTGTGCTCTACTTTCGCTGATAACCAGATAGTAGATGTGACAACATGCCCCTGTGATGCAGAGAGAACTCTTGCAGTGTGAATCAGCTTCTGAGAGACTGTGAGCGGATTTCTGTGCTGTGAATCAGTGAGCACAAGTAAAAATAAAACTGTGTGTCTCATCACGCTGCTGACCTTGGATTGCTCTCCTACAAGTAAACACACACTCACACATGCTACATATCACATCCTATATGATACCGTATCATAACATATACCGGACCGAACAGCGTATCATATCGTATCGCACATCATAGTATCGTATCGTATCAATAATATACATGTTGGTTGTGTATGTATCCACTTTCACATGTAAATAGCTGTGTACAAATCTAATGTAGTCTTCTGTGTTGAATACACTTCTCTTTAAGTGTAAGTTGTGGCATAAAACATTGTGGCAAAGACTGCTTACTGTTTTATTTAAAATACTAGCTAATGTGCCATTTCTTACCATTTCATTATTTCCTTTCACTCTCTTTCCTCTTCACTTCTGTACCTCTTTTCTTTGCTGTACATTCTCTGTTTTCCTCTGTTGTCAGTTCCCCGCATCTGTTTTTGTGTAGAGAAGTTGCCTTGAATCTTAATGGCCACTTATCAGCCAGACTTTCTTTTCAACAATGGCAAACGCTTTCTATTTGTGACACCGTTGACTTAAAATTACACTTAATTGTATCGAATTACCCAAAATACCTTGATTGCTGCTCATTTTCCACAACGCGTTAACGTTTGCATGCTACCTGGGAAGTAAATAAGTGAGCATGGCTGATCTAATTTTCTTGTTTACTTATTTTGGGAGAAAACTCACGATTGATAGGCCGTCCGCAGAGTTATGGGCAAGTTGATTTTTTGTTAAAAGATGAGAGCGTTCGAAACACTTTAAAGAAAGAAAATGTCACCTTTAAATTAATCTCACCCTTATTTCATCCCAAATAGGTGTTTACTCGAGAAAGAACATTTGGCGACACGAGGATTGTTTCACATGTTTTTATTTTTTAGGAGACGCTCAAACCTCTGAAAATCACAGATCGTTTCAAATATTTCCATTTGCTCATTCTGATCCTATTACCCATAAGTCCCGGCGTCCTTGTGCTCCATTAGCACACAGCTAAGGACTGGAGGTGTCAGGGCTATAAAGATTGCGTTTTTCACGAACCCCTTTCAACAAATCATATTTGATTTCATGCGTAATTAGTTTGTCCATCAGCAGCCGAGAAGACCCCGTAGCGGCGCTATCTGCAATATATCTGGGCTTCCACGACAGTGGCTTCAGGACAACAGCAATATGCATTAGAACAGTAGCGCGGTTCCACCCCATCGCTCCGGATGAACTGAACTCATTTCGTCCAACCGCTGTTTGTACTGTACGTATACGTTCCCTTTTCCGGGGCGAACATCCCAACGCTGGCAGCTAGACGCTCTGCCCTTCGTACTGAAACGGAAGATTTGATTATGTTTTGAAATGATATTGTAATTAAATATTAAGGTAAGCAAAAATGGATTTCAAAATAATTACATCAAACATCAAAAAAGCAGGCCCCCGTTTTTCTGCACGGACAGCAGAAAAAGTAAGACGCCTTATTTAAATCTCTGGGAGATTCAATCTAATTTAATTCTCTCCCCTCTCTAAATAAACAGTTCTCGAACCTTTTCTCATCTGGGGGGAGAAGAGATGATAGAGGTAATCAATATTTCTAGCATTTTAATTAAAACCGTTAGTGGAATAAATCCATTTAATTATCAGTTAATGAAATACAAGGTCATTTACCTGACAGCAACTTTGAAGGTGCTTACTGGTTGGAACGAGAACGCTGGTGAGATGTCAGAGGCGTTTAGCGGCTGCCAGGGCTCAAGTCGAGATTCTTTTCGCCGCGTTAACCCCTCGACGTCCGTTTGAGCTCCCGCCTTTATCTTTACACGCTCAAGTGCGTTACAACCCAGAAGCGCAGAGTTTAGCTGGAGTTTGCTTTCAAAAAATATGACTCTGAAACCGTTTATAATAATTCATGACTGGTATTTTGGTGGTTATCACGGTAACGTTGGAGTGTCCATGGTGTGTTTCATTCAATATAAAAAGTCTGACTTTGGAAAAGCGCAGTAGAATGACACATGGGGTGTAACTTGAAAACTGTTCAAATCCTGTTCAAATCTATAACTTATCCACATTTTGGCAGGTGTATGATGTTGTCACGTAACCGTGGCGACAACCCAGAGATATACATACAGGTAGCTAAAGAGAAACGTTCCGTTTTACAGGAAATGCATCGATGAGTCAAAGTTCTTACATCACCCGATAATAAACACATGCACCTGTGAAACAAACGCAGTCTGTCAAACACCTGCAAAGCCGATGATAGTGTTTATATTTTCTGATCTGTAGACAGGTATGTTAGTTTTCAAAGCATCAGGTGATGGAGTGTCCTTATGGTCATCGAATGGAGCACAGTGTAACTCAAAACTACGAAAATACAAACACGTACGAGCTAGTGTGAGATCAGTTTGGTTTAATGCTTGATTTACTCTTTACCTTGGTCCTTTGAGCGTTGGTTTAGATGGAAAGTTTGGTGAAATTCAGCTTTGGGGCTGATATTGTATGTGCGTGGAGGTGGTGCTTGGTTTGGGGTTTTGTGTGATGGAGTTTATTTCAAACCCGGTTCTCTGAGGCCGGGGGAACAATAGTCTCTCAGCAGCCCTTCCTCCACCATCTGGAACAAATACAACAAATAATAAATAGAGATACAATGGGGCAGAGAAATAGAATTTAAGTTGGCCCGCAGCACTCACCTGAAATGTATATATAATGGTCTTGGGCATTTGTCATAGAGAATGGTTTCTGGAGTTTTGTCCTACTGTTAATGAAATAGTAAACTTGGCTCTGTACATTACGCTCTGGCTTTATGCATCGATCTCTGCAATTGCTTTCTTTGTCTTATTACTAAAATCAATTTCCTTTGGTGATTGCCAAGAAGAGCATTTAAAAGCACTTACTTCATGCCATGTTTTTCAACTCCATTTCCCACCTCTCTGCCTTTTAATGTTCGGTGACGGTCTTACAAACAAACGAATGCGCTGTGTGTATGCTGTTCTGGGAAAACGCTGGATGAATATTATGGCTGGTCTGAAAGAATCAGTCATACTAAGGTCGTACGTGACATTCTCAATCCTGTTTTCATCAAAGTCTCTAATTTTGCTGGCCACAAATTTTGGTAACACTTTACAATAAGGTTGTATTTGTTAACATTGATTATTGCATTACCTAAAATGAACTGACAACAAAACTACTGCAGCATTTATTAACCTTAGTTTATATTAATTTCAGCATTTACTAAAACATTTTGTAAATCAAATGTTGTAGCCGTTTACATTATTAACAATAAACTAATGTGAAGAATTATATTGACAGTAAGTAATATTAAGAAAGATGAATAAATGCTGAAAAACTGTAATATTCATTATTCGTTTATGCTTTTAATTACTTTATTTACAACAATGTTTTTGTGCTACCGTTTTTGAAACCACTGTGGTAAAAAACACAATGATTGACATTAAAGTATTCATAATGTTCAAAAAATATTGATAAAAATATATTTTGTATACAGCCTCAGGAGTGACGTAAAGTCATCCAACAGCAATGTGAGAGACACATGAAAACTGTGATAAAAATCACTTTGAACTTTTCCTAAATACATGTACAAATATTACTGTTGTGTTGCTTAAAAGTAAATATGAACTTGTTTTCTTTGCAGCATTTGAGGTCTGAAAAAAACACAGAGCAGCTTTTCTGTCATGTTGACCTGTTTCTCCTGTTTTTATTTTCTGAAAATAAATGCAAATAGAAACTATTTTCATTTGATATTTGGAATAAATATTGTCAGTAGTTCACAGAATGAAACAAAACGATCATTTTACCAAAGTACACAACAGGAAAACTGATTTTGAAATGGTCTCTTAATTTTTTTGTGGCTGTGTATATATTTATCTGACTCTGATTCACTTTTCCATCAATCCATCCAAGTATATACTGTTGGTTCTTGTATGGATAAAATATGTATTATATAGCATATATATTGCCACACATCATTGTGTCAGTAAGTTCTCAAAGGGATAGTTTGCGTAAGAATCTTTAGATATAGAAGATTTAGAAGAATGCAGGTAACCAAACAACATTGAACCCTTCACTTGCATTGTATGGACACAAAATGATGACATTACTCAAAATATCTTTTTTTTTTGTAGCCCATGTGGCCAGTAAATCTGTTTTATGCACTCGCTATTTGCTCTTGAAGTTTTTTTAAGTCAGTTTTCTTCGACCTTTCTGTTCGTCTGATGTCACCACCCAGACTTTGACAGTTAAACTATTATTCGTTGAATGTTTTTCCTGTGTGAGCAACTCATGTTAAGTGATGTCCAACTAACACTGTGCTGTTTCCATTAACATGGATTAGTTGATGTTAATACACAAGGCTTTTTGACAAAATGTGACATTTTGAGAGGATTACCGAGTAACAGAGCCCTTTGTGTCTTCACCTTTATTCTCTCTCTCCTTCAGGCAGTGTGGTGACTGATGTGTGTTTGTACTTTAATACAGTGATGGTGTGTTTGAGCTGCAGTGTACCGAGCGGCCAGTAGAGTCTGATCTCTCCTCTAGATCTCAGTCTGATCTGGTGCCAGTTCGTGGTTTAATTTCATCACAATCCACTCCGACAAACAACCTGCTTTCATCTCACACACTTAAAAAAACAGCTCATTTCTGCTCCCCAAACCTCAAAGAATCCACGTCAAGGTAGCTGCGCTGCATTTCCTCCAGATTTCAAATGAAGATCAGATTTTTTGTGTCACTTGATTATTTCCTAATTAGTTTGCATGTTAATTAAAATGGTGGCTAATGTTAATTACCTATATTAATGGATTCTCATGTAACACCTGCCTGAAGCGCTTGGCTCAGCTTTCAAAATATCTTCATCTCAGCCGTTTGACGGCGAATTGAAGTCGGTGGATTTTCAGGACGCACTGAAGTAGTCAAACCAGACGCGTTCTTTCTTTTTTTCTGGTTTCATTTCAAAGCAGCGTTTGTTGGGAGGCATGGCATATTTTGATTATATTTGTATTTGTGAAAGTCTTTTATGTGTAATCTGCTAGACGGGTCATTTTATGAAACAGGTGCCTGTTTCTTTCTTTCTTTTTTTTTTTCTTTTTTCTTTTTAGACAAATAATGCATTTCGGTGTCAGTAAATTACTTTGGGCATCTCAACATTTTTATTGCATGTTAGGATATATATTAAAGATGTTTTACTATTAAATTTGACATTAAAAGCCTCAAGGTTGTGAATCATGAAGATGCTTATTTAAAAAAAAATGTAATGCCAACTTGAACAATACATTAAGTCAACTAAACTCTAAAAATGCTTAGATAAAATAACACGTTCATTATTGAATTCTTAAAATAAATGTTTGATTTGAAAAGGTACATAATGAAATAGTAGAACTCAAGATAAGCCATTTACTATCCTTATATGCAGATATGTAAATGAGGACCTCAAACAAGGCACCGGTTTCATATAATGACCCAGATGTTGTCACCTGTACGTGATGCCAGCATTATACATCCATTTTGGCGTTCCCGACACACCCGCTGTGTTTGTTTGCCATGCATTGCATTACTAAGCAACCAAAACCATATTAAAGTGAAGATGGTCTCTATTAGAATGAAAATGACGATCAGCCGATCGATACGACCCCCCGTCTGACTAATCCATAATGCGAACATTGTTTCAGAGCCCAGCGTGTCTTCCTGCCCGTGTCTGGAGGTGCTTACACTTCATGGAAGCAAGGATCAGCGATTAAATGTCACCTTTCAGCAACAACATTAAATAAGAAGCAGCAATTTAGCTCCTAGCAATTGCTAATTTCACGCCCTGATAAATGTTGCAGCTTTCAAAGTGCCTGGGATATTTCTCAAAGGAAAGCCGGCATATGCGGATAAAGGTGCGGGGCCTTTCACGGGGACGAATGTGCACTTTCACGTCAAGGTCAAAGGCATGGCAGACGTTGTTTTTTTCGGAGTAGAATGTAAGTCATTTCTTTATCACCAATTAAACATTTAATTTGATCTCATCAGTTAGATTTAGAGTGAGGTCTTTTTTAAGGAGATCGTTCATATGCGGTCAAAAGGAACTTTGGTGGGTTAGAAGATGTTTGACGTAGCAGACAGAAAAACGAAAGCGAGAGACGGCAGGGGTTCTGTTACTCCAGAAGAAGAGCCGGCCATTAGCATTCCCATTCAACTACAAATCAATATCTTCACTGGCACGTGTGGACTTGAGTGTGTTTGTTGCCATCTTGACTCAGAAAGGGAACTGAGAGTCCAGAGAGCAATTCGATGCTGATTATTCCATATTATTACACGGCTCGTTGGAATGCTTGATTCTGATTGGCCTGTCGCGACATTTGCAGGTTCCTTATTCCCAGATAACAACTGCTCAAAACGGATAACACACGGTATCATTGGTTTCCAATCTTCCATAAAATATTTGTTTTGTGTGTTCTGCATAAGAAAGAAAGTCATACAGGTTTGGAATGACACGAGGGTGAACAAATGATGAAAAATGTATGGGTGACCTTTAAATAATGTTTACAAATACAACCTTATTGCAAATGACAAAAACATCCACCATAGTATAACATTATGAGACATGTATTTTTATTTTTGCCAGCATGTTGTTTCCATTTAGATGTGGCTACTTTAGATCATGCTGAAGTATTCAAGTCCATTGCTGTTTATTGATTTATTGCTCGTTTTTAAATTTGTTACTAAAACGTGATTTTGGCATTTCCCCCTGCAAGAAGACATATTTTTTTTCCTTTATATGCATAGATCTGAGGTTTAGGAATCTTAATTGTTGAACGTAACATTTCACACGTTGCAAACCGCTTGTTTTGTGTTCTCCAGATAAAGCACCAGCAATTTATCTCGGCCCTATTTCAATGGCAGCGTAGATAGCCGTAGAAATATGGCGTCCTGTTTTATATTGCATACATAATCAAATTTATTTGACCAAGCAGTCAAACAGCTGCAAATGAATGCGCTCGTATCAGCAGCTGGTTAGCTGCAAAATACAGATAAGCGCGAGCGAACGAGCGGAACTTCTGTCTTACTACACTATAATAATCGCCATTATTTTGAGCTATAAAGTCGTGTGATTCACGTACGTAGACCTCACCACGCATTAAATCCAGCCTTTATGACTAGTGATTTGAAAGTAATAGTTTCCAAATGAGTTTCATGCCTTCAACGGCCCCTCCGAGGGCCGCTGTCCTCAAAAATAATCTCCCCTCGTAACTTTCCAAGGAGCGAGACGCAAAAACCCTTGGCCGGTAGGAACGGTGGGACATTCTTTTTCTTGCTTGTGAAACTGGGGGCATCGAAATGAATTACACCCCCTTAAATGTAAATGTAAATGTAAATGAAAATTGGGAGATTTTGTTTTCCTTTCACGGAAACGAGCGCCTTTCCCAGCCGTGGCGAGAGTTTGTGAAGGTGAAGCTTTAGCGGACGCATTTGTACATTCATGAGCTGCTTTGATAGAACCCGTGGCGGTTTACAACTGCCGCCTCGACCCCACGCGACTCCCACTTGAATTTATTTTCCGAGCATTCCCGCTCGGCTCCGATACAGCCTCTGAACATCAGGACCGACCTGATGGGAGACGTTTCAAACAGGCCGGTGTATGTTGCAGTTGTTTTGAACACCGGTCGCGGGGGGGCCGCGGCGGCGAGAGACTTCCCACGGTTTTCAATCTCGCCGCGACGCGCCTCGCATTCAGAGCAGGTGATAAAGAAATGAGGGAAGCCGGCGGTTTGTCACATTGCATGAATATAGAATTTAGGAGGTATCCGCAGGCCTCTGTCCAGCAATTCACTGAAGTTTTTTTCCGAACTGCCCACCGGAGTCACATTTTTCTCTTCTTTAGTTTATATCGTCCCCGAGGTGCTTTTAACGTGACTGTGGCGTTTGTGCTGCTACCACAAGAACCTCTCTCTCATTTTCACTCTTTTTCTTTTATTGCAATGAAGCAGCAAAAGAATCTTTCCCAATTTGGTTTGGATTACATTTGATCCCGATGATTTTTGTCCCTCATGTTGAATGTGAAACACATGCGCTTCAAAGCTCAATCCCCATTGTGTTTGTGTCTTTCCACCGCGGTAGATTTTAGCGTTCGGTCCTGTCAAGCTTTCAAAGAAGAATTAGTTTCAAAATCATGCTCTGCCTTGAATACTTTACTATCATTGATGTTTTTTCTCATTACTGTTTCTCTTTGGTACAACACTGTTTTAAAAATAGAAGAACTTTAGGGGTGTTTGCCAAGGCGAGCATCACTGTTGTTTTTGCTCATACATATGGTTTGGGATTTCAACAAACTCTCACGTTTACGCATTAAACTTTGACGTATGCAACCTCAGGACGTGAGACTTGAGGACAGATGTCCAATTACTTTCATAGAGTTACTGTATTACAGTTTTTCTCTGTGTTTTATTAATACATTTAACTTGCTTTCATTTTTTATTTTGTTCATTTTAATGTATTTATTCGTGACTTTTCTTATGTGCTTTTGTCCTTTTTTATTTACATGTGTCACTATTATTTTCGTCTTGTTTATTTTTAGTTAATAATTTGAGTGCCACAACTAAAGCTTATTTCATTCGCAACATTTTTTTGTTTTTGTTTAGTTTTTCAAATAATATTTAGGCCAATATTTTATCCCATTAAAATAAACAGAAGTGTTTTAAAGGGGTCATATGACACGGCTAAAACGATCTTTATGGTTTGTTTCAGATGTAATGTAATATGTAAACACGATTTAAAGGATTTAAAGTATTTTCCACACACCGTGCATATTTGTGTCTCCTCTTTGCTCCGCCTCTCTGAAACATGCAGATTTTTGACAAAGCTCATGGCTCTGAGAAGCGAGGTGTGCTCTGATTGGCCAGTTCAACAGTGCGTAGTGATTGGTGGAATACTGCAAGCGTGTGAGGGAAATGTAACGTCTCTTACCATATTTGGAACATCAGGTTCCTCTTCAGTTGTACTGACAGGTGCACCACCTTACTTGCGTTACATTTGGGCGGTCTTAGTCAAATGTAGATTTGTGGGGGTGTGGCTACACGAGGCGTTTCAGGTCTGGGTGAACATTCGCTTTAAGATAGAACGCATCTTTTGTTCCCACACTTTAATTTCTGCAATTTGACGTGTCTAATACATGCATGGGCAACTTATATCACACCAAAGACACAGAACAACACGTGTTCGCGCCATAAGACCCCTTTAATAATTTTGGTTAAGTAATAATTTTTCACTTGCGGTCAATATGCATCTGTTATTGTGGTCTGTTTCCAAAAATCTTTGTTTTCGGAGTTTTAGACATTTCGTTTCTTATTTTGAGTTTTTATCTAATAGTTTACCTGTCTGAAACACAGTAAAAATCTGGTCTCCAAGCGATCTTTTAGGTCAAACAATGTTTGTGAATTGTTCATGATGCAGTATTTCTAATGTGAGTGTAAGTGGTGTACATGTGCACAAGACTACAGTTTCTGATTGACACCTGAAACACATGATACGTCCCCGATGATGTGCAACTGGAAATTTCCAAGGGCCGTTAATAGTGCAGACATGTAAACTAAAGGGCCAAAAATGACTCGATTCGGCAGATTTTACCGACATCTGAGCGTTCTTCTCACTCTGGGGACGAGAGTAAGTTTTCATCAAATAACTGAATTTCTATCGATTCCTGCCACATTAGCAGTTTAAAGCTCCTGACGGCTCGAGAGGTTTCTGAATGATTCTGTTTGAAATAAGAATGCCGAATATTCAGACGCAAATCCCTTCTGTCTGCATATCTGAATAAGCGTAGATTTAAATAAACCCTGCGTCCGTTCAAGGGGTTATTTACCGCGTCTGCAGGAGGTTGCGTGTTCTCAAGAGAGAGGTCGCATGGGAAGCCACGATTGGATGTCAGCGCAGCAGGTGACGTGCTCTTCTCTGTTCACATGTAGAGCGCTTTGTAAGAAAATTAATTAAAGCACGCTTTACTTTTAAGTCATAGGCTTACATGTGTTTTTGTGGGGGTTGACATTGTCTGTTTTGAGATTATGAAAGCTTAGTTTTTATCTCGGAGTGATTGAGCGGCATTGTGGGTAAACACTGAGTGCAGTGTGACACAAGGAGACGAATGCTCATCAATAGCCCGATTTCAAGGCCTGGATGTTTGATGTAGATTATCGACGAGTTTCATATTCACCCGTGGGAGCCGCATCTTCCACCATATGCATTTATAGATTTCTAATACATTTCAACGGAGATTTTTAATACTGAAGGGGGATTCTAGTCGGTTTTGCAACGGGAAGGGTGCAGATCAATGCCAACGATTCTTACCCATAGCCACCCGCGCAATCCACAAGAGAAGCAAATCAGGGCAACGTCCTCGACGCAAAACCGAAGCTCCGCGCCGGGCCGCACTGTCCTTACGCTCAAGGTGGTATGCAGAAATTGCTTTTGTCGGAGGTGGGCATCGGTTATTATCGTGTGTGTGTAAGCCGCTCCGCTGGGACGGAGTAATTAGGATCCTGACATGGCATGGGCGCGCGAGCTGAGCGAATAAAAAATGAAGGCAAATGAAAGCAAATTCCTCTGAGGAGGGAGAGGAGAACTCGCCGCACTCGCGCCGCTAATTTTCTAGAGCTCCTAGTTAGATTCATTTCATTTCTCCCAAATGAGCAAAGCGCCCGCGCCCGGCGTTTGATGGCCGCCCAATAAATGGAATGAAAAAGCGACACATCTTCCTGTTGATTCGCTTGTTTATTATCAAGGGTAGCTTTGATTGAGGAGCGGTTTGCATTCATGGAATCGTCTGACCTTTCTAGAGGCATCTGCCGAGCAGGCGGCGGAGAACGCGCGACCGGCGCGCTTCATAAAGCGTTGAGAAATGAGCGAAAAATCAAAGCCGTCTGTTGGAGATTTTATTGGCTTTGCCTCTCCGCCGCCTCGTGTTTTGCACAATAACTGATCTCAGTCGAGCCAATGTAGCCAATTTTCTCAAGCACCGAGCAGAAATGCATATTTTTTTGCCATCTGATTTGAAAAAGCGATTCCTAATCACTTCTTGAAACAAACACAACACTCTCTGAAATGCAAAGGCGCCAGTTTGAAGCGTCTCTTTATTGCGCTCGTATTGATTAAACCGCTTGACACTGTCCAATTCTGAAGTGGTTTAATAGTTTTGCGAGTTGTGATTTATTTTTAATAGTTTTTGAAGTTGGATCAATGATGTTGAGGTTATTGTTTTTGTAGATGGAGCTGCAGTAATATCTAATGGAATGTAATGTTTTGACTTTGTCTTGATGTTTTCTTCATTTGTCAACAGGTGGAGGTCCAACGAAGTCATGGAGAGGCCCAGAGAGACGTTCTGGATCAGATGAAAGTTAAACTGAAGAGTCAACAGTACAGCCCTAACAGCAGAAGTATTGACTTCACCCGCATGTCCAAATCTAGCAGGTACAGTGAGAAATTGAATTGCCAAATCCAACTCTGTCACTGGAATTTCATTAATCCAATGCGGCAAAACAAATGTAACTTTTAATGTCAAATCTATTTATGTAAAAAGACATTTTTTTCCATTTAGCATGGTAATATGTAGTGTAAACACCTTCAATGAGCTTTATTTGCTAACTTTAGTTTATATTAACAATACTTATACCGCAACATTTGCTAATACATTTTTAAAACCAATTGTTAACTGTTAACCGAACAAACAAAAACAGTTGTATTGGTATAAACTGACATTGATAAATATTACAAAATTGCTATAAGAATATTACATACAGTAACAAAAAAATATATAACATTTTAATTGTTTGTTCATGTTAGCTAATGTATTAACTAATGTTAATGTATAAAACTATATTGTAAAGTGTTACTAGTGTAGCATTTGAAATTTTCTTTTTTTATGTATTTTACATATATATACGTCACATTATATTGTAAATATTTGTAAATATATTATTGTATTTCCATTTAATTCAAAATCATATTATCGTTCTGCTTGCTGTAACTTATAAAAAAAAAATCTACAAAAAGAGGCTTTTGTTTGCCGTATGCATGAGCCGTCTGAGTCTCAGACTGTACATGCGTACTGAAGTGCATTTTTGGACGTTTTGTTGTCACACATCTTGCTCATTTACCCACCGGTCTATTTTAGGGACATGATATAACCTTTCTCTAATGCTCTTTAATGCAAGCCTTTCTGTAACCTCGTAAAGAACCCATTATTGTTTTTTCCCTTGACTATAATGACTCGTCTCTTCCTCTCCGAGAGCCATTTGTTCTCTCTCTCTCCTGATCCAGTAAGAGTCCCGAGTGTTCACCGTAGAGTCCGAGCCGGACCGCTCGCCTTGGCTTTGAATCAAACATCGTTTTAATCCTTTTAAGCTTCTCGTTGTAATGATTTATTTTGCGGTAAAAAACCCATAATGATCCTTTGAATTTTAATGATGGGCTGCCTGCTCAAGGATTCATTGTTTTGACTCTTTGGCCCTTACCTTTGCATGGAAACATGTCTTAAGGGAAAAGCTGTCGTATCGGATGGCTTTCGGTGCCTCTCTACCTCATCAAGCGTTGACGGCCCACCGACGCCGCTCCCAGGTACCTGATACAGACGGGACGCCTGCCGCTCAGTTATCACAAACCCTCTGCAGGATGATGAGAAACATAACAGACAGCGATTCAAAGGAGATGTTAAGTCTCCTGCATTAGGCGCCAGGGATTAGCACTATAAATTAAAGAGCTCTTTCTATAAAACTGTCACTTCATATGAGATGTGAGGGGTGTCAATATAGCTGGCCAACCTTTCCCGGTGAGGCTCAGGGGTGAAGTGTGTCGGCTCCGATGATGAATTGAAACACCTCCCCCTGTTAGGAGGAAGGCGGCGGGGCTGTGGGGTGGCCGGGTTGACGTTAAATGGATTTGAAAAGAAAGCAAGATGGAGAGGTATCCATTTCTGTCTGCCAGGGGTGTCAGTCCAGTGTTGATCTGGTTGAGTTGGTATTAGGCGGCTAACATGGAATGCTTGTTGACAAACCGCTCACTGCAGGTGGGAGAATCTCACGAGACCTGCCAAGAACATGTCCATCCACACTGAAGTGTACTTTAGTAGTTACTATAGTAAACTGTAGTAAATAGTAATATACTGTAGGAAATTGTAGGAATTGTTTTGTAAATGTAAACTATGTATACTATAGGATTCTGGGGAATTTACTATAGTAAATTAATCAACCGTAGTAAAACCTGTAGTATACCATTTATTATATTTACTATGGTACGCTTCAATAATAATTCAACTGTAGTTAATTGTAATATACTGTAGGATATTGAAGTAATTTTTAAATTTTGTAAATGCATACAATACTATTCTGTAGTATTTACTATAGTCAATTGTAGTAATATTTATCATATTTACTATAGTGCGCTTCAAAACTACTGTAGTATCTAACAATTGTATTATTGAGTTAACTATAATGTTTTCTATAAACATCTTACTGAAGTATACTATAGTAAATACTAATACACCAATCACAAATATAGTAATGAGAGTGTTTGCTATAGTAAACTGTAGTAAATTGTGATATACTGTAGGATATTTTGTTAATGAATACTATAGTATTCTCTTATATTTACTATAGTAAATTGATAAATAGTATACCTGTATATGTGAACAGTCCAAATGATCTCAGACCCCCCAAAAAACCTCAAAAGCAAACTCTGTTCCATACTGTGAACACAAAAGGACTGAGGTCACTTCCGGCTAGTTCCCTTACACGCTCACTTTAAGTAAATGGAGTTTGGTTCTTTTAAAACCAACTATATGTGAAAACACCCTGAGAATTTTACTATTAAGTAAACGTTAAAGTTTACTGTAAAGTTACAGAAGTTTACTACAGTAAATACTAATACAGCAACCATAAATACAGCAATGAGAATAAAAAGAATAATAATTATATGGTAACAAATAGACATATTTTTATAATTCTTTATAATAAAATGTAATGAATTTTTGTCTTTGATCTTCTATCACCTGTACATGAAATCACCCCTCAGGTGAAAGATTGACTCTACAAAGCAGTTTTAAGGACAGGAGTGCTGTTGTGCTGACATCCAAAACAAGCCAGAGAAAATGATGCTGACAGACCGAAATCCCACGATGCACGTCTGCTAAATGGATCTCACATTTTTTCTCCCGCTTGTTTTCCGCTATTCGTCGTTAATGTTGTTTGGATGCCCCGAGAGCTTGTTTTACAAGCATTTCGATTTATGTTACTGAGGGGGGTAAAACAAGTACGAGAAACAATACAGTATACAAGAATACAGAAACACGCTAGTCTGTTTAACTGGCAAACAGCATATTGAGTTTTAATATCAATCGGAGAGCGCGGCGCCTAAGGGAGTTTCACACGTATTCTGCGCACATCTGACTGTTTCTAATTTGCTGCCTTCGCCGTTTTGTCCTGATCAATGTCTTGCGTACAAACACAGATAAAATGTTCTCAAATTCCCCGATGTCGTTTTGTTTAATCAGCGCCTGCTTGGAAATGCTAATTTTCTTGGAAATGCTAACCGCTCGCACTAGCATCCGACAACCCTTTCCTCTGTCCTCTGTGCCCGCTCTGAATGGAAATAAAATGTTGATTTCTCTCCCGCACCTTTTTGATCGTTATTCGTGTAGTTTCATTCTACGCTTTTTTTGTCATTCGCAAACGTAAGAAAGGAAAATGGTGCTAGTTTGACACAACTGTCAGGGTGCTCGTCCGTTGCGTTACTACAAAACGCTTCTCAAGCTAAAGTTAATAAACATGCTACCGTCCTTCTGAGGCGACAATCTAAACACACAAACTTAATATGTTTGTGCGTGCGTCCTGAATGTGCATCTGTGCTTGTTTGAGCTGTTATAAACATACTCGCGTTTAATAAGTCCTCGTACCGTTTACGATATTTGATGGGATTGCGCCACAGAGCCGACGGCAGTTTTGAGGAACGAGGAGGTGAAGTCATGTTTAATTAAGATGTTCAGGCTCACGAGCTGTCACTCACATTGCGGGTGAAAGATCCCTCGCGCTCTCCGACTCTTTTCACACCTCACGTACCCACAACGCACTGCGCCTCGGTGCACCACCGCTAACCGGCTAGTGTAATTACCTCAACTTGTCAAATATTCACCCGTACGCAGCCTCTCTAGACCCCAGCGAGACTGGATGATAATCTCAGTTAAAGACATTCATATGGATGCTTTTTCAAAAATGTTCTCTTTTCATCCAGCCTATCGGAGTTTGAGGCCGAGTACCAGGAGCTCTGGGATTGGCTGATGGACATGGAATCCATAGTGACTGACAGCCACGATCTGATGATGTCAGAGGAGCAGCAGCTTCATTTGTATAAAGTAAGTGGGTTTTAAGGTTGTGTGCGGAAAGTAAATATAGACGGTTTTAAAGCAACAACATAGACGAACGTTACTGCGCATGCATGCTTTTGTGTCCCGAACTTAACTTCCAGTACACATCCACACAGACTAGATTATATCTGAAAACAAGCAAAAGAAATAACAAGTAAATGACATTAGCTAGGAAGTTAAAAGTGTGTCTAGCCAGTATTTTTGGGGGTTACCAAATACAATTCAACTAATTGTTTATTTAAAACAATGATTATGCAAGAAACTATTAATATAAAATAATGTTAATATAAATTGATGAAAATATCAATAGGAGCCAGACCGATAAACAAACACAGACCTGAAGTTAACAAAGTTTTTGTTGGATAAAAGAGAATCCATGTCAATAATATCATATGCTGCTTTCTCTGTATTTGACTTGGCAACATAGTGCACAATGGTGAATTATAGACGGTGAGATTTCTCGAATGACTCGTGACTTTCAATCCCTCTAAACCGGTTTAGCAGATCTCGGATGAATGTTACTATAAAGCCGTCTAGATTAGATCATTGTCTTGCATTTCAATCTCTTTGTCCTTTCCCGGAGCTCGACCGTCACTTTAACACGTTTCAGTAAAAGTTCGCTTTGGAGAAACGAGAGCGAGGAAAAATAAAGAAGAGGAGGAGAGATAATACTTCACCCTGTTTACAGTCCATGAATTTTTATTAGTCTCAGATAAAGTGGCCTGTGTTGTGGTAGGTCAATACGTGTGTTCATGATTAAAACAAACTGATTCCGGCCTTCGGTATGGATTGCGTGCCCACCTTTGCTAATAAATATGTACTGGGCTTCTATGTTCGTTATCTGGGGTTTTTTGCGAGGTTCGCCGCATTATCAGGACTGTACGTTGGATTGATCTGGAGAGAGGTTCGTGTGTACATGGGCCGGGTTATCGCGGGGGAAGCAAAAAGCCGTGAGGCATAGAGCGTAAATCAGCCTCATTTAGCCGTTCTTTATCGAACTGAATCCGACACTCTTCATCCTCCAATTGCTCCGAGCATATGGCATATTTCAAGAGAACAGATTGTGAATCATAAAGAAATGAAATTAATATCCAGCCCCCCCACCCACCCGCCTGGTACTGGAAACAGCCCCCTAATGATGAGAGAAACGGCAGCGAGCTAGCGCCACCCCTCCCCTCCTCTAAACCTGCGGAGGTCACGCTCAAGGTCAGAACTAATCTTCCCTCTCATCGGCACGCTGACCCCGACATTAGTCATATCTTACAGTAAGAGACCTGAGGAAATATCTGACGGTTTTCAGCGGTTTAGTTGATGGTTTCGGTTCAGTGTGCAGATCTTGACCGCAGTTGATCACTTTAGATAAATGCGAGTTATAGTCACAGAAATACTCCGTACTTCTACTCATTGTTGTTGAATATTTGTGTCAAGCATCACTCAGATGTTGACTTGTGAGCAGTTCATGCATGGAAAGCATTCAAATGTCTCGTCCTGAGCACCTTCATCACACACCGACATGCCGAGCACATCTCAGTCTAATCTAACACGCGCTAATGCGCTCGATGATCAAAGCCGGCTTCAGACAAACTTCCCAGTCGTTCCTCTCCCGCATCCACGCTGCCCTGCAGATGTTCGCGCTTGTTCATTCAGAGAAAGAGAGTCACACTTTATGAGGTATCTGTCTTTATGCATGCGAAATCAACAGTCTGTATTTACCCATGATGCCGTGAAAGATTTTCCCCATGTGAACCTGTGCGTTGAGCTACGTGTTCTGTCAAAACGTGGAAAAAAGTAGCTTAATTTGCCGTTTGGAGTCGCAGCTCTTTATACGGGATCTTGTGTGTTTTGATGGCTCTCTCCCTCCGAGCTGGTTTATTTCACAAGAATGCATTAAATGAAAAAATATTAAGAATAACGACAACTAAGCCTATTCAGGAAGCATTAAGGGTTTTACTGTTTGAAGTTTTTTACTGTAATGTTTCTATGTAATATTTTACCTGTTTATATACTGTACAATACTGTTATTTATTCTCAAAGGAGACTCTCTACACTGAAAACAACTAGTAGGATTGACTCAATTTATTTTAGGTAAAGTTACACTACCGGTCAAAAGTTTTTGAACACTAGAGTGAAATGTCATTATATTAAAAAGGTTTTTATCTGAAGGTGCTTAAATGTCTGAAATTAGTTTTATAGACAAAGATCTAATTGTGCAAGTATAAACTTATAAAAATGACTTTTAGATGGATGACTTATGAAATGATTTTGTTTGAGAAATTGTTTTAAAAGCATCTTTTTGTGAAACCCCAAGAAGCTACTTGAGAAAATGTCAAGAAAAGTTTTATTTTTGTTTCGATTTTTTCGTCAAAACATAATCCACATAATTCCCTTTGTGTTATTCTACAGTTTTGATGATCTTACTGTTTTTCTACAATGTGGAAAAAATATCAATAAGTGAGCGAGTGGAATTTAAACACCAAAAATTAAATCCTACTAGTTTTTTCCCCGTGTAGCCTCTAGTTCTGTAGGCTCCCCATAATTGAAATGTATTATTATCATTCTTATTTGTATTATTATTTGTCAGTATATTTATTAATAATACTGATATATATGAATAGGAATACCGTTTATTTAGGTTTGGTTAGAAATACTGTAACTCTGTGTGTTTCACAAAAGAAAGAGACGGGTTTGGTACCATGTGATAAAAAGGTTTTGATTCTTAATGGTCTTAAATATACACTTAATATAATATATTTTTCATTTGATTTTGGTACAAACATGACCCGGGCTTGTACTGACAGCTTAGTCCAAACACAGCTGGATTTCTATTGTCAGGAAAGGTCAGGAATCCTCGTTTTAGTTGTTCCTTTGTGATGGAGCACAAATGTTTTCAAACTCTTTCACGTGTGTCAGGAGTGTAAAGGCAGCAGAACAGACGCGCGCGCGCGCGTGTGTGTGTGTTTTGGTGGAGCGACAGAAGCTGTGTGTGAGTGTGACACATTGCTGCTTTATGGTGCCGGAGCAGGTGGTATTTAATGGGAATCACAACATCACAGCACCTTTTCCTGCCTCTCTCTCTCTCTCTCTCTCTCTCTCTCTCTTTACCTTCCATCTCGTTCTTTGTGTCTTCCTTTTTAATTTTTTCCCCTGCACATGTTAGTACTCCGTTTCAAGACCTAGCGAGGTTGTTTTTGTTGTCTTCATAGGTAGCAGCCTTAATGTCCTAATAAACCGACATTACAGTATGTCAACTTCACTTTGTAGGTTACATTGAAACTGCCTTGTTGTAGTAGTATTTTAAGGCATCATCAAGGACGTCTGTATATACCAAACAATTGTGATATCATAAAGTGCTGTCTATAGCTCAGTAAGTTTTGGAACAGAGCTAAGCTAACACACAAACACACAAATGAGTCTTTCCCCATCTTAGGACTCTTTCCGTTATGTGCTGAATATTGTGCAGATACTCTTGGGTGCACCTGCACGCGTCATTACCCTCGGACACACAATCACGGCGGTCTCATACAGCATTATACACACACACACACACACACATATACACTGTCAATGGCCTCAGTAAGTACGTGCTAATGTAGGTAATCACTAATGGACATTTTCTGAGTTTGATTGCATTGTTTGTTTATCTTGTACTGTTCCATTACGCGCGTGTTCTTGTGTCTCTTCTGGGCCGGTATGCTTTCTATAGGGTAAATAAATTCCTCCTCTCTCCGTCTCCGGCTCACTTCGTCTGGAAAGTTTCTGAATGGAACCGTTGAATGCTTTAGTGTCTCTTCTGGTCTCCAAGGCAACCGTGTCACTTCCTAAAGTAAAGTTTTTTGGTCATCTCAGGACATGTACTGTACACTGTGGCCAGGAGCGATGTGACAGTGTTTTCATCTTTCAAAATCATTTCCAGCTTGTTTAGACGACGGTGTTCTAGACGGTGTATCTTTTATACTACATTAAAGTATTGCAATGTAAAAAAACTTGTGTGAGTTGTGTGAGAGAGAGAGAGAGAGAGAGAGAGAGAGAGAGAGAGGGGCTTGTGAGCTCTTGGCAGATAAAGGAGTCTTTCTTTCTTTCCATTCATCATCGCACCTTTCTTTTTCTTGTTTTATTTTCTTTCTCTTTCTGTTTGTCTCTACTCTTTCTTTTCTTCTTCCCGTCTTTGTTTCCTTCCATCTTTCTGTTCATCTTTGCTCTGTCTCGCGTTCCTACGAATTTTTTTCTATTTTTCAAATTTTTCTTTTATCTGTCTTTCTTTCTTTGTCTTTCAAAGTAATCGAGTTTTATTTGGGATGTATTATATCCCCAAAAAGTATTATATCATATTTCTATTAAATTGATATTAGTAGGAGCCTAGAAGGAATACAATTGAACAAATGTTATTGAAAAGTGTTACTGAATTAACTCTAGTAAAATCCATAGTTTTGGTTGAGTTTTAAAAAATTGTGGAAGATTTGTCTATTTCTGATATTTTAATAATTATTTTTAAAATTAATTTTCTTTCTTTCTCTTTCTCTCTCTCTCAATTTCAATTTTCAATTCAAGTGTGCTTTATTGGCACGACACATGTACATTTGTATTGTCAAAGCATTTGCAGCGGGGCTGCGTACAAATAGTGCAAGTATGTAAACAAGCGAAAAGAAAGATAATTATAGTAATAAAATAAAGTGTGATGTATGTGCAACTTAAAGTGGTTTATAATATATAGAAATAGAGTATAGTTCAAACAAATATTTACAAAAGCAAAATATACATTTAAGTAGCAGAATAAAGGGATATAATAATATAATGTTATGACATATATTGGACACATCAGGTCAGGGCAGATTGATTGTTTTCTCTGTTGTTGTGACAGGCAGACACATATTGTGCAGCTAACACACAGCAGTCCTTGTGTCTCCTAACATACGGCAGTTTCTGATCATTTGACAGACTTTCAAACGTCTGGTGTATGGACTTGATTTTTCCATAAAACATGGATACACTCTCTCTCTCTCTCTCTCTCTCTCTCTCTCTCTCTCTCTCTCTCTCTACCTAATTTTCCTCCATCCTTTCTTACCCCATGCGTTCCTGTACTGTATGTGTATGTGTGTGTACACCAGATGGCGGCTCACGATGCGTACAGGCATTAAAAAAGCGAGAAACATTCCACAGGGGAGAGATGCAACAAGCCTGTGAGTTGGATGCAGACGCTGGGATCAAGCTCTGGCCCTGGTCAAAGTGCTGTTCTAAGATCAGTCGTGACCGTCGCATTCCCTCGGTCCGCCAGACCGCCCCTCCCTCCCTGGCAATCAACATCAGGTGTGAATAAAGACCGCGGCTCTCCGCTCCGTATCTGTGAGACCGGCCAGATTTATGCGCAACGTGAAGATCTGATGCATCTCCGCGAGACGCCTGTGAAAGAGAAGTGCGGTTTGTCAGGAGAGACAGTCATACAGTCCTCACCCCACATGAATTATTGAAAGGAGGGATAGAAGCGAAGGAGGAGACACCTGGAGAAAGAGGAAAGGATGACAGAAGGTGAGGAGTAACATCAGAGAGACGGAGAGGGATGTAGTCGGGGAAAGAGAGAAGGATAGACACTACACTAGCTGTCTGAAGGCTCTGGTGTCTGCAGAATGCCTTTACCAGGGTTGTGTAATAAATAATGTGCCATGTTCTGCTGCCCCTGGTCCTTTACAAGGTCTCCGGCTTCTCAAGCATATATTTTTCTGTGGTTTTCTGATACCTAGACTGTCGATGTAAAGGTTGACGTCATGGCCCTCCATATAGCATGTGCGCTAAGAAGCCGTATTGAATGGCTTATTGTGTGCCACAGATGGAAAGCAGCAGGTTTAAAATCATCTCGCCTCCTACGAGTCTTGCCAGGGTCGGCATCAGCGATATTAAACGCCTGTTGTAGTAAACATGAAATTTAGCACTTGTGTCGAAACTTGGGGGTCATTTTTGGGTGAACTGTCTCTTTAAGTGAGGTCACAGAAGTGCTTTGTCCATTGTTCCCGGGCTGCGCCTTTAAATCCCCTCTCAGATGGATTACATATCCATGAATATTCAGCTTTTTGTGGTTTGTAATTGGCTGGCGTGTGATGTGGGGTCGTTCGGTCCCCCCGCAGCGTCTCTCAATGTCTCTTCTCAGATGCTCCCTCATGAGGCATGGTTGAAGGGAATTACGGGTGTGCGTGTGGTGTTTTGTGTGTTAAAATGAGAAGGTTTGCTGTCTCTGTGTGCGCGAGTTGTTATGGTGGCGCCGGCTGGGGCCTGTGGCTCTTTCTGCAGGACGCTGACTAATTACAGCACTAATGCAGGACACCCCATCGGTACACACTCATTCAGCACGACCACACACACACTAACACACACCTGCTTTATTTGCCACCCTCCAGAACTGAATTACTCAGGCATACACACAGACAGACACATGGGTAGTTTACAAATAACATAGACCGTAACTTTTTCTCTGTTTAAAGTTTTTCTTTTATTTTAAATGAGCTTTGGTCTTTTTTCAAGTTTGTTCATGGCCTGTGGCTGAATTTTTAAAACTGGGACTATTTCACGTTGAGTTTGTTACAGTTGCATTTATAGAAGTTATTAATTGGCAAAATGATTTTTAAATCAGTTTAAGACGAAGGACATCGGTCAGAACTGTACAAAATGCCATCATACCACATGCACATACAGCACATGCAGATTACACACAGTTTCGCACGCGCACGCGCACACACACACATCATCACTCACGCGCACACACACACATCATCACTCACGCGCACACACACCCACGTACATTCAGATCACACACAGTTTCACACACATGAACACACACACACGTCTGGTTTATTATCTCCGTGGGGACAGTCCATAGGCGTAATGTTTTTTATACCGCACAAACTGTATATTATATCCCCTAACCTAACCCAACCCCTAAACCTAAAGATCATACAAAACTTTTTGCACTTTTACATTTAAAAAAAATATTGTTCTGCACAAGTTATAAGCTTTTTTGCCCATGAGGACCTCAATTTAGGTCCCCACAGTGACACGAGTCCCCATGTGTTGGTGTTCATTCAGGTTTAGGTCCCCACCGGGATATAAAAACATGTACACAGTTTCACACACACAAACACACACACATATTTTCACGCACGCACACAGTTTCACACACACACGCACACACACACACACACACACACACAGTTTCTCACACACACAGTCTCACTTTGTAAAGTAGGACAGACACAAGTCTTTCTGGGTCCAAGTGACGTTTCATAAGCAAACTCCAAAAGTATATCTTGATATATCTTGAGTGTGTGTGAATGTGTGTATCTTAACAGACGACAGGCTTCATCATTTAATGTCTATTGAGAACGAGACACATTTATTTGCTGTGGTGTTGCCATAACAACACTTGAATGGTCTGAGTTTTTGTGACTGGCCAGCGACTTCTCTATGGTCCTAATGGACAAGCTAATGCATTACCTCACTTAATGATCGGTCATGTGAGGAAACAGGCAAACAATCCCATAGATTTACATTAAAGAAGGGACCCATATTTACTGACCAGCAGTGATTCTGGAGACGCACAGCTCTGCGTGTTTTTAAGTCTTATTTATCACAGCTGATTCAAATCATTCAGAGATTCATAAACTGAATCCGTCATATGAGAGAGATATAAAACGTGAGTTTGAACCACTGACATATAGAGTCTTCGGGCTCTTTTGCTAGTGTTCTAGCAACCACCTGATTCTGTTGGGTTTGTCTGTTCAGACCGCACCTGTTCACACCAACCGTCTTTATTCTTCATGAACTCAAAACTCAAGAAACACCAGCAGCCAATAGACTTGAGTGTTGTTGCCAACGTTTTTATGAGCGCTGACAGGCTTGAAGTCAACCAGCTGGTCAAATATATGTTCAGAGTTTGATTCCAGAGATGCTGCTGTAGGAGACGAGAGAAGAGAGAGAGATAAATGAATGAGAGAAAATAGACAATTTGAGGGTAGGATAGAATGAGAGGATGAGAGACAAGAACCGTAAGCAGAAAAGAGAGAAAGAGTTGAGAGAAAGAGAGGCAGAAATACACGTGGGTGAGGTTGAGATGACAAAATTAGAGAAAGAAATGAGAGGATAGAAACAGACGAGAGAATGAGAGAGAACCAGAGGAAAGAAAGAAGGTGATGGTAGGACAGAATGAGAGGATGACAAATTGAAGGAGAGAAAGAGAGACAGATGAGAGAATGGGAAGGAAAGAGGAGAGAGAGAGAGATAAAAAACGGGAAGGAGGAGAGCGGAGAGAAAGACATAGAGGAACAAAGGAGAAGAGGAGGAAGAGAAGGAGATGAGAAAATATGGGGGAAAGAAAAAGATGAGAGAACAGGAGTGGCAAGAAAGACAAGAACATATAGGAGAGATTGAGATGATAAAACAAGCGGAGAGAAGAAATGAGAGACGGAGAGGAGAGAAACAAGAAGAGAAAAGGAACGAGAGGAAAAAGGAGAGAAAAGGAGCTTTATTTCAGAACTTTATTTCATTATGTGGATGTAATGCAGTAAACCTCTCAAACCACTAGATGGCACTACCAACATCCCGAGCCCATTAAGATCCAGGCTTTTAAAACACACACACACACACACACACACACACACACAGCGAGACACTTGCGTTTACTCTCTAACACTTCTTTAGTTTATTTCCTGTATGTAGATGAGAAGAGTTCTTCAAAATATATTCAAATCGTGCTTTGTCAATTTCCTTGAGAAAATAGTCAAATTTGTTAGTGTTTCCCCAAATAAATGTTGCATTAGTTTCGGGGTGCTGTGTTCTACAGATCAGACCCTTGAGATGGTGAATCTGAGACGGGATGAATATTTTGTGGTCAGCATTTCGGATGGCGTCTTGTTATAGCCCATGCATTATTCACTCATACAAATATGGCTGTTGACAAGGAGAAGCCATATCATTTACAAGGATGTGAGCTTGGGCGAAATTCACAGCTGGGATTTCGTTCTGAGATTAATTAACAAAGCCAAGCTTCCAACGTTTCTCTCTCGCTCTCATTTTCCGCCAATGTGATTCAGATCATACCGCTGAAATAATGAATCCTGCTTCTCATTGTCTCTATACAATGAACTTCTATAATCAGAATGACAAAGAGAAATCAAATGAATGTGGAATAAGCATTATCATTATTATTATTGTTATTATTCTAATGCTTTCGTAAGCAAGTTTTGGTGAATTGACAATTCCCGTAGTGTAGTTTGGTTTTGCATTATAAAACAATTAGACATGAACATCATTTTAATATTGTGTTAATATGATACAGTACATTCTCACTCATCACTAACTAAAAAACTATTTTTCAGCAGCTCGGCGGTAGGAAATCCACATTAGCATTTTCGCCTTGAAGAACGCACTGTGGGGCTTTGGGAAAGTTTCCTCGTGTGAGTTGAAAGCCGAGGGGGCAGGAAGGGGGCGGCGCTCCAATTGTGGGCAAATAGTCTCGAGGCGTTAAGGCTATGGGAGCTGAGACGATAGAGAGACGTGCAGCGATGAGCATGCGGCGATTTACTGCGTCAGAGTCGGAAAATATTGCAAATAACTCTGTCTTTATGTGCGTTCGGCTGTTCCTTTCAATAGGAGGCATAATGGCATTTTAATGCAGTGATGTCATGTTGGACGGCTGGCAGAGAGCTGTGTTGTTGTCCCGCTTCCCTGTTGTTTCATTGGCTCGTCTCCAGGATGCTGGACCGTCCTCCACAGCAACGGACAGCTCTCGCAGAGAACGGCTCTTTGCACTTGATGTTCTCCTCTCTGACTGCGGTTTGGCTGGGTTTGTGTGCTTTCGGTTTCATTGAACGGGCGGTGAAATAGACACACACACAAGCGCACATTCGTGCAGCTGTCACGCACTCGTACGAGCAGTGTTATACAACACACACATATGAGAGGAGTGACATGACATAGAGCCGTGTTTCTCAATAAATGTACAAACAGTGTCTGGAAGACATCGACGTGGAGTGTGAGGTGTTTAAAGATCATCTCTGCAGATGCAGGTTGAAGGTGGTCCTGATGGTGACCGCTCTATGTCCCGACTCATTTAGTGCTGCCGTTATCGTCCACGGAAACACACGGCTTAGATTTGACAGACTCTCGGAGAAGATCTTCAAATGCTTGACCTGGTTGAAGACCCTTGATTGAGAGGAGCTCAGAAGAGGTCACGGATAGGTGTTAGATGTTGGCGATTCGCAGTGGTGACGCTATGAGAGAATCTGAGCTGTGTCTCACTGTGATGTGCTTTGGCTCCAGCGCTGTGGAAAGCCGTAGGGGATTCCTGTCTCACCTGCTGTTGGAGAGAGTCTCCAGAAACAGTGGTACAGTCCCCTGAGGAACGGAGAGATGGAGCATTAAACGAGTGTACTCCATCCGTCATTACAGCTCGTGATCTGGCTCTCGTGTTCCCGACGCACCACTGAGGGTTTCTTTTTTCCTTTTTATCACATTACACAAATAGTTATTTCCTTTTCATAAAGTGGTGAAATTACATGGCCAAATTTTCAAGAAGCTATCACGGTACATATTGCAAAACACGATCGCATTGAGACGTCTGGTGACTTGGGGACTTTTCTCCGGAGAGACTCGGGTACAGATCTGAGCTGCAGTATATCTCGATGAATCTAATGTCCAGGTTTAAGAAAATGAAGCTTAGCAGTTTTTGCGTCATACTTGTGCTGTTGCTCTACCTCTTCCTCATTTAAGTTATTCATTTGATTCGCTGTAGACAATCTTTATTTATTAAGGTATTTTTAATAACATATTTGATAAGGTTCAGGGTAGTTTTAACATAACTTACAGGCGTACACTAAATTATGATTACACTGATAATAAGAGCAAACGTTCCAATTTAACTCTCCAAATTGCGGCGAGGTGTATAAAGTGGGAGGAGTTGGATCTGGATCTAACCACGCCCCCTGGATATTGTGTTCTGCAGTGAGGACCATCTCCAGGTTTATGTGATTCACCCAGATTTGCATCATGTATTTCACTTTTGCTTCGTCTCGTTTGTTTTTCCCCACGAATGTAAACATTTGAGCCACGGTGGGTCTCCCATTTTGTCTCCCGGGCTTTGAAAGAGCAACCCCTGAGCAATACAGTTTTCCTTTGGGACCCGTTTTGGTTTCTCTCATTCTTCTCCCCGTCTTGTTTGCATCTCTTGTCTGTCTCTCTCAGTGGAGATCTGCGGCACGTTGTGGGACAAGCGTGCTTCCATATGGGCTATCAGAGGAAACATCTCTCTCTCTTTTCTTGCTTTCTCTGACCTTCTCTCACAGCTCTTGCTTTTTCTCCCAAACTCTCTCTCTTTCTCTCTCTCAATCCCTGGTTCAAGACACAAATAAATCTCCATTATTATCACATCAGTCACAAGCAGGCGGCCCAATCCAGCAAATTCAGCTTTCCAAACCCTATTCTGTACTACCGAAATAATTGGAATTAAATTATTAATGAAGGATACTTAAAAAAGATTGTTTTATGATTCGCCATTAGTGAATTTGCTATTCATTTAAATATTTGTCACTTGATTTATTCGGGATAATGCAATATAGGCTCCAATTAACAATACATGCTCTGTGTGATATGAGTTTCAGTTAATGCAAATGGAATAAGCAAGAAGAAAGTAAGCGACTGCACTCCTCAAATGTAATTTACCCGGCCAGTTCTGCCAATTTTAAATGACATTGTACGTTTTAATTCTTGCTCTCTTTTCAAAGGTTGCACACTTATACTCGTTGAGCCGAACTGCCGTTCATTTACATGGAAAATGACATGCCGAGTTGGGATATCCGTCACGTTCACACCTATTTACTTTTTGGAGTTGTAGCAGATTACGGAGAACTCAATACTAACCGACTTGTTTGTAGTCGCTACTTGCTTTTTTTAACCTATGCAACATGTTAGAAGAACACGAGAGATTAGCTTGATACCTAAATGAGATCTCAGTGGTTTTATTGAAGTGTCCCGAGCTGTAAAACAGCAAACTCTTGGGCCGTAAAGTTTTCCCCACTGCGAGCTGTGATTTCTGGCACCGTGGCTTTATGTTGCAGCCGGGCCGAGCAGAACAGATCTTAGGCCTCCATTCTCTCTTAAAGCTCTTGGCTGATTGCATTATTCCCGTGTTTGTCTGGTGAAGAAAAATGCCACGCTCAGTGTAGAGAGGGTCAGCGGAGAGATGGGCTTTGAGTATCTTTCCATGAGAACCCCTCCTCCCCGAACTCACAGCTGAGCTCCAGACCCCGGGCCCCGGATAAATAGTGCCTTTGTTCATCACTCAATGGCATTAGGCATGGGCTTCCTATGGGGGTCACCACCAAGCCTTGTGAGGGGGCAGAAGGAGAGGCTGAAAAAGAACAACACGTCTCAACCATAAACTTCAAGCGGATCAGTACTGGAGGGCCAGCGTTACTTGTGGTGTGATGATAACATTAAATCAATATAAAATTGATACAATTCAATATGGCTAATGCGTTAAAATATTATATATAATCAAAATATGATGTATTATCATAAGAAAAAACATCCACACACAGGATGTGACATCACTTTCTAAACAATGTACTTCCCCAAAATAACTGTTATGTGAAAAAGTGAAATTAAATGAAAGTAAGTTTTATGTTTCAAACAGAGATGGCGCTATAGAGGCAAACGATACAGACTACAGCTTTAATCGTCCTGAAGATTTTTTTGGAAAGGGGTGTAATGTGTGACCCATACGTTGACCCAAATGAAACCGTAAGCTTGGTAAGCAAACGGCGAGCTCGTAACAAGGCATCCTGAGAAATCTTCCAGAGTTAACATCCTGGTAGTATAACTTGTGTTTATTTCTCATTGTGACTAGTATCTGTGTGACACGACAAGAGACGAGTGAATATCTCAGATTCCTCTGCGCTCTGTATTGTTTTGCAGATTGCTGGCTATTATAACAGCGAGAGAGAGCGCATTCCCAGAATCCCATGGGCTAACATTTTTGCGGTCGTGAGAGCGTGACGTCGTTTTTTTCTGCGCTCAACCTTTTCTTGTCGTCGTGAACGAAAGCATTGTCTGCGCAATTTGTTGCCACTCATCGCGTTTTGACAACGTGAAGTGTATTTTCTCCCCCGTCCCTTAAGAAAGCTCCTGATGAGGTCTGGAAAGGCCGGTGGAAACTCTCCTGTGTTCCTCTCTGACCGCACAGTGACTGCCCACCTTGTTCTTAAACAGAGAGAAGAGAGCCCGGTAAAAAAAACAAAAAACGACTCAATACCAACGTTCTATACCAGTTGTAAAATGGCTTATTCTTCCAGTCACCATGGTGACAATTAACAGTGTTTCAAGGACTTTTGTTCAAGGCCGGTTTGAACAGACCCCCACCGCCCGACCCCTTTTCGTTGCAAAGTGATTTTTCACGACGAGAGAAAAAAGCCGTCTGTTTTGCATAAACAGTAAGGAATCGCATCCAAATGGAGGCTTCACGTTTCCCCCCCTTTTAAAGTAAATATGTAGCTTTTTACTTCCTGGTCTTTCAAGCCCGGCGCTCACACATCTTTGAGAGTTTGGCTCGGCCTCCTCAGCTGCACCGAGTCTCCATCAATGGGCCTCTTCTACCCCGGCTTCTTCCCCCTCTCGCCGCTTCCTCTCCTCCTCCCCGCGCCCGGCTCTCCGTCTAGAGCGAATTACAGACATCAAGGATGCTGGCAAGATATGAAAAGGCCTCAAACTGATTAAGTAATTATCAGTTTTCCCAGCTTCATTCAGCTCCGTATCATGAAAGCATATCAAATTCCATATTTTGTACCTCTGAGTCAATTTGTAGCTCATCGGCTCCCGGCGCAGGTTTCCATGTGACTGATGCATATTCAGGTTTTTTGAAAATGGATTCCCTGTCCTTCGTGCAAAACATCTAATGCGGCCGCTTCAGCGGATAATCGGAGAAGCCCAAAATTGACTTTTTTTACCCTTGCAGATTCACTTTCAGGGCTAAGGAGAGACGTTATTACTTCCGTTTTGATTTAGAGACGGCGGAGAATCAGACGGAGTAGTCCGTGAGCGTCCTGAGAATTCATGTGCGAACGTTAGCATTACATGATTTAAACACTCCTCATCTCCACCACATGCAGTTTTGCTTCTGTTGTCTCAACAAGTTACAGAGCCTGAACAAACTTTAATTTAACGGATAAGATGAATCTACAAGACCGCATTAAGTGCGTTCATGTGTGACTGCGTTTTTGCTGACATTTCCAGACTCGCGTTCATTAATATGTGAAATAAATTAAAATTACAAGGGCTTGTTGATATTTCATCGTTTTACGACCATCTTTGCTCACTCTTGCAGTTATTTAGCATAATGGTAATGCTTCTATTTCTGTTAAGGACCTCAAGGAGCGTGTGGAGAACAGGTAACCAGATTACCTTAGTCTTCTGGCCCTTTTTTCTTTGGTCACCCAGAAAGCCTAGCGATGCCCTAGCAACCGCATCTTTGCAATCAGCCCACAACCACTCTTGCATCACTGTCCTGTGCATTTCCTCTAAAAAATGTTGAAATGTTAGTGACGGTTTGCCAAGTGGTTGATGTCCTTAGGACAACATCGTGTTGACCCTGGCACAACATTTAAATCAACCAATCAGATTTCAGAAGTACATTTACAGTTTATTTTAAGTTTAATCTTCCAAGCAGGATTAGGTGCTTCTGGACCATTGTTTTTCACTTAGCGTTTCCCTCTGATTTTAGGGGTAAGTTATGGTTATTGTTGGGCTTTGGTGCGGGTTTGGGTTTTATTTATAAAAATGTTGTCCTTGGGTCAACGAAATACGTTGTCCCGAGGACATCAACCACTTGGCAAAATCAGGTCGAGCGTATATACGCTAACATGGAGTTTTCGCAAGTGAGCGCAAGCGTGTCCTGTTGTACACGGATAAACGGCTTTTCATAATAAACTTTCGTCTTGGAAGTTTTCACGTCGCCCCGGTAAGCTTCGTTCCTCAAGGTTAACGGAGCGATGCCAGAATCATGTATTACCGTCACACCTGCACCTCCGTGGCATCCTTTGGCCCTGGAATATGTTTTCCCTCAACGTCAATTACACAGTTGACTCTAAAGTTTTAAGCGTGACCAAGCCGGCGCTGTCTCCTAGGGTTAGCTATGTAAATCAACGTATCGCGCTTGCGACGCGGAACTTCACTCCAGGGTCGAAAGTCAGCCGTGCACGTAGCTAAGGTTAACTTCTTACCTCGACTTCACGTCATTGCAGAATTCTAATTACTCGGGTTGTCTTCCCTCCGTGTGCGTTCTCCATCAATAACATGCCATTTTTTAAACCAATGGGTGGACTTAAAATCAATATTTGCTGTCAACAAACAAATTGTGTAATCTCCTTTACTTTAAAGGGGCGCGTCTTTAGTTTGGCGACCGCTATTAAAAACCGAAAAGGATGAATGATTTAAAAGGATGTGATATCATCTCCATCAAAACAAACGACAGTGAAAAATGAACGCTGGCCGCATGACAGCGAGGGAAGGGGGGAAAAACAGCACATTTAAATATTTAAATGCGCATCCGCCATAATGATAAATGACAACCGAAAACTAGAATCAAGTAGCTATTGATGCAGAAAATGAAATGGGGAGACAGAGAGAGAGAGAGAGTGATGGAGAAAAGAGAGAAATTAACCGAGAAAAGGTGTCGGATAGCAGTTTCATCTTCTACTGTATGCTGGTCCAGCGTTGTTCAAACGAAATCTTCAAATTAGAACAAATGTTATGTTTTCTGTAGAGATTTTAGTCCATTAACTATAATGGTTTGCTCTGGGTTTTATATATATCATTTTTTAAAAGACATTTTGGGTGAATATTTTGTTGTCTTTCAAACAAACAGTAATGGTTGGGTTGCCACGTGATGCGCAGTCCGGGTCCTGATGCAAAACCACTGGAGCTCTTTTTGACTTTGAAAGTGAAAAAAAACTAAAAATGCAAATCAGACTCTTCTGACTTCTGACTCTGGCATCTGTGTTTGTGTCTAAAGGGAAACAGTGTGGAGATGTCCATGTGGCTTCCAAAGAAAACCCAACTTCTAGGCTGGTCCGAATCTCTGAAGAGAAGCGGAGTCGAACTGCCCGCCGACTTCGACCGCCGACTGAGTGTCCTTAGAAGCAAATGGGATCAACTGGAGGTGAGGTTTGACTTGTCTGTGTTCACTCCCTACTGTATGAACATGAGCTGCAACATCTCAGCACACGGGGAATATGAAACCTGTTCGGAAAACCACTGTTAATCGCTGTTTAAAGAGACTCAAAGCAGCACATCAGTCGTGGTTTCTTTAGAGACAGAAAGTGCTTCCTGATACAGGTGAGCATCCCACATTGAGAATGATCTTTCCCTGAACCAGAGCACCCGCTGAGATGAGAGCGAGGGAAACATTGAGAGTGAACCAGACCGAAATAGACACCGAGAGAGATTGAGAGTAAATGTCTCTCATGTATTTTTTTTCTCTTTGCAATATATGCGTTCTTCATGGATGCAAAGTTAAACAGTTTTTTCTGGCATAGTTGATATTAAAGAACGTTTTTGAGCTACTATGAAAATGTAATCTCTGCAGTCTTAATGCTTGTAATGTTATCATACCGTTGCAGTTTCTTCTATTTTTAAGCATTTTATTTTTCTAAAATACTGGAAAAAGAGAAATTTACATTTATGCATTAAGCAGATACTTTTATCCAAAGTCAAAAGTGACTTGCATTCACGGGTACATTTGTTCTGTGTGACGGCATGACTTCAAACCAGTGGTTCTTAAACTGGGGGCTGTGACCCACTTGGGGGTCCCAAGATGGATCCGGGGGGGCATAGATTTTGTGGCATTATATAAAATAAACACATTTATCTTAATGTAATAATTTTGTGTAATCAAACAACGGAAAAATAAGACCACCAACCAAAAGTATTGATGTTCCAGCATCGTATAACAGAATTAGTTTTTGGTTTAATTCAATTAATGATACGTTTTTATAAGGGGGTCCACAAAGCGATGCATTCTACACAAGGGGGGCCGTACGATGGATAAGTTTGAGAACCACTGCTTTCAACAACCAGCGTTTGCAGCTCTTAGACACTAGTTTTAACGTCATTTTCCCAGCAAAGTTTTGGCTTTTTAACCTAAGTTATGGTGGAGGTTTTTTCACTGCTGTATGAGATGTCACATTGATGTGCTTCAACTGCAGAGCTTCTCATAATTAACACTACGGCCTTTGATCCAAAACACATTTTTATGTAGTTTCACACACTAGCTTTCTTCCATCAAGTGTTAATTCCAGCTAACCATCGATACGCGGTGAGTGGCGTCTTTCTAGCGCGCGCGACAGGAATAAACCGTCAGCGGTGCGTAGAGTTCAATCCGAGCGACGGCGCGCCGGCACCTCAGCATTATGCCGTCTCCATTGCATATTAAACAAGCCTATCAAGCCAGCCATTGGCATCTGCTGTGCTGACACAAATTGTGAATTAAATGAAATTGATGTCCTCTGTCGTATATATTTATGAAGACAGACCATTCTCTGAAGTATTCTGCTTATGAAGAATTTATGATTGCAAACTGTTCCCGAACAAAATAAAGTGGCAATAAATTCCTGTTTTTTCGCTGCGTGACCCTCCAAGGGCATCGACTTCACCTCCCACCGAGACATTTGTTACACAGTGAAAACACAATGGCTAAATCTGGATTCCATTGATGCTAGTCAAATGATTTGTATTCAAATGAGTGGAAAGGACAGTGGCATAAAATGAGAGCGAGAGAGACAGAGGCGCAAACAAACAGATGCTTATAGAAATCATATGCACTAGTTCATAGAGCTGCAAGCTTTGGCAGCGAATACATTTTCTGTAGAAATCAAAGAAAATATAGCTTGACACTATTTACATTTGTAGCATTTGAGTAGACCGTGAAAAGTATTTAGCAAATAACAAGAGCGAGACTTGAACTCTGCGTTTACATTTATGCATTTGGCATGTATTTAGTGTCTCTATGTGTAAGTATTTCATTTATGTACTTTCACTATTTCATATAACTCTATAGGGCTATTTTATCTCTTTATTTATTCAATTTTTGTTTAACATGTTTTCTTTTTTGTAATTGTAAAAAGCGCTATAAATAAAAACTTGATTTGAAGCGTTGCGCTGCTAACACAATGACATAAGAACGTGTCCTCATGCATCACTCTTTACTCAACACGCTACATGGCATTTTGCACATTTTGGTTTCACAAAAAGCACTCTAACATGCAACCATCATTGGCTTCGTAAAATGACAATAAGGTCTGATTTCGCCCCAGTCAAGCTTGTGGAAAACCTCGAAATGAGTTTTTAGCCGAAAGAGCCCATTTTCACCGTACAGCTAAAACCATCTCTCATCGCAGAGCAGAACTGCCCATTTTCCTCTTTAAACCCTGCGTTGACAGGAGAGAAACACAGATGTGTTAATAAAGGGCTGATCGTGGGGAGTGTGTGTGCGGTCGAACCCCGAGAATTTAATTGAATCCGCATGCTGAAATAGCCACTTCATAGCGGCATCATAATCACATCTGTTTGCATTCCAGCTTCTGACACACGGCACGAATAAAGGAAGGACAATTACGGCAGCCAGTGTGTGTATTAATTGGATAATGGCGTGTTTTGCGGTTGCAATTGCCATCTCGGTATACAGGGTTCAACCTGCACTCCGTCTCCAAAAGTGCGATTGCTATGCAGGTGGAGGAACACACGCACGCACAATGCTCAGCATGGGTCTCTGTTCGCTCTCTGTCAGTGGGGGGAAATTGTCCAGCGGAGACCATTTCTGAAATCATCGGTGTGTTTTTTTTGCCGTTGATTGTTTGCTATTCAACAAACATTTGAATGTTGCTGTAAAATGTCACTTTGTGTGATGAGATTTTAACCCTCTCAGACCCATCAGATCAAACACCGTTATCAGAGACTTCACGTAGAGGAGGTTTTTCTCCAAATCTCTCTTATACACAACAATAAGAATGAATCATGTTCTGTATCGTAATAAATCTTGCCATTGCATTTATGTTTGCTGTTTTTAAGTCATCCTTTATAAACATTTACTATGTTATTTGCACACATCATTGAAACACAAAAAATTAAAAGAATCCGTTTATGGAGCAAATCCACAAAACAGTGAACTAAGCGCTTTTGGGTCACCATTGACTCCTATAGTATGACAACAGACTACCATGGAAGTGAAAGCTTAGTAACAAAGTTACATTAAAATATCTTCATTTTGTGTTCAGCACAACATGGAAATGTATACAGGTTTGTTACAACTGGACGGTGAGCAAACCATGACAACTTTCATTTTTGGGAACTATTGCTGTCAAACCGAACGAGCGATATGAAGCAAAAGTGATACTTGAACTATTTATTGCACCAATGCATCTAGAGTTTCTATGAAACAATATAAAGCTAACTAAACTATATCATGTGCTGTAAGAAATAATAAATACATTTAGAATTTAGAATGAAATAGTTAACAATGACATTAAAGAAGATGAATCATCATAGTATATATCACGTAAAAGACTCTAGCAGTACTATTGATACCGTGGTATTATTTGACATATTATTAAACAATGGTTGAACGCATAAAGGATGTCCTGTTGTGTTTGTGTCGGGCTCACACGGTCCTTTGTGACATCTCTGTTTGCGTCCAATCAGAAAACCCTAGCGGAACATGTGGAACCCAGCATGGGCCGTCATAGCCAGCGTGATCTTCTGTCTCCGGACACCAACAGGATGGTGACCCAGCTGGAGACCCGGATAAAAGAGTTAAAGAGCTGGCTGAGAGAAACCGAGCTCTTCATCTTTAATCTCAACCTCAGACCAGAAGCAGAGCAGTGTGAGGACGCCCAAGATCAACAACGCGGCCCGCAGGACAGCAAACAGCTGCAGCACTTTAAGGTGAGCAGTACATTTGCATTTACATGTGCAATGAACGAAGAAGAAAGAAAAGTGCTTATAAAGAAAAGAACCTCCTTCTGAAAGTAACCCTGCTTCTCTGGAGCCGCGGTCTTTTAATAAATTCAGGGCAAGAGCACCCGTCAAAACGCCTGACTGAAAATCTATACGAAATAATTATTTGAGTTAAAATCCTGAGAAACAGCTTGGAGTATTCATCAAGACGTGTCAAAACACAGGTAGCCCAGATGATTACATTTCACCCGCTGACTGACAAACACAAGTGTGGAAAAGCTTTAAATATACACAGGGCTGAATGAACACAGAGGAGTGGAAGCGTGGCTTTACTCTTTGATAAAAAGACGCGCGGCCAGAACGGTTTGCATCGATTTCACAAAAAACATCCAGAGAAAAGAATAATATATGGATTGGAAATATCGACACGTGTGATTTTTATGGGCAGTTCAGCCATTGCACTAAACAGATCAACATGAGGGTTAAGTCAGAAAAGAATGATTCTGTGCACTTTTTACTGGTTGCTATCGAGCATTAATTGTCTGAATGGTGTGATCTTAACTTTACGAGATCTTAATGCAGAATAGAAACTACAGTTTAAACTGCTGAGGGATTTAGGACAGCTCAAAACTCTTTTGCAGATCACGATGGTTTTCAAAAGTATTGTTATTAGAGGTGCTTGCTAAGGCACTTGTACTTGCAGTCTAAGCTTCAGTAAGTGCATCTCATTGAAGAGGGATGTGCTGTAGTTGATGAGATTTTTGTCTGGTGGACAGGCAAGCATCATTTACTTTGTCTTCAGCAAAACAAGTTTTGGCTTATTAAGTGTAATTATTTGAGTTACGTAACTAGAGATGCGGCAGTATATCAGCCGCTGATGTTTATCTGCACATTTTTGGTCAATTTACATTTACGCATTTGGCCGACGCTTTTATCCAAAGCGACTTGCATTGCATTGTACTATACATTTGTTTCTAACTATGTGCAATCCCCTGGGATCGAACTCATGACCTTGGCGTTGCCAGCGCCATGCTCGAACCTCTGAGCCACAAATTTAAAACCATATGCAGATCGGTTATAGCCAGGAGCGGTTCTAGGGTGAGTGGATATCCGGGACTTAGACCAGAGACATCCATTTATGTATGTAAAAAATGTCTAAAAACATGTGAAAAACGCAGCCGGGCGTTTTTTCGTCAAAGCGCTCGGGAGCTTGCGCTGTCGTAACCTCTGCCATTGCTAAGCAACCATATGCCACGCTCGCCGTGAAGGTTCCGGCAAAGAATAAATTGATTTTTATCATGACTTGCACGCCGCGACTGCGTTGCTCTCTATTTGAGCACACTACATTTAAAATAACCAACTTGCGCACTCGAATGGCGCAAAATATGAACGGCCCCTAGGTGAATCGTACAGGGCTTGGGGATAAAAACAATCAGTGTTTACTGAAAACATGCAGGGCTTCAGCCCCTTTAGCTAGTTAGTGTCGCCCCTGCTAATATAATAAACCAATAGTATTATTATTAACTGCGTTTATTTTTATGAATGAAGTGTGTGGAAGCACTGAGTTGTTTGATGTCCGAGTCAAATATTAGTTCATGTTGTTAATATTTGAAATAATTGATAGCAAGGTTAACCTCTGAATTGTGTCTTATTTGTATTTTTTATATTACTTTGTGGCTCTTATATAATGTCGGCTTGTTAAATGGATCTGATGATGCCACAATAAACTAGTGTAGCTAGGATATCTTAATGCGTTTGCTTTCGAAATTTGTAATTCGTTTAAAAAAATGATATACAATTCATCCATATACTCAACTATTTATAAATTGAGCACAGATAGAGGTGGTGTTTAGTTACTGTAACATATGACAAGCAATGGATTATTGGTTTCATTTGAAGTTGACTTGCCGTGATTGTAGCTTTTTTAATAAGAAATTGATGCCTGGTTGCTTTCAGGAACTGAGTTTGGTGTTTCGCATCATTTTAGCCCAGATTTCCCCAGTAAAATTAAACACCACTTCAGCGGTTTAAGAGATACATGTTCTGCTTCTAAAACGGAGACAGATCTTTATTTATCACCTCTCGACTGGACAGGTAGAGTTCGTTTCCGTTGGATTTGAGATTCCTTTAAGACTCCAATAAAACCCTGAAATATGTTGAAAGGAGAGATAGCGAGCGGCTTCGTTATGAGTAACAGATACGGTCAGCCTTTAAAATGTCATCATAAAAATGTCCGTCTTCCACTGAATAAAAAACATGAAGTTCTTTACGTCCTGGGGGGGCAGTGGAGTGGTCTAAAATTAGACACTATTGTATCTTAACCTTCAGTGGTCAGACAGTTCAGAGTAGTTGGCTGCCAATTTCAATTCTTTCATTAATAACTGTCTTCTCTGTAATAGTGTGCCTTCGTGATATTAAAACCCGAGGGCTGGACGCTTCATGTCAGCGAGAGGAGAGGACACGAGACGCGTGCCAGCTTTAGTCAGTGGATAACAGGCCTTTTTACTCTCTAAATATCTATATAAATATAGAATATTGCATTAAACGATGATGCGTTTTGCATCTTTGATAGCTGGTAAGACAAATACATCACCAAAGACTCTGTCATGATTTATTCACTCACATGTCATTCAGAGCCCGAACACAAAAGAAGATATTTTGAGAAATGGATCCATGCAATGGAAGAAGTTGTTCGGTTACCAGTTCTTTAAAAGAAAGTCATACAGGTTTGGAATGACGTGAGGGTGAGTAAACGATGAAAGAATGATCATTTTGTGCGTGAACTGTCCTTTAAGTGATGCTCGAGCCCTTGGGCCTCAGTGTGTTCTCACAATCTCATAGTTGCCCTTTGGGTAGAGACAGGGAGACAGTTCTTGCAGCCCATCCTGAAACAGCTACAACTCCAAACCACGTTCCTATTAAAGACGTTCCACGGGAGAATTAGACTAAATGGAAATCAGACTGAATCGCTGCGGCAGCGCTTGAGTCCCAGTCCATCTCCGTGTCTCCGTGGCACCTCTGATCAGCCCGTCTCAGCGTGTGGCCCCGGGGCCTCGTCCTCAGGGTCCCGTCCGACTGATTGAATGTGACGGCGCAGATATAATATCAATACTTTCTCCATGATTAGGAATAAGAAACTCCCGTTCTTTGGCAAGTGCTAACCACATTAAGGCAGTTCTGGGACGGGCAAATGCAGAGTTAGCGTCTCATCAGCTAGTAATGGGGAGCAGTCAGGTGACAGACTTGTTCATTACACACACAATCGACTGGCCGCACGCACACGCAGACTGGTATTTTTCATTATATGTCCATCGCGCTCGCTTTCATTTACAGGCACTAATGAGAAAATGTCTTCGATGATAGGGCTCGCCTGCCGTTTGTTTGCTTTAGCGCGGTAAAGAGGACGCCTGCCGTTCGGAAGACATTAGTCTCATTTTGAAAACACTGTCAGGTTTTTTCTGTTAAAGGGAAAAATAATTAAAAATAAGCATCCTTTAACAAAGGGTTATATTGGAGGAAGGACAATCTGACTCGAATGTATCGGGTAATAGTAATTTAGATGTGTTTGGAAAAAGACAAACAGAATACAAAACAGGATGATAAGACTAATGTCAGTGATGACAGGTGAATTCCACCTCAGGTTTGGACACGGGACTTGACTTCTTTTCAGCAGATCATTTTATTCAACTTTTAATATGTAGGTCACATTAAAGTGTGTTACTGTGCCTTAATCATTTGTTTTCATGTCGCCTTTTTATTGATTTATTTTTCTTTTCAAATGCCTGTTTATTTATGAAAAAAATATTGTTTTGACCTTGTCCTAGACCCATCACTTATTTTATTTTTCATATTATGTGCACATTTGCATTTTTGTTTGATTTTATTTATGTATACTTTGAGACAATGTGATATTGTGACAAAGGATAAATTAGATTTTCACTATCTGACGTAAAGCATAGAAGAGTAAAGTTTATATTTTTAATAATACTAGATTAAGATCAAAATGAAACAAAGTGCAAAGTTTAGAAAACAGAAGAAGTGCGTCTTGAGTTGTTAGCGTACGACTTCAAGTAGAGCGTAAAGAAAGGAGTTTATTCTATTTCTTTGCTTTTATCTTCTATTAACATAATATTTTTTATTAGCGTGTCGGGATGGAAACAGCTGCGATGACGAGGAAGACATCGGACCTGACAGACAGTGATGGAAACTCGAGGCAGTCTGAGCCCGGGGAGCGCGCGCGCGAGAACAAACGGCCGACATGAATTCGTTATACTCATTTGCGATAACAAGTGCTTGTGGCTTTAATTGACTTAATCAACAAATAGAATTAATCAGAGATTTCTAATTAATGGTAATTGATTGAATATCCAGTGGGTCACCGTCAGCGCCGGATTCCCGTGTCCTTCCCACCCTCCCTCAATCTCGAGATTATAAAATGTTAAAATTGCAGCGGGCGAGATGAAGTGTGCGCTCGCTTTCCCACGGGAGAGGAGGAAACAAATATCCGGAAAACGAAAGTGCGGCAACGTCGTCGTGATTTTTTTAATCCTCGCGAACGCGCGTCACCAGCACTTAAACTCTTAAGAAATGTCAGAACATCGCAAGGTTTAGATTTGAATGAAATGAAGTGGGAGGGAGACGGGGATTGGGAGTTTGGAGGCTTTAGGCCGTGTCTGGCGCGGTCTGTTCTCATTTTGTGCTAGAATAAAGAGATAAGCAGTTTTGGGTGAAACACTCTTGGGAGGTCTGCGTGTAATACACATGCATCTTCACAGCTCGCCTCTCCGCCTCAGGTGTGATTACAGACTCTGATAGCGAGAGACCTGTAGATTAATACTGTACAGCAGATGGATTTAGCCGCACGATAACAGTCGGGGGAGCGCGATGAGCGAGAATAGTCATCTCGGGCGTTCGGGAGATTGTGTTAGCGCACAGGCGCGCCGCGAGACGGCTGATCCTCTGATAGCTTTATTAAAAAGCACCTGATAGATGATCACGTCGTCTCTTCTGAAGATCTACACCGTGATGGACGCAGGAGGGGTGGCTATTGATGTTTTGTTTCTGTCAGTCTTTCTCAATATACTGCCAGAGGACATTTTATGGAGGTGCTCTTCAATGGACTTCTCGGTATGAGTCGGAGAGCCTTAAACATCTTGAGCTGTGGGTTTGGCGGGTTGTTTTAATTTTTTCCAAAGCTTTACTACAAACACCATGGTGAAGCTATGGTTATATCATGGCAAAACCAAGTTTAATTTGATTTGTAGATACTGTGATATAACTATAGGAACCATGTTTTTTTTATAAATACCACGATTAAGCTTTGGTTACTGCAGCAAAGCAATGGGTAATTTATGATTACCAATGTACCACCGTTGGCCATGTTTATTTTTATTTTTATTTTTTAAATAATTTACTATTAAATGATTCTTTATTCATCATTATTGTTTTATTTTTATTTTTGTTTATATATTTTTTATTATTTTATTTTATTTATTTTGTTATATTAAACACAAATTGTCAATCTGATAGTAAACATTATTAATAATCATTATTTATAATATAAATGTACATTCATAATGTATTAATAAAATGTTCTATAATATTATTAATATAAATACAATTATATACAATATTATATAATTGTCAATTGGGACTTTTTTTATATAACCATATATTTAATTCTAGCATTGTAGATTAATAACCTTCTGTTTGCCAGAAAATAGCACATTAGATTTAGAAACATTTTTCAGTTTAAGTTTCATTTTTGTTCTCTATTTTCATCTAAATTGGCAGGAGAAATAAAAATAGACACAGAGGAGGCGATCGTTCACTTAGTAAGAGTAAAGAGCTACGAATGAAATAAAAAAGCTAATACATGAATAGCATACAGTATCTCATATGATTCAGTGTTAATAGAATTCAAGGAGTTGTTCACTTTGAAATGCCCGACTTTTGTATTCAGGCAAATCTGAGCACAGTCTGGAGTTTGAGACTTGAGTTTAGTCTGGTGTTCGTCTTAAGAAATAAATCGATGCAGGAGACTTAAAGCGGGCCTAACACACGCGGTTTCTGCCAATCTCATATTAATCTTGAGTCCCTATAGAGTAGTTTTTTTCCAAAATCATACGCCGCAAGCGGGGGGAGGGGTAGGCCGAACTAAAGCACATTGTCAACAAAACACAAACGTCAGTTTCACTCACCGCATGCGGTTCATGTCCGCCGGGACGGCTTCATATCAGTTTCAAACGATCTCCAAATCCAGCGTTATATCCACCGTTTATATAACATTCATCACGCAAATGCAGTGAACAAACAAACACCTGAACGCTGCGAACATAAGCTCTCTCTCCTGAACACAAGTGAAAGTGACGTCTGCGCATGCTCCTTCTCCTGCTCTTCTCCCAGCGTGCTTTCCGGAGAATTGTCCAATAAGGAACTAAGAAAAATTGTTGTATATGTTCGAAAAAAACTTTCCGAAACCTGTACGATCGCTGGGGGAGTGTATCTAGCACAGAAATACTACGGAATACACCCAACTCGTTTTTTGACAAGTTGACCATGTTAAGCACGAGAAGACAGCACGTTTAACATTGTGAAGAAGTCAGAATGCATGAAACACCGTTGCAGCGCCCCTTTAAGAAATACCCAATTCCGTTTAACATATTGCTGACTCTGAGTAACAATTGAGCTATTAAAGATATGTGATATGCGATTTTTCTTTTCTCTTTCACAATATTCTGGCCTCTCTCTGTACCTCTCTCTTATTTTGATTTGGAGAAAGTTGTCTGAAATGGACTCAATGTGTAGACTCACATACAAGGGTCAACAGGTGTCACTGAGCTCTTCATGCAAATGTCTCGCTCTAGTTGAAAATTGAACACGCGTGACTTCCGTTGTATGGACACAAAACCACTCACACATTTCTCAAACTATCTTCTTTTGTGCACCACAGAAGAAGGACTTTGAAACACATGATAGTGAATCATCGTTGATTCATAATGTTACCTTTAACTTCAGCTGTGTCAATGTGAAATGTACAAACACCTTTAAGAAAGCAAGTCTCTACAGTCACCAGATGCAATACCCTGTGTGCCGATGTGTGCTCATGGGTGAAGAAGAAGCTCATCTGAGCGTCAGGTTTCCATCACACGTCTCTGCCCGTCAAAGCTGGAGCTCTCAGGGTAGATGACTCTATCAGTGAAGTACAATCCTCTACTGCTCTCTGGCACGCCGCCATCACACTTTACAGTCTCATTACCTGTTTAAAAGACACAAGAGACGGGAATATGCTAAAACAGAGGAGAAGAGCACTCCAGGAAAAATAAAATCCAATTTAAATGTAATGGTGTTTAATATTTATTGAAAAATGTACGGAAAATGTAAGGCGATGCTTTTTCGAGGCTGACGGGATTTACATAATACAGAATGTTTTCGTCCCGTACACGCGGCCGTCGATTCGCGAAGCTGCCGCTGCATATATTAAACGGGGTTTTGGTACAGGTGAGAGACCATCTCAAAACACACACACACACACACTCCTCCACAGCGCTGTGTTTCTCTTTAGGAGACCGTATATGCTCTGGTGATTTCATTAAACCGGTGTCATAGCTGGACTCACTTTGGCCTTTTAATATTTAATTCTGTGGTGTTTATGGGGAAAGAGGAGTGTGATTTACATGCTCCTGACAGACACCATTTCTGAGGAGACCTCATCAAGCGCACGGGAGTCGTTCTCTGTTTCTCGCTCTCTATCTGTCATTTCACTAAAACACTACAGAACAGCATCTCAAATACGATAGGATGATATCGAGTAGAAGTAAAAGCCGTGGTGTATCTGTGGCTAGTGTTGGCAAGTCAACAGCTAAAGTTGGCAGCACTGCTTTCTTAACGTCTTTTGTTGTAGCTCGACTTACTTTTTTGGTACATCACTGTTTCCTCGCGGCCTTACGTGCAAACGAGCCGAGGTAATAACTAAATGCATTGAGAAGTTTAATGCCACAATCCATAACTTGCATTAAACTTGCTTTAAAAAGTAAATACACAAGGAATAAGGTTCTGAAAAAAGGTTTAAGTTAACTAAGTTTATTACAATAAAATAAAATAAACACATTGGTGTTCTCATGTCCAATTTCACAGTTTTTTCAGATAATTACTTAAAATATAAATATATTCTTCGGGGGGATTATATTATAGTTTCTTATTCATTTAAAGTACTGGTTACCACTGTTTTATTTTAGAATTGACATCATCATTGTTTTTGAGGCTGACTATTTAAATTTCCAAATCACAGTGTAATTTGTATAAATACTTATATAAATAAGAGTCTAATTATTTTCAATAATATATTTTAATATACTGTATATATTAAATATATATATATAATTTTATTAAAATGATAAAACGACTTTCACTTGGAAAGCTTTAAAGTAGTAAAATAGCTACATTTTGTTACTAGTTTCAATGTGACAAACTAGCTTGAGTGTTTTGTTTGTGTTTCTTAAAAGGAAAAAAATCTTTCATAATTATGTCATTCCAAACCTGCAGAACACAAAAGAAGATATTTTGAAGAACGTTGGTATTCAAACTACATTGGCCTCACATTGACTTCCATTGTCTGGACACAAAACCACTGAGACATTTTTCTAAATATCTCCGTTTGTGTTCCACAAAAGAAAGAGTCATATACGGGTTGTGAGGGTGAATAAATAATGACCGAATTTTTATTCTTGGATGAACTTTCCTATGAAGATACTTCATAGCTTTTGGTCTCTTCAGCGCTTGTCTTAATGTTCAAACCCTATGTGTACTAACACATTATCTGAGAGAACTGATGTGGCCCTGTCTCCTCAGGCTCTGTGTATGGAGGTGCGGGGCAGACGGAGGGGCGTTTCCTCCGTGTTGAGACTCTGTCAGAAGCTTCTGGACGGGCCCGAGCGTCAGAGCTCAGAGTCAGATGGACAGTCCCTGCAGCTGCTGCAGGTGAATCTGGAGAGGCGCTGGGAAGCTATCGTCATGCAGGTGCTACAGTGGCAGACCAGACTCCAGCGCTCTCTGGGCAGAGACCAGGTCACGTATGCTTTGTGCTATAGTTCTAATCACTTTGCATGATCGAGGTGGTGCTGGTCCTGGTTTTGCCGGCTATTTGTAGTCATGGCGTCAAATGAGAAAAAGCCTTAAGTTTTGAGTGCAGGAGTGACAAAGGTGGGCTGTTTTTAGAAACATGGGATGTTTTGTGGTTAAAATGATGTTGTCCCATGACCTCCCAATGATGTAAGCTTCACTCATAATTTGGTGAATAAACTATCTGAATTTGTCATTTTTAAGAATATTCATATTAGGTCTGCTCGATTATGACAAAAATCATAACCACAATTATTTTGACCAATAAAAAAACTTTCCAAACTGCATGGAAAATAAAACAAACTTGCCTTTTAACTGTCGATTCAACTGAAAAAGAAATGAAAAGAAATAGCACAGCTGAACCACTATAAAGGAAAGGTGTGGGCTGTGGTTTTATACCACAAGAAAAGAGAGGATCCTAGCAAAATGAAATTCAGCACAATAATCGTTTTACCACAAAAAAAAATTGTGATAGTGGAAGGCCAAAATTGACGGTTACGATTAGTTGCACAGCCCTAATTTCTTTGTGTAAACATGACAGTCTAATGGAATATTGAGTCAAGGGGGTGATGGTAACGGTTGTGGCTGAGTTTCACATTTACAATAGGTGTTAAGTTGAATGTTGCATTGTGGGATATAAAGTACAGTGGTTCTCAAACTTTTCCCTTTGTGTAGAGTGCATTGCTTTGCGGCCCCCAACTAAAGACCCTAAAACCAATTTTTTATTATACAATGTTATGTTATACAATGATAGAACATAAATCTTTTGGTTGATGTTCTTATTTTTTGATTGCCTAAAATGTATGATAAATTTCTACATTTCATAAAATGCCACAAAATCTGTGCCTCCCCCCGAATCCGTCTTGGGGCCCCCAGTTTGAGAACCACCGATATAGTACACCACCTGTTAAAATCTCCATTCATTGTATTATATTCATCAACTTATCAGAACAACGCAGTAACACAAACGCAGCCATGGTTGTCACTACAAAAACACATAAAACTCTGTCATGTTTTTCTGAGCTGTATTTAATATAACCCACCGTATGCTAAGGAAGCTGTCTAAGACAATTTTTTTAAGCAGAAATACTCACTGCTGGTACTAAAGTGCTGAAACCGAGCAATAAGAATGATGTATAAGGCAGAGAAAATGGCCACATATTAGTCTTGAATACACCGAGAGAAGGAACGGTGGCTAGGTTCACTCCCCAGATACTCACTGTAGTGTGAACTCAATCGATTGCAGAGGTTGGCAGAAATAACTGACGGTTCCTAATATATTGAGTAACCGGCAAATAATGGCACGATCTTACGTTTCCATCCTGCATTTAAACAAAAGGAAATCGGCTTTTCATCACATACGCTTGTTTATAAAAAGATTTAAAACAGAAGCATTAACTAACTAGTCTCTTATTGTACGTGCGGGAGCGTTACAGTGCGTGTTAACAGTGAAGCGGGTCGAGGGCTAGACTTCGGCTTTTGTCATGTAGATGTTGTGCATTCCTGCATGGCAGCAGCAGGGCTCTGGGGAGCGCGCAGAAAAGCCCTGCAACCTGTTTGTGAACGTCCACTCACTTACACGGGAAGACAAATTACTCGCCCCTCGCTCAGGCTGACCTTGCGGGCCTGAAGTGCAATTTTCTCTTTTGGCGGGCGCGGAGCAGAGGAAAAGAAAAATAATAGGGAGAGTTTGTTTTTGTAAATACAGTACACTTTGTGGAATGATAAAATAGCTGACTGTTGAATGCTTCGGGAGGCCTTGTTCACAACCAGTCCCGCGTTAGGAGTCGGAAATGGGTGCTTAATCTTTCACGTTTTTGTCAGGGTATCATGAATTGGGTTTGAAGGTCATTAAAGGTAACTTGCTTTCAAAGACGTGTTGACCAGAGAAAGAAAGAGACCCTTTGTGTTTAATAGACTCCAGCCTATAAGTTCTGGTCGGTCTTACTTAACCTGCTGTAATAGAAGTAATCTGGTGGCATTCGATTAAGTCCATGTGATTAAAATATTATGTGGTGCAAATGTTGAGCTGAGGTCGCTTACTGAAACTATTTTTATTGGATTAAACTGATTGATTGTTCTCACACTTGAGGTTTTTCACGCATTGGCGATGCGAGGCTGTGCATTAGTGCTTTCCACATCAGCAGAAAGAGAATTAAGAGAAATCGAATAAAAATTCATTATATGAGATATACGACATACAAAGCAAGTGTTAGATTTGCCAGTTTATTAGATTAATGAGATAAGGAGGATCATATAAATAGACCCTTCTTGCATGAACAACAAGCAGAAAATTCGAGTAATTGTGTGCTGTACCGAAAGCTTGCATTCGCATTTAATCTCATTTCAAGTCTTAGTGGAGGCCAGAGAGTTTCTTTTGGCCCCCTTACTAACATGGTTTTGTTTCCTCTGCAGGTCCCGGGAAACCTCATTGAACCTTCGCTCATGGACCTCCATGGCCTGACGGAAGACTCCTGGGAATGGGATGAGATGGACATGACCATTGGCAATCTAGAGACGCAGGACTGTGAAGACAAGCCAAACACCGAATCTGAATTGCACCTTAATTCCCCAAAGGAGCCTTTTAGTCCAACGAACGACACACAGCGCAAGGCAACCTTCAACACGGTGGAGGAGGAGAATGCCGCCCCACCTCGTGTTTATCAAGTGTACAGTCTGCATAACGTCGAGCTCTACCATCAACCCCAATATAAACACAGATCATCTTCAGCCAAAGCCAACGTTCAGCAGCCCCTGTTGAAGAGCCTGAGCATGGATTCCTCATTCTCCTCCACTGAATCCCTCCCCGATATCCTGGGAGAGCTGTTAAAGGGGAAGCACGAGCTGCTGTCGGAGTCGACCAGGAGATCTGAAAGCGAAAGTGGGATAGTCAGCGAGGGAGACACGGAGACCACGGGTAACTCTGAGGTTTGCCTGCTCTTCCAGAGCGATGATTCGAAAGTGTGCGTTACTCTGACTCCACCCCACAGTCGATGTAGACAGAGTCTCAGATGAAGACATAGACAGAGTTTTGGAGCGTGCCAATAGGTGTGCAGAATATGGGGACAGTCTCACCTTTGGGGACAGCGACCGGCGGATGCACGTCATGAAAAAGAAGAGAGAGGAGTGTCGAGAAAACAGGAGGAAACACTGCAAGGAACCATTTGAGATCTTCATCAATGACATAAACCCCAAAGTTAACCAAAGCAGGAAAGTCGATGAAATGGCAACCACAGAGACGAGGGTTCACAAAGAGTTCCCACAGTTATCCCAGGGGTCTTCACTTGACTCCCTTTATGCAGTAGGAGAGTTATTTCCATCCAGCAAAGAGACACTCACTCGTAGCACGTCCCTGGAAAGCTGGCTCGCTCCTTGCAAGAGCACGGAGGACGGCGGTAGCAAGGAAAGCCTGAGAGACATTGGATCGGCCATGGAGCCAACAGGAGAGCTCAGCAGGAGAACTCTGGAACTGTTGAAACGCCTTGAAAATATCCAAAGCCCTCTAGCTGAGAAGATGACGCGGAGCGTGTCTGACGTAACGCTCGAGAGCAGCTCGCTGTGGCGTGGACCACGCTCCACTGCCGCGTCCTCCTCTATACACGAGAGCTCTGCAGCCTCTCTCACAGAGCTGAGCAGCACTGAAGACTCATCGGTGGCATCCGAAGACCTGGCCGTGCAAATGAACCGCTGCGTGGACGCCGAATCGAACGCATCCTTCCAGAAGCATTGCCGCAGCCAGCAGCAAACCGAAGAGGGTGATGCGAGCGTCAGTATGGTCGTCAACGTGTCCTGCACCTCAGCCTGTACGGACGATGAGGAAGACAGCGACCTTCTCTCGAGTTCTACCCTGACGCTTACCGAGGAAGAGCTCGGTATTAAAGACGACGACTCGAGTGTCACCTCTGATGAGGAGTACACTGAAGGCCCCTTTGCTCTTGGGATGGACTATATAAAGGGCGAGTTTCAGAGCTGGATGAAACCCAGATCTCAGTGCAGAGAAAAGAACGAGGCTGATCTTGTGGATGAGTTGCAATGTGGCACCCTGTCTAGAGAAATCCTATCACCCATCAAATCTGCCAACGACAAGCAGTTTCTCAGCCGCTCAGCACTGAAACTCTTGGAAGCTGATGCTAATGCTAAAAACGAGAGCCTAAATCAAAAGGGGGTGGACGGAAACCGTAAGGATGCCACCAGAAGCTACATCAGCCGTTTTGTGGACGACATGGAGAACGGCAATGTCGAGAGCGCTCACAGCAAGCTAAAGGATGAAGATCTGAACGAAGAGCTGCTGAGAGAGGAGGGAAGTTTGCTTACTAGGAAGGGGGAGTCGTTCAAAGGCTGTTCCGTGACGGATGCTGGAAATGTCCTCAGAAGTGCTATGCTAACCGCCACGTCTCCGTCCTCGTGTGAACAACTGAGCTTGATCTCCAAAGAGTCATCGCTGGAGGGGCAGCTGAAAGGCGAGCTTCCCTGTCACAGCTCTCGTTGTCCTTCACCCTCCATCTCACCAGTGGACGATCGCTCGGCAGCACACGCTCGACAGAAACAGCTCGCTGCCTTCCTGAACGACGTTCACGAGAACCATCAGGAATGCGCTTCGGATAGCTGCAGCCGCTTAGCTTTCACGTCCAAGGAGGAGAGGAAAAACGAAAACGTCCACGATTTTGTGATGGAGATCATCGACATGACATCCGTTGCCTTGAAAACCAAAGAGACGCAGGCAGAGCAGCCCACGGAGGTTTCCAAACCAACATCTGTGTCACAGATCAAAGAGAAAGTGCTCGAGCACTCCCACAGGCTCATCCACTTGCGCAAGGGCGACTTCTACTCCTATCTGTCGCTCTCCTCTCACGACAGCGATTGTGGGGAGGTCAGCACTTTCGCGGACGACAAGAGCGGCACCCCGATCTTATCCGGGACGCCAGATATCCGTGACGAGGAGCCGCTCTTCGAGGCCTGCACGGAGGAGGTGTACCTCGGCCCTCCTCTCTGTTACAGCATGTCCATTAGCAAACGGCCCACGGGACACGCCGGCAAACTAATAGAGCCCCTCGGTCCCCAGAGCTCAGCACCTCGCTCGGCCTGCGATGAATACCAAAAAGCACATGGTATTGCTGAAGAAAGTGTGGCTGGTAGCCAGCCGGAGTGCCATAATGAGGCTCCTTATCTTAATCCTTTACCACGTGAAACCCCGATAGATACTGTTGAATGTTTTGCAGATACTAAAATGCTTGAATCCAATATTTCCTCTGTAATGACTAAGATAAGAGTCTCTTGCTCCACTACAAATCCTTTAAAAGAGGAAAGCGGCCTTTATATTAATCCCAAAATTAACTGTCCGCTGATAAGGAAAAGTGATAGCGATGAAAGGGCCCCCGCTTCACAGCCGACGACACACAAGAATGTGGGGAAAGGCCGCAGCTCTGCGCCGGGAGTCAAGTCGACTCGTAAACAGGTGCGTTTTGACGTGACGCCGCTCTCGATCTGCTTGTAATGAGAGCGGTGTGCGTTTCTGCCAAATTCATCTCGTTGACTAAATATTTAAGAGGCCTTGTTATTCATTTTCTTCCCACCCCTCCCCTCCGCTTTTCCCCCGAAGAACTAATGGAAGAAGGATTTGCGGGCGTAGATTTAAAATTTTCAGGTCTACAGAACAGAATAATCATAATCAGTCAGATTATATTATGATTCATAAGCAAGAATGCGGCGAGGATCATTACTTAATTTCATGACTGAATTAGCATGTATTTGTGTTCCCTTTAAGTCGTTTTCCATTCCGTATGCAAACTTCTCTCTGCTTGATTCCACTTCTGTCTCTAAATCCTGCGTTTGACCTTATATCGGACCAAATTAGGTTCCTACTTTCCAGCTCATCGTCGATCGTGAAAACACGGCATTAATGGCTTTAGTCATCAGTCAGATTCCAGTGTTTTCCCTTGTAATGACATATTGATTCCATTCAAATAACTAGATATCTGTTTCTTATGAAAACATAAGAGGGACTATTATCATCTTCATCATAACATCCCCCCCCCCCCCTCTCTCTTTTAGTTAGTTTAGCTCTCTGTTCTCTCTCTCTCTCTCTCTCTCTCTCTCAGTTCAATTTAAAATGTGCTTTATTTGCATGACAAGTGTTACAATGTATTTCCGAAGCATTTTAAATGTGTGCAGTGTATCTGGATCTCTCTCTCTTCTAGTCTGTTTATCTTTCTATTTTTGTCTCTCTCTCTCTTCCTATCTTTGTATTTCTTTCTTTCTTTTTTCTGATTTTCTTTTAATCCCTTTATCTCTCTTTATCTTTTTGTCCGTCTCTTTTTCTCTCGTTCCCACTCTCTGCTGTTTTTTATTTCTCTGTATTTTTCAAGTTCTTATCAGTTGCTCTGCTTTATTTTGTGTTTATTTGCTGCGCTAAAGCATTTTCTGCTTGGATAAGTAAAATGTAAATAAATGAATTAAAAATGCATTCGTATAAAATATGAATGGAAAGTAAAATGATACCGCATATGTAGTGAGCTATTTGTATGTTGACCCCCCAAAAACGTGTAAATAATATTTTTTGGTGATTCTGCTGATGAAAAACATACACTTCACCTTTAACAGTAATATAAAATCATTTTGCAAAGTAGCAAACAAATTACCAAGTAAACTAAGAAAGGAACATTTTGTCCAATTTATAACCAAATAGAAAATATTATAGAAGATTTGATGTTTCTCTTTGTTTGTCTTTCTCTCTCACAGCTTGCAAGGTCAGAGAACATCAGCGATGTTGCGGTGGGCCGCAGGGCTCCACAGACAAATAGCTCATCTGCAGGAAGGGTTGGAGTCAGCAGTAGGCCTCAGGTCAAGGTAGGTGCTATAGGACTCGCTTCAACAAACACAAGCTCTCCCTCCCAGCCACTTCAAGCTCCCCTTCAAAAAAACAGCTGCCGGCTCTTTTCCACGTCAAGCGTTACATTGCAAACAACCTCATTTTTCCACCGCGCTCCGTACCGCGGGTTAGCGTGAATTATTAGCGCCGCGCTTTGAAACGAGCCTGTTTTGTGTTTCCCATTGTTTTCGGGTTATGAAATTCAGCTTGATACAAACCCAAAGGCTTGCTTGGCGATGACGCAAAAGCCCGTTCGGGGCTCGACGGTGCTATGGTTTAAATTATAGGACACTGTACTTTGTACGGCGATGACACACTTACCAGTAAATTGGTTTGAAAGGCAGTCGTTATGTAACGCGGGCCGTATATCCAATGCACCCGGCCTTTGAATTGTCATTCCATTTTTCTTTTCTTTCTCGACAGAAGAACTGTGCCCTCATCAGAGCGCCGCTGAAATAATGAATGTGTGTTGGCCTGCAATCATTTCTCCTGATGAAAAGCATGTACAGCAGATGGAAACTTAAAGAGCTGCTGTCTTAATCTCTCACTAAAGTCCCGCAGGAACACACTTTGTTTCATACAACAAACTCTAGCTCAAACAAGAAAGCTATATTGGTAAACCGCGCGGTGCGTTGGGGTCAGAAGGTGTGAAACCACCAGGAAATTTGTACTGCTATATTAATAAGGATGAATTAGAAATGAATCCATCTTTTGCTTTAAAGACAAATTACACGAGTTAAAATTTTGTGAAAATCCTGATGTTGATTTCAAATTTTGAGCATCATGTGTGTTTCGGTGGAAGCAGGTCACAAATTCACATTTCATTTGTGACCTATGAATAGTGTCGAACGCTCGATATTTTCTATTCTTAATGTTCTCAGATGTTGCACCCCACTGCATATCTGCAGTAAGGAAATGACCGGAACAATACAAATCGTGTGTGATTACTGCAAACATAAATGATATAAAGCTCATAGTGATATGACACGCAGGAAAGGTCGTGTTGAATAATGTTGGTCATGTTTCGGCAGATGCCCGAGGCGTTAGGGACACAGTAAACAGCAGAAAGCACAAACTATCCGTCTCTCACACTATCATATCAAGCCTGTGGCTATTGAGGCCTCACAAGACACTGAGTGGACCGGGATCAAACACATAGAAAACCAATCAAATATATTGCTTTGTAGGACATCCATGGCTTTATAGAGCATCTGTGTCGATCTCAGACTTTGTTTTGACATATCTGGGTTTCATTTCAATAATAATAATAATAGGAAATTAAATTTTTTTACAGCCTTTTCCCCTTTAAAATGAAGCATATACCCCCTTTAAACTGGCAGGGGTATTCAAGTATTTATGTTCTTTATGTAAAATATTCAAAAAATGTTGTTACTTACATGTGTGAGGTGAAATGTGACCAGGACATATTTTTGTTGTGCATTTCACTCATCTGGAAACGAAATCAGCATTAATCCACACTTTTGCTTTACATTATGTATACAATAGGCCCTTTTCACAATGACGTAACTTAACTTACGCCTTTTCGCAAAGAAGTGTATCATAACATCTGTCTTGCAACAAACAAGAAGAAGAAGAAGAAGAACTTCCGTTTCAAAACGTATTCAAGTACTTATCCTAGCACCTTCGCTAACACAAAAAGAAAACAAAACACTTCATAATCAAACAGGTTCTGTTCAACGAAGAACTTGTATCCTTTATCTAGCTTTGATCTTGTCTCAAGCGAAAATTTGTCTGCAAGATGTTGTACATCATCTAGCCGTATTTGTGGCAGCTGTGCAAGGGACTTGGTAAACTCCGTTCTGAGGCGCTAGCGGAAGTAACGATACACTGCTTCGCCGCAGAAGGGAAGATGCATGACGTCATGTGAAAAGGGCCTATCGTACTTGAAAGTACAATATGAGATGTTGTCCACAACTTTTTATCTTTTAACGATGTAGTTGGCCCATTTCACTCATTGATTCTTTCTTCTGTGGAACACAAAAAAAGTCATTTTGTGTTCGTTCAATGTGAGTCAATGGGGTCCGATGTTATTTGGTTACCAACATTCTTCAAAATATCTGCTTTTGTGTTCTGCAGAAGATAGAAAGTCATTCAGGTTTGGTGAGTAAATGATGACAGAATTGTAAGCTTTTGGTGTTGCAGTGTCTATAAAAAAGTCTGTGTTTGCAGACACTGCAGTCTAACTATACAAATCTGATGTGTTTCTTTCTTGTAGAAATTCTCTGGAAGTCTAGCCACGTCTGTGTGTAAACCCTAACTGATCTTGTTGGGGCTATCTGAAGGCTTACACACCTGCATTGTGATTTTGGGGTCTGGAAGAAAATCCACACCTACCTGGATATTAGTGCATGGGCCGCTAGTCTGGCACTTTAGAGACCTGAGTCCTTCATCCTCACTCTCCTCCTCCTCCTCCTGGCTGCTTTGCTATTTAGCCATGACCTTTGATCCCCGGTGACGTAAGCGTGAGTGACCCGCCACTCGAAGCTCCGCCCTGGACTGAGCTACCTCACCAGTCTTCTACCATACATACTCCTGTCTGACACTTAAACACTCTTGTGTACAAATAAAACCTATTTCATTATCTGATGGTACTCTATCTGATCAGCCGGCCACTGTTGGCACGATGTTTGCATCCTCAGGGTCAAAGCTGAGGTGTGTTATTTGAGGGTTGCCCCTAGCGCTTTGAAGTTTTCAGTGAATCCGTAATGTGGTCCTCGATTTGGACGTGTTGCGTTCTCCATATGGTAAAATCTCTTATGTGGAGGTCACCAAAACTATCTTCACGTTACTCTAGGATAGGACCGGGCGGAGCGTCGGCGTTTCTATGCAACACGACGATTGTGTGATGTTGTGTGGCACGTGATCTTCGGCAGTGTGATGCTGTTTTTTTACTCCCGGAGAACAATGAAATGTATAAACGTAACATTTTGTGCCTTGCAGTTATTATACATGTACATTTTATTAAACACTGCTTTTCCCTGTCGTGTGTCGGGTAACCGGTGAGAAAGCGGATGTCGGCGAGGCTGATGTTGACGAATGAGCATCTGTAAATATGTATACTGTACGTTTGAACGCTGTTGTATAATGATGTCATAATAACTCCATGTTAGTGTTTGTGTTAAGTGACGTGGATTAAATCGTGTACTGTTAGGCTGCATGGTAAACTATGTACGAGAACACTTCCATAAATAAACCAGATTTAATAAAGTGCACATGTTGCATTTTTACGCTTAAAGATGTCTTGCATAAAATAAACCTTAGTACAGTTTGTAAAAGCATTGTTTTTACAGCAGCCCGAGTGTGTTTGCGTGTGAACAGAAAGAGGAATTCATCCAGATATCAATTAAAAAGGAAAGTTGCGAATGTTTTTTTTAAGCGCAGATATGGATTGTCAACAATAAGGCCCTTTTTTATTTTACTATGTTTTATATATTAGTATTTTACTACGCTGTTCAACCTAACCTTTCGAACGCTCTGCTGTTGCTATGGTTACCTGTCTCCATTTGTTGCATTTAAAGTCCTCGTGAACCGGAAGTTGCGATCGTTTTTACTTCCGTATTCTGACACATTTCCGAGTGAAAAGGAATTTCAAAGGAGAACATTGGTGGGCGTGGCTTGCGTTTTTCACTGCGAATTGATTGGATGTGTAAAAACAGCTGTTGCATTGCTTTTGAAATGAAACTGGCAGCAGACTGACAGCTGAAGGGGAGGAGCTAACGGATGCGCCGGCCGAGTCGTCTAATTTACGTCATTTTAGATGGACAGTCATTTCACGGCGGAAGTGCGTTTTCAGATATTAACTGAAGATTATGTGGGTACATGAATAATAACAAAAAAATGACACACATTGATAAGCTATTTACTATAAACGCTGCAATATTTCATGGAAAAATAAGAATCGTCATTTTCAATTTCACTTGGACTTTAAGCTAATTTACATTCCAAAATTTCAGTTTAAAGAATTTTCATAAACTTGTAGTATTACATTTATGCATTTGGCAGACGCTTTAAGCGACTTGCATTGCATTATACTAAACATTGGTTTCCGAGTAAATTATGTGCAATCCTCGGATCGAACCCTTGACCTCGACGTTGCAAGCGTGATGCTCTATCCACTGAGCTACAGAAACGTTTTATTTACCTCAACAGCGTTTTGTTGTTCTTCTCTTGGTTGTTATTTCTGTCCTCGTCGTGCATGCACCTGCTAAGTTTCATATGTAGAAAGTTTTAAAATAACACTTTCACCACAGCGATGTGCTGTAGATTACACGGTGTTCTTAAAGCGGAGGCGCGCATCCACGCAGACGTCAAGCGGTTATTTTTGTGGCTAATATGCTGTTTACAGGAAGTCCTGATGACTCTGAAGATTGCGTGATGGGCCCTCAGAGATTCAGATATACAGTGGCATCGGAACCTCTGGAACCCATCGACAGCCAATCAAGCGCTCTGCTGATTGCGGCGTCGCGCTCTGATGATAAGCTCTCTGCCGTAATCGACCATCGGCCCCTGCAGGAGATGCGTGTTTGTTGATGATGAGTGCGCGCGCGCGCCTGCGCCGGAACCGAATCAGACGGTGGCAGTGATCGGCGCGAGAGGATTCGTCTGGTTCTTATGAAACTGAGGACAGTGTTTGTGGATGTGAGTAATATCACTGGCCACCTCGCGCTGTTTATAATGTCATGATTGCCTTATTTATGGCTTGTGAGGAAAATATAACACAGCTCGCTCTGCTGAACAAACAACAGAATCCTGCCTGAAACACAGTAGAAAATGCAATGGTTGTAATGGGAACTATAATGTGGAATAGTGTCCAAAACACACTGCAAAAGAATGTGATGGTTTTAATGGAAGAAGCTAATGGTACTTTAATGGAAACCATTAGAATTTCTGTCATGGTTTCTATTGTATTTTTTTTTTTTAGCCGGGTGGGTGTCAGAATATTGCCTTTAAAATGTGCCGACTTATTCACTTGGGTTTAACAAATGCACTTGACAAAGGTTGTAAATATTCATACGTTTAGTTTTCATTGAATTTAAAATTGTTTAAAAATCATCCGCTCGTCATTTTGGGGCTTTTCAACATTTCAATGTTTTGTTTAGGAATATAAACGAATGAAAATGTACAATAACACGAACCACACATAACCAACCGCAGACATTATAACAGTGTCTGAGCTCTTTTATCTCACAGTTACAACTCTAGGGAGCCGTATTAAATCCAAGTGGTGTTAAAGTTTAAAATAAGGTTTTGGTGCTGAAAGATGGCATTGATAAATTAGGATGGAAATGAATTCTTACACTGTCTTCCAAACATTGCATGGTGAGCAAATTATTCCTCTTTTCGCAATTAACGGGACATTTTTCTATGAAATGAAAATGGCTTTAAAGGTAGTAAAGGTCATGTGTATCGAAGCATGGTGGCTTTGCAATTACAGCCGGCCGGAATGTTGATTTGGAGGCTTTTGCGCAGGCATAGATGGAAAAATTAATAAGTGGAAGTCTCTTTGTTGAAAAGATCGCTGTTGATTATATGACATTATGTGACAAAGAAGACAAGTTGTGGGCGATTTTCCCCCCTCACGAGTTTAAGTGAGATTAAAGAGTCATGAGTGTGACCTTCAAAATGTCAGAAATGCTAGTTTGGACACTAACAGAAGTCTTTGACATGCGTTAACAATTTCACTTTGGATGTAAAATATATGACGCTCGTCTTTTTTGCATTCACAATGACGCATGTGCTGTCTATTCTGATGTATTCGAAATGTAGCCATTTAGATTAAACCAGTAATGTTCTCTTGGTCTTTCCTTAACATTTTGTTTATTTTATAAACCATATGTCGGTGTAAACATGTCTGAATCAGGTGCGTTTGATGTGAAGATACAATATCAAACGTGGCATGTCACCATAACGCAGAGTTATATATCAAGAGACACTTGACAGAATGTCTATATATCACTAGCGTTTATGTTTCAGCGTAACCATGGGCTTTTGAAAGACAGCGGGGAAAAGCATTAAACGCTGTCCAGCGAAACACTAGATAACTGCTCAGATCTGTTCTGCCGATATAAAACGTTTAAAGTTGAATATTCTTTCATTAAATCGCCCTGAGAAAGTGCACACGTGGCTGCTCTGGTCAACTATTTATATTGAATCAATTTATAATAACATTTCATAGTATAATAATTGTATTAAATAAGCATTTATTGTACGTTCATTTCATACATTGAACAACTTTGTCGCATTTATGTTATATGTTATGTAATAAACCGTTTCTTTCATACGTTTTAGTCTAAAAACATTAAGCTGATTACAAAACCACTGTTTTACTGGTTGATGAGTTTGTTCTGCAGGGCTTTAAGAAAGGGTTTCTTTTCTCAAACAGAGATGATGATTCTTGAAGTTCAGGCCGGTTTCACAGACACAAGACTATATGCCTTAGTTAAATTAAGAGATTTGTGTGGCTTTTATAAAAATGCCTTAAAGGAATACATTACTGGTGTGCATCTTGTGACAAAACAATGGCACTGATATATTTTAAGATATTTCTGGGCAAGTTATATTCAGTTAATACAGGTCCATCAGTCATTTTAGCCTTAAAGTGATAGTTCAGTGATAAACAGATAACTCTAAATAATTAAAAAAATCAACATCAATCATATCAATCCATCTGAGGTTGGGTTTTTTGATGAAGTAATTGCAACACAGCTAACTAACACAATAAAAAACGTGATTGTTATTGCAAATGAACTCTTCCTATATTACTACCAAGAACCTTTTCTGTGACTAAGTCCGGCGACAGCACAGTTGGAGAAACAGCTTCGTCATCTCGATTGCATTTACATCGCCACGGTTTACTGATCATGTAAAAGATCAGCTGAATTCGGCTAAAGTGAGGTGTGTGATAATCCCGCAGTCATCACCAATAACAGGTTTAGAGAGCATGTTTGAAACGTGCGACTGACACAGGTGCTGCCCCTATTACAACCCTCCAGAATGTGCTGAGTTTCTCCGCGCTATTTGTGAGGTGAGTAATTGGATTCCAGACGTGTCATCAAGGCATATTAGAAAACAATCCGATGTGAAATCACGAGGCGGGCTAAAAGGCCACGCGGAGCCCACCGCCAAGAATAAACAAAATCCATGATGTCATTTTCCTTTCGCCCTCCCAATCAATCATTTCCATGCTGATTTTTCCCCTCCGAAGCGTTATCTGTAATTTCTGGCAGAAGTTAATTCCTCATTCTCTCTCGAGCTGCGATGCTCTTCCGTAAATACGGAGAAGCAATCTTTCAAGACGCATTACAGGTTTGGAGAGGTGCGCGAGACGTTTTCACGGTAGCCTTTAGCCTTTGCTTTTTTAATATAATCTGCTTCATCAATCAGCGTTGGGGAGGAAGAGTCGAATAGAATTTATCTCTGACAGTTGCAGGATAAAAGTATTACATTTCTGTAGCATTTGCATCCACCCACATGTGTTTACACAATACACACACATACGGTAGGCAACACGACATCGGCACAGAATCTATGATGAATTAGACGGCTAAGAGATATGCATTATTACAGATTATCATATTCAATTAGGGGTGGCACTGTTGCCTCACGGCATGACGGTTCGTGGTCTGAGGGCTTTTGGTTTGAAGTTTGCTTGTTGCTCCTGGGTCAGCGTGGGTTTCATCCGGTTACTCCTACAGTCCAAACTGGAGTCACTGAAATGACTCTTAAGTGTGAACCGTTTGTAGTTCCTCAAATAACTGTTAAGTCAAAACTTTCTCACCTTTTTTTATAGTCTGTAACATCTTTTTCTACTACAAAGTATTTTTGTCCCAAATGTAGGTTATTTATTGAACCATAGAGCCGAGCCCAGCAAATAACCTTCTGGTGAAGTTTTGTTTTCTAGAGTGTTGACTACAGTCTTCCCATGAACCTGCAAAGGATGAGCAGGTTTAGAGAACGGAGAAACAACATAAAAGTTTATATATAAACTTTTAGAACAACTAATCATGACACTATGTGATTAACCTCCTATATTTATATGTATATCAACTTTAAATTCCATGGACAACTCACGGAACATAGGAGCTGCCAAACTCATATTGGCTTGTTTCTGCATTTATATTTATTCATTTAGCAGACTAGTTCACCCCCCAAAAAAATGAAAATTCTGTCATGATTTACTCACATTCTTGTCATTTCAACCCTTCTGCAGCACACAAAAGAAGATATTTTGAAGAATGTTGGTAAACAATCGCGGTACCCATTGACTTTTATTGTATGGTTACCTAAATTCTTAAAAATATTTTTGTAACACTTTATTTGTATGATGCATTATAAAAGTAGTTTGAATGTATCAATTATGCTTGGTAATGCACCTTATAATGCATTGTAATATATTATATATGTGCATTAATAATTGTAACTACAGTTGATACATTATAACACTTATCAATTCATTGTTACACTTCGCATTTCTGATCTGATCTGAATGATCCCAGGGGGGAATTATTTTTGTTACAAAACTCCAGATATACAAACAACATATTATACAAACAACATCTATTCAAAACAAGATATAAATATAAAATATATATTTATAAACAAAAGATAAAATGTACAGTTTAATAATGTGCAAAAAATGATTGTCCGTTGTTTGAGTCAGAATTACAGAGGGGGGTGTCTGACTTTCTTAGGGAGGTTATAATCTGGTTTTATCTGGTTATAATTCTTTACAACAACATTTAATGTATTACAACACACATTATGAACAATTATAATGCATCAAATCCTTTAATAACCTTTTATAATGCATTATACATAAAGGCTTTAAGTTAAGTGTTACATTTTCTTTTGTGTTCTGCAGTCATTCGTGTTTAAAATGACGTAAATGATGTTTGAATTTTCATTTTTTAGCGAACTACACTCTTAAAAATAAAGGAAAGTTTCTTTACAGCAATGCCAGAAGAACCATTTTTGGTTTGACAAAGAGCCATTCAGTCAAAGGTTCTTTAAAGAACCATCTCTTCTTTATCTTTTTATAATATGAAGAACCTACTTTCACCACAAAGAACCTTTTATGAAACAGAAACAGAACTTTATGGAACATTTTTTGACAATAAGGTTCTTCTTTGGCATCGTAAAAAGTGTATCCCTTTAAATATAGAAACATTTTGTACTAAGAGCATGTTTACAAATATGAATACTTCATTTTTAAGTAATAATAATATTATAAATGATCATGTAAATGAGAATTGTTGAACATTGGGAAGTTGAGGGTTGGGGTTTTACTACCAATGCAAATGATTGTATGTGAACCACTTAAAACTTATTTTAAACCCAAAACATTGGTGTGGATTACATCACTCTTTCAGTTCGGCCGCTGGGACATTTGAAAGATTTCACACTTTTCATTAAATGCTTAAGTTAGTTCAAGATGATGTTATATTAAGTTATGCAAATTAAAATATCCAATAAAAGGTACTTTAATTAAGACGCGGCATCAGTAATCGCCGCTCTATAAGAAAGAAACAGTCATATTGCATTGTTATCTTTCATTTATGAAGGGAGAGGAGAAAAATGTAATTCCCAGTTACAGCTCCAATTATGCTCTTCTGATAGGAGCGCTGTTGATGACCTCATGATGGACAGAATTATCACATAATGGGACGCACTCATTTTCCAGCGTGGAGCGTTAAACACCGCCAGGTTTCCGATAAGCCAAACTACCAGCAACCAGTCATCAAACCTCAAAACTCCTCGGCAAAAATACCCTTGACTTCATTTAACATAGACGTCTGCCGATTGTTATCACGTCGCTCCGAGAGAATGATATTCAGGGCGGAGGAGAGAAAGAGCTGGGCGAGTTTGAGTCTGGGCTGCGTTTGTTCAGTCAGCGGGAGAGAGATTTCTCTTCTGAGGCCGAACGGTGAACATGAGATGGAGAGAGTTTGGACAAACAGCAGGACCGACGGCTCCGATCACACTTTATCCTGCTTCACATTAAGCTGACTTGTCAACATGTGGTTTGGAGAAGAATGGCACTGAGTCGTTGTGTGTGAGAGGGAAGCCCACCGCTGCTTTCCAGAATAATCCACTGACCCTCGGTGAGCTGCTGAAAGACAGCGTCAGCTTTTGTCTGGGGGAAATGGATTTGATGGGGTGGGTTGTTGTCACGTCTTCTGAGAGAACGTGGGAGATGAAAACGGTGACAATAAAGACATTTTGTTACCATCGTTTGTAAAGATAAAGTGTGTGAATTTTCTACGTTAAGGTCCCAAATGAAAACGTTCATCATTTATTCAACCTTGTGTCATCCCAGGCGTGTGACTTCATTTCTTCAGATAAACTCAAAGATTTTCATATCAAAATGCTGTCACTTTGATACTGGACAGAGAGTCATATCTCATGAGCTCTTCTGTCTCTTGTGAGGAAATTTAGGCACACAAGTGAGATTTGAAGTGATCGGCATGTCGTCAGATTTAAAGTTTGGGTTAACGTGGATGTGATTTGCTTTCAATTTTCATTGTTTTGGTGTGCATTGAATATGTAAGCGAGCTGAAGAACTGTGTACAATTGTAAACCCTGTGGTTTGGTGGCTGTATTAAAACGTATTTAAAAGCTTTTTTAAACATGCTGGCCAGTCCGGCATAGCAACACTGATTTGACCAATTGTGTGAGTTTGGGTTTGGCTCTAACCAATGAGAGATGATGAATTGTTTGCGCAAATTTGATTTGATTTAGCGACACAAAACGCACACGCTTCACCTTGAACCAGGAAATCATTTGTCATTGTTGCCAAATCTATAAAAAGTTCATTTAATGTCTCCATTGTTTCTTCTACTGAGAGATGAGAAGAAATCGATAGCAAATGAAGACTTTTACTCCCCTGTATCTTCAAACATGATCTTAGTGTCCGGGTGAGACCTGCCCCTTGAGCTTCAGAAGTTCCATCGGAGTCTCACATTGGGCTGTCACGGTATCATATTTTTTTTCCATACACGGTTATCATGACCAAATAACACATGTAACACATTTTTTTAAAAGTGGTGTTTGTTTTAAATACTGTTTCCAAGTTTAAAATGATGAATAAGAAAATTACATCGTTTTTTTACCATCGACAGTAATGACAACAAAAGAGCAAAATAATATTTTCACACATTAGGGTATTATTATTCTTACGCAGAAATGACAAGGTACTGCCATAAAACTGAGCACATAACAACAGTTTAACACAACAGTTACTAAAAATGTATCGTTCAAAGAAGTGCACATTTTTTCCCTTCCAGACGTCACCCATCTTCGCTTCATCACACCTTCCGTGTGTTACAGAAGTTTCTGTAATTTTCTGACAGTGACAATTGGAAAAAACGTTTTTAAATAAGTGGAAAATGTTTACAGTTTTTGTTGATTTGCAATATACCGATATATCATTATTAATGATATAAGCTCAAAATGTACTTGAGCCAAATATACAATAAAACATTGATGCTATATAAAAATAAATATTACCACAGAATTGTACAAGAACTGTTAAAAGGGTGGACGAAACAAACTGGCGACGATATTATCATGATATTTAATGCTTCTTTCAAAGAAATAAGTCCCTAAGTCATACATCTTTAATTGTATTTGGACAACAAACTACACTTAAAATTCGTGCCTATAAGACCAAACAATATTACGGTATTTGTAGATTTAGACGATATTACTAGCTTTGATTTAGATTTTTTTTGCCATTTTTTTCTCATTCAATTTTCTTTCTCATTCAATTCTAACAAGACCAAAATGACAAACTTTACGACCCACGTTCATTTTACAGCTCTATATACTTCTCCACGGAATTTCAGGAGATGAAATGAATGAAAACTCAGAAGAGCAACCTCAGGTTTTTTCTTGTGAATCTAAAACTTTACGTTTCTTTGTAACTATGGCGCAGTTTGCTTATAATCCACATTGTCTTTTAACAACACTCTGTGCTCCTGGCAGAGGAGCGCAATATCGATTGCCAAAGCCGTTCTCATGAGAGCGCACCACCCGCGTAGCTCTGTGATGTGGGAGGTTGGAGCTGCCCCGGATCTGTCTTATGTAGTTTAGCAAAGCACTGTAGACAAATAAATGCAATACAGACCACTGCAAATACCCAGGGAAGTAAACAGGAGAAAGCGTTAATCTAATTGTATTAGGAGCTGCAGTGTCGGTTTAAACCTTCCAGTGCAATCTATTTGATTCCATCAGAGAGAAACGGCTGTGAAGAGCCGAGCTCTCTGCTGTCTTGTTTGTTAAGGCTGTTTTATTAGAGAGCTTTTCCATTTACTGTCCCATGTGAAACACTGAGTGCGTCTTTATTGCTATTTAATCATGTCGGCTGATAATCTAAGGGAGTATTTTTCATTTTCAAGGAGAATGCGAATTAAACGTTCTCTCTTTAAAACTGTACAGGTTTTGGCATGCCGCGTGTTCGAGTTCATTAGCGTAGGAAAGACAAATGAGATCTCCGAGATACTGTAGCTCAATAGTTTCTCACATGAGAGCTTCTAAAGATCCCAGCTTCTCACGTTCTTCTCTTGGGAAACAGACCGTACGCTGCAAACCAAGAGTCAAAGAATTGAATAGGACCTCAAACATTTTCATTAAATTCAGCATGAAAAGCTCTAACTGCATGTCAACAATTGTCTTTTTTCTTCACAAAAAGATCTGTGCAAATATCTTCATTTAACTCTCATGAGTTGTAAAACAGCAACTTCTGGGGATTTTTTCTTAATGTCTTTTGTCTTGTTTCACTTGCCACATATGCAAAAGCATACCGACGTACCCAAGGCAGCTTAATATGCCCACTGACAATTACAAATCTGCTGGTTTCTTGAAGATATCTGATGTTTTATTTTCAAGGACTTCTTGCTGATTTTAGAGGTTGGTCTATGTCGACAGTGAGATCATTCAAAGGGTGCGAATCTTTGATAAAATGCCAAAAAGCTGTACTCATACGCCTTGAACAGATAGCCGTCTTTGGTTTATCAAAAGGACGAGTGAGCTATACAGTAGAAGATTCATGAGTGTTGATGTGGATGCAGCTCAATATTTGCATTTTGGAATATTTTATTGGTTAACACTCAATCACTTTCACAACAATGACAGTTCAAGAACAGAAGAGTCGATGAAGAGAAACTCGCAAACAACGAGCGCCGCCGTCACACAATTCAATCAGCAGGAAACATTCTGCACTGCTCAGGAGTCTTTATTTCATTTCTTCATCTCGCATCTGTGCCTCGTTTTCCTCTCACAAACATGAAATTAAGCACGACACTCCGAAAACTCAGTCAACATCATTTTGTTTGCTCATCTGGAGCAGTGTTATTGCTTTTATGTACACATATTTCTTCATTTATTTGTCAATAAAACTGTAGTTCTGCAGTTCTCTCAGTTCTACGGGTTTAGGTGCACATCCTTCTTAATTATATGTTGTTTATGAAAACACCAATATCATTTGTGTACTTCAGCATTTCAAGTTTTGTAACTTTTGTTGAAGGCAGAATGTTAAATGCTTCCTCTTTTATACTTGCTTTGGTTAAAAGCATCTGGCACATGACTAAATGCAGAATAAAACAAAACGATCAATATTTATTTTTTGCAGATTAAGACGAGCACTGTGTTTGTTTTTGCATTCACGCTTTGTGTATATATGTATCAATAGACACTCCAGACAGTGACTCTAAATGGTATTTAGATTCAAAATGAAATGAAGATAAAACATTTTGGACACTTTCTGGATGTCAGACTTTAGCAGGCCTGTGTCATAAACCACAACTGTCGTTAGTATTTTTATACCTTTGTGAATTTGATGAGAGCTAAAAAACTCACATTGTCACATGTTGATAAAGAGTTCTGAGGAAGGGTTAAGCTTTACTTGCAGATGTCACTTGATTTGTGATTTTTTGGGTCACAATGATTAGACAACATAAGGGTTTTTGTGTCATTGTCAACAAACGTTCTCCAAACTGATTTCTTTCTCAAACAAGTACGGAAGTTGCTTAAACCCTTTTCTGTTTCCGAAAGATAAAACCTGCGTCTATACGACTGTATGTTGCCCTCTCAAATGAGAACCTGTTATAAGTGTGTCCGTCATTCGGTTTGTAAAGGGTTAAGAGCTGCGGTAGCCGGAGCGCGCTCCCGTGCGAGCGTCCGATTGGCTGCGCGGCGGCGGCGCGCCCCGTTGATCAGCCGCACGAGCGGCAGAGTTCATCTTCTCTCACGCGCTATAGGGATGGCATTGCCACACACAGCAGGGCAACACAACACACCAGGAGAATGCACACAGCAAACATCCCATCAACTGAGGCGTCAGCTGTGCACCTTTAGACATTGATCCTGGCAGCATCACTCCCAGCTCTGACCTCTGCAGCATCAGCACCAATAGGAGAAGAAGCTTAGAGTTGATCATTTCCTCAGTAGCACATCAGCATCACAACAGTAGGAGGCGAGCAGATCACATCATGCACTGGACTTTCCACGCGCACTTAGATCTGTTTCCTAAACCACACTCGGAGTCGAGAGGTCTTTCTCATCTAAATCAATAGTCGCTTTTTTCCGGACACACTGGACAGATAGAAAGTTCTTTGCTGACGTATTTGTGCACAAATTCCTTTACACTAGGCGAATTCAAATCTTGAATTTCTATTATAGCTATGTAAATATAATTTAAGTGTACATGTCAACTTAAAGACGGTGCATTAAAAAATAAATAATAACTGGAATTTTATTTAAGATTGAAGGAGAACTTAGTTTCTTACTTTCTTGGTAAGTTTACGAAACTGTCACCGTAGCCTACTCTCGACTTTTGGAGTGGTTATAATTGACGAAGGGAAATCGCCTACGGTGGTAAATACAGTCAGAACATTCACATATCGGAGGATATCGTTCAATAATACGGTTTTTGAGAGCGTTCATCTGTGTAACCTAGGGTCCGAGCCATCGGGAAAAATCATCGGTGCCGCAGAAACTTTTAAGCGTACAGGACGCGCAACGAGGTTGCGGGCGTTATCATCCGTGCCATCGTCACAAACGATCAGTTCTCTCCTTAGTAACCAGAAAACAAGAGGTAGAATGGCTCATGAGCTTGTTTCTATCACTCATGGGATTGTGCTGCTGTGATTTGTCGGACCGGAGGGAAGGTTGCTCTCGCAGACATCCACACACACTCTGTTGGTGTAGCATCGCGGTGCGCGCTCGGGGATGATCAGGATCTTCCCGGATTTCAGTGTTCAGGTGACGGCAGCGGCGGCGGCTGCAGGTGGGGGAGCCGGTGGAGGGATGCCGGCTGCGTCCAGAGTCCCGGTAGCTACCAACGGAAACCCGCAAAACGTCCAAGGCTTGACCTCTTACCAACAAAGGTATGTTAACTGAAACACGTTGTAGCTGTTTTTCGCGTAAATGTGACATTCATAACGTTCATTTCATAATTGTTGCTCCCGTTGAGCTGCATCACGCGTTGGCAAGTTTGCCAAACTGGACTTCTCTGGAGGTTGCGGGTACCAACTTTAATTCCTGGAACATCAGTTTTCACCGAGATCCGCTGAGCTGTAAAGTTCGATTTATTTGTCAAATTCCAGAACACCTCCAACCCACGCGCTGGAGAAAAGAGAAATAATAGCATTATCATCATAACTAATGCGTTTTTGCTTTGCATTTCTGTATCGTGTTCTTGGCATATTTTCAAGATTAAGTTATAGTTTGAAAACTTTAACAATAACCTATACCGTGAAAACAACACACACCGTGTGTTTAGGATTAAATTGGAAAAACTGATGAACAGACTAAGTGTAATTTTATATTCTTTATTGATTTATTTCATATACAATAAATGCATATTTTTACATACACTGTATTGTTTTAAACCTACTGTTTAGAAATATATCAGCAGATTGAACTGGTCATTTGCACACATGGTTTTGTTTTAGATACCGTCACATTACATTATACAGTCTATTTACATTACAAAGGAATAAACAGGACAACAAATGGCGTTTGTCAGATTATGACCTTGACAGGTCACAGGTTTTAATGCATGGTTGGAACAGGCCTTTATTTATGTCAAGACAGATTTAGAAAAGTAGCACTTAGAACAGATATAGGAAGGTACATACAAAAAGTAGCATATTTACTATAATGTGTATAAGAGCATTGGAATCTCTCACACATTGGGAACGGATAAATGCATGTTTACGCATTATAAGATTTCTCCTTTATTTCACTGAAACTGCTAATCGGATGTAGTTTATTACATTCGGTGTTGATGCTTTGACAGAATTAAGCCATTCATTTAGACATAAAGCCAAAACAAGTTAAGCCATTCCTCAAGTGGGCTATAAAACCCATAAATATTGTCAGTCTAACTCAAATTGCGTTAAAAGTTCAGTTTACGTAATTGGACATCTGCGTTTATTTTGACACCTGTCAATCACACGGTTCGAATTGCACGTAGACTACAATAAATCATTACGTTAAACTGTTGACGCCACATCGATAAACAAATGACCACACATAAATAGAGTGATGCACTTTCAGTCAATAAAAGTGCAAATCTTTCCTTTTACGCGTTAGAAACAACCTGTATATCCCCAATAAACTATTTCCAACTACAACTGAGTGGCGTTGTTGCGCCGGAGAGAGAGGGAGAGCGAGGCAGAAAAAAAAGCTGGAAAATGCGGACAAACATTGCGAGAAAAGGGGGCTGTGTTCGAGGGGCACATCTCGACGTAAATGCCCCTCTGGCACACTGATTTGTGTCCCGATTCACCCCGAGAAAACCCCGCGTGCGTGTGGACAGCCGCCGGATCGCACAAACCTCCCCGGGTCTCCACTCACTTTTCTTGGCATGCCTTTGGAGCTCAGTGTCGGCGCGTCTTCGCTCCCGTCTGCAGGCGTGTGAAAGCACGGAGACACGGGCACGAGCGAGCCGGCGACACCGATGGCGTTCTTTAAATCCTCCCGGTTCCGCCGTCAGCTGCACGTCGCTTGATATCTGAGGGAGAAAAGTAAGAAATCAAATAATTGCAGGAAGATGGCGCCCACCAAGCCTAGCATTCAGCAAGACCCTTCAAGACGAGAACGGTAAACGCTTGGTTTGTTCTGTATCTGTGGAAACAACGCGGCGTAAACCGCGTGCATTTTTGGACCGTGATGTGCAAACTTTGCCCTTTGCGCAGGAGTGGGTTCGAGGGGTTGGGTAACAGGTATAGACGCCGAGAGAAGGCGTGAGTGTGTGTGTGTGTGTGTTTGTTGTGTGCGTGTGTGTGTTTGCAGAGGACATGACCGTAGACTGAAGGCGATCACCGTTGTGCAGCTTCTGTTGACGGAGTTCGCGGGAAATGTGTGAATGTTTGAACGCGATACTGTTGCAACATTGTATCTGTTTGTATCCGCTGCGCGTTTGATTTCGCGGCTTTAGGCCAGCTGGAGTAAAACACACTGTTTACTGTTGTGCAATAGACAGCGCTTTGATGAAGTTTAATGTGTGTATACGATCACAAGCTTTAGATCATTCTGTGCACTAATCCGTCTGCAGTTGTGTGTGAAATTACCCACGCGATCAGTTGATCTATTCACCAGAAACTAGCACGAGGGTGTTTACAGGTGCACGTATGTTTATTGTATAGTTTATTGCGCGTGCATTTTACGCTTAGCTGACAGATTGTGCACTAAATTCATCTGCTGTTAGGAAATCATGTTTAGTTCCTAGAAATGGTTGTAATATCTTAAATGCACAAGTCAGATGCATGTTATTTTGTTTACTGCACTCAGCATTTTCTTTGCACGTGCATCAGGTTCATCAGGTTGATTCTCAGACAGGGTGTTTCAGAATGTCTTTGTGTCGTTTTATGTGTGAGGTTCCCTAAAAATAAGCTAACAAAGCTCAGATTTTCTTCTGACAAGCTTTCAGAAGCATTAAATTAGGCAGCACTGATTTACACCGAACCGTGTAAAGCGTACAGCTTGAACTAATGTTAAACCGCACGCAATAATTCACCTGCAGTGTGTGTACAAAATATCAGACGTAGAGCCCGTGACATTTTACAATGTAAACACGGCCTGCTTCATATACTGTACGCGTGCGACTCTGGGAAATCGTGTGCCTGACCGGACTGTGAATGCTTGTCATTAGCAGGCTTGACAAAATCTCTCATCGAGCATTATTGTTTTATAAATCACTCAAATCGTGCAGCTTTCACTAATGCGCACACCTCTAAATAGGCCACAACGTTAGAATTATATTCAGCCCCCTGCCAGTCATAACAGCAGGACATGTTTATGCTAAGTCTGTCTGCAGTAATCTTTCTGGCGGGAGCGTATTTGTGTGCCATTCCGAGCATATCGCCGAGATAGGAATCTTGAAGATGGAATTAATTTTGATGGAGGAAACTTCATAGCCGGTGCATGAGTGCCTGCCTTTTATCACCTGTTTCCGACCAGCATTCTGAAGGGCTAAATTGCACCGCGATTCAGTATTTGGCTCCACTTGAGAGTCGAAGCGAATAATACGGTAGCTGAAATTCTTGGGGAAAAGCTCTGGAGTTTATTTTTTAATGCAGTGCTGTTTACCGGCGCCTGTGCCTGTTGTAGTAAGTGTTGGGATGGGAGGATTGTGCACTTGGGCTGAGCAACTCCAAAGGACTTGGACGAGAATTGAAGAGGGAGAGAGAGATTGGTTGGCATGAATTTATACACAACGTTAAACACAAAGTTGGCTTTGTGTTGTAGAAAGCAATGTGTTCCCCCCTCGCCGAGAGCAAACAAAGGTGCTAAATTGTTCCATTTCCTCTGGCTCTGTACATTGGAGCTGGAGAAATGTGAGATACTTTTTTTGTTTTTGTTAGATGCAAGTATTGTCTTTCTAATCATGCGGTTTTCATGTCGTCTTAAATCTTTAATTGGCATATCAACAGGTCCTCTAAGACGTTCTGTATATGCGTGCACTTGGTAATGGATGCATACGGCCTCCATACTTTTTGAAATTCTGCCATTTGATGTATTCATTTTTTAAACAATTATTATTAAAGTCACATAATCTGCATGTCCAGTATAATGATAAAAAAATAGCTAGAATAGTTACAGATGGTGTATAGCATGTCAAGCGGTCTTTCTCCAAAAACCACCCATTTGTTTCTTTTTTCCCATCGCGGTATTGCTCTGGCTGTTATTGAAATCACATTCCGGCGTGAAGCTATTCATTACAATAATCCTTTGATGTGCGATTATTACGAATAATAGTTTCAACGTTGTTCCAGATTACGTCTCGCTAAACCGAAAAGCTCAAGAGTGTCAGCGTGCAGCATGTGCGATTTTTATTATTTCACAATCACCAGCGGAAGGCACAAGATGTGACTTGCGCTCGTGTTTACGCTCGAGACAAAACGTTGATTTTCTTAGTATGCTGGAAAGGCAGACGGCCCAAGCTGTGCTATACCATCACACAAAGGATGCAGAAAATCCACCCGTTGATTCGCTAGCATCGAACGCGTCGTGCTATTTATCACAATTAAGAGGGATTTCCAGTCCCCATCTGTGGCTGCGGCTCGGCGTGTTGTGCAGTGATTACTGCGGCGCTCGCCATCCGCCACTCGTCTCTGTTATTCTGAAGGTCAGAGCAGAGAGAGACATGAAGATGCATCCCGCAAAGGTAATCGTGCAGCCTGTCCGCATTACTGCACGCCTCACGGTGTGAAAGCCTTCTTTTTTGCAGCTTTTGCGACGTATGCACATCTCTGCGTTGTGTGGGAGCATGGAAGCGTCAGTCAATCTTTTGTAGGTCATGAAGTGACAAATTATATAAATTAAAGTTGATCAATTCTGTGAGAGCTTTAGGACCCAAATTGTCCGTCTAACATCAAGCAGTGACCTGACACAGAACAGAGATGCTCTTAAAATCAGAAGTTATGTTCATCTCAAACCATGTTCCTCTTTGCAGAGGAAGGAATTAAGCATGTTTGTTTTACCTTGCGTAGTTTTCTCATGGTCTTAGAGGATGACGGAACGTCACGCAACACAAGGACTACAGGAAGTACAGTACGTGGTTTTGTTTTTAAGGTGCTTTGGGCGTTAAAGTGTTGCTTCTGAACGTCACAGGTTTTGTTATGGTTTGCGGCTGCGATGAGATGAGATGTTTGATGTCCGCAGCGGTTTTAAGACCTTCGTTTAGTATTTGGCTCTGAAGACAGATGTTCTGCCTGCTTGACTCCCATCTGCTGCTTTGGTTTGGCTGTGGTACGATCATCTAATGCTAGCAGCAAGATTTGCCCTTTACCCCCCCACCCCACCACCCGTGTTTCAGCAGCACTTCTGACGCCATAACAAACTCTACAGCACATCTTGTGTACACGTTCTATGCAAACTGTTAACTTAGATTACTGGTGAAGGACATATGGATATGAATATGTGAATTTGTATTTGGCAAATTTGCACGTCAATGAATTTTTTAATTCGTGTGCTTTAAAAATATAGCAGCTCGAGCTCACCATTTTTGGTACTTATGAAACTTTCTTTATCTCTTGATGTCTGTCACTTCTTAGTGAAACGCAATTGACTTCCACAATGTGAAGTGTTTTAGAATGAATCTGGATCTTCTACCAGGAGAAAATGTGGGTCAGGATTTTAGTTTTTGCATGGTAAAAGTGGTTTATAAATTGATGGCCAGAAGCGAGGAATTAAGAAGTAGGAAGGATTGATGACGTCAGCTGAAGAGAAATGTTTTTTATACCTTTTATTTTTAATAATTTTAGGTAATTTGTTTGTTTAATTTCAGTTTTTTTTCTCTGAAATTAGACCACAAGTGGAAGAAAATAATACTAAGCAATGTTAACTCGTCACAATCCAGTTAGATGAAATTAAAGACTCAAAAATGTCACTCAGCCTCGTCATTTCAAACCTGTATGACTTTTTTCATTTGCAGAAGAACACAAAGGGAAATATTTTGAATAATGTTGGTAGCCGAACAATGGCTGTTCCCATTGACTTGTATTTTTTATTTTGTCTAAAAACGTAAGTGAAAGGAAGTGAAAGGGTACCGCCATTGTTTGATTACCAACATTCTTCAAAATATCTTTTGTGTTCATACAGGTTTTAACAAGAGGCTGAGTGAATGATGACAGAATTTGTATTATTGCGTGAACCATCACTTTAAATCTGCTAAACATTAGGCTATTTTCTTCTGAATATTTAGTTTCACTCAGACATGTCAAAATATGGAAGTTAAATGTGTCTGAAAGTTCTTTCATGTTCGTAAAGTTAAAAAGAATAAATTGTAATGTTTTTGGATATGTTCCCCTTTATTTATTATTTATTTATTTATTTATTAAGCTTCATTAACTTATTCAGTTTTGTGTATAAACTTCCAATCGATTATCTCAGTTTTGCAGAACAGGAGCTTGCAGATGCCGCACCAGTAACTCCGCACAAACCGTCCTCGCGCCTCTCTGTGATACCCGCTGCAGATCCCCGATAAATAAATGTTGCGCCGCGTATGCTCGATAACCCACCTGTCACTTTAATAACCAAACGTCACAGCGTTGATTTGGCCATAAACGGAGGTAAGCCCCCATCACCACGCCTCACAAAAGAGCTACAGCGCGCTGAGGTATTTTCTCTATAGCATTCCTTACGCATGTCGTCACCTAAAGAAGCCCTCTGCGCGGGGATTTACTGAACGCTTTTGTGTCGTGCTTTTCCCAGGCTTATCACCGGCTACACTCATCTAAAGCAGCACCACGGGACGCTGTGTCAGGCACTTCTCTGCCTCCTGCCTCTTCCCGTGCGTACACGTACCAAAGCCCAAGTTTTGAATTGATAATATATCTGCCTGGGACAGAGTGCTACGTGTGGCCTGTAAGTGAGTCGCGGTATTTCTTTCGAAAGGGAAAAGGCTAAAATTAGCTCCCAGTCCTGGCAGATGAAGACCAACGTAGTTTCGCTCGCAAACTGTGGGAAAAGGTCAAATTGCTTATTGATGCGGCACATGGCCATCAGCTACAGTAAACGCACAACTTCTGTCTGTGGCCAAAAGTAATGATGGATTAAAAATGATGCATAGACTTCTAGTCTCAAAATCTAGAGATAGTGAGCATCAAAGTTTGATTTTGACCATTCATTTCACTTATGATTTCCATTTTTGACATGACATTAATCAGTTCATATCGAAGATGTTAAGGTTATATTTTCACTTAATGTACATTATGTAGGATGATTGTATATGTAAATCACCAAAAATGACTTAAGCTGTGTTTTCACTGGCTGGGTCACATTTTATAGAATAATACCATGAAAGTTTAGTGTTTTGTCCATTTTATACCGTGCACCTCCTATTTCTAAGGTGAAATGTAACCCGAGGGGGTGTTGAAAGCGAATATTGTACAAATTTGCCAAACCTGGAAATCTCTTAGAAATAAAGGTCCTTCACGATGCCATAAAGAACCTTTTTTGTCTAAATGGTTCCGTAGAGAACCTTAAACATGCAAAGAACCTTTCTGTTTCATTAAAGGTAAAACACTTTCTCCGGATTATAAAAAGGTAAGAAAAAGGTTCTTCTATGGCATTGCTGTAAAGAACATTTTAAGTTCCCTTATTTTATTTGCAAGCAATTTTGTTTCCTCTTCAGAAAGAAACTAAGCTCAGGGCATCAGATTTGAAAGCTTGATTTCAGCAACAGCAATAGAAGTTTAATTTAGCCCCAGCGAACCGTGTTTACGACCTAAGCGTGTATTCCCACACCTGGAGAGTACTTGTGTGTCTTTCAGACACGACTCAAACACCAGAAACTTATACAGGACTCTTTTTACCACCAACGGAAAACAACTTTGCAGAAAGTGTTCTTGAACTAGTTGAGGTTTCGTGAGGTCACATCAAGTTTTTCCCCCCTCCCGTGTTATTTCATGGCTGCACGGCTCCCTTCTTTCCAATTCTTTTCATCTCATTGTAGCCCCGTGTGTTTGAAAGTCTAGGTCAATAAGGATGGGCACATTGCGAATTTCATGATCTGTGTAGTGGAACAAATTGAAAGCTAAGCCTATATCAATCACGCTGAAGGCCGGGTTAATGGTTCCTGCTTCACCAGAACGGCGGACAGATACAGGCATAATGAAACGCTTATGGGTGCGATGTGGACACTCCTCAGGTCCAAAAGGAATGTTTGCTCGTAGAGATGACGTCAGCGCTATAGTCGCCAAATGATGGGAATTAAAATGTTTATGTTTGATGTCTTTCTCTTTGAAACTGATTTGTAGCACCTGTATATCTTATGCTCTTGGGTTTTATATTGTAAGGATTTGGGGACAGTTTTGCTACATGGAATTGTGTCATGCCTTAGTTCTTACGAAAGATGTTGTTGTCGTATCACAGATGCGTTTTGCACAGTAGAATGATATGCACACATACGTATGCATGCTGAGGTGAGGTCACGCACGCACGCGACTCGTCCGCAGACGCACGTATATTTTATATAGGCTTTCAGTATTTAGTTAATTGAACTCTAAAGTCCATGACAGCTATCACAACACAGTGGGTAATTCTGAAAATTAATGAGAATGATAATTCTTAAAAGACTGTTCCACACTTTGCCCAAACTCATTAACTAAATCTCTCATTTAAATACACTCTAAAGACTTTTGGGAAAAAGGGGGAAAAACGCAGTATTGCTTTGTAAGCAATAACGTGATTTGAAAATGCTGAGATGCAGAATTTTCTGGAAGGCTGGAAGCCTGTCGCTTATATTCTGGTCTTGAATCCAGCGCTAAACGCTTCTATCTGCTATAATACTGAGAGATAAACTCTGTCACACGGCAAAAGAAAACAATCCCATTCTTGCGTCTGTTTATTCGTCTGAGGTGGAAATTTCGTTTGGAGTTGTTGATGTTAGTTTATTGCGAGTCCTTTGGCGACCGGTACATGAAGGTGAATCTTCTCCCGTGAAGGACCACAAAATCAAAGTCACTTTACATCTGTATGTCTTGTCTGTCATCCAGCTTGTGTCTTGATGTTTTGAAGCATGGTTGTTATCAGTAAACCATTTTATGGTTTTAGCAGCTCCCGGCAGCTGAAATGAATATTTTTCTCGCCGTATCAGAATCAGAATCAGAAGAGCTTTATTGCCAAGTGTGCACACACAAGGAATCTTCTATGGTGTTGGAAGCATCTAGTACACACATTCAACATAATGACGAGACTAATTATACTAGAGATGAAGACGGTGTAAAAAGATGATTAAAAAATATGCATTTATAAATTACTATTGTACAGAATGGGAATAACATAAAAGAGATCATTTACAGGGTAGTGTGTTGTTGAATTTACATTATTTACATATTCTGATGTTGTTAATGAGATTTTAAACATAGATTTGACTCGCTCTCTGAGAGCAGAAATAAGAAACACTTCAGAGATGTCAATGGTTGAGAATACGAGCCGCGTGAGGTTTTGTGGTCGGGTTTGCGGAAAGGTTGGAGTGAACTAAACCCCCAAAATGGAAATTCTGTCATCTGGCAATATTCAAAAGCTTTTTTCTTGCTTGGTTTTATCTAATGCACACATTCAGTTGCAGAACCATTTATGCCCCAAATAGTTTAATGTGAAGATGACAAGCACTGCTGTATTGGCAGTTCGGATGGTGTAAGTGTTGGACTTGCTCGCCCTGTGGTCTGAAAAGAGAGAGAGAGATGGAAACTGTGCTCCAGGCCAGGATGGAGGGGGCCTCTGGCACTGTGTGTGTGCTGAGCGTCTTCCTCTGAACTCTCTCTCTCTCTCTGTCAGATGTGTGTCTCTCGCCCAGCAGTCATGATTTACCCTTTCAGTTCCCACTCGAATCTGTCGGTGAAATCCCCACAGAGTGTTCTTTAAAGCACGTGGACCTCCGAATCGCTGCGGTGCCTCAAAAAATTAATGAACTTCTATTCGCGGCGTCTGTGAGGAGAGGATGTGCGGTCAGACAGGATGCTACGAATATTTATGTTGTGTTATTGTAACCGGCCAAATGTTTGCAAGAGCCTTTTCTACACTTTTTTACAAGCTTTTTATTTTTCATTCATGCCAGCTCAGAATGTTATTCCAAAACAAGCGCAATTTAGTTTCACAATACAGTAAATGCACGCTGGATAAATTCACACTTGTTGCCGCTTCACTCAGAAATATGTCACATTATGTCACTTTTTACCAATAATTGCATTATTTTTCGTTTGCATTTTTTTTAATTACACTCTTAAACTTCAATAATTTATGTAGTTTGAGATTTGCGTTGGAAACTTCTCCTAAAAGTTTTTCCGCAGTCTTTTGCCTCCGCAGCTCAGCACAGAGCCATGCGCCACTGCCACATGGAGACGAGTTAAAAGAAATCAGTGGGGGACGGAGCTGTGTGTCAATATTTGGACCGTTACTGTGTTGCACCCCAGATGAACGCAGCATCTGTTGTGCGCAGGGGGGGGGGGGATGGTTATTGTGAAGGCTGGCACGCAGTATGAGCCCAGACACATTCCACAGGAAGTCCCGCGATTCCGCTGGCATACGTGCCCAGTACCCATCATAAATATTTTAGCAATATCATAGCCCAGCCATGCCCCAGTCATTTGCCAAGCGAGGGGGGAAACGTTTCGCCTCCTCTCTCTCCCTGGTGGCTTGTAAATAATTTTTCGTGCCGCAAATGTCAGCGTATTTATTTTTCCATGAGACGCGTCGTTAGTTACAACAAGAATAATCTTAAAAATCTCACTTCTGAATTGTGTAATCTGGCGCTTGACTTCAAAGCCGAGGCTGTTTACCATATCAAGGCGATGCTGTCAGAGGATATTGCTCTATGCCTGTTTACTATGAAATTGGCAAAAGAGTCAGGAATGGAAACAGAACATTTTTGTAAAGTTGTGATGCTCATTAAAATGGATCCGCTCTCTCCCCCATGGCCTTCTGCTCGCGCTAATGTTCTGTTGAGAGCGTTTTCAGACGTTTAGAACGTTTTGTATTCCTCCGACTCACTTTGTGTGCGCTTTAACCCTCGCGCGTGCATACATTGTCCTTCCCTCTGATGTGAATTCATTAATGAGCTCTCTGACAAATACAGTAATAGCCTTTCCGTTGCGTATTTGCTGTGTGGAAAGAGGCTGTCTGTTGGAATTACGTCCCACTTCATTGAAGGAAACTAACTCACGTCCTCGAAGGATAGTAGGGGAGACGGATTTGCGATTGCGTGGCTGTTTAATAACACTAGGAGCGTCTTTTGATTAAGATTAAATAGCATATTTCTAATCAATAATTACACCTGACATGAGCTCTACTAAAACTTTGATTTACAAAGGTTAAGTTGCGCTAAAATCACCCTTTTTCCAGCAGCCATATTGAGCGTTGCATTCCTCCACAATTAATTGTCAGTAGCACAACTTGTTGATATCTATTATCTTTGTGTATTTTTCATTGGTCATCAGCTACATATTCAGCCCTTTGTCTTGTTGCTGCGGTGTTCAATGGCGCCGCCATATTGGACAGGGCGATACTGACCAACAACCCATACAAGTAAATGTGGGAGGTGCATTTTTTTCTGGAAAACATTTACATTTAAATGCTTTCGATGCGAGACAAGTTTGAGTTTTCAGAATATCTCTTGACAGTTTTTTGTCAATTAGTAAATAGAAACAGGATGTTTTTTGTATTCCACATACACCATAAACCATTGAAATCTGTTTCGAAATGTAAAAGTTATAGTGCTTTTTATCCAGAAAATAAGCTCCTCCATTCATTTATGTGTTTAAAGAAAAGTCATGCAGTTCCCAGTATATGGCAGCGCTTGACATACAGCGTCTCAAAGCCCCAGTGAAATAAAAAATTAAGATTTTTTTCCATGAAATATTGCGGCGTTTATGGTAAATAGTTGATCAATGTGGGTCATTCTCTTTTTATAATTCGTTTGCCCTCATGATCTCAAATTCATATCTGAAAATGCCCTACCGTCCTGTACTGACTATCCATCTTAAATGACGTATGTTAGACGGCTTGGGCGGAGCATCTGTTAACTCCTCCCCTTCAACTGTCAGTCTGCTGCCAGTGCCATTTCCAAATGCAACGGCTGTTTTTACACATCCAATCAAATTGCGGAGAAAGACGAAAGCCACACCCAATTAACTTACATAAGAGAAAATAAAGTGCTAAAGATGTAATATAGTTTGTGTATATATATATATATATCACCTACCAAGATGCTTAACTTTTCATTTCCACCAAAAATACCCACACAGACGGCTGCTCTTTGAAGGCATGCAGGTGAATGTGGATTTCTGAATGGCCACAGCAGGTTGGAGGCGGGCGTCTGTTCTCTGTAGGCCTGCAGTGATGTGGCTTAGCCTGATTTTTGTTCTCTGGGCAGCGCCTGAGCTGTATCTCTCCCGCTCACCGGCAGTCAGAGAGAACATAGAGACGCCAGCGATGATGAATGGGGCACCTTGTCGGTTAAAATGAAAATTCTTAGCCGGATGATAGCTTCATATTAATGCCTGTTTTATGGATTGGAGCAAGTGGTCTGAACAAGATGAATGTGGGTGATGAGAGGAGATAGAAAACAAAAGGGCTCCTCTACCTTCATCAGGAACACGGGCAGTTGGGTCGGGCTCATCACTATACTTTTAATGTGCAGCTTTCTTAGTTAGAGAATTGCATTTTGCGTTCATATATTCGCGTTTATCTCAGTTTTACGTTACAGTAAAGCGGACATTTCCCTTTTGTCCCGTCAGATGTGTCCATTTTATCAGCGTCCACTGCCTTTAGAAGTCCATTTCCCTCTTTTTCTGGCACATTCTCTCTCTTTTTGCTGTGTCTGTATCTGTGTGTCTCTCTGCTTTGGCTGTCACTGAAAGCTTTAAGTGTTGTTCGCTCTGAGGTCTGTCCCCGGCTGGCTCGTGCTCAAAGCTTCAGCGATCTGTTCAGACACATTCAATTCACACACCAGCTCAGTGCGCTGTCAAAGCAATGATATTGATTCAGGAAAAATGTGAAAATCTCTCCCTCCTTTCCCTCTGTAATTTTAATGTTTACATTTCGTTTTAATCCTCGTGTCTTTTTTTCCTTAAATGAAATCCATCCGTCCGTTCCTCCTCTCTCCAAACAAATCAGTAATTACGTGGCCGTGACATGAAATGGACCGGCAGCGAGCAGAGACATGAAAGAGCGGATGGAAGGCGAGCTGAGGGCTTGGACACGGCCGCAGTGAGAGGTCTTTGAGAGGAAAAGAGACGACTTGAATGTAGAAAGGAAGGGCAGAGGGCGAGAGAGAGAGAGAGAGAGAGAGAGAGAGAGAGAGAGAGAGAGAGATTTTAAACTGGCTTGTTGCTAGTGGCCATGAGCAGATGTATTTTAGCATCATACTTTGCTCTTTAGGTTTACATTTACTTATTAATCTGTATCCGAAATAATAGAAAGTTATGTTTTAATGTCTGGCTTGATTTAATGTGAATGGTTTTTGTCTTTCTAAATAATCATAAACATCATAATGCATTTATAATATTGTCTGTTTCCACATGAAACTTGTGGCATGCTTCAGTATTTACTATGGTAAACTGTAGTATATTATAGTATATTTTTGCAATATTGATTATAATGAATTGATAAACTGCACTGTAATATACTTAAATACTTATTATGGTAAGTTTCAAAAACACTAGTTTCTAGGGTTTACCCCAGTAAATGAAGTATACTACAGTATTTTCATGTGTTATGTTATATTAATACTCTACATATAATAATACAAAAAAATCCAATTGTCATTGGCCATCCCATCGGTTGCCTCATTTCTGCTTACTTTGATCTTATTGATGCTTTAAAACAACTGTGATCTGATCGGATCCTTACGTTAATGAGCACAGAGTTTGTTTCTATATGATCAGACCTCTGAGGCTTTACTGCTCCCCGCTTGTGTTGATCACAGCTTTGCTGACGGAGAGCTTTAAACACAGACGGCAGAGACCTTGGAGTGAGTTTTCAGGCCTTTGTGGCTTCTTATTATTGTGTTTCAAGCAGGTTTTTACCCATTCTGCCATCTTATGATATATGGAAGAGAGACAGGCTAGAATTAGCTTTTTTGAAGACAGCAGCGCGCCTAAATTTCCCCATGGAAATCTGTCAAATGAGAAGCGCAGCTATCTGGGAATTGCGGGGTGTCTGCGGACTATTGAGCACAGAATCTCTATGTTGTATTGAAATAGCCGCTCTGATGTATAACAGTGCATAAAATCCCTCGCTGCGTTATGATTCATTATGCAAAGCGATGATGTCATTTCCTCCTACCTTTAGTGGCATCAGTAAAGGCAAAGCATCTTGACATTTTGCATCGTCTCTGTCTCACCGCTTTAATCTGCCGAATGAATTGATCCGAAGCAGTTCATCTGTGATGCTGCACGATCAATCTGTGCTTTTACCTGCCGAGTCTCCTCCCCGCTCAGCCTGTCTCTCCGCCCATCTTCTTTCACGCAGCTTCGTGTTCGTCTTCTAAATCCGCCTTTTTTCTCCAGACCACTCCGACCTCTCATCTTCCTGCGGCCCATCCATTTGTATTTATTATTTCAGCTCGCGACCGCCGTCTTATTGAACTGTGATGTGCGTGTGTCTTTCATGTCGACCCGGCCGTGTTTTATCCGAGTAATGTGCATCGTGCATTTGCTTTCTCTGCCTTTCTTTCATACTGCATTAGATTAAAGAAGGACGTGCAGAAAAACATACCCAGGGTTCTTGCATTGGATTCCAAGTGTAAACAAGAGTGTTTCATAGAAACTATAAGATATATACTTGGTGAAAATTAGTCTTTGAGATTATTTTTGGGTGATATGTGATCTAGGCGCGATTTCATATGGTTCAACCAAATATTGGCGATATATCGTCATTCAGATGACAGTATTGTGAATCCTTAAAAAAGCTAAGATGGGCCTTAGCATGTCATCTTTCTTCTCTCCTTCTTATGGAAGATGTTGGGTGATGTCTCCGTGCTCTCCGCAGGCCAATGTGATCCAGAGCGCAGGAGAAGCTGTCAGTTTATCTGACGCCTGTCAGAGGCCAAGCGATGGATCCTCTCCTCTCATCCATCTGGCCCGCTTTATGTATGTAGGTCAAAAACAATGAACCATAGAGAGAAAAAACCAGCCACTGATAAAGTGCAGCAGACAATTAAAGGTAAGCCTGTTGTGGCATCAAAGAAAATGACAAATGATTTGTGGAAACGCTCTTGAGCTGATATGATACGAGCGCATTAATTCCAGCGGGCAGGTCCAGCATGCGACCGCAGGTTTGTGTTGTGTTTGCTGTGACCTGCTGCAGAGGTGCTGTAATAAACCGAGCGACTGCAGAGAAACGCCAAGAGACTTGAAAGATAAAGCGGCAAACTTTAAGTGGGAATAGCAGATAAAGTTCCTATTTATTTACATTTAAATAACTGCTTTTTCTGTAGCAGCTCTCTTGGGCTTCAGTGCGTTTCTGTTCCGTTTTTATTTTTTCTACCTGTGGTTTTGCTTCAGAGAAATCCTGGTGGATTTTGAGGTGTAGGCTGAACTGTAGTAAGAAACGATATTGTTGTCGTGTAGCTGGAGGGCAATTCGAGAAGCCAGAAGTTTGACTGTTGGCAAAAGGCATAATTTGCTCCAATGCACATTTTAGTATGATGTGCTTCTGCGCCAGTGACGTTTTTATTTTTTTAATAATCGTACACTTTTACGTTGTGCGAATTCTTACGAATTAGCTACCTGGTAAAATAGTTACAAATGTCTTTGGATCAGGCTACATTTTTGCGCTCTGTTAAAATGTTGTAGTCGTACTGTGTAACTTTCTTTCATCGTTAGCAGGTCAAAATGAAAGACAATAATAACATACATTACATTGTTTGGACTGATATAACTTGTCTGGGTTATTTTACGCAGGGAATAAATCTGCACGGAAATTGGATTTTAAAGGTCCAGTGTACGAAATTAAGCACTACACTGCAAAAAATGACATTCTTACTAAGCATTTTTGTCTTGTTTTTTCCAATTACTTGACAAGAAAAGTGACCAAAGATATATTTAGTCTTGATTTTATATAAGAAAAATAATATAGTTAAGTACGTTTATTGCCAATGAACTTAAAAATAACCTTGAATTTAAATTGACCTTTTTCGCAAGTACCTAATTCCTGTTAATTTTTCTTACCCCATTGGCAGATTTTTTTGCTTAATTTTACCATAAACTTACTTAATTCTTATATCTTTCTCCTTAAAAAAGAGACTGAACATCTTGGGTCACTTTTCTTGTAAATCTTGATTTAAGAATGTTTAGATATTTGTACTACGAAACATTGAAGCCCTACGCCAGCTGACACACAACTAAGATGTCGTCACGTTTTCGTTTCTTTGAGTAAATGTATTTAGGAAACGCGCTCGGTAGAGCAGTTTGTCCGTTTACGGCTACTGTAGAAACACGATGTTGAATCCCATGCAAGAGGACCCGTGGTGTATGTAGGTAGAAATAAAAACATCATGTTTCATCGTTAGATCTTTATACACCTCTGAAGACATAGCTATGTATAGCCTATTATATTGCATTTCTTTCAATAGATCCTCCAAAAAATGACACATTGGACCTTTAATTTTTGATTCGGTAATTTACATGTATTCATTGAGCCAATGCTTTTATTCAAAGCGACATACCGATGAGAGAGCATTAACATTTTGTCAACGAATTCATTTTAATGTTTCATTTTACGAAACATTTTTATCTAATGGTCCATGAACACTGTGTAGGTGTACTAAGCCCACTGTATGTCTGCCCTCCAGCAGGTTCCTAAAACACATTTCTGCGCCCGTTTCTTTAGCAAAACATCTCTGTAAATCCTTCCCGTCGAATGCAGAAAAATGAGAGAGGAACTGTCAGGCGTCAGCAGGTACGCAGGTTTTGGTGAGCGTTCTTCTCTTGCGTCTCGGCGCTCCTGAAATCACCACAGTAAGAGCCGCAGGTTTATCAATTTGAGCTGGCCAACTGCACAGCTAAATGTATGTGAAAGTTAACAAATCCCTGAGGTAAATTGAGCCAGATTTCAGCTGTCTGTGTGAGACTACTGAGGTGCGACACACTGGATTGAACCTAATGCCTGAGGCTAGTGCAATCAAACCGACGGTTGAAGACTCTCCAGCTCCCAGCTGGGGAGGATCTCAAGCGCACGGCAAATGACTCGCCTCGGAGCTGGAGGAGGGAGACGCTGTGACATTGTTTTTATCGACTATTAAAGCACTTCGCCAGTGACGGGGTATATACATTATCACGCTTTAGAAGAGAGGCTGCGGCAGCACCTCTGCGCACATCATGTGATCGGTGTTTGAGGTGGAATTGTTAAATACGAATGTATGATTAAGAGATGTTTAGCATGTTTTATATTAAAGAATAAATGCATTGAGGCAGTATTTTTTCGCTGTGCGTTGCAGAGCTACACCAGATTGGTTTAATAACCTTAATGTACTTGCAGTGTGCACCTAGCACTAGGAAAACACACGTATCGGATCGGGACTCGGTATCGGCAGATACTCAATATTAAGAGACTCACAGAAACCTTGCATTTTTGTCTCTCATCCTCCGTACGTTTACGTTTTTATTCAAGATAATATTGCTGTTTATTACTTCAATGCTTTGGAATGGAATTAGTGTATGTCGAATTATATATGAAGTGGCAGTGCAAAGTCCGAGGGTGAATAGATGATGAAAGAGTGGTCATTTTCGGGTGTACTGTCCCTTTAAGATGCCTGTGTCAGCCGGCACGCTAGTCTAGCAATACCATATGTTTTTATTGGTTGGTAATAAAGCTGTGGTTGAATTGAATTCAAACTATTACAGTGTCCTTGTAGCTCAGCTGATACTAGATGAGCATTGCACTAGCACAGATTTGATTCCCAGGGAATGCGTGTGTATCGCGCAAATGCACTTCGGATAAAAGCGTCTGGCAAATGCACAAATGTAAATGCACGAAATAAACAGCGGCACGCGTTGCAAAACCGGCGAGGATTCCTACATTAAAGAGTCCGTCCGTAACGCGTGTCTGAGTGGGAGTAACGCGTGTCCTCCCCTGTGGTTGACTTGTGTGGTGATGCATTTGTTAGGGACGTGAGACGGCAGCAATGACAAGCAGATTTCCTCTCCGCTCGTCCCTGCCAAGCGTCGGCATAGATGTTCCTTTCTGAGTGACTGTGTAAAGTATTGACATCAGCCGAATAAATAAACATAAGCTGGGACTTCACTCCCAGGCTGCCTGGACAGAGAAACAGGCGGCTCCACGGAAACACCGTAACGCCACATTTACAGACAGCACAAACAAGGGCTCTCTAATCCCCGACCTCAGCGAGGGATATTTATCTTAGCTGCTAAATAAATTGATTAGAAAGCGGGAGTGAGGAGAGTCGTCCATCAGCCGCCCGTTTCAGGGGGAACTGCATTAGGGTGCCGGCTAGAGGACAATCGCTCTGACCGACCCTCCCCCTGCTTCCTGATATCCACCCCCCCACACCACCATCACGCCAATCCCTCCAGTCAGACACGGCGACATAGCTGCAGTGTTTCTCTTCACTGGCTCGCCGGACACCTGCCTGCCTTCCTTTTGCATATGTACACAATATGCTTAATGGGTCAACAGCTCCGGCAGAAAGAGGCGATTTTCAGATGGGGGGCGGCAGGCCTCGAGCTACCCGCTCTCTTTTCACATAATTCAAAGACAAAAGGGGCTGATTTTCGCCCGCATTCGCGGCCAACCAGCCAGCACACATTTCCATTTTTTATTCTGACACAAACGGTCGTCTTATCTCTCGTGAAATGTCTGAACGCTCACGGGAGGGTCGAGAGAGAAACTGTTGCTCGGGACTCGGGGGGGCGAAGGATTTCTCAAACCTTTCGGCCTCTATTTTTGTGGTGTGTGTTTAGTGCCGACGCAGTTTTATCCTTTGGCTGCGTTATCTCGAAACGTGTCCCGTAACAAATTGCTTCCACGATTGCGTCATTTTATTTTTGCGCTTCTAAATTTGATCTGCAAACGCGATTGCCATTTAATTTCTGGTATGGAGTGGATTGGGGGTGATTTGTGTGTAAATGCTCTTCATGTGCTCTCTAACGGTCTAAAGAAATTGGGTAGCTTAGTTTTCTCTCCTCCCGTCAGCCGTAGATCGCAGGATAAAGTGTGGCATTTATGGTCCGTATTACAAACCCGGAATGCACTGGAACAATGTTACGAGATTCTCTTTCCGAGTCTGTCTTCGCAATAATAAAAGCATTTTCCTTACAGTCGTTCGCTGAGCTGCAACACTTTGCAGTTTCCCATTTTCTGTGCTTGTGGTCATTCAGCCGTTAGATATTATGTAGTATGTACATAAACCAAACGTACACAAGGCGACCGTGTTTGTTTGTTTGCAGGAAAACACATTTAAACGTGTCCTGTGGTGGTGTGGGATCCGCTCTGTATCAGTGACCCAGTGTGTTTCCGAGCGTCCAAACCTCACACGACAGCAAACACGTTTCCAAATCTGATTTTCTAGCCGAGTCGCATCGCTCACATTCTCCCTTGTAAGATTTTATTGGAGTTGAAGTCTAATTTATCATAATTCAAACATGATTCAAAGCACATGTCTCTCAGTTGTCTAAGCCATTTGTTTCATTCAAATATTTGCTTTGCTGGAGTTAATTCCACCTCCAGTAAATCACGTCTCAAAGCCGGGTGGCGTTTCGCAGGAACGACATGATGAATGGAGACTGGACAGAACCGAGTGTTGTGTGTTTTGATCAGGCACGGGTATCAAAGCGTGTTTTTTAAACTGCTGTTTATCGTGATTTACATGGCTGGCAAACAGTCGGGTGACGTAAATTGGAGTAACTAAACTAAGCTTTTGGAATATCAATGATCACATGACTTGTTTTTTACACATTCAAAGCTGAAATCCATACAAAAATATACAAACTGTAAGCTTATAATAAAAGTATATAATTTGAGCAAATGTTTGACGTCATTTGATTTCATCCCATGCAAAGAAAAGCAGTTTTGTGTTTCAAACAGAGATGGCGACCTTAAATGATCTTTCTGCTGTCAACATTTGCAATTTTGTCAGAATTGACATTAGATTTGAAACAAATTGACTGGGATTCTGTGTTTAGAAATGGTGAATTTAGTGCATTGCACAAACCCCGCATGAATTTTAAGCGGCCTGCGTTTGACATCACACTCCGCTTGTGAGAGATGAGCGTTTAAACTGTGACCGCAGAGCGGGATTCTGCTCCAGCAGAACAAAGGATCGCATTTCTCTCTCTCTCTCACCGTACCAACACCGCACACACCGCCTCTCCGTGACTCCAGAGCGAAGGCATTCCCGCTCTGTCATGGGAAAGTGTTCGCGGAGGAAGAGAAGAGCTCTTCCACTCCAAATCTCCTTTTGTCTGCGCGCTCTTAATTGGGCCCCGCTTTGAAACCCAAGGTGCTAAAAGAGGGACTTGAAATTTATTTTTCCCCATCAATTAAAGAAAATGAACAATATGTTCTCGAACAGAAAGAAAATCCTCCTCATCTTCTTGTGCACCTGAAAAAAGCGTGTCTTTTTACATGCGCGCACACACAAGGCTGTGGGAATTTTCCCGTCTCCCATCCCGCCGGAGATATTGGTGCCCGTGTAAGAGGGGCCTGTATTTACAAGGCTTAGCGTTGTCGGAGCGGCTGTGGACGCCGGAGATAACCTGACTATTACAAGCTTTGTGTCTGTGCTCGGAGATGGCAGTCAGCTGCCTCTTATTAGGCCAATTTAATTAGACTCATTTCAATAGAATTAATTAGTGCGCAACCACAAGATTTCAAAAGGAAGGTGATTGAAGTCGCAGGTTTTTTTCGCCTCTGTAAAAACCATTGTTTCATGATTTAATTTCAGAAGTGCTTTAATAGGATCTGGATCTTCAAGCCGTGCAGCGAAAGCGGTCTGAATGACTTTTGAAACCATTATAAAGGTTTTGCACTTGCAATTACGCTCATAATTACACCGCACGCTAGTGTAGATTTAGTTTGCCATTTTTTTGGAAGGTTGACACTTGTTTTTATTTGCGAAGGCCTTCCTTCTTTCATCCCGTTTAATATTCTGTTGCGTGGTCTCGTGTAAGCTGTTGGTGTCAATGCAAGCTTTGTTTTTTTAAACTTGTTGTTTTTTCATAAAGAGTGTTTTGTTATTCTGTGTGTCAGAGACGGCGCTGGAGATCTTGCGGTCTGTTGCAGCTTTAGCGCTGCGGTGAGCCCGGTCTGAGGCTGTAAGCATTGATAGCAGCTCTGCAGGAAAGACGGCACGCATGCTAAAGAAACCCGTCTCTTCGCTTAATTCTGCAATTGTCAAAGCTGAGAAATAACAAGAGATGGCTGTCTGTCCTGGACGTGTGTGCGTGTGGGATAAGCCTCGTCTGTTTGATTTTTTTCGGCCCGATTTGGCACTACAAGGCCACCCACCCATCGGTTAGGTGTTCATGTTGCTTTTTGATATACGCTAAGTCTAAAAGATGCTGGTATTTGATCAAAAAAAAAACACTGGCTCTACGACTGTAATGTACAGTAGATCTCGAGAACGTTTGATGTGGATCAAATTTGAGGCGATTTGCATATTCTGCTGTTGCTTCGCTGGATGTGGTAGGTACATTTTTAATCAGTACAGAGGAAAAATTAATTTGCTGTCTCGGAAAGGAGGAGCGGTACCAGAGGGATGCTTACAGTTTCATTAGTTGTGTTTTGTCATAACAGCACCGGTCGAGAGAGAGAGAGAGAGAGAGAGATATAGGAACTCTGAGAAAACAGTGTTGTTTGGTTATATCTTCTTTCTATTGTGCAGAAGAAGGAAAGTTGTAAAGGTTTGGAATGACATGAGGGTGAGTGAATAATGACAGAATTTTCATTTTTGGGGAAATTGTCCCTTTAAATATATGAAACGTGCGGACTGCCTATAAGCAGAGATGGAGAAATTCTGTCGGTATTTTTCAACACAATCTTGCGGAATTTCGTACATTTTTACAAGGTGGTTAATTTGTACGAATGTTTAAATACGATTTGCTTTCACGCAAGTGGCGTTAGGTTTAGGGGAGGGGCTAATGACTGGCACTTTTATTTCATGAAATTAAACAGATCATAAAAATGTATCTTCTAGCAACACTACGTGGTATATAAATGACATAACAGAATATAAATTTAAGGGAAATTATCGCTTTTTAGCTCTTGTTATAGAAATTCTTGCCAAATACATCACACGTTGGCTAACCCGTTAATTAACTAAATCAGAAATAAAAAACGTATATTTATAAACCCATGTATGACACAAAATAGTCAAAGTTTGTGTCAGCTGGTGTTGTGCCGCATGCTTTTTTTGAAGTTGTTTTGCAATAGGAGCGGTAACACCACACACACATTCGATGTGACCGGCCGTCAGATTTTTTATCCGCTGTAACACCTGCATCTTTTTTCAAACTCTCATCTTTCTCTTGTTCTTTTCTTTCTCTCCCCTTGTTCCTCCAAAACTCTGCCTAGAGAAATCTAGATGTTCATCGCATCGATATCCTCTCTGAGAGTTTGATTAATTATATTAGGCGGCGTTCAGGGACGTTCCTGCAGCCTGTTTAACTCGGAGGGATTCGGGCATGCAGACAGATGGATGGAGTGGTGCAGGGGGATAGGAATGGAGTATTGGCCAAACCTCTGCTGAGGAGGGAAACAATTTAGAGTGTTAGCAACTGCCTGATAAGAGGTGAACAATAGTGTGAGCTTTCCTTCTCTTCTTTCAGATCCACGAGGGGCCACGGGGAGAAAACCGTCAGCACTGCCTGACAATCACTCGCGTTAATGTATTCATATACTGTGATGCGGGACCCATCGTACGACGCTTTACTGAAGTGTTTCATGAGAACGTGTGGAGTTTCTTTCTAGGGAGTCGAATACATGTTAGGAAGAGATGAATAGTGAAGTAAAGAGCGAAATGAAAGTTTTCTTAAAAGTCTTTTGGGCTTTCGCGATACGCGTTTGCTGAAGAAACGTTCTCTGGGCAGGGCTTTGTGATGTGCGCCGAGCACCGTTTTAGAGATTTCCGTCGCTTTGCATAGACGTTCTTTGCCAATATTTGTTGTTAAAGTTTTTTTTTTATGTACTTTTATGTTTTTATTTTTCACATCAAATATAAATTTGGAATCTTATTTTTTCTGCTTCAGAATAACATAAATCTTGATGTTTTTGTAAGAATGTAAATGTGTTTTAAATAGTTTTACGAGAACATATCTAATAACTTTATTCCTTCTTTGAAATGACTTCTTTGTCCTATGAAGTAGATTAGATTAGATTAGATTAGATTAGATTAGATTAGATCAACTTTGTTGTCATTACACATGTACAACTTGCGATCATGAAACGTGGATAACATCTCATCTTAACATCCTAATTCAAAATAAAAAAATAGCTTCTAGCAATTATGTCATTCACATTTATTAAGAAGACACATCAACCTCAAGTGGTGCTCGACCAAAAAAAACTATAAAGAATTGTATATAAAGTCGGCACACCAAAGCTCCAAAAGTACAAAAAATATATAAATTAAAAGATTTCACCATATCAAGTCTTTTAATTAATAAATGTTTTATATTTTCGGAGCTTTGATGTGGCGAATATGTAATTGCAATAGCATTTTAAATGGTCTATAAGCTCTAAATTATTTTCTGTAATCAGTCGATCACTAGACACCTATCAAATCAGTTCTCCTTGACATTCTGCAGTGATCATGCGTGACCTTTCTCTCCGACTCCGCCCCTTCTCTAGATCAGCACGTCTGGCCCCGCCCACATGCATCTTCAGCTGAAACCGAGGCCCCGGGCCTGAGCTCACACTGGGGCCTGTGGTTCAATGGCAAAGCTTCTGTGACTGACTGCGAAGTACCTGCGAGCTGTTTATTCTCTGGAAGAGCCCGACCCCTATGATTGCTTTTGAGTAAAGTGAATCTGCTGGCCAGGGTTGGGAATTCACTACTGTAGATGTGAACTCCATCCTCAGAGCTTGTGGTCTGTTTAGAGAGGTTTTTTATTGCTAATGTAAATTGTAAATAGCTTACGCCGCCTTTGCATGCAGGTTTTTGCTTTGCTGTTGGATTGTAGTCTGTGGCTGTTTTCTTTTGACGTGTGGAACACGAAAGAAGATATTTTGAGGAATGTTGGTAGCCAAACAACATTGGCCTCCATTGACTTCCATTGTACGGAGATATTTCTCTCATGTTTGAAAGCGTCATTCAGGTTTTGAACCACATGAGGGTGAATATAGGATGGCAGAATTTTCCTTTTTGGTTGATCTGTCCATTTAAGAGGCATGTATAAAATACAGCCTTTTAAAAAGCATCTGGCCGTATTTACAGTCAACACCGTTTCAAGATGAGTGCCAGTCGTTTCTCTTCTTCTCTTGTAGTGGACGTTTGGATCCGCTGGCCCGGTCTTTTCTTTTTCTTTCTGTTGTTTCTGGAACACTCTTCTCCAGCCTCATTTTGGGCCCTTGCCGACGTTCCCTTGCCAAGTGCACTTGTTTGCTCGCTCTCTTTCCTCCCCCTCTCTCTCTCATTCTCATCTTCTTCGCACTCTAAACACCATCAGACTCATTTATCTCTCATCCGCAACATCTGCCCCCAGTGTGCGCGCTCATGGAACAAACCGTTTAGTTTAGGAGGCAACACAGATGCGATTTATTCTCAGACATCAAACGGCGAAACTTCGACATCTACAGTAAATAACCCGGCAGATCTGCAGTTCACCTCGGTGCTTAAAGACAACATGAAACATTATGTTCAATTCTGTAATGTGATTGTATTTAGGAGTGAAATATTTAATATGCAGTGTTCCTGTAGCTCACTGGTGGCTGAATGGGCATGGGTTTGATCTAAAGTCACTTTGGATAAAATCATTTGGATCTGCCAAATGTATAAATGTAAATATGTTTTATTTCTTAATCTTGTTAATTGTAGTAAAGTTTAAAATGGTATTCTGCTGTACTCGGTCTGTCTGTCTCGAACACAAGAACACTGTGTGTACGCCCCCTTAGGGTCTGATATTATTGGTTAATGGTATTTTCCCTCGCCAGCACGGTATAGTCAGCAGAAATAAAGTATTTGCAGAGGTTGAGAAGTTATTAGATTTTGAGCAAGGATGATGTGAGTAAACATATTTTACAGGGTTTCTACTGTCATGGAAAATCTGGCAACATTTGAGAATTTTAAAATCGTGATTTGTAGGCCTAGAAAATCCTGAAAATGTCTATAGAGAATCGAAAATGTAATTGTCGGCGATCATTTCTGTGATCGAACATTGAAAAACTCATAAGAGTCATCGCAAATGATTTGGACGAGATGGAAACTCATTGGTCAAGTATAAAAATGTGATGTTTTAGAATAGCATGCAAGGATAAATTGTGCACAAAAAGCATTTATTACTTAATGTATATACTTGTATATATTAGTTTATTAGTTAATATGTCTATTATTTTGGACATATTTGCATGTGGTTGTCATTTGGCCAGTCGTATAGTGTATGTAGAAATGCATGAGAGATGGTTGCTGTGTGGAGCCGGTGTCGAGCGGTCCTACAGTAATAGAGCAGAGCTGCTGCATAAGATATCAAGCATATGTTGATACGGCGTAATATGACCTCCGACCCCCTTCTCTTACAGTAAATGAGGTTAAAGCAGTGAGAACAAATAAAAATGTGATGTCAGACCTCATTCACCCGCTCGCTGAGATGTCGGATCCCGCACACTGCTGCATAATCCGTCAGGGTCTGCGGGCGTCCCGAGTGAATATTGCATGCTGGGTAATTGCGGGCAGGAAAGGCAAACACCTCTCTCGAGCAGCTGATGGGAAAGACCCTCAGATCGTCTGCATTTCTAGTCTGAATTATGAGTTCTGACTGCTTTGTAATTTCACATGGTTTTATACTACTTTACAACACTCCACATGTTCAGTGAGATCTTAGTAAAGATCATTTTGGGTTGTGTGGGGTGTGGATCCCGGTTTATTTTAAAGCTTGCATGGATGGAGATGTCAGCAGATTAGTGGTTTGTTTAGCTTAGATTCTGTTTCTCTTGCAGGTTTATTGCAAACGATTATGATTTGTGATTATGGTAACATACTGAATCCGGAAGTTTGCATCAAAGGATTTTCAAGTCTTTAATCCGGCATATTGTTACTGTTATATATTATTTAGCAAATCTCAAGGCATGATGCATTGCTTTTTAGTCTGATTATAGACCACATCATTTTTACTTATTTTTTACTCAAAGTCTCTAATCTAGAATATTAAATGTTTGTATTATAATATATTATATTTAGAAATGTTAAGGCTTGGTGTCTTGCTTTTTTGTCTGATTATAAACACCATAATTTTTGCCTATTTTGTTTACTTAACATTTTTCAATTGAATTCACTTTTTTTGTTTCAAATTAAACTAATCTGGAATAAAATTATGATTATTATTATTATTTATATTGTTTAAAAATCTTAATTGTATAAAATGATTGTTATTTAGAAAATCTTAAAGCTTGATGTATTGCCTTTAAGTCTAACACCATTAATATTGCTTAATTAAGTCTATAATCTGGATCATTAGTAATATTATTATATATTATTCAGAAATATTAAGGATTGATGTATTGCTTTTTAAGTGCTTTTTTATTTAACTTAATTTTCGTAGCATTTTTCAAAACATGGCAATACAACCACTTGACAATACAGGAGTGAAGACTAGCAGCTTACTGTAGAAACATCTGCTTGAGGCACAACTTGCTTAAAAACAACTCCACAAATACTGTATGTTGCAATAGCGAGATAGCAAATTTTTCATTTAGTACCAGAGGAAAACTCGAATGTTAGCAAAGCGGAGGCATGTAAACATGACATCATATTAACCACAGCTCTCACGCTGATTCTGAGGGGAAATGTGTTAAATCAAAGAAGCACGAGGTTTTCATCTCTTGAAAGATTTTACCCTCATGGCCGCGCTGTGAAGTGGTATTTGATATCTGGAAGTTCTTCGAAGGGAGACGTTTTTTTCTTCATGTAACTATAGACGGTGACATGCTTACCTCTAGCGTAATCTATGTTCTTACGTCCCGTCCTCTGAGGCCCGCTGCCGCGGGTCACCCGTTTGAACCCGGCGCAGGCCAATTCATCACGATAGGGAGTGAAGCAGGCTCGACCCCTGACCCCTCGGTTTTTGATTGAAATGAAGGCAGAGCCGTAGGGTTCTCCAGTCGGCCTCCTGCCGCGCCGAACTCCGGTTCCGCTCCTGCGGAGAAATCGATACGCTATATCTTTCCCCTGACCTGCGCTCTGACCCTGATTGCCGCTCCCCTGTCAGAGCGCAATTGGTTTGAACAGCGGGTCCCGCGAATAAAACAAGCCCTCGTTGACGTGGAAAAGGTGCCTCGGCTCTTACTTTGAGCGAGAGGTTCACCTTGGCTTTGGTAATAATCGCGCATTACATGAAAGGACAAATTCCCTTCATTATTGATCATGGCGCGAGCTCCGTTCCTCCGTTCTTGCGCTCCTGCCCCCGTAAATAAGCACTTTTGACAGGCCTGGCTGGCTTGGCCCCAATGCTTCATCCGGTACTAATGCACATTGGCAAATGGGTTGTTATAGATGCAGCTTGTAGATGAAATGGAGCAGGCCGGAGATGCCAGCTGTAAAACTTTGAAGGGCAGATCGGACTGTATGATAGCGGTTGTTCTTAAAGGGCTAATGTTCCTATTTTCCACTATATTAACCAGGGCGATCTGTCAGTTCAGCAATAGGCATTAGTCAGAGGAGATGCTGTGTGAGAGACCGCATAAGGAAGAAGAGAGCGTCCTCTTGGACAGAGATGAATAGGAGATGATGTGCATGTGCAAAATTAGCCTAAAGATGATTTTGAATAAATAAATATATGATTACATCGTTATTTCAATTCCTGTTGAAAAGATTGGATTCTCTCTCTCGTTTTTTATGAGCGTAAACAACAACGTGTCTGTTGTATACATTAAAGAGATTTTCACAACAAAACATTATTGTTTATTCATCCTCGTGTCATTCCAAACCGGTTTTACTTTCTTCTGCAGGACACTAAAGAAGATATTTTAAAGAACGTTGGAAACCAACACTCATTGACTTCCTTTGTATGAACACAAAACCACAGTGACATTTCTCCAAATATCTTCTTTTGTGTTCCACAGAAGAAAGAGTTATACTGGTTTAAATATGAGGGGGAATAAATGATGACAGGATTTAGTATTTTGGGGTGAACCATTCCTTTAAATGAGTCGTTTAAATAAAAGTCATTCTGACACCCTACGCTGCAAGAAGAGAAGACCTATATTCAAACACAGACTAATATGTTAAATGTCTTGCGATACGTCTTAAATTAAGACAAAGAAAGCCCTTCACTTTTCCGAGCGTATGTAAATGATGTCAGGGAGCATCGCAGTAAATGACTTCCCCAAAGAACTGCTTTAGGCTCAACAACATTAAAGTTAAATAGAGATAATTACCACATATTTCCCTGAAATGGATTAATGGAAGCGCTTTCTTTCTTAGTTAAAGATTTTTCATGTGGACACATTTGTATGCCGAAGTGATTAGGGATGTTGACTGAACATCCTTAAATTCAAATTTGTCCCAATTTTAGTACGGACTGCAAAGGTCGGAGGTCATAAACTGGACCGGAGTACAGCACGATTTAGTCATTAGCCGTCGTTAGAATGCCTCCGTCCTCCTGCTGACATTAATGATGAATGACACAGATTTCATAAAGCGTTTGCTCACTGCTCTTAGCTAAGGAATATGAAAACATTTCCCTTCCAGACGCAGCGCTGCACTTTTTTCCGTTTTCGGTCCACCACTGGCGTTTCTCCAGAACTTTACACCAAAAAACCTGCTCATGTATTTTGCAGATATACACAGTGAGCCTCCAGATATATATCCATCAGCTAATATGACATTCTGTCTGTATTCCCCTTCATACAGCAAATCAATTACTCCTCTCCTCTGGCCTTCTAACACAGGGAAGACGACGCACCAATGCAGCTAAAAGCCAAAGCACGGAGGGGAACGTAATTATGTTGACTTGTGTGTAGCGTTTCTGGGTTCTTATGTTACACAAACATGCTTTCAATACAGGTTTTAATTCAGAAGCCTGCGTGAGGAGAATACCACATCTAGGACGTTTTTTCTTGACAACATGAGACGGATAAATAGTTAGCAGCCGCTCTTTGATTGTGGCCGGTAGTTGTTGCGATCACACATAAAGGGGCATTTCACGGGCCAGAAGGCCATCGGTAAAAGAGGCGAAGGCATTTCTGCTTGGCTTTGATCTGAAAACACATTCGGGACGGGAAAACCGCACGGCCGTGCGCGTCACCCCCTCGCGTTTGTCGTACTTATCGCTCCGTGGCAGAGCCCAGGTTGGGTTTGGTTGCGCATGAAAGTAAAAATGCGACTTCTCGGCTTGTCATGTATCAAAACGTTTGCCGACAATTGTTTAAAAAAATCATTTTGCTATGAAGTAGCGCGCTTTCAGGCGAGCTGCGAGAGATGGATTGCTTTCTGGAGTTTTTGACAGGTGTAATTGTTAAGGCGTCATCTGTTCTTGTTTGCACAAAATACATTTTAGCCAACTGTAGGACTTGCTTGCTAATCTTTCTCCCATCATTCCATTCTTTGCTTGCCACTAGACAAATCCCCTGTTATTTGACCAGATGGTGGGAAATCCATTCTCATGATAAGTTGCTTCTAGTTTGCATTTAGATTACCTGCAAAAATGGAACAATTTACTACCCTGCCTCTAACCATAACTTGCAGTTTTCTTTGTATAGATTTGACTTACTTGTAACAAATTATATAAATCTTGATGAGTATGTTAAAATGTGAGGTAATGTATGTCAGGAGGAAGAACACAACGCTCTAATGGGTGCCGACAGTTCGGTGGAGCTGCGGAAACATCACACGGCTGTGGATTCTTCACTTTGCGCCGTGAAATCTGCAGAATGCGAACGGCAAAAGAACCTCATTTTCGAATTTTTGTCTCAGGTGTTTCTGTTAGACAGGGATTAAATAGAAAGCAAATTCGGATTTTTTCATTTTAATAACGTGTTCAGATTAGATGACACAATAACCGCAAACATTTCTCAAAATCCACCAAAATGATTCTCTCCACATTTGTTTTATAGTTATACACTTATGCCTACAGTATGACAATAGTCGTCTATATTTTTCCGAGAAATGTCTGTGACAAAGATGCTTAAATGAAAAATGACTAATAATTATTAGTCTGAGGTTTCAAATGTATTAAGATACAAAAGTAGGCCACGCATCTCACACCCGTACGTCACCCGGCGTTAAAGAAGGCAAAGCTTGATTTACAAATGAAATAATGACAGCCTGTCTGCTTTATAACTAGATGACAGGTAAACATGCTTTTAAGGTAGGCTGGTGATGGAATTGCCTCTTGCCCATGTGCATTGCCTGCAGATATCCAGGGAAGGTGTATTATGTATAAATTATCTGTCACCTTTTTTTATTCTTCCTATGCTGTGATGAGAGCTCATTTGCATAATCCTTTTAAGGAGTCAAATTATTCTGTCATGTCGCAGATTTAACATGCTAGCCAGGATTCCTCTGCCTCGCCGCTAATTAGTATGTACATTACAGGCCGGTTAAATCTCCACGCCGGGGTCCAGAGCCGCAGACGGTCGAATGTGTCCATTTCCTGGTCAGAGTACAATCTGGTCGTCATTGTCAACGGTTGCCTTCGGTTTTTTTCAGGTTTAATTTACTGAGGTGAACTGCGCTGACGTTGAAGCGAGAGACAAGAATTCTTTCAGGTGACTGAATGGTGTTAAAAATTGCTTGAGTTTGTCGTACAATAGCTTTTCCAGACTGTTTTATTAAAGCTGCAATATGTAACTGTGTGCCTCTCTATCGCCATCTCTGTTTAAACTTAAAAGTGCAAATTGCTTGCAAAGTTATTGTCGTCAACCGGACATTTTGTGATGTACTTGCTCATTCAGTGATTTTTGTTTAGTTTTAACCTAAAACATTACTGAATGCAGCTTTAACCAAAAAGTTATGCATATACTATAAGCTAAGAGCTGTATGTTAGTTTTACCTCCATACTGAGACAAGGGAGAAAAATAATAAACTATGATATACAATAGAAACACAGGTGTTTGTACGAAATTGCAGAGGAGTTTTTACTCGACTGGTGTTTCTGTATTTAAATTGGTCGCTCAAGTTACTTTTGAATTTAAATGACTTTGGGTTGCTTTCTCATTACTTTGACTGCTTAAAGGGACAGTCCACCTAAAAATAAGACAATGTGTCATTTGTGTCACAAATAAAATGTCATGTCATAATTTATTCACCCTCATGTCATTCAAAGCCTGTATATGACACTTTCTATTGTGGAACACAAAAAAGAAGATATTTTGAGAAATGTGTCTGCGTTTTCTGTCCGTACAATGGAAGTCAATGGGATCGAATGTTGTTTGGATATCAGCATTCTTCAAAATATCTTCTTTTGTGTTCTGCAGAAGAAATGAAGTCATACAGGTTTAGAAAGAAATTAGGGTAAAAGGATGTTCATTTTTGGATTCAGCGAAGCTTGGAAGAAGCGAGTCCATCACATTCCTCCCGGCGTTTTGTGTCACTTGATAACAGGAGGCCCCGTCTCGCCCATCAACACTCTTGTTTTCCCTGAAAGCCTGCAAAACAACAGGAAATTAAACTCGCACTGTGTGCCAAGCACTTGGACTTTTCATTTCAAAACAACAATTTTACTGATATCTTTAATGAAAATCAGCAGGGTCAGCGAGATAAAGCTCGAGAGAGAGACCCCGATGGAGCCCACCCGCTCTAATCATCTGATTCTCTGAGTTTGGGGAGGTTTGCAGCTGAATCAGTGTTTGCCCAACATAAGTGCTTCGCCGTGACTCCAGATCGCGATCTTCAATCAGGAGCAAATTGGCGGTTTGACCGAACGTGTAGATTGGAGGACGGACGGGGCGAAATTTTAATACTTTCAGACTAATTGCGATTAGAATCACATTTGCTTTAATTCAAGAGCCGCGCGATGAAAGAGGGACACGCGTCCGGACCGCCGTATTCTAGAAGCTGTTTCAATGCGTCGTCCTGTATTAATTTCCTCAGCGTTTTACAGTGACATTCACTGAAGGTCATCGGGTGTCTCTCTCTCAGGTTTGATGTGCAACAGGGCCTTCAGCCAAGTGGAGATTCTATGCGTGATCTGGACGGCGTGGTCTGTAAACCGTCCAAGCAAGAACGCCAGTGCTGACAAAATGCTGTAATGAGTCTCGTCCTGGCATCGGTTTGGCCACCTGAGTAAAAGGCTCTGCTGTCATCTGTTCTCGCATGCGCCCGCTTTATCTCTAGCGCTAATGCAGCTAATGCAGCTAATGCAGCTGATGCAGCTGATGCAGCTTGTCTTTTGTTGAAACATTAGTACTCTCACTTGGATAACGTTCATTTTATGTCATTTTGCGTCTTTGAGTTCAGAGGTTTTTATCCCTTTGTTTGTTACAGAGAAGTGGATATGAAATGGCATGGACTACAAAATGTGACATATTTGGTCTTACGCATTATAAAAGGAACCTTTTTTTGGCTGTGTAATATTGAAGAGAAACGTGACATGCGATACGCTAAAATCTGTTGCAATTGGATTCTTTATTCCTTAAAAAACTATTTTTTTCCTATTTGTATTTGTCACAAATAGATTTATTAATATACAACTATTACAATATATTTAATTTCAAATACTATGTCACATTTTAAAATTAAAATTTACCTATAAACAAATAATATATATAAATAAATAAAACATAACTATAAAAATATATGACCAACATACATGTTTTACAATTTGTTCTGAGGAAGCATCGCTCTCTTGACTGTTCATAACTTTTTAAAGACAATAGATAACTATTCATCTATTTTCATTTAGTTATTGCAAACTTTTATTGTGCATATTGTGACATGCACCTTTGCAAAATGTTGGTTATTATTTATGTATCTGCATGTAGCTATTATGTATCTGCACCCTTATTTTCTATATTTATTTCCTTTTGCTTTGTAACTGAGAAATCATTTATAATAAGCTTAGAAAAGGGTTTAGATTTAGATTTCATTTAAACTTTAATATTGTAGAGCAGATCATTTTCTATTGAGTAAAGGTCCGGTCTTGGTGTTTTCTCCACACAGGAGAACGCTGTACCACCAGTTCAGAACACACTTTTGTTGTGAAACCAGCTCCAGTCAGAACACACCGACTACAGACCAGCATTCCTGTGTTTTTCTTCCCATCCTGAACGCTTCCAGTCGAGCGGCCACAGTTAGTTTAGCTCTTCGCACTCCGTCGCTCGCTCGGCCCGTCTCACTGCCAGTGCTCACTGCAGCCAGCAAATCATTACACGGGGAGCCCTGCCAAAGTTTTAAATACCAGAAAATAACACCATTTACCACATGCAGGGCAATTATTTCTGTGAAAAATTACCCAGGGGTTTTTATTTGTGATAAACCCCCCTTTCTTAACGGAGAAAGACGATGCGTAGCAGGCTCTTTCAGGTCCACACCAAACTCCTCATTAATATTTATGGCCTGCTTTGCACAGAAACAGTGATAAGCACCGGATGAATATTAAGTTTGACTTTACTTAAAAAATATTCACTAAGTTAAAGAGAGAACGAGGGGAAACCTTTAAAGGAACGGTAAAGAAAAGCAGAGGGGGTCTGTGTGAAGAGGTTAAATAGTTCATCTCGAGCGGGCGGAGGAGAGAAGCGAGAGAGACCAACTCGGAGTGGGCGGCGCCGGCGCGGCGATGAAAACGTACAATCTACTCGTCGGTGCCCGCGTGGCCTTCCTGTCACTTCACGGCCAAGTCGTCTCTTCTTTGTTTAGGAATGGCACTTGAACCTTGAGTTGTCTGACTGTTGGACGACGGGGCCTTCTTTTTTAATATTATAAATATGAATCGGTTGAGTGCACGTCTTTATACAAGAAAATGTTTGATTGTAACGTCCTGCTGGGTGAAATATCTGTCTCTTGTTTGTGAGACGTCTCGCATTTAACTTGATTTATAGTGTTTGTACTGTTGTAGGATGTCATTATGGTATGAAACGGTGAATTTATTTAGCCTTCTAATTAAAGTCATCTGGAGCGTATTTACATATCTGTGTAGATATGGCCCCTTGGAGAGCGTTGATAAAAAAGTTACCAAAACAGTATTTTACAGCATTGACATCTATGCGTCTTGAAAACATTACAAATCAAAGTTAGTTTGCTGTTTGTTTGGGCATGTATAGGGTCATTGACTGACAAGAATGGCCCATTGTTTGTACTAAATAAGAATATATTATAGGAAATTGAAATAGCATAGCTGAAGAGTTTTTATTATGGATTATTTATATTTTTATGCAATTATTGAATTTGATTAAAATTGCATAAATGGTTGGAAAATTTTTGGGATGCATAAGCCTCTGTCGCCCTTGCTGTCATTTGTAGATTTTGAATATGTGTTCAACAGGTTTGCTTGCATATTATAATAACATTAATAAGTCTTTTTTTCCATATAGATGGATTACTCATTAAGGTGTATTTCTTACACAGATATTTATGAAATTAAAATAACTGATTATTTTATTAAATATCACATTTAACAAATGCATTAAGTAAAGGGAATTATGAACCTTTCAGATTTGGTCGGAATGATCTTATATAGCACCTGTAGGAAATGTACAGGTTGTCTTTGAGTTTGGCCTTTCCAAGAGCTGAAGGCAAAGTTTTTTTGCAGTTCAGTTTCTAACGTATAATTCCATCTGTTTGCGTTTTGTGTACTTTTGATGAATTTTATCCATAAAGCTTGACAGAAGATATTATATCGCTGGTTTATGAGGTGACAGGCGCGTGCGTGAAATAACTACATTTCCCATCATTCTTAGTGTCAGCGCGAGAATAATAAAACAAAGCATCGATCACACCTAATGCACATCTTTTTCTTCTTGTGCATGTGTACAAACTTTCTGTGTTTGTCGAGAATCGAATTATAGGGAACGATACATGAAATTCTCGATTTCATTGAAAAGCTAAATGTTTAAAACGTCTTCTATTGGAAGAGATCTTCTCTGTGATTTGTAGTTCTCTGCTTCTCTGAACAGCTTGCTACAGTCATGAGTTGTGTAGTTTAGCATGCAGAACACACAGCTGATGTAGTGTACATTGTCATCCAGAGCTACAGATATCTTTAGGAGCATGTTTAAGGCGTACAACAAGCTGTACGTACAAACACATGAATGCAAAGCGATGCATTTTAAAAAGTGTCTGTTGCCATTATAGCAAGTTGTGTGTTGTTCAGTCTGTATAGTATGTTTCCCCGTGAGCTCGCTGTCCATCGCAGAAACTCGTGAAGATAACATCATCTCACAGGAGCCGTGAACGATAAGGTCCCGTTGTCTAAGTTTAGAGGTTTAATCGTCTAAGCCCAGATCGGGCATCTCCTTGCCGCAGTCTCTCCGGACCGGCTGTCAGAATCTCACCGACCTACCTCATCACAATGTCAACACGGTGAGACGCTGGGGCCGGAGCGCTCTCCTCCTCTTGTCTCCGAGCATCTTTAGCTGCCGTGAGCGCACACACCCACATGCACGCACGTGCAAAACTCTCGGGAATGGAGACGCGTGGCGGCTGGGTCCCATTAGAGCCCCGCTCCACCCCGCAGCAGAGGGAGAGCGGCGCCTGCCAAACGCAAAAGCATCCCCTTGCTATCAGCTGGAGGAAGCGCGCCGCCGCTAATTGATCGCAGCTGCGCCGTTTAGCGGTTAAAACATGATTTGAGGTGTCAAAGATCAAACATGCAGAGGTTTGTTAATAGCCCAAAGGGTGCGTGTTTGCGCGTGCGTGCGTCACCGCGCCAGGGAGTTACATAATTGTGAGGAAATTAGGTTTCAAAGAGTCGGTGCAAGACGGAGCTCTATCACACATTAGCAGAGGGAGACCGGATGTCACGCGAGTTTTGTTTTTTCTTGATCCCGCGTCTCGTCTCGAGGCGAGCCAACAAAATATCATATGTTGTGGAGGCGCCTGTCAGCTTCGTGGAATGGCCGTGTTTGCATACGTCGCTGCCAAGGGCTTTAAACCGTCTGCTTCTGTCTTTCTGTCTCTCACTCTACCTAAATCCTCTCCGCTTCGTTTTTTCAGCGTAATCCACAATTAAGGTGGAGGTTCTGACCGGCCTGCTAACACTAGCATATTTGGAAAAAACCAGCTGCCGCAATAGGGCGGATGGAGGCGGTCGACCTCAGATGAATAAGTGGTGATGTTGTCTTGAAAGGGTTGACAGAATGAGAAGTCGGTCCTGTTGTTGAGCTTTAGGCTGGTGTGATTCCGCCGAGCCCGATCGAGCGTTATCTTAAATTTATCTTGTGTAGAAACAAATGCATTTAATTGTGACTTCAGTTGTTTGTTGTCAGCACTTTCCAGTAACTGCGTTAAATAAGATGCATCTCTCAATGCTTTGAACTCCTTACTTTAGTCTTAGTTGGCTTCCGATGATATTTTAATGCTTAATCCGCCCCTAGTGAAGTGAAGAAGGAATCTGCATGAAGTCAGATGCTAAAGAGAATTGTTGAGATGTAACTTTGATTGTTGTCTTAAGACAAAATGCTTGAAAACCAAATGAAACATCTCAATAGTTTTGGAATAGTTGGTAGTGATCGATCACTGTATCAATATATCAGTCAGTTTCAGCTTGCCCTTGATCTCAATCTGTCTGGTATTGAAAGATATGATATCGAGGCTTATTTTTCTTATTTCAATCCATTCTTCTGTGTCAGGTGTCAAAAGGACTAAACAGATATCGTATTGAATGTTGAAGAGTGATTTAAAGCTTTTCAAATTTTACAAGTCTTTGCACTTTTTGTCAGACAATTTATACTGTTTATGCGAACTGTTTTGTTTGACTTGATTTGAATAGATTTTTAATATTTAGGTGGAAAGTGATATATTTAAATTATGCTTGTGTTTTAACAAATGCATTTATATTGATACGCACATGATCAGATTGACACGTCAAAAGAGTAAGCAAAAAGTTGCACTTAATATAAAAAAAACACTTCTTAAAGGGGTCATATGACATATTATGGTTTGTTTTAGATTGTGATGCAATATGTAAACACGATTTAAGGTTAAAAACTTAAAAAGCATGTTTGTATCTCCTCTCTGAAACTGCAGATTTTTGACAAAGCTCATGGCTCTGAGAAGCGAGGTGTGCTCTGATTGGCCAGTTCACCAGTGTGTAGTGATTGGTGGAATACAGCAAGCGTGTGAGGGAAATGTAACGTCTCTTACCATATTTGGAACATCAGGTTCCTCTTCAATTGTACTGACAGGTACATCCACCTTACTTGCGTTTACATATACAAATCAGACCACCAGCTGACGTAGATTTGTGGGGGTGTGGCTACACGAGGCGTCTCAGGCAGGTCTGGGTGAGCATTCGCTTTTACATAGAATGACTCTTTTGTTCCCACACTTTCATTTTAGCAATTTGACGTGTCTAATACATGCATGGGCAACTTATAACACACCAAATACACAGAACAACACGTGTTCGCGCCATAAGACCCCTTTAAATAAGAAGATCTAAGTGTACTCAGCTGTGCTCTTTGAGCCACCAAGCGATATTTTTTGTATGTGAAGTACAAATTGAATACAGCACTTTAAGAACATCCTGAAAGCGTACCTAAATAAAGTATACTTAGGGCACTTTCACCTAGAGGTGGTTGTTTTTTAATGCATTTCATGGCTTCTAAATGACATTATTTTACGAGACGTTTACTAAAACATTTCATTTGTGTGTATTTGTGGGATGTCGTTCTGTTGCGTTTCTTTTGTATCACCTCGCAGAAATCTTCCTCAACAACACCGACATGTTCAAGCTTGTTAGCTTGTCATTTAAACCTGCCGATGCATTCTTTCCTCTTTTAAGCATACTGCATATCAGGGAAATTTGATTTTTGAATGCGATAACACCGTGTTGCTTGTGGGGGGGAACGCGCCGTATATGCATAAATATGAATGCAGGAATGGTTCTGACTGGCTTGACTCGGATATTTCCAGGTGAAACCATCTCGCCAGGATTGACACGCATAAACACGCTAATGCATAAATACATACGTAATATATGGAAAAACATCCCCAGATGTTTTACTTTATGTGGGCAAAGACTTCCTCTACTCTGTAATCATTGGCAGCAAAATGACACCTCATGCAAATGGCCCGAGATGTTTGCCCTCAAATATTCGCACAAAGCAGGAGAAGATGATCCTCTAATTGGAACAGCAGCTATTTGGCCGAGTTCCAGTCTATCAATTACTTTCGCCGCTTTTCTAAAGTAATAGAGTGTAATTGCGATTCTTTTGCTCTTATTAATAGGATGCAGATGCCGCGGTGCGCCAACACAATGGCGGAGGCTCGCGGCGGCCAGGCATTTGGAAGTTATTTCAGAGACGAAAGCGTATGCGGACTCCCTCTGCGCAGATCTTCGTTGCTCTGTCGCCGCTCCTTTCAATCTCTCTCTCTCACTCTGTGTATCTCTCGCCGGCTCGTTCTCTCCCGTCGTGACTGACAATCTCTCTGATTCAAGCCACCGCCCCGTCCCCCCACCCGCTTCACCGTGCGGCAAATCAAATATGACAGCGAGAACTGTAGACATAATGGAGAACGTTAGGAGAGACCGCCACTGTACACACGCAAATAGCCGGAGGCTTAATCGAACAGCGCTGCCCGTGACCCCAACACTTCCAAAAGCCTGCAGGAATTTAGCCCGTTCTCCGCTTTGCCTCGTCCTCCGGGTTGCGTTTCGCTGTTTTATTTGGTGTGGGATTTATTAAAGCTCCTGTTGGAAAGCTCAGAAAACACGAGGCTGGTGGGAAAGAGACAAAAAGGATGAGCTGTGACCAATCGCGGGCAAAGTCAGCAGTTTAGGTTTAATTAATTAAACGCTAAGCTCCGTTGCCCGCGAAGTTGCGGAGAGTGAAAAGCCGTTTTCCTGAGGGGGTGTCGTTTTTGCCATGGTAGCGGCGGGTGAATACTCCGTCAGAGTCTGCCCTCTCAGAGCTGACGGAACTGGGTTCGAGAGCTATCTCGTAGCATCGGCGCTGTCTCTTTTGAATAATGGCACTGATAATTTGAAGCACTCCAGTGAAAAGAGAGGCGTTGATGCTGAGTAAATAGGCTGATTGGGGAGAGATGAAGGTCAGTCCCGCTGCAGGTGACAGAACAGTGAATCACAGTCATGCGATCTGTTCTATCCATCATTTCACTTCTTCCTTTTAACCCCCCAAATGGAACGTTAAAGAACGAAAAAGAATCTTGTTATTTTTGGCTTATTTCCAAACAGACTTGATTAAGGGAAAAAGTCGTATGCATTGAATAGCTTTATGTAGTTTTCTTTTTCATTTTCGCTTCCCTAAAGGGAGAGTTCACCCAAAAATGACAATTCTGTCATCATTTCTCACTCTCTAGTTGTTCGTAACCTGTATAAATGTCTTTCTATGGAACACAGAGATGGATTTTTGGTCTTGTAACCAAACAGTTCTTGGACCCCGTTGACTACCATAGCAGGAAAAATGACAATGGTAGTCAAAAGTGCCGCAGAACTGTTTGCTGTCCTACATTCTTCAAAATATCAACAGAACAAAATAAAATGATAGAGTTATTTTTCCCACTATGGTAGTCAATGGGGTCTAAGAACTGTTTGTTTATAAGAATTATTCCAAATATCTTTCTTTGTGTTTATCAAACAAAGAAATTCATACTCGAAGGTGAGTAAATGATAACTGAATATTTATTTTGAGTTAACTTTCCCTTTAATATACTTCTTTTCACTGATTATTTGAATAACTATTTTTTAACTTAATTGTTAAAAAAATTGTCAGGCTACTAATTTAAATCTGCAATCCAGACTTGTTGCCTCTCTGTCGCCATCTCTGTTTGAAGCATAAAATTGCAGGTTATTGTACGTTCTTTTTTTACGTGCCGCTCAACTTCTACATTTTAAATGAAACTTATTACATTTTTAATCTATTTAAAATGCATGTCATTATCATGAGCAGACCATTGTGAATTGATTTGAGTTGTTTGGAAACCAGTTTTATCCTCAACCGCAAAAGTGAAGTATAAAATAAACGTTTGGAGTAGTTTGGAAAGCAGTTCACTCCTCTTGTTCCATAAATGAAATGGGCACATTCAGCATGTCACATCTTTATCCAGCATTGTTTTTATAAAGTTCTTATCGTACCACCTAATGTATGGAGCTGGACTTCCTGTGCAGCGTATTTGACTTCCTCCCGGCGCGGCTGGTGCTGGAAAGCGCAGTTGGCCTTAAGGAACATGTGCGGAGTGATAAAGCAAGAGCCGTGAATACATTGGCATCATTAGTGTCTCACTCAAGTTTATGACATCAGAGATGTTACCGGTTATAGCCTACAGGAGAGAGTCAATCTCGACTCCTGCAGTCTCACTATACGCCCACACTGACACACACTCATCTGAATCATTCACATTTCTCCTCTGGCACTTTCAGCAAAGCATATGCGTGAGTGTCATTCACCTAATGTGAACTAAAACACTGGCTGGGGTTTGATTCCGCCCGCTGAAAGCTCACAGTCTCTTTAGCGGAGTGTTGGCGCGGGGCCGACCGCAGCTTTGAGGCCTGGGGTTACGTGTGAGAACAGACTTATAGAGCAGCACTTATCAATGGGCTCATAATGACTTATTCTTGGCGTCGGCTGGAAAAATATGGGACTATAATACAAATATTTTCCAAGAAATGAAAATCGGAGATGAAGGGATGTCATTAGCAGGCTCGCGGGATCTCCACAGAGGTCTGCAGCTGTCCGTCATTCAAAGTTATACACGTGCACTCTCTTTACTTGTTTGTTCGTTATAGTTTTATTTGGTTTGGTTTTGGTTAGATTGTGTTAGCAATCGTTCGATCGTTCCGGATGCAACTGGCTGACTGATATGTAACAGATTCATTCAATCTATCTGCAAGATTCGTTTAGAAGAACTGATTCATACGAGTCGTTTGTGAAGCAGACTGCTGTGGTCACGCTGTATGTTCGTGCGAGCAATTGTTTTGTGATGAGCACAGTGTCATCTCGGTTAGAGGATGTGGTTTGGGAAGTGATGCTTAATAAGGACAGGTTCTGGATTCTTAAAGTAAACGTTCACCGGGAAAAAAATCTGTCATCATTTACTCACCTTTTGTCAATTCAAACATGTATGACTCTCTTTCTTCAGCAGAACACAAAAGAAGATATTTTGAAAAATGTTGTCAACTGGACCACATTCACTTGCATTGGTTTCGTGTCTGTACAATAGAAGTGAAAGGGGTCCAGTGCTGCTTTCCTCAAAATATCTTCTTTTGTGTTCTGCGAAAGAAAGAAAGCCATACAGGTTTGAAATGACAAGAGGGCGAGTGAAAGATGACAGAGTTTTCATTTTTGGGTGAACTGTCACTTTAAGGCAGTGAAGACAGTGTTAGGAGCTGGAATGAGTGGAACCGCAGTCTGTATTTTCAAGTGTGTGTGTGATACGATGGTACTCTTGTCCCTGTACCGCAGTGAGTTTCTCAGTGTTGCTGTTGGTTTGATGTGGTGTAGCAGACAGTTTTTAATAATTTATTTGCGGAGCAGAACTTGAACAGTAGGGCTGACTCTCTCGCTCTCGCTCGCTCGCTCGCTCGCACACACACACACACTTTAGAAGACAGTGTCTTACATTTTTACTAACATGCATGCTACAGAAATCTGTGTGTATCTGTGTGTTTGAATTAAAATGAGGGAGTGAAAAAAGACAACTAACTTTTGTGTGTGTGTGTGTGTGTGTGTGTGTGTGCGCATGCATATGTATGTGTGTATACAGTACAGTCAGTGTATAGACCACTTTGCAAGATGTAAACACTGGCCCAGAAGCACATCCGGTTTCTGTTTTCATTTATTTATTATAATTTTTTAATCTTACGGATATAATTAAATCTTAAAGATATATGCTTAATATTTTAAATCGGTTATAAATAGTTGAACCAGCGCTGTTTACGTCATCCAAAGTGGTCTATACAGTCAGAGACAGTAGATTTTATCAGCCGGTCAATGCAGAATGGTGTCCCGTTTACAAAATCCCGTTTACCGTGATGAGGAGAGATCTTTCAGACAGCTTTAACTGTGTGTTTGCCGTGTCACTTTTACGTTCATTTTGTCCGAGGGGACGAATCCGTCTTTTTCTCCGTGAACTGGAGGTTAACACGACGGTCAGAGCCGTCGCCCCCCGCACGGCAGATTTATTGTGCCAGGTTGCGGTCAGCCCGTGATCGAGGATCCGTGGATGGGTTATGCGTTATAGTAATGGACTCTTGCGTGGAGGAATTTACCTGTAAATGTCAGTCACCCCACTCCACCAGATGACATCGATAAAAGCTCCCGTAAATCACGGCGCGGCTCCGTCGCCCGATCCGCCGGTCAATAGCGCAGCTTAATAAACATGCCAGAGAACTTTGGGAGGTGTTTTTGAACAGGCAGACCGATTGTTAGCAAATACAAAGTCAGAGAATTTCTACAAATGTGTCTGTCCTGCCATCAGTGATGTGTCTGTTGGGTCTCTATAACTTGGTACAGTTATACAGAGTTTGATTCCCTTCGCCGCTCCAGATCACAGTATTATATTTATGCATTTGCCAAATGCTTTAATCCAAATTCTGGTTATACATTTTATCAGAATGTGATTTATGAATTATTGTTCATTAATATAAGCCTTGTTGCTTTCATGCTATTCGTTCGACATTCCCTGGTACATTTCCTCATAGAAAATCCCTAAATTTCGTTTCTTTTTTCAGGACCGTGTTTGATATCTCGCCATGTTGTGTCTTCTGTCTTTCCTCCGTCTCCCCGGACTCTTCCGTTTACGCTGCGCTGGGAAAATAAGGTGTTATTTTGCGGGGTTATGACAGGCGTGTGAAGCGTTCCTGCGTTTGATTGACACGCTCTTGGTTTCGTGCGTGAGCGCGGCGCCGGCCTTCTGCAGTTCCTTTTCTTGTTGAAACATTGTTATGAACACCTTCAGAATACAAGAGATGGAGGAATATCTTTTTCTTTTTTTTCCCAGTCTCTCCGCGTCTCTCTGCCAGCCCTTTGGCACGGGACACTCTGTTCTGACATGGTACCAACCTGTTGGATAATAATCCTCTGATGCGGTTGCAAACCCACAGAACAGAAGTTGAAAACTCGGGGGTTTGTGTTACATTGCTCATGCTGTTGACTCTGTGAACGCTCGGGCCAAACCGGCAGGAGTTCATATCCAGTCGGGCTGCACGATGGATGAAATGAATCATCGAGATTATGATTGGAGCTGCTTTTGGTTAAAAGTTTCATTTTAGGGATTTTGTTTTGTTTTACTCTTGTTGTGTGAAAAGGGATGATGTCATTGAGCAATCAAAGAGAAATTTGTTGTCTACCTAAATTAAGTGGCGAATGAAGATTTAGATGATTTCTATGAAGAGCGTATGACAAATGCATACATGTAAATGGATCAGAATTTCTTATTTCAATATTAAGGAAGATAAGTGTTTTATGATGAATCGTGCTTTTGTTTTCCACACTCTTCATGTTGCTTTGGATCAAAGCATTTCTTAAATGGACATTTCAGATTTTTCCATATTACTCTAGCTATAACATCCAGCATACGGCTTCAGGATTGTAAGACAGATGCAAGGGGGCCTGGATTTAGCAGAAACAGAGAGTCAGACACGATCAGAAACGACGTCAGGGTCACCGGTGCCGCTGTTTGCCCGTGCACCCGGAGCCCTGCTTACAAAACTGACACATTCTCAATCATATCGCCGATTCCCTGGAAATCACCGAAAGGCCACGTCTGAGCATTTTATAGAGTACTATGCACCAGATGGGGATTAGTTTTCCCAACATGGGAAGGGAAAAAGGCTTTTTTAAAGAGAACGCGTGCTGTTGGGGTAATATAGTCGGCTTTGAAAAATGGACCAAATCTTCTGCCGCTGTCCGCAATACACAGTTCCTTTTACAGCCATGAAACAAAATCAAAGCGGGTCTACATTGGGCCGTGGAGACGTTGTGCGTGTGTGTGTTGGAGCGAGTGTAGGCGTTTTCATTCAGTGGCGGTGGAATGGCGACTCTCTCCATACCTGCGGGGAATTTATTGTGCTAAATGAATTGTGGCCGGCAGAAGTTGGTAAATTGCGAGGCATCAATCTAGAGGAGATAGAGAGAGGAACACGGTTTCGTCTGATATCGCCGTTGAAACCTCGTCTTTCAATTCCTCCCCATTCATCCTCCGGCAACCTCCAGTGTTTAACGAGATCGGTGAAGAGCCCTTAACAAATAACAGCTCTTTAGCGTTTGAGTGCCACAGATAAATGCGCGAACGAGGGCGTTTATGCCGAGCAATTAGAACGCCGCCCATTATCCCAGCGCATCGCGGTGGAGACGAGCCAATCGCGTCGGCCCGAATCAATAACTCAGAAAACGTCTTCGTGTCAAATGACTGTTTTTCCCCAAATCTGTCAATAAACACTCTAGCGGCTTTAAAGATCAAATTTGTCAGCATGCAACGCAACACTCGGAAGTCATTTGTGCAGTTTTGTTAGTCAATTACTCTTAAACACAAAGCTTCCTGACCTCCAGAGAAAGTTCATTTTCTGATGCATGTGATGCTTCGTCATTTCAGAAGTCCTCATGTGCATCATGAACCTTGCACACCATTACATATTTCGATGTCTAATCTAATGTCATTTCTTCATTCAAATGTGTTGTTTATGTGCTGGTTTGATTCATCTAATCCAATGTCACTTATCACTTCTTTTTCATGATCATGTTGAGTCAAATGTTTCACGACAAAGTTGTCGATGTGATTGCTTTGAATTCTTGGTAATCATGCTTGACTTGTTTTGTTTTTTAGCAGTGTGTTGTGGGATGGGTCAGGGGCTGATGACGTTAAGACCTTTTCCACGTTTCTCCACAGCGAGCCATACTGGGAGAGGTCTGCTAATGCCAGTTCCTGCTCTGCCACTAGGCCCAAGACACTCCACCTTGGAGGGCAACAACATACCTCATCGCCATGGTAATCCATCCCTTCTCCCATGTCCCAGTAGAGATCGTAGATCTGATGCACAAATGTCCGTTCGGTTTATTTTCACAATGCGTTTTGTTGCAAAGCATCATGAAATCAATGAATATGAGTCATCACATTGCACAAAACCAGTCTTTAGTAGCACGGGAACATTTTCAGTAAAAGACAAAAATACACAGTATGGGTCAAAATTATCGATTTTTATTTTAAGCCAAAAATCATTAGGACATTAAGTAAAGATCGTGTTCCTTGAAAATATGTTGTTAATTTCCCACCTTAAATATATAAAAACTCTCAATATAATAACAGCACTCTCAGATTCCTGAGGTTTAAACGGCTGTATCTCCGGCAGATATTGTCCTATTCTAACAACTCACACATCAATAGAAATCTTATTTGTTCAGTTTTCAGATTATGTAAACATCTCAATTTCGAAAAATTGACCCGTTTTGTTGTTCAGGGTCACATGTGTTTTACTGTCAGTATCAACATAGCCGAGTATCTATTTTGGTCTAGTAGTTTCTGAATCAGAGGATGTAAGAATAACAAGTAATAATAACACTAACTATAGTATTTTTTCAATAATAAGCATAGAAATGTAAGAGAACACTCTTTTATGTTTCTTTACACATGTTTTCAGGAATGATTTCTTGGGGGTCTTATTTGCGGTAGAAGTATGTTTTAAACTGCGTGCGAAAGCCCCGGCGAGCATCTCCCCTCACATTTCGCCAAGACGTACTTAATTGATCAAAAACAAGTATTTTTGCTTCTGAGCAGAAGCAGCGCAAATAAATTATGCCACGCTAACAGAAATCCAATATGTAATGGGCTTAGTAAGGCAAGCCGAATTGCTCATAGCTCTGATAAATGATGCCCCCCTTTGTAGTTGCAGAAGTGGCTTTTATTGTGTCGGAAGCTGATTTCGAGCCTGTGAAGATAAAACAAGGCATCGTGGGAAGTGGAGTTTGCCGTATTCCACTGAGACCGGGGCAGGCTCGCAAGTTTCCCGAGATACGCGGAGCGCTATAAACGAAGCGCGTTTGAGGAAGCCTTTGTTGAGCGTACGGAAGCGCATTTGAGAAATATGCCGCGCTGATTATGTGCCGCGCCGCTTGATGGATCGGTAGGGAACGGAGGCACGGGGTGCTGGGATTACTGTCACACTGAATAAAGAGGATTTATTTATCACATTCACAAAAAGCCTCTTCTAATAGCTCATCGCGGGGTGTATTTCGAACTATTAGCACAACCACCCTCGGCTTCTGATACACAACCTGTCTGTGCCCTTAATGCCTGGCGTGCTTTCTCTCAGCATCATCTGCGCTTTCTTCCTGCATTTACGTCTCTCTTCTGACATGCACAGGGTCACGCTGGCATTGTGTTCACGCTTTGGCGCTTTAGGTACGGCGTAGAGCCACTAAATAGATTTTCACCTTTTCATCCCTCTTTGAAAGCGTTCCAGGGAACAAAAGCACAATGCCAACAGCATCACCACTCCAGCCCACTGGCATCATATGCCCTCGCTGTCCATTAAAGAGATGCATGACTCAAGAGCCTGGGAATGATTTAAATGGGCTTTATTGTTCAGGGTTTTTTTCATTTGATGTGCACTTATAAAGTTAGTCAAGGTTTCTTGCACCCGAACCGCTCATAATTTTGTTTTTGTCCCCTCTTGAAGCAGTGCTGTTCATCACCGCACCTTTAAGACAGGTACGACCAAGAATACTTAATAGCTCTTGATATGTCACCAGAAAAGAAAGAAAACTTTCTGTCAACATTTATTCGCTTTCATGTCGCATGTCGTCTGTGGAACACAAAAGAAGATATTTTGAGAAAATGTTTGTTCGTTTTTCAAAATATCTCCTTTTGTGTTTTGAAGAAGTCGTACAGGAATAAATGATGACAGAATGTTAATCTTTGGGGCGAACTATCCCTGTAAACCTGTACTTCTCTTCAAAAAAGTCCTCACACTTACAGTAGGAAAACACAGCACATTAAAACCATCCAAGTAGGTTTAGTCTCATTTTATTTCCTCGCTTTAATTTGGATTAGAAGCTTTGATGTTAAGTGATACTGTATAACAGGTGCAGTGGCTGTCGGATCCGGTCACTGTGAGGTATGGTTATATATCTCGGCTGATGAGCGTGCGAGTAAATTCCAGCTGGGTTATTTAGTTTAAGTGCTGTTTGATCCGGGAACGCCAGGCAGACTGAAATTGAGATAAATGGCTGCGGGGAGGGGGGCGGCCACCTCTCTTCCCAGCGTGTGGCCGTTGCGGGCCGCAGCGGGGCCAAGGGTCTGCTGCACACCTGTCTCTCATAGTTACAGAGTCCGGGGGCTCACGGAGACACCAGCTCTCCTCTGTCAAGGCTTATTGGGACCTCTGGCCCGGTAAACAGCAAGACATGCACGGCCATCCAATCGTGTACATCCGTTACATGTACATACACACCCACACATTATATATTCCTTCTGTCCCTTCTTCTGTTAGACCTGACAAGACTAGAGTAGGATTGAAGCTACATCAGATGAAGTTCATTCTTCTGTGGAACACAAAAAAGATATTTGTGGAAATGTTTTTTCATCCAGACAATGGAAGTCAGCGCTGTCCAATGTCGATTGGTTACCACGTTCTTCAAAATATCTTCTTTTGTGTTCTGCAGAAGAAAGAAAGTCACGCAGGTTTGGGATGACATGAGCGTGAATAAATGATCAAGTCATTTCATTTTTGGCCAAAGCCACAACCCAGCTGATGTCATAGAGTACGTGCAACCTTGTTTGTATACCGAACGTTGGTTTGTTGTGTTGTTTTGGGGGCATTAACATACACAATCAGAGATAACTAAACAAAAGTTCATTCAGAGATATGATCTGAGCGCTGCTTGCCCATGCAGAACCTGCCACGGTGGTGCTAGCGTCTTTTGGGTGGTTGCCAGATGTTCTGAGGGATTTTTAACCACATTGTTATGCAGTTGCTAAGATGTTCTGGGTGGTTGCTAGGGCACTGCTAGGTGGTTTCTAGGGTGAGTGGTTTCATACAGGCCCAAGCCAAATCCTGGTCCCTAGACATTACTTAGGAAAGTAAGTCACTTCGTGGCAAGCCTTATTTTAGACATTTGTATTTTTAATGTTTGGCATAGTAACCATCTGTGATGATGCACACCAAAGCAAACCTTTGTTGGATTCCTCGCCTTTTATATATTAAAATACAAGAAAATTCCCCGCCGCTGTAAAGCGTCTCAATCTTGACCGGCGGCTAAAAGCAGCGCCCGTAAGAGGCATAAATGAAGCTATCCATTAGAGAGAGAGAGAGAGAGAGAGTTGTAGACCGCTGGTTAATATAATGTGTGGCAGGTGGTCTGCTTTGCCTGAGGAAGATCTGTAGGGTATGACAGCTCAGAAAAGGCATAAATCCTCCCGCTCTCTTATCTTCAGACACATTTAGTTGCCATGGGGATTTTATTTATGCAGCCGGAAACTTCCATACTTCAGGTGAGATGCACACATCTCGGCAGCTGCTGGCCCAGCCACGGCTCCGGCTCCGAGCGGGGAGCTCGACGCGTTTCATGCTTAAATACATGACGGTGCGACGTCTGTACCTGCCAGAGGACCTGTCTGTTGTTACTGAGGGAGGATAAAAGTGTCTGTTTATTGTGTCTAGAGAGAGAGACAGCTCGGTCGGTTGAAGTGTTTGTGTGAGGATGCTGGATGTGTGTTGTTCGAACATGAAGTTAAAAATTGCGCACCTCTTTATCAAATGTTAGCAGTCGTGAGTAGCACTGGTTAATCGTAGCAATAGCCAACAATACATTGCATGACGTATGGGTCATAATTATAGATTTTTCTTTTGTGACAAAAATCATTCGAAAATTAACTAAAGATCATGTTCCATGGAGGTATTTTGTAAATTTCCGGCCGTAAATATATAAGAACTTTATTATCTCACACATCTTTAACCTCACAGGTCTTTGGCACATACACCAACTCTCGCTTCATATGGACAAACAATTTGTTTTAAACTGGTGCTCTTGTGCACAGGCTGCGCGAGTGTTTTACAGGTTGCTTTATAAACCTTCCCCGCTGTGCATGAATCACTTAACCGCGGCCGTACGAGCCAGCGCTGGAATTAGCCAAATGGACACTCCTGCGCTAAGCTAACGTGCTAATGGAGCTGAATATGGATCAGTTTAGCTGAAATGTCAGCGACTTTAAGACAGGTTGTTTGAATTGATTTGTGATGACTGCGTTTATTACATTAGCCGTGTTAGTTCAGTTCACAAATCCTGTGACGTTTAGGGGTCTTTATATATATATTTAGTAATAGGTGGGTCTACAGTATAAAGACATGGACGATGATGACCCTGGGATGAACACCATGACTCTGAGAGTGTTTTTACGTGCAATGTTTCTTTTATTAATTCATTTTTAAGTGATGTTGAGAGCTGTGTTGAAATGATTTTCGTTTTTTCGGAGTGATCTGTTTTGAACATTGTACTCGCAGTATAATTTACTTTGTTCCAAGTTTTTCTTTTTGATGTATTTTTTCTTTTCCTGACCTACTTTTTTTACCTAGATTGGGAAGATATATGAATTTTCGAGGTGCCTCGCATTCAATTATTTAACTGCGTTCTTTTCATTTTTTCGTCTACCTGTTTCTTTGTGCGCATGTGTAAATAATGTATGTTATAGATTTCGCGGCGGAGTACAAGGAGGTGCAGGAGGTGCGATGGGGCACTGCTTGCTTTCTCTGGGTGTATTTGAATAGAATGGGCTTTTCTGTGAAACCGTGACCCGTTTGCTCTCTGTCTACCTGGCTCTCCACCATGTCCTTGGGATCCCGGTGACATCTTTTTGAAGTGCAGGTTGGCCACTAATGCGGACGTTGCACAGAAAGCAGGATGAGGGTTTGATCCCGCCCCTGTTCTCCTCCCCGGGCGGCACACAACGCCTTTCATAGTCTCGATATCACAGTCCAGTGTACATCAGCGGTTGCACAGAACTCTATGTGCCGGTCTTCAGATACTGTATGTCTTATAAAATAGGGAAACCTTGTGTAAGGTTTTAGGATTTGAATATGCACTCCCTGGTTGTCGTTATATAAGATTTATAAGCTGTATTTATTTCGTAACTTCTGCATATCAAAGCGCGGGGGATGCATTCATTGCCGTCCATTCATTAATGATAAAGTGCATGTTTAGAATCCACTTCTCTTTTCGTAACGGTCGGCAAAATTTGGTCAGAATAAACTCTAGTGCTGCTACACAAATTATAGTTTGTTGGTTTGCCTTCAGATATCCACGATGCAGAAATCCATTGGTTCCGCCGTGCACATCGGGGAAGTGGAACAGAGGCGTGGTTGTGTTTAAACACATTTAATCTGAGAGAGAAACACTTATCGCGACGAGCAGAGTCTCAGGACCCGCTGTGCTCAAACCTCCCTCCTGAGTGAGATTTCAGACGACATAAAAACCACGGCATAATACTCACAAACAGGGGTTTCATCGCTGTTTTAATTCTTGCTTAGTGAACTTAGTAGGGGATGTAAACACAATGCAGTCTGGTGCATGTTTATCGTGACAGGAGTTGCTTCTGTATGCTTATATGCGTTTGTCCCTGGATAGTTTTTGTGACCTTTGAACTTGACGGAGGAAGATTTGACTTGTTGAAACTTAGTTAAAGTGGTGAGCCGGTCTGAACTGGTTAATGTCCATTCACACAAAAACGATAACTAGTATCTTGATAGTTACTGTCTTTGGTGTGAACGGGCCATTAGGTGGGACTGTTTGATCGGTTAGCTTTGTTAGCTTGACATTGACCACTAAGTGTGTAAAACATTCTTCTTTCTCATCTTGTGATCATTTATTTTCTTGGACGGGGACAACATTTTTATTATTGACAGATGTGTATCTATAACAAATAATAGATGGATACACGCACCTGTTCTGAAATTAACTTTAGGTCTGTGTTTGGTTATTATATACATTTTGATTTAATTGCTATTCATGTTAATTAATCTTAATATTTTTTTGTATATTAATTGTATTAAACAAAATTAAAATGACTCAACAGTTATCGATTCCTTGCGGAGGTCTCCCGGAAGTTAAGTCTGGGCCACATAACGTTTACAGTATGTCGTTGCCGCTGAAACCGTCTATAGGGTTTTCAAACTTTATGATGCCAAGGACCCCCAAGTATGATTAACCTTTTGTGAGGGACCCCCTTTTCTAAAATATATATCTTTTTTTAATAGGATATTATAAAGACAACAACTTGTTTCTGAACCTAAATAGTTGGCAACAATTTCACTTTGAGTCCGAAAAAATAAGATATAGCGAGAAAGTCTCACTAGAAAGATTCAAATATAAACAATTCTGGAAACTATCCATAGGAAAAAAAACGTGGATGTTTTTTGCTTAATCTTTTTTTCTAGAAAATTTCTCGCAACCTTCTGGAGGCGCCCTGGGGGTCCCCGGACCCCAGTTTGAAAACCCCTGGTCTATAGCATGCAATGCATTTGCATCATCCAGCATTGGATGCAATGCACACGAACCATAAATTGCACAAAAATTTAATTTCTCTCCGTCCAACACAGATGAGGCCCGAAAAACTTAATTTAATGTTTTATTTCGCTCCAAAAAATGAAGATCAAAGTCATATTAAGTTCATCCAGGTCCATGTAATCTGTAATTTGGAAGCCTGGAGCAACAACAGCGTTTGAGTGTGGCGTCTTCAGATGTGGACGGCGGTAATTAGCCAGCTGTTGCTCAGCTATGATTGACACGTGTACTTGGCATAGACCATGTGCACTATTCATGAGCCGCATACCAGCTATAATTAATTGATTCATATGCCTGTAAGCTTTTTCTAAAATATTAACAAGATAAGATTAAATAGGCATGGAGTCGTCAGAGCGGGGCGGTTCTGACCGTGGCGTTGGCTTTGAGTCTATTACCTGGAGGAACGCTCGGTTTGTCCGCTTCGCCTGTTGTTCCGTGCGATAAAGACTTTCCGCCTAAGCGCAGATACTTACCTGCATATAAATATGAAAGGTGCACGAAGCAAACTTTTCTCCCATTCTTGTGTATTCTTTATGGCTTTCAGTTATTTATGTCTTCCAAAAAGTTTGTTTTTATTTGGCATAATAAGACGACATGAAACGGCATTCGCAACGCGTTACAATTACTTAATGTGACATATTTCTTAACGACGTGAGGGTGCGTCTCAGGGAGCTTAAGAAATGCTTTGTCATGTGACCACATGTTAAACTTGAGCTAAAGTGAAGTGTGATGTCAGCATCTACTGACCAATGAGAAGTTTGGAGAGTTGAGTCCAGTTGTATCATGGCCATGAAGATCAATTTAAAGGCACGGAAAGTGCATTCTCATGGAAAAAAAATTATACATGAGCAAGAAAATACAGTAAATTTGGTCAATTTTGATATTATATTCTCTTTAATGCTGCAGTTTGTAACTTGCTTTTCTCACTTAGAAAAAATATCTGGTTACTTTCCATATCTTTACCAGCGTATGAAGACACTAGAACTTATTATTAACTTGAATATAGCAGGGACTCATTTTTTTGGGTTTTCTCACCCAGTCGTTGGGTTATAAATTAACCTATGTTTGGTTATTTTAACCCATTGTTGGGCCAAATATAAACATTTTCTGGATTATTCTAAGCCAGCGGTTGGGTTTGTCCAACTGAAATCCGACTGACAAATAATAAATCATTATAATACATTTACGGCTGTAAATCGGGATCATAAAGAGACCGTTTTTCCACATTTTTATTACATTTATTGCATTTGCTCAAGATTTTTGTTTGTTTCTAATAAAAAAAGTTATGAATTGCAGCTTTAACATTATGCTAGACATTCGAGTTTATAGTAACCCTAAATTTTGATGACCCGATCCATACAACTCACTCCACACGCTTCTTTCCATATTCCAGCATCTCCACGGGTCAGTCACACACCTTAAACCGTGCAGCTATTTCTTACTCCAGCCTGTTCTCCAAACTGTTCTGACACTCTCGCTCGGCAGCCGGCTCTTTCCATCTATCAGATGAAATCAGGGAGAGGGTGTCGCGTGAGGCTGCCAGCTCCTGACAGGCAGTCACCTCGCAGGTCTCTCTGCTTCTGTCATGAATAAACATGGCTGCTAGTGGTGTATTGCTTTGAAAAGCACGCCGGCTGTGGTAATGGCCTCTCAAGCCGCCCGTTCTTCTGCTATCACGGGCCACGCCAAAGACCCCTGGTTTACAAACAAACACACGGGCGGAGCTTATTAAAGCCATGTTGACTGGGCTTTAGGTGTAGAGACTTGGTTTTCTGGATGTAGTTGAACTGTTGCTTCTGTCTTCATCGTGTAAGTTTGAGATGTTTTGTAGTGCTATCATTCAGTTAGCATACAATGTGCGGTAGTAGAATGCAGATGTATTTAATTCGACACGAATGAAAACGTTTCATCAACATGTTATTTACATATGTTTTATAAATTGAATGCAAATGAATGTAAAAGCATTGCTGTTTATTATTTCATAATAGCTCTTTTTTAACGGAGAGCACCTATAGCATCCTATTAAGCCCCTGGAAACCATCCACAACATCCTATCGTCAAGGCAACGACCTCAAGCACCACTCACATCTAGTCTTGGGGTGGTTGTCATATATTTTATATAGAGAGAGAGTGTTGGTCATGCAAATACTGCAGAGCCCTTTGAAGGGACGATTGTGGATACGAAACAGCGTTAACACGCATTTACCAAACTGTAAAAAGCAATATACAGGAACGCTTTAAGAATATGCAAAAACATTGTGGCTGCCATTTCTGCCGCGGAGTAGAAAAAGTAAATTATGCTCACCCTGACAGCATGAATTGATGTATATGAGATGTTGAATGCAGTCAGCTATGTCAAAATATTATTTTTCATGCACTGGCTGTTTGCTTTTGGTTTTGCGTTCGCATGACTGTTTGGGGTGATGTAATTATCTGTCAATCTCGGTAAATAAATCACTATGTAAACAGGGGGAGTGAGACCGGCAGAGAGAAACGGGTTTGGAGAATCGGCTTTGGAATGAGGTGGATGCGGAGGGTCACGCATGCTTTTTATTCTGAAAATAAAAGGCTACTAAATGTTTCATAAACAAGGCGGCGTGTGCATCAAAATCAGAAGAACCTCGTTCAGAGGTTTTGAAAGCATCTCGAGTGCACTGTTCTGCAATTGAAAAGGGAGTTAAGCACCATCCGAGAAAGTTTATCAGAGAGGCGCGAGATTCTCTTCAACTAATCATCCGCCCGACTCCGTCCCGAGGCTACGCGAACCAATCTAACGCGCGTTCGATTCGGAGAACATTACCCAGCATTCTCGGAGGCCTACAGTGGAGGTGCTCTGAGCTCTAATTAAAAGTTAGAAATCGTCTCATTATGATGATGAAAGTGCAGAAGCAACTTTCGCAGAAGTCCAAATGTGTCATCGTTGTAAGGTGGGTCGAAATCAAACCACTTATTTTTCCCAGCAAATGAGTTACCTTGTCAGGCTGTTCGCGGGCTCTCTAATGGCCACATCCATTAGTGCGGCCTATCAGCGCGGATACGTGGATTAATCTTGCTTTCATTGAAGATGGAACATCATATGGACCGAAGAAAAGGTAGACTTCAGAAAAAAATGGAGATTAATCAGCCGGCGTTTGGTTAGATATCAGTCACAGAATAAGACATGGCACAGCATGTACAGCCTGCTTCGTTTTCATTTGGAAGATTTCTCTTGCTTTCTATTGGCTTATATATTAAAGACTTAGCAAGGCATTTAAATGATCTTATAAAAATAAATGTTAAGTTTAATTGAAGTAACCGTAGTAGTTTGGTTTTATTTGATGTAAACAATCACCGTAGTTTAAACGTGGTATTTGTAGTAAATCTACGGTAAAACAAATGGTAATCAGTCTGCCAAAACAACTTGGTTACTGCACTTATTTACTATAAGAAAACCAATATGAAATTTACAAAGTGATGTAATCCATTCATAATCCCTTACCTGGGGTTTTAATAGAGTAAACGTACGGTAAACTTTTCTTTTGGTAAGTTTTGCTACAAATATGGCTAAATGATCATTGCAAAATTTCCTTTCAAAATAAAAAGCATATAGTATAAAATGATGGGTCATATTTCTGAGTATTCTGCAGTAAATAATGGAGGGTGGGACTTTATGCGCTGTCCACGTGGATTGTATCCATATCGTACGGTTTGTTGAAAAAAGCTACAACCCAAGTGACCACAAAGCAATGCGGTAACACATTTAAACCATCTTGCCAAATACAGGAACTGGATATGCATTTAAGTGACTTAAAGTACGAAAGAACCACATATCAAATAAAAAAAGAAAGTCTTTCCTTCCGACTGCTGTGGGTTTTGACTGAACTCATCACCATGGAATAGAGGGAGACATGAGCTGTTTATACCAGCCATTCATTGCCCTCCGTCCTCACCCACATTTTCTGTCTAGCACTTTATCTCCATCTTTGAAAATTTCATGCAATTTTCCCTACAATGTGGCATAACGTTCACATCACTCTGTTCATTACGGTCATCTTTTATCTTATTTCAATGGAACAAGATTTCATTGCTGTTTGAAACTTTAGCGAGAAAAGTCACGAGAGGCCATATAAAAGAACTACGTGAAGGCCACATCGCCACTTTTCCATTTATCTCGTCATACGGTTAGCAATGATCTCAGGTACAGCAGGCAAGCTTTCTTTGTCAAGTTGCAGTTAGATAAAGATAGACCATGATCCGAATGTAATAAATTGGGTTTTCATACTCCGTTGTTAACCTGGGGTCATTTTTAATGTGAATATTTAAGAATTACATAAGAACTATCGGTGGTAAAGAACACTGTTGCGTTACCACGGTTAAAAGTGCACATGTTCTGCTAACCCGCTCTTTAAAATGAGAAAAGTGTTGTTAAATCAGGGTTAAATCCGTGGCCTTGAGGTTAAACACAACGTGTAACGACTAACACAGAGTTGACTGGCATCCGTTTACTTCCAGGGAGTTCATGTCTGTCAGCCGTGAGTTATTTGGATTGTTGGTGCCGTTTCTTTTCCTGACAGGTCTAAATATAGAAATCATATTCTCAGCAGGGGCTAATTTGAGTTCTTAATCGTGTTTAGACCCAGCAGATTTGGCGTTGCAGCAGGCCACCTGTCGAACACATTAGAAGCTTTTTTCAGGGCAGATGGAGAGAGCAGAAAGTCTGTCCTTGTCTTAAATATTCCATCAAACCGTATGGGCGTCTCGGGCCCTGCCAGAATGCTGCTGCTACGTATATCGTGTTCCCACTTTAAAGACATCCAGCCTCACAGATATAAAAAATCTCTCGGTATGTTCTGGATTTGTCAAACAGAGTGTTGAAGAAAGCGTTGCTGGACGATGTGGAATTGAGACGAGGTTTAAATTGGCTCGTCACTACTGTACATAACCAAGCTTTGTCTTTATAGATCAGAATTAAGGACTGTGAAGAAGCAGTGGAAATTCTATTTACTGTAACTGCATTATGTATACTTACTGTAAGTGACCTGTTAATGATTCCCAAAACAATGGATACCCACTGAACTGACTGATTTGTTCTCCACCTCTCTCTGAACACTAAACCGCTCATGCTGGTCTTTTTATAAAACCAATTGCTCAATTACTGCACTGCATATCAGATTAGGACTTGTGGTTCGAGGCTCACAAAGTGACTTTCTTTCACTGAGGGCACAGAGATAAATGAACGATGTCTCAGAAACCAGATGAACGACAGGAAGAAGTCGAGAGGAAGTAACCCGAGTGACGGGTTCTCTGAAAAAATTGTCATTCACTCTCAAACATAAAGGTTCTATAGAAGGTTCTTCACAGCGATGCCTTAGAAGAACCATTTTTTCTTTTTGTAGTCGGAAGACCCTTTGTTTACGGCATAGAACCGTTTGTGAATTTTAAAGGTTCTTTGTGGAACCATTTAGCTAAAAATCGTTCTTCTGTGGCATCAGGAAGCACCTTTATTTTTATGAGTGTTGACGGAGATTTAAATGATTAAATTATGAGCTTTAAAAAATCTCATAAAAATGATTTTAGACCAAATGATCAGAGGCATATACTGTAACGCACGTTATTTTTTAGCTCTGTGCTCTGCTCTCTGTTACTGTACATCTAAAAGTCTCATTCATTTGTATTTCAGAAGGGACCTCAGAGATGAAGTAGATACGAACTGTAAATGAATGAAGTTAGTACTCCATCTAGTCTCCCGAGCTCTGAAAGAGCAACCTCGGAGCTATAGCATTTTCCTCTTCTCTATAAATCAATCTGAATTTGGCCTTTGTCATCTATATCATCATCAGTCACGGTGTCATTTTTTAGCGCCGCTCGCAAAATGGATAAATACTATCTGTCTATGTTTTCAAACATTTATTGTCAGAATCTATTTATACAGTGACTGAAGCGGCATTACAGTAGATCTTATTGCTTATATTTTTACCTTGAAGTGTCCTGCGACTGCCTGTCACCCTCATACGGTCCTGATGCGAAAAGCAATAACAGCACATTCTGGTGGATAAGAGCTCGCCATAGCCGCCAATATCCTTTATAGTGGCTCTATGATAATAATATGGTTGATATTGTAGAAGACTGGAAGTGCAGGCAGTGTGTTAACAATATGAATTCTGATCAGAGCTCAGATAAGCACCATCTCCATTCCGCCTCCTTTATCACTCGCAAAGCAGATTGTGCTCTGTCTCACCGAGTGTTTTATTAGCACATTATACAAATTGCGCATGCGACAAACACCATAAATAACAACAAACACAGGTAAACAAACATACTGTGGAGGTGTACGCGCTCGCCGGATAAATAAAGAACAATCTGTGAGTTTACTGGTGCGAAATTCACCCTGTCAGCAGAACGGTTAGCGTTGGACGTCCGGCCCCCAAAGACACCAACTGTAATAGAGGGAGGAAGTACAGACGTAAATGACGATTTATCTAAATGTATTTGCTGTAATATTTTGCGCCACCAAACGTTCGAAAAACATTTAAAATAGAATTTATCAAGGTTTAGATTTTGTAATTTGTATTAATTATGTGGTCCAGCTGCCTCAACAATAGTGTCGAATAGTATCGTTAAAGGCTTTTTTTGTACTCTGCTATTATGGGAATATTTGATATAATAAACTGCAACCAGTAACTTGTTTTAGTTCAAAACCTATTGAGTGCATTAAAAGATAAGCTGTGATTTTGCGTGAAGTGTCACTTTGACATGTAAATATAAGAATGTAAATTAATCTGCAGTTTTATGTTTTGAACAGAGGTAGATATAGACGCAAAAGGGACAGATTAAAGCTTTCTGTATCTCAATAAACGTACATTTTTCCTGCTTAAATGGCAATTTTAGAAATTGTCAGACAAATGATGCCTATTTTAAAGGTAACGTTTTGTTAACAAACATATTTCTTAATTGCAACATTAATACGACATTTTTTATAATAGACAATTACTTTTACATACGTTTTTTTATTTTGATATGATATTTTTTTTATTTTTCTCAGTTGGTACAGCCAATGTACTTGTGCTTTGTAAATACCATACATCCTATGTATTTCATATGCATTTCTTTGCCTGTACTTTGCTTCGCTGTTTTAACTTTAAATCTGCTTTTATACAATGCAATGACACGATAAATGTAATTATTATTAAAATACATAAACAGTACATCATTTTTTATACAAGCATGATGTGCATGTTTAGCAAGTTATATTTTCATTAAAAGTTTCACAATAAGTCTAGTTTGTTAGTTTATTTCAATGAAAAAAAACGTTCATGTGTTCAGCGGTAGCTCCGCCCCTTAATTCTGATGTGTGCGTTTCTTTAAACCGACCATGACCGCCACAGAAATGGGGCGAAAACGCAAGCGGGTGCAATTTTACAGTCGCGAGAAACATCATAGACGGGCCTAATCTGTAAAAAGAAAAGCCATCAAACAAGCCCACTTCAGTAGCTAGCAGTGCAGGGTGCATTTTTCATGATTATTGCTGTTGTAGAGCGGAGACCTTCATGAATCAGTAGTCAGGTTGTTGTGGCTTTGGCTTGGAACATCAGCGATAAAAGCAGCTTACGCTCTCTCTCTCTCAAAACGGTTATTGTTTTCCTAAACAATGATTGTCATCAACAACGCAACTCTGAACAAGTTCCAAATCAAGGCGGTGTGAGAGCGCCGCCGCATTGTCCATCAATTATTTATCTTGTGTAGCTTTGTACAAACATGCTCCCCTGCCGGAGAGATGGGTGCCTGCACGCAGCCAATTACTTCAAAATGTTTCTCTCATTCATTATTGAGGTGGTAAATCTTGTACAGGTTGTTGAGCGTCTGACCCGGCATGGAGCCCGCCGTGCTGTGCTTTGATCAAAACCCGGGTGACTGGCACGGACGGGGCCCAGGCTCGATGCTTCTGATGTAATGCGGGAGAAGGGCACGGCCGCCGCTGGTTCTCCGAGGAGTCCAGGAGCTTCTGGGAGCTGTGGCGAGTAATTAGAGTGGTGAGGCTGATCTCGGAGCTGCGGGGGTATGCGGCCCCCTCGCGACATGCCCTTCCCGGCATTTGTGACCCTCACCTCGGCCTCTCTGCTCTCCGGCGTGCTGCGCGTGTGCTTGGCGTGCCCGCTGAACGGCAGGAGGTGGATCTGAATATGTGCATATGCTTCGAGAAGCGTAAACATGTACGGCTGAGTTTGGACGGGTGCTGGGGCCGCTGCCGTTTTCTTTTACTGGCAACAACATTTTCATTGGGAGTCTGAAATCCTAGTCATGATTCATTGCTCCTTTGGTGGCTGTGCTCTTCAGGTTATTTCAGATGTGCAGTGTCTGCGATTGATGTACCGTTTAGCATTTGCTAAATATAAACTTAGTGCGGTTTGAATTTGGAAAATTAAATAAAGCTCTTTGGCAGGTCTGAATGTCGGCAACGCAACATGCCTCGTCTTTTATATGCTATTATTATATTACTGTATCCTTTGACTCACAACAACAAGAATCCAAATTCAGTTTGTCCTGTTCAAACATGCCCTTGTGTTTCTTTCTTCGTTTTATCCCGAGAGCCTTGACTTCATCGCTTTCAAACATCAGGATTTGAATTAAGTGTGTTATAGTGGAGTGGGACTTTGCTGGAGATATGATTTAGGACAGAGGAAGAGAGAGAGATCTCATTGGGTCCCAGGTTTGGCGAGAGGCCAGGCGAAGAGAAGTGAGCTGTTTGAGGGACGGAGGGATGGAGGAGGGGAGTGTGGGGGATTGTGGGATAGGAGAAGATGCCGTCGAGCCTTGGCTCAAGTAATTGTGCGGCTCCCAGGTGATGAGGGCTTTTATGCCATTAACAGTGTCTATCCCTCTGCAAGCGTGCCAGCTCTTTAACCAGACAGTGCTGCTAATTTCACAGCTAATACTGAGCCGTTCCACCTCAGCGGGCCGACCGCAGCAGGTGCAGCAGGGAAAACGGCCGGGAGGGAGGGCGGAGCAGAGCGAGAGAGAGAGCCAGAGATGGGGAATATGACCATTGTGCATCAGATTATGTTTTTGGGTCTCTGACTGAAGTCATCGCAGTCTATCAGGAAATTAAAACGATGTTGTTTTTATTTCATTTTACGCAATTAGAAAGTTTTTTGCACATTTTCATATTGAGCACATAAAAAATGCTTCCTTGTTTTACCCTAATTCACAATGGTATTATAAATATTTATATTAAAATAGTCACGTTGTCGCCAGGGGCCGCTTATTTCTTGTCCAATATACTAAGAGGTTGCAGGATTCAACCTCTCTGCTTTTGTTTACATTCTCTCCCTCTCTCTCTCTCTCTCTCTCTCTCTCCTCTCTCTCCTCTCTCTCTCTCTCTCTCTCTCTCTCTCTCCTCTCTCCCTCGCTCTCTCTCTCTCTCTCTCTCTCTCTCTCTCTCCCTCTCTCCCTCGCCCTCTCCCTCGCCCTCGCCCTCGCCCTCGCTCTCTCTCTCTCTCTCTCTCTCTCTCACACACACTGTCTCTCTTTCATCCTGTGGCTCTTGTTCTCTTTACTCAGACATTACGAATTACAGTTGTATATCATTTTGTCTATTTGTGGTCAGGTTCAGATCTGGTCCATTAGACGTATTCTACAGAGGACTCATTCTGGAGGATTCTTTTACCCTGGTAGATTACTGTAATCAATTTGAAAAGATGTCAGTTTTTTATATAACCAAACCATTATCACTTTACAATAAACAACTTTTGTTGACATTAGTAAAGGCATTAGGTACCAATGATCAATATAATTTTTCAGTATTATTTATTCATCTTTGCTCATGTTAGTTCACTGTGTATTAACTAATGTTAACAGATACAGTACTTAAACTTTAGCCAATGTTTACTCTTTGTACCAGTATTTACATTAAAGCAATAAGTTACAATATACAGCAACAAAAAATTATATTGTTATATTCTGACACGTTAGGTGGCCATAACTTAACTTCCAGTAGATCTCAGCAAAGACTGTTGAGAAGTTTCAATTGAATTTAATAAAATTAATATACAATGAAATATTATTCTAAATTAAATATAATCTAAATTGTTATATTACTAGCCAAACTGATAACCAAACGTAGAACGGGCCAGGCACGTCCGTCCACAAAAGGGAATTGTGATTCGGAGAGTGTTGCTTCGCAAGACTGCATTTCCCTCTGGGCTTCCGTGTCACATTTGTGTCTCACAGTGTCGTTCTTGTGGCTCACACGGAAGGGAATGTGAGAAAGCGAATGCAGGATGTTTTGTGATTTGGCTTTTCAGGCAGCGGTTTTGCCATGTAATCGCATTGCGTCTAGCTTACCTGCGCCGCCCCCGATGGGTTTATTCACAGCTAACGGGATTTACCGCGGAGCAGAGATCCGGCGAGCAGCGCTGCTCTTGTGGCTTTCCACAGCCCTCTTAATTACACACTGACAGGAGATCAGCGCTGACAAGCCCACCCTCCGATCAGGAGAGAGGGGCACCGGCGGCCCCCACGGACCCCCACACAGCTCTGTTCCGCACTAAATTTAAACCCAGATTACACCAAACATGCACTGACCGCTGGCCTGGTATGATGCTTTGTGAGCAATGATTTGTTTCCGGTCGGACATTTCACGGTTTGTTTTGGAATTTCCTTTCTTCTCCCTTGAACAACATGTGATCTTAAAGGGACAGTCCACCCAAATAATAAAAAGTCGGCCATCCTTTATTCACCCTTATGTTATTCAAAATCTGTATATGAATGATATTTCGAGAAATGTCTCGGTGGTTTTGTGTCCACACAATGGAAGTCGATGTTTGGTAAACAACATTCTTCAAAAGATGAGTAACATGAGTAAATGGTGTAAGAATCTGTTATTTTTTGGGTGAACTGTCCCTTTAAATGTAAAGTGCCTGGTTTGTGCACGGCCCGCTTCCATTGGTTGTATATTGACCATATTAAAATAGTTTTGGTAAAAGTACTTTAACATTAACACACCCACATATCACCTTTACATTTTTATTGTCCTTATAAGGGTTCGATTGTAAACACCCAAGAGGGAATCTTCTAATGACACTATTGTTTTTGTACTTTATGGGATATTGATTCAGGATTCAATTTCTCTGAATAAATCCCTTTATTTGCCTCCTTCGATGGACCGGCTGCTGGAGTTCAATCCCAATGTGAGAGAGATGCTGTTCATTCGACGGGTATGTTTCCACTGACTCACCCGGTATAATAGAGCACACCTCTTTCTCTGTGGCTGCGACATGAGTTTCACTTTGTACAAGCAACACTGTGACCTTTTCCTCTGACAACCTCCCTTTGTCCAGTCAGTCAGGTCACCCTTGTGCTTTTAAACAGCCAATCACACGCCTACAGCCCCTCTGACACCGCACACATCTGCCGGGCTATCAGCGGCCATTGAGATGTCATGTCTGCTGGAAGATAAAAAGAAATGCACTGTGGGATTATCAAGACCAAGGAGTGTGAGGAAAGCCACCTTTTTCTGCACTTTAAAATGAGTGTATCCTGTTGGGAAGCATTGTGGGTATCTAAGTAATAATTGTGTTAACGGTGAATCATTCAATTTTGGTTTTATTATTAACTACAATAACCTCAGCTTGTACTCAATTGACGCCTGTTATCAGGTTTATGGCGTCATTTTTGTTTTTTGTGGCCCTTTTGGTTTTCCATTTCTGTCTAAAATAAGCATCCTTCTTCGAGCTCTAAAGCTAAACCAAAGGAAATGTCTTAATTGCTTTAAGCTAAGAGAGGCTAGTCTTTATGAAAGTGTTCAGTAAATTGCATTTTGACGTCGTGAGAGTGCCTCTCGCTCTCTGCTATTGTGAAAAACAAGAGGAGGCGATTCAGGAAGAATCCGGCCTTCTAGGAAGCCTTCAGATGGGTTTACAAGGCTGTAAACGAATTCATCCCATTCCAAAAAAAGAAAGAATACTACACCCAGCTTAATTTGTTGGTATTTGTTTTCAATTTGACTTCACGATTGAAGTTCAAGTCAGTATCCCGGGTTGAAAAAATTGTGCACTTAAATACACTTTATTGAACACTTGCGCAAGTGTAATTGAAGCGCTCTTTTTTTATACATTACCTTTGTACTTAATATACAAAAATTTTAATACACTTCTTAGTACTTCTGTTCATGGTGTCTTAAAATAGCACAGTTGAGTAGATCTTAAATCTTCTTGAGTTTTTCTTAAAAAGTATTAAAAAGTAACGTTTTGTTTGTATTTTAAGTACAAAAGTAGTGCAAGAAAATACCGCACTTTAAATACATTTAAAGGGATAGTTCACTCTTAAATAAAATTCTGTCATCATTTACTCTCCCTCTTGTCATTTTAAACCTTTATGACTTTCTTTCTTCTGCAAACTCAAAAGAAGATATTTTGAAGAATGTTGGTGAACAGAAACCGTTGGTCCTCATTGACTTCTACTGTATGTACACAAAACCAATGCATGTCAATGGGGACCAACGGTTTTCTGTTACCAACATTCTTCTTTTGTGTTCTGCAGAAGAAAGAAAGTCGTACATGTTTGTGATTTACATAAGGTTGAGACACGATGACAGAATTTTCATTCGTGAACCACTTTTTCACCTTGTTAGTTTCAGCCTCGGATGTGACAATGGATCTGACACAAAATTGGAAACACTTAGAAGTTTAGAAAGCATCGGATGTAGGTTGAATTTTCCAAGATTTCTGGAAGATGTAGGACATTGACTTTACATTTTCACACCCCTAAACATGAACCTAAATCTTTACATGTCAGTCAGACGACCTCTTGGGAAGTCCTTGGCCATTGAAAGCTAATATTAAAGTCTAAATAACTAACCTTTTTGCTTAACTGTAAATGTTACTCAATTAGTTTTTAGCAGCATTGCGATTTCTGATCTATGCCAGTAACACATTTACAGATCTCCTGAAGTGACTCAATGAAGAATGTCAATGTGTCCCCCTACGCACGCATACACAGGACAAGTGAACAGCATTGAGGGCATTGAGAGCCATGGACATTCACATCAGAACCAGATCCATTTTACTGATTGAGAGGGAAGTACGTGCAGACCTTGAAGGGAATTAGTGCGCCATGGAAGACGTAACCTTGCCTTTAATGATGCGCATCTGAGCTCAGCAATCCCATGATTCACAGTGTAGTGGCTCTTCAGCTATGAACATGGTGCTTATGAATTGCAGCAAGAATTGCTTTTTATTGCATAGACGGGTAAATCTTAAACACAGTTGTGGTGTCACTTTGTATCTAACAAGAATCTTTTCGAATTAAATCTTGATTTTAATTTCAAGTTTTGTTATCTAGTGTTTCATATTGTTTCGTATCCATTCAACAGATGTCATTGACACGCCGTATAATGAGTGAAAGAGTCGACCACGACCATTTTAAAGGGACAGTTCAAAATTAACATTTTTGGGTGAACTGTCCCTTTAAGTTGCATTTACTCAACTTGTATATTGATCAAACAATGTACACTCGTATTTCCAAAAGTCGTGTAACTTGTTATAACCCGTCATAGGACATACTGTATGTATAACCAAGTCAATGAGAATATTAATGAGGTAACCAAGGAGATAGCATTTACTTTAATTAGAAGAACCAAGACTTTGGCCTTTTTTAGTGCGCCGTGGCGGCGAGTCACAAAAGGAATTGATTGGTTTTGGCATTTAGTCTCTGATCAAGTGTCATCTATTGCTTTAGGAGGCAAGAAGATAATCTAAAGTGACATTTCTCCTCTGCCCGCTTTTTCTACACTGATGAAGGCAATTACCTCCAACCCTAAATCATCATTTGCAGAAGATTCAGCCTGTTCTACATTTTTTCTTTTTTGGGGGGGGGGGTCTGTCGTAGTCAGACATGTCAGAGTGATTTGCTAATTTAGTAAATAGAGCGGTACGGTCATTCGCAAGGTGATGGATGTCTTTAAAATGGTTTAAATTGTCTTAAAGGACATATGAAAGGATGTTACACGAGAATCATCCTTTTATAAATCGTTTTAGTTTATACTTTATCTCAACCATCTCTACTTTAAATTACATTCATGTCAAAATAAAGTCACTCCCCTCCAGCCTCCAACTCCATTCCGGTTCTGTACCTACTTTAATTGTATTTACAAACAATTACCAATTATTTTTCTTTTTTATGCTTCTGCTTCTTTTCTGCCAGTTTCTGCCAATCTCATATTAGTCTTCAGAACCTATAGAGTAGTGTTGCGTACGTCGTATCTTCGAAGAGTATTTGGTTTGATCACATTTATAAAGGAGAGATGCAGCTGTACGATTATTTCTGGAAAAACACGACCTCCCGGGGTTGTGCGGCGGAGGAACTAAATCACGAGCACACAATACATCATCGCATTATCCCTGCATAACTATTGATTCACTATAAGTTTGTGTTGTTTACGTAATGCACGTACGCACCGACTGCCAACAAAAGCAGATGTGACTTAGTATCACTTACCGCATGCGGTTCATGTCCGGCATCTTTTAGCGCTGGGACCGCTCCATCTATCAGCTTCAAACGATCCACAAATCCAGCGTTATATCCAGCGTTAATATAACACCCATCACTGAAATGCTGTGAACAAACAGACACACCTAAACTTCACTATCGCAAGAGTAACGAGCTGCAGGCCCTCATCTTGATGGTAAGCGGGTCTCGCTCGTCGGTTGGTGCGTGGACGGGCTATTTCTTTCGCCTTGCCGTGCTTTTCCGGGAGAATTGCCCAATAAAAGGAATAGGATCCCAGTTATGAACCATAAAAAACTTTCTGAAACAAACACAGAAATACTACGTCATATGTCCAACTCGTTTTTTGACAAGTTGACCATGTTAAGCACGAGAAGACAGCACATTTAACATTGTGAATAAGTTGAATGCATGAAACGCCGTTGCATGCCCCCTTTAAGTTGTCATTGCTATCTTGAAGCAACAATTGAAATCTCATCCGTGATTTTTCTTTTCTTAGAAATCTTCAAGGGTCGTGGAGGGTTGGAGTTATCACCATGTTTTCGTATTTGTTGCATTTTCTCGTACTACATAATATGTGGTGAAACCGAAGGTCATGTAACCTCAGCGCATCAAGACGGCTTTTGGACAACATAATTCTTTCTGAGTTTGTGGAAGAAATGAAATCCTGCTGCTCTATTGCACTTTGACTCCAGACAACCATTACTAGTTTTATATACTGCCTGAGCAGCAGACCATCAAATAGTGTTTTTATTCTCATCCTGAAGTGTTCCACACCATCGAGAATAGAAATCCATCTCGCGTATGCAAAGGCATGGAGTGCGTCTATATTTGGTGATGAAATGATAGTTTTATATTGTTGATACTCGGGGGATTAAAATTGATCACACCATCTTTGACGGCAGTATTAGATTTGCGCTCCGGTGGTCTGTTGGAGGGTAATGGCCACGTGGGCTTTTTGAGGTTTATTGTTTGCTGTTTGGGATTATCGACCAATACTAAAACAGAAACTAGAGACGGAGAATTGTGAGGATGTGTCAAGATTAAGTACTTTATATTTGCGTTCAACGACATGGCTCAGTTTCATTTTTTATGTTGCTTTGTGTCCGCTGATAAAGTGCAAAGACAACATCTGATGGTTTTCTCCTACACCGACCGTCATTTTTCATCCATCAAGACATTTTTCTCTCCCATCTTTCGCCACTTGCGATAACTGATTTAGCATTTGCGGTGGTAAAAAATTAATCTGAATGTCGGCCGGCGGGGAACACAGAAGCTCCGGGGTGATTTATTTCCGACTTAATTCGGAATGGCTTGACATGATGAGCGCTACAGAAAGTGGGCAGTTGTGTTTTGGAAGTATTAAACTGGCTGTTGTGAATTGCGTGATTGAAAATCATAAATCAAGGCGCTCAAACCCTGAACCAAAAGAGCTGAATCTATAAACAGGAAATAGGCTGCGTCTTGTACGATATTAGTCAATGGGCTTGTGCATATTTACTTGTGCTTGAAGTGAATGTAAATTGTGCGCTTAATGAATTAAAGGCTCTTGGATCTGATGGAATATACATTTTAGAAGCACTCTTCTTTTTGTTCTCAGTCAGAGGATAGCGATGTAGTGTTTTGACATGAAAAAAATAGATCACGCCTATTATTTTCAGTGACAGTGCATTCAATGGGGCTGTCTGCGCTGGATGCATTCAATGCCACTATGTGTCTTCTGTAAATGGATGAGCCGTTCTGTATTATTTGATGCGCTGCAAAGCATCCATGTCCAGCTAAAGTCAACTTTTTATTCACAAATATCACGCATTGATTGCCGTGAGTAACATTTTATTTCTCAGAGGTTGTCAGTTCTAAGTTTATTTTTATTTAAGTATCAACTTGGTCTTGGATGTCGTGAGTAATTTGTTCCGATGAAGACTATGGAGGTGGAAAAAGAACGTACTGTAGATTGGAGAGGTAAAATAATCTGGATTTGGGTCAATTTGAGGAGAAATGTTTGAGTTCATATTGAGATCTTCCATTAGTTTGCTTTCTTGGCAATCTGAGCTGGGTTTGTGACATTTTTGAGACATTTGTATACAAGATTTGTGCCTCTATCTCTCAGGAGAAATATCTGAGATGCAAGCATTTTCATTTGCTCTCCATTTAATCTCATTGATGTCTTATAGAAATCCGTGATTTTTCTTTTTTATGGGTTTGCTTGCTTATTCACACGAGCATTTTGAAATGGTCGTCAAGCTCAAGCTTTCATGGCATGATGGGAAATTGTTTGCTTCTTGCTCAGATGCATGTTAAAATGCAAAAGTGTGTTGACTGCCTAAGAAAATATATTCAGAGACATGCTCACCGAATAGTTTTACATCCATAGATTCAACACAAACAGCGGCACTTGCATTGAGGCAAAATGTAAAACTAATTTGTGTGTGCGGCGTGCGTGATGGTGTGTACACGTATTTTGGGTGTTTTCCGTCTGACATGGGTTCTGAAATTGAGTGCAGACGGTTAGCGTTTATTTCTCTTTCTGGCTGAGAAAGAAGATCTCTGGTCTTGTGTCTTTGGTTAAAAGGCAGCGATGTGAAAGTCATTCACAGGACTGTCTCGTGAGACCCCCGGCCAAAGCTAATCAGGACTTCGACCCACTTCTGGATTCCAATGACTGAATCAATTGAATTGAGGTGTCCCTTTGGAGCAACAAAGAATGCAACTTTAGCCGAGGTTTCCCGCCCTGTCTGTGATTGGCACAGAGGTGTTCACTTGATACTATATACAGTCAATAACAAAAAGGCCAGCAATGCTATTGAGTTCAGTTACAAACCGTTTCTCCTGGGCCTTTGGTCTGGATGTGAAAAATAGTGCAGAGAACAGAAAGTGTGTTCGGATATCCAGCTATAAATCAAGATTTCACACAGGGATGTGCTTTATGAAGTTACATGTATACTGTATGTTTTATGAATATAAGAAATTATGATTAGATCTGTAAGTTACTCTGGTTTTCTTTCTGTCTATTGTGTATTAGGCTACTGTCGGTTACAAAATAATATTTTTTATGTGCTAATATGTATTAAATAACTTGTAAAGATAATATCTATTTATTTATATTAATCTATTTTATTATTATTATATTATTTATTTATATTTCTCTACTTTATTATTATTTTATTTATTCAATTTATATATTGTATTATTTTCTTTTCCTTGTTTAAATTTATCTATTTCATTATTATTTAATTTATTTATATATTGTATTATTTGATTTTCCTTCTTTATATTTATCTATTTATTATTTTATTTATTTATATTTATTTGTAAATTATTATTTTACTAGTTTATGTTTAGCTATATTATAGCAGTATTTATTTATCTTTTTGTATTATATTATTTTTTATATTTACCAATTTTTTTATACTTATTTAAATGTATCTATATTATTTATTATTGTATTTATTTGTATGTATATCCATTGGTGCCTCACTAACTTTTGCATTTTAACCAGCTTATTAGCATATTCTTGATGCTTTGTCAGAATGAGAGGTCTTTGACCAGCAGTAAATGTTCTTTCTTGTGTTTCTGCCAGGTTGCAGGCTCTGAGGAAGGAGAAGTCACGTGACGCCGCCCGCTCGCGCCGGGGCAAGGAGAACTTTGAGTTCTACGAGCTGGCAAAGATGCTTCCTCTTCCCGGCGCCATCACCAGCCAACTTGACAAGGCGTCCATCATTCGTCTCACCATCAGCTACCTTAAAATGAGGGACTTCGCCAACCAGGGAGACCCGCCGTGGAACCTGCGAATGGAAGGACCGCCACCCAACACCTCAGTCAAAGGTACAACACATATTCTTGAGTTTTTCTGTGTTGTTCTTCTATTGACAGGAATGACATCAGCAACGGCGAAACGATACACCTTTAACACATGTCTGCTTTTAAACGCTTGCCCGCCAGGCTTCCGTTATGAGCACAATTACTGTAAACACGTTCTCTGTTTGTTCATACAGTGAGTGCTGTGGGACGTGTCTCTACTGTTGTGTGCGGTACTCAACAGCACGCCACAGGCGTGTTACACAGAGATCACTTCTGTCTAATGAGACGACAGCAAAGATATACTGTAGAAAGAGAAGCGTTGTACTGTATGTGCATTAAAAAGTCCTGTGTGGAAAAGAACCTTGCTCATAACCCCCCCGCTCGCTGTGGTACAGACCGAGGAAGAAAAATAGCTGTCGGTTATAAATAAACAAGACGACGTGTCATGTCCTGCAGAGCCCTAATTAGTTACGTATGTCGGTGCACTGAAGCATACTATAGATTTAACAGTAAGTATAGATTTTTAGTTGGACTGGATTGATTTGGTGAGTAATGGGTCTGGTTAATCAACTAATGCTAATTGGTTGGATATATAGGATGGGATCCGGATCAATAGAAATAAGAAAAGATGCGCTCGGTATTTGCTCTTCTCTGTATAGTTGAGATGCGTTACTAAATACAATTTTTGTTATTTTACAATTTACTCACCCTCAAGTTGTTTCAAATCTGTGGACATGTTTGGAAGAATGTAGTTGAAGTAAAAACGATTAGTTTCCCACATTCCCCAAAATACCTTCTTTTGTTTTCAACAGAACACAGACATTTATACAGGTTTGGAACAACTCGAGAGTGAGTAAATGATGGCAGAATTTTCATTTTTAGGTGAACCGTGCCTTTAAATATGAGGAAATTGCATTTTTACGGCCCGTGTTTGTATTCATTTGTTGTGTGTTTTGGACTCCAAAATACTGTTGATTTGTATTGAAATGTAGATTAAGATGTTTTCTTCGTCATTGGGAGACATGTTGAACCTATTTTAGGTGCGTATGCCTCTTTAAATGTTCAAATTAATTACAGCTACTTTGTACCCAAGAACGAGTGATTTGCCGTAAATTTGGAAGGTAATACATGAAACGTTCAAGGCAAGAGTAAATTGGTGCGGTGTTCAGCAGCTTTGTTCTGAGTATTCCGGCCAACACACAACAGATGGTATCATTGTTGTCTCGCTTTGAAGAGCCGCGTGCATTTTAATGAGCAAACGTATATGCTGAATAATTCGGTGTAGCCGGTCCACAGGTCTGATGCCCGTTCCAGCATGCTCGGAGAAGGAAATGATGTAAGCGCAGGAAATAAATAACATCCGTGTTAACGAATGCTGGGCAAGGTGAATCCGAACCCTCCAGGACAACGAGAGCAGCTCTGTGTCCTTCCATCTCATTGACAGCAGCCATTTGAATTGAATCAGTAGCGCGTCCCGTTTTATTTGCACTACATTTCGAACAGAAGCCGTTATCGATTCCCGTTTTGCCGCTCTGCATCACTAGAGCTAATGGATACTCAGCCCACTCCCGGTTCCTCCGAGCTCATGAATCTCTGTTTATTTTCCGATCGGGGCGAGGAGACGAGCCTGACCTACAGAGGCGGAGAGCTCTCCTCCTCTGTGTTTTCCCAATGAAAAGAGGTGCGCGGGTTTTGATTGGCGTGCGGCTGACCGGGAGGCGCGCCAGTTCCCGTAATGCAGAGCATGCTAATGCCAGCATATGGTGACTTATTGCATCAGGCCCCGAGCTCGGAGGCCAGGGCCCATTCCTCCTTCGGATTGTTTGCGCGAGTCAAAATGATATTGTTTCCCCTGCATGGAAGTCGCCGGTTCATTTGTCAGTTCAGAGTTCCAGGCAATTTCCCCGCGTCTTTACATAGAAAGCCAGGGCCCGTTGCTGCATTTTTATTATGGCGTATTTGCCATAACGGAAGAAAAAAGGCAAAGTTGACTTCTCTTGTAAGGCATTTCTCCGTAATAACTGATGATTGTAACCTTTTGGGAAATCTCCGAGCGGTGTCGTTTGGCCAATCTCCAAGTCATTCTTTGCTCGGAGAAAAATCAGCCTACGTTTTCTACGTTCTTCTCCGCGCCTTCGCGAATAAGCAACCATTTGGAGCTGCCATTAAAACAAAGCCGGCTTTTCTCGAATGCAAAGCTAGGGTGACAAAGCGTAGAAAATGGCTCCTTATCTGTAATGAAAGCCCGAGATATTACTGGCATCGCAACCGAAAGAATTTGACCTCCGCTTCTCAAGTGTCGATTTATTATCATAAGTCGCGCCTCCTCTCCTTGGCGCCCGTTGACCTTTACCGTAATTGACCCATCAACTAATTTTTTTCCTAGCGTTTTAACCGAAATTTGCTAGTCTCTGTCAGAAACGTTTCACATCTGTTGAAGGACACTGCACAAACAAGCATGACCTTTCTGTTGTTTGGAGGCTGGCGCGGGCCCCTGACCCCCCTCCGCCACCTGTGCATTCATTATTCATGCATGCAGAGCAGCGAGCAGTCGCCAAAATGCCACACTTCACCAACCACACGCCCCGCAACTCCACCACGCTGCCTGCGAAATTGACACGTTTTATGCCCGCAGTTAGTCCGGGACACATATGCTCGTTGTCCTTTTATGATCACCGGAGAGTAATTCCAAATGGCCGGGAATATTTACAAAATAGCAGGTTTTAATATTTGCAGTCAGAATGAGGAAAAAAACGTTTTTTTGTCTTAATCACCCAAAGCGTGAACATCTTGTGCCACCGGCTGCTCGGGTTGACATCGACGCTAGTGAAATAATTGAGTGACATGCAAATTTATTCGTGAGAAATCGCAAATTAGATTTCTGTAATGTCTCAATTGGTGCTCCTGACGTTAAAAGGAGAGCAAGACGTTGCACGCTGTGTCGTAAAAATCTCAACAATGTCTCGAATTGTGCTCAATTCATATTTTCGGGTCAATTCATTTGCGTTTGTATAGAAATTTGTGTGTCAACAATGATCTCATTACTGTCTTTTTTCTCCTGACAACTCTTTGTAAAAACATCCGAGACAAAATTGAAACCTCGATACAAGACGACATTACCGAGTGCTCTCGTGAGCATCATCCGAGCAACGGCGCTTCCTCCGGGCTCGCTATATTTCGTGTTGAAATCCTCTTTGTGTCATTCTACTGTAAACATGCTGTTTGTACTGGAGATTTTCTCATCAGTGGGGTTATAATCTATTCAGCAGTCGGCGGCTGTGAGAGGAACGCAGTGACAGAACACACAGCTCTTTGTTGTCTGTGATTAATACCTGAGATGCCGAGGCCCGCTGTCTTTATTACAGACGCCGCTGGATTCTGCCGCGTGTTCGCTGGTTATCGGCGCTTGATCTCCGGTGACTGCCGCATCGCATAGATGTGTCACTCACCCGAATAAAACCAAACCTTCTGCTTTTCAAGACACTTGTTTAGCTCAGAATCAAAAAAGATTTCGTAATCATCTACTTTAATTGTTCCCCTTCGTCTTCTGGGAGGTCGTGCTTCGACGCTTGAAGCGTTCTAACAAACATAATGGCTTCTTTTGAAGTTTTGTCACTCATAAAACGTTATTTTTTGTGTGTTCTAGTGACACGTTTCTAGCACAGCGGGCAAATGTCCGTGTACTTTTTCCAATTAGCATAATTTCATCAATAAACTCTAGAGAGACCTTGGAACGCACTCCCCCCACGTCCCCCTCGCTTCACGCCTGACATTTAGCTGAACGCGTGGCACGGCGCTCAACAGCTACAGCGTTGTAACGCAGTTTCTCAAGCTGAAATTTGTGAATTAAAGTTTGGAACTTTTGCTCTGTATCGCCCTCTCTGTTTGAAACACAAAATGGCAACTTATCGTTGCGAATCTGGGTGAGGTGATTAGACAGCTTTGCTCAATTACTGACGTTTGTTTATTTTTAACTCAAAAAAGTTTAACAACTTGCGTAAAAATCTTTTTACAGTTCTGTTTAAAAAAAATAGTAAAAGTGCAGTAATCTTGTTATTTTCTTGATATTTGATTACTTTATCAGAGCTGGACATACGTCACCCAAAAATGAAAATTCTGTCATAAATTACTCACTTCGAGTTGTTCCACGTCTGTATAAATGCCTTTTTTTCTGATGAACACAGAGAAAGATATTTGGAAGAATGCTTATGACCAAACAGATCTTGCCCCCATTGACTCCCATAGTAGGAACAATAACTGAATCTTTTATTTGTTTTGCTTGTTGAACACAAAAGAAGATATTTTGAAGAATGTAGTTCTGGGGCACTTTTGACTATTGTGTTTTTTCCTACTATGGGAGTCAATGGGGGGCGAGATCTGTTTGGTCATAAGCATTCTTCCAAATATCTTTCTCTGTGTTCATCAGAACAAAGAAATAAATACAGATTTGGAACTCGAAGGTGAGTAAATGACGACAGAATTTTTCATTTTTGTATTTTTACTCTTAAGTTCATTTTTAAATATCTGTACTTAATGAGAGTGTTGTTTTACTTAACCACATTATAAAGCATATATCATACATTTTTCTCCACTGCATTTGATTAAATAATGTTTGTTTTTTTACCTTTTAATACATTAGTACAATCGCAAATGTACTTAATTACTGTATAAAAGGTTAAAAAATATTTTTGTATAGTGGAATAAAGGTGTGACATGCTTTATAATGTTGTGAAGTCATTTCTTTCCAAAATAAAAACACTCATCAAGTACAGATACTTGTTTTTACTTCAAATACTTTGGTTAAACTATGGTTACTGGTGCGTTTACCCTCTTTTAACTTGGTTTTATTTGTAGCCTAAATGAACCGCGGTTGATTTTCATAAAAGGATTGTGAGGCACATCATTCAACGCTACGCTATTCTTTTCCGAGATGTATGCTAGATGATATACAGTAATGCGTTTGTAAGTCAACCGCTCCCCGCCGCTGCATCAACCCACCTGTATGGCGCCGCAGCGCTGTTAATTTATGAGCACATCAAACCCTCGTACAGTCAACAGCGTGATCTCATTAAAAGCTTTGACCAGTTCGCAGAGTGATCGAGCAGTCACTTTAGCGTCCTCATGTGAAGGGGGTCTTTGGCGAGGCGGGTTGGCAGAGAGCAGGGCATTGATTAAAGCGCTCGAACCGGGTGACCAGCACGCTGCTCTCATTGTTAATGGTAATGAGGGAATTAATGCCGTTTGCATCACAATAGACCCTCACAACACTGAAAAAGCGCCTTTTGCGTGGCATTCTGGAGTCGTCGGTGGAAAATGGCAGGCTCAAAGGTGTTGCGCTGCTCAGCGCTGGGCATCATGGGTAAAAATCAGCTCTCGTCGATATCCTTCACTCTGTAAATGAATAATAATTTGCACAGCTGTGTGCGCGAGATGTTCCGTTCCCCAGTCGTGGTGTAAGAAAAATTGAATGACAGTGAGCAAAACAGCAGTAATTATAAAACTAATTACTAAATGTTGATGATGCCCATAGGCTTTGCATAACTAAATTTAGAAGAGGAAATTGCTTTTGGCTGCATCGAGGCTGCGGGCATGTTTATGTTGTTTTCTTTATTTTCGAATGCACGCCAAAGAAAGTCGTAATTGCCATGGAAACAATTACACACCTTTATTTTTCTCTCTCTCTGTGTGGCGCAAACAGCTTGAGGGTGCATTGTTGTCAAACAATGTGTTTTAATAATAAAAAACTGTACGCACTTTGTCTTTTGGTGAATTGATTAGCATTAAATCAAACACGGGGACAGAAATGCAGTTAATTGGTAGGATCGGGTTCTTATTTCCTTATTAAATCACGATGCGATGTGCAAATCCAGCTCGCCGTTTGGTCAGAGACTTAATCGCGAGTCTGCTATATATTTTAGCGTAACTATGCTCTTTAATGGTCTATTTCTCTTCTGAATGGAGACAACAAAGCCAGCGTTGGCAGCGGCACCGTGAGACAGCCCTCCAGGGTGCCTTAAGTTTCCCAATAGCTTCGCTCGGGAGCGTGTTCGTGCGCCGATGTGTATTTGTATACAGCCGTGTGTGTTCGTTGTGTGTGTTTGCCTTCGGAAAAGGCTGTATTTTCTCAGTAACAACATTGTAGATTTCCTGGCCGTAAGAGAATATGATTATTGTTTCTCCGCTAAAAATAGAGGTGTTTTGTGTTGACGGAGTGCTTAAACTCTCAGCGGCCGGACTGAGCCGGATGCTAATTAGTCCTTTTGCAAATAGGCCAATAATGGAGAAATGAATCCAGGAGACAGTTGGAATGAATATGGAAAGCCTCGTTTCCACGGCCGTGATTGAACCTGATGTCAGCTGTGGCTAATATCTTCACAAAGTATTACAAATGACCTCGCCATTAACGCACAGCAAGCAGCTTCCTGACTTCAGCTCAATGTTTCAAGCCTTTTCTTGTCTTGTGCTAGGCCTACTATAGGGCTTAAAGGGGTTGTTCACCCCCCCAAAAAATCTGTCATCCTTTACTCACCCTTGTGTCATTCCAAACCAGCACGAAAGAAGATATTTTGAAGAATGTTGGTAAACAAAAACATTGGCCCACATTGACTTCCATTGTATGAACAAAGAGACGCTTATTCAAATGCATATTCATCAGTTTTGGATGTGCACAAGAAAGGTTTCATGAGATTTTGTTTCACAAGCATATGATTTAATCTCCTGTCATTTGAGGGATTGTTTGCCGGCGTATTCGGTGTCTTTGAGGACGGAGCAGGTCGCGTTTGAACGTCTAAACCTCAGCACGAGGCTCAAATCAAGTGAAGGGCATTTACCATTACAACTAATGTCCTTAATAATCTTGTTAGTGTAGTCTCTCTCAGTACAAGACAAATGGAACATTATTGGCTTATGGGCTGTAGTAAATAATTTAGTTTCCAATATTCAGGCTGCTTTGACAGTAAATTAGAATGACATGAAAAGAGGTTGTTGAATAAAGAAAGTAGCCAATCAAATTGAATTGGCCCGACTGAGGCAGCCGTAATATATATTATAATTAAACCGAGTTGTCACGGAGCTTTATGGCCTCGCACGAATCAAAACGTCAAAAATAATTTCATGATATTTTGCTTTTAAAACGTCACCGTGCGTTTCGGAATCGATTTCTCCTGGCTCAAGCGTAGTACGTGAGCACCTCTGGACTCCCTGTGTGAGTCTTGGGGAACATGATGAAAGTTTTTTTCGGACTCTAACTGTGATTTTGCCATTTAAATCTCACGACATCCTTTGGGCTATAGATGTCAATTATTCTTTAAATTGTGGTGCGTGTTAGAATACTTTTAAGGGGATGCATTGTAAGATTTCTGACTCGTGGATGGTGCACTGCAAAAAAGGAAAATGTCTTAGTATTTTTGTTTTGTTTTGCAGTAAAAATCTTTAAAAAAAATCTTAAATCATCTTAAATCAAGAAACATTTACTTGACAAGGAAAGTCGGTTAAGATCTTGAGTTATGTTAAGATATATTGAGATATACTTGACTCTTTATCAAGTACTTAATTGAAGTTTAATTTTCTTACCGCACTGGTTGGTGTTTTTGGTTATGATTTTTTTTTCCGAAGTTTAGATGTAATATCTCTACTGAAAAACAAGATACAAATAATTTTTTTACAAATAAAACATTTTTACATTAAAAGAGGGACCTGATCCATATCTAGAGAGCTGAGGGATAGGCTCCTTAGACCTGATGCAAGATTATGAAGACAGACATTGTTTTTAGCGTTAAGACTGCATAAAGCATTGAACAATTTCATTTAGTCTTTAAATCTGTTATGTCTCCCTGTGTTCATTCCAGCCTCTCAGATCATGATTTTCCATGCGCCTGCAGTAAATTATAAAGGCGGTTGATGAAGGTCATGGAGGTGTGTGGCCTCAACTGTGTTTGTCTCTGTCCCCCCACCCCACAGGACACAAATGACTCACCCAAATCATCCAATTTAATCGCACCATTTTCTGCCCCTCAATAGCCCTCGCCCCGCTTAATCACTCCCTTTGCTTGCTGTCACAAAGACCTTCACATCGAAACCAATGGATTTCCACCATTTAAAGGCGGTTTGGGAGCGGGTACGAGCGGTGGGGTCGAGATTCGGTGGCCGCCTGAAAACCAAGCGATTCATGCGTGAAGCATTTAGCTATTGCTATCTCAACGCATGACTAACAGTTTTCGCTCACCCATATTACTCATTAATATCTATAATAAACCACTTGATAGTGCCCTTCCAGCGGAGGATTACTGCTCTCATCTCAGCATCACTGATGTAATGCTAAACTTGCTTCAGCATTGGGTTGGCTAAGTAGAAGTCGGGTTAGAAAGTTGAGCAGTTCACCGGCAAAGTTGTTTGTGTCTTAATGGCAGCCGTCCTTGTGTGAAATTTAATGCGACATTCATGTGCAGAATTTATTTGGAGGGTAAAGTCTGATGATTAGGGCCCTTGGAGTGAATTTACTGTACAACTTTGGCCTTCCGCATGTCTCCAATTTAAGCATTAAATACAAACAGTTCACCTTATATTAACTTATTCAACTACGGAGATGTAATTCTTGACATTTTATCTTTAAAAATAAACAAAATCATGAATAAAGCATTGATCAAAATAGTCTCTGGTAGTTTAACAATGATTTATAAGTTGAGCTGTTGGACGTGATTTCACGGGAAGTGTCCATTTGACGTCTTTTGACTTTAAACCATTTAAAGAAAAGTATGTCAAGTAACCTGCAGTTTTATGTTTCAAACAGAGATGGCGCTAGAGAGGCAAACGGCATTTAAGGAATCTTTTTTTTAGATAAAATCCTCAGATAGCACAAATACGTATGTAAGATGTCTGTGAAAGATCTGCAAAACATCTGCTGTGTGAAAAGCACACAGATAAACGTCTTAGAAAGAGCATAAGCATCTTACAGACATCTTCTATATATGACATCTGCCAGGAAACGTCTTAGACCGTGTCTACACCGGACGCAACCGGCGCGACGCTACACGCCAAAGGACATTAGAAACGCATTAGAACCCATTATAATTTTACATTTTGTCCACACTGTCCGGTGTAGACATATTGTGAGAGACATAATACAATCAAAAAAAGACGTCTTTCATATGTAAATGCGGACATCTAATAGACGTCTCCCAGATGTATGTGTGCCATCAGGGATACGTTGTTTCAATTCAACCCAGTTCTATTCCAGCAGCCAGTGTGAATCTTGCTAGAGTTTTGCAGAATGACGTTACAATCTAGACGTGACCAAGAAAGTCTCCCGGCATTCTTTCAACCCACGTATCTCATGAATCAAACCAGATCCACCAGTTGGCCTGCATCAGGTCAATCTGCAGGCCCACCGCAAAGCAGACCAGCTGCAGGCTAGCTCGGATACATTCTCCCATGTGTGTCCATCACGGAGCCTGGCGGTCACCACCGCTGGGACCAGTGCCCAGTCAATCAACAGATCGCCCAAGGCCTTCAAGCGCGCCACATTCTCCCCCCTCCATCCTCACTCAATCACGCTATCTGTCCTCACACGGTGGCCGGCGCTAATGAGAATGTATATGAACGCATGAATAAAACATGAAATTCATTGTTTTTGGTGGCAGAAGCTCTCGACACGAGTAGTTTCATGATAGAAGCTCGCGTTTGAAGTTCCTCGCCGTTTGATTGAATTTGTTGCTCGCTTTAAATAATTAGAAAACAACGCTGACTCTTTGCGATGGCGTCCTGGTTTGGAAAATCTCGGTTGGACAGAGCCCCAGAGAAATGAGTTCATTTACCTGTTATCAGTTCTCCGTGATGCGTTTATAATTTTCGGTACGTTCTTTTTGTTGAATACAGCAGATAATAGGATGAGCAACCGTTGAAAATCGTCACAATTTACTGGAATTTCAGAGTTTTCTCAGAGCATGTTAATGAAATATAGATTTCAAGAGACACTTTATTGTCCCGACACTTTGAAGGTGTTTGATCAAGTTAGACTCACTCTTGTGGTTGTTTAAAGTCTTAATTTGTTCAATGTTAACGTCTTTTTTGTTTATTTAAAATGTTGAAGGGATAGTTCAGCCAAAAAGGAAAATTCATCATTTATTCACCCTCATGTCATTCAAACCTGCATACGACTCTTTCTTGTGTCGGACCCATTGACATCCGTTGTATGAATGAACACAAAATCACTGAGACATTTCTCGAAATATCTTCTTTTGTGTTCAGAAGACAGAACGTCATACGGGTTTGAAAAGAGTAAACGATGACATCGATCTAATTTTTGGGTAAACTATCCCTTTAAGCTTTCGTCTACAATTCAACGAAAACTTTACTATTGAACGTCACATAACACATACAGTACAGTAAAGTACAGACAGAAGTTTAAAAGTGTTTATAAATAGTGTTCAGTAAAATGTGCTTGATTCAATTAACTCAGGTTATCCTGTACTGTCTGTTTGTGGTGTGGACCAACATAAAACCGTGGTGTTTATACGTCAGCAGTTTCACACTATCACTTTCTAAGCTGCCAAGCCAATTACATCTGAAGGAAACTTCCGGATGTGCCGGCGAGATGCGATGTGTGCAAATCCTCCCGCTGGATTCTCATTGTTTCGAGCAGGTCAGAGAAGCATGTTCAGCTCATTAATAACGCCTCTCTTTTCTTTCTTTCCATTTGTTTGGACGTCATCCCGGCCATGTATGAACAAGATGCATCTTAGCAGAGCCTGCGAGCTTTAATTGCGAGGATGAGAGAGAGGGACACCCGCGCCGTCAGTCTCAGCGATGGGCAGAAAAGAGTTCCCTGCGTGGACTGTGTGTTGTGGCAGCTCGCCCGCACAGACCGCTGTAAAAGAGCTGATGTCATTAAATGATATCAACTTCAAGGCTGCACTGATCTCGCTTTTCTCTCCGTCTCTGTCTCCGTTGCTTTTTAACGCATTCAAATTATGCTGATCCTTTAATTAAACTTCGCCGTAGTGTTTTTCCTCAGCGTCGGTTGCTTTGAATTTGATTTGCATGAACGTGAGGCTGCCGTGTCTGCGGGCTTAATGTAATATAAACCCCTTTTTCCGTTTGTGTCGTCTGACTGCTTCATTCGCGCTCAGAATCGTTGTGAATGAAAACGTTTGTTCTGTCGGCGTAACGGTGCGAGTCAAAATCCGCACATCCGTAATGTGACGGGTCGTCAGTTAGAAATAAACGTCGGGTGAGGTTTTGTACGTCTGGAATTTGTAAATAGTCATGAAGGGGGGTCTTGTTGTTTAATTGTAAGAAAAAGGAATGGCTCTAAAAACCTTCACATAACTCGTTTGAATCGAATTCGTTTTCTTTTAATGAGCTAGTGCAGCAATGCATTATGGGTAAGCGCTAGGTGTTTTCCTGTGCGCTGGTTTTAGGACTCAGTTTGCTGATTGGAGATGAAACTTATAACGATTACCCTTCATGTCAAAATGTGCCACTTTTTGTCGCCGTACACGCCCGTGGGAGGGGCGACATTACCATTTAAAAGCACACAAGCATCCAAAGCGACGCCCCGCAATAGAGGACGCGTGACGATTTTTCTCCCCCGGACGACGGTTCCTAGAAGCCAAAAAGAGACGTGAAAGTCCTTAATTGACAATTTCTGGAAAATTGCTAAGGGGAGAAAACAAAAAGACTAGCCTTGGGTTGCCCGAGTGTAATAAAGCGTTTCTCATCAGGGTCTCTGTGATTGAGCCTATACAAAATCGATTTATTTCCCGGGTAACTCACAATAATTGAAATACAGACAACGTTTGGTTCCAATTTACCAGCAATAAAGTTGTAATGGGGTTTTCTCTGCAATTTTAGACCTAATACACTCATTCTAAAGAGCAGTATTTTTGCCAGTCGAACAAATAGCATCACTGAGGCTTTACAACCAGTAATAGACCCACATTGATGCACACATTAAACTTGTTAAATCAATTCGGTAGACACTTTCTAAAATGGACTGTCGTTCCTCTCTCTCGTGCCGTCGGCTCACGGCCGTCACGCGTATCAATCACCGCCGGCCGTCCCGAACGATTCAGCCCTTTTAGTCATCATTTATGCCACAAACACGGACGCAAAAAACAAATCTGACAAGAGACTGTATTTATAGAGCGGCGGATATTCAGGATGCACACGGGCCCAATTTTATATTTGGTTCTCATGGATTTTTGCTGTTTAACTGTTGCAGACGTCTTTTGGCTGGATGTCCCGAGTCGATTCGGCCGCTGTCAGAATTGTATTGTTTTTTTTAAGATCGTTCAACAGTGTTTGCTCAGTTTTTCTTGCGCTTTAGGCAGTTAAACTATGACGGATGTAGTCAAATCAGAGTAAATGCAAGTGGTTGGAGGAACATTTTTGGAGTGAAATCCATGCAACCGTAGTCTCTAGATAATAGTAAAAAGTTAAAACAAATGATCTCGTTGTGATTCTGTACAGTTGTGGTTCGACTTTCTTCTGCAGAACACAAAAAAAGATATTTTGACGAATCAAAACAACATTGGCCCCCATTGACTTCCAAACCGCAGAGACATTTCTCAAAATATCTTCACATACAAGTTTGGAATGACATGAGGGTGAATAAATAATGTCAAAATGTATATTATTGGACCAACAAGCTGGAATTTGAATAACCCTTGTTAATAATGTCCTTGTAGACACAAACTGCTTTGTTTTCCCGAAACTCATTTTATCATTCAGAAACCTTCTTTATCTGTTCAAATCAAATGTATTTGCATTACTGTAGCTGTTCGAGTTCATATATTTTCATCATGTCCACATTACATACGGTGTGTCTAAAGTCCAAGTTAGCCGGGCTGCAGGACAGACTAGTTCTCCGGTGCCGTAACATCAGCGTCATTGTGCTGGTACACAGGTACAGTAATTAAAGTGTCCCAGCGCCGAATCCCTTCTGCCTGCCAGCTGCTGATGTATTATAGAGACATTCAGCTAATCGATTAAAAGTGTTCAGACAGGCTGGATGTTTGACAGGCCACGGCGAGATGAAATTAGTGTGTGCGCGCGGAGGCCGCGAGTGACCGCGCTCCTGTGGGAGAAGGCCGGGTAACGGGGACAGCGTGCTCGCTGATACGCGTGTAATTAGGACAGCCGGGTTTCAACAAGATTTCCAAATTATCCCAAACACACACGGAAAGGCATCGGGGTAAAAACAAGGGCCGTGGAAGAATCCGGGGGTGAGGGAAGCAGGCGGAGGGGTTGGGGGGGGGTGCGCTTTCGAACAAACTTGGCCTCCATCCAGCGTGGCTGAAAATTACATGAAATTATTCAGCTGCCTGGGAATGTGAAATCACACTAATTGGCTTTTGAAGTAGCCTGCGCGTGCGGCTGGAAAGGCCACGGACAGCCGCCGAGCGTTCGCTCTGGAGCGCCGCGCGCCCTCAATCGATTTCACAGCTGATATTTCTTCGAATCAACACTTATTTTACATTGCACGCGGGGGCACCTTTTAAATGTAAATCTGGTGTAAAATGCACTTGTTGGTTCCGCCGCAAACAAGGCGGTAGGGTGTCTGCAAACATGGAAATAAGCAGAATTTATTTACTTCAAAAGACCATCGGCTTTCGAGAGGGAACCTGATAAACATTCTTCCGACTGTTCGACCAAACAAGGTTTGAAAAATGTGATGTATTTCATTAGCTGCATGCTTTGAGAAGCAGAACATGGGTCAGTAAATGTATGCAAAACTCCAAAATCATAGAAATATTTTCTGCAGAACATTACACTGACTTTCATAAATAACACACAAAGTATGTATTTGTTTGCATTTTCTATTATTTTGGTGTGAAATGCAAAAGGTTTTGAGTTGTAATCACATGGATTTTTCTTTAACACTAAAATGTCCATTGCATCTGTTAAATCAAAGACAAATCTGTCATCCTTTTCAAGTTTTAAGTAAACCGGCCACATCCAAATGAACATGTTTGTTTATGATTCGTCATCGCTTCTGTTTTGAATCCTCCCTCGACATATTTAACCACGACTCATACCCGGGAATCAGATGAAAGGTGTTTTTTGTCTCTCGATCAAATAGCGTCTAACAGCCTTTGTTAAAGTTTGTATTCGGCAACACACTGCTCGTTTCCATTGAATCGTGCGCCTCAAAACCACAACACGTTTTATCTGAAGCCAACACACATAATCGGCACAATTAGAAGGCGTTTTATGGGGGTCTTGCGCTTCTAAGCGGTGAGTTTATCCCGGGCTGCTGTTCTCAGCCCCACGGCTGTTCGGGTGCAAAGTGTTGAAGTGCTGCTTTCAGAAAACGCTTCTTTTGAACTCATCTGAGGCTTGTTTCAAACACAGACCCCGTCTTATGTAGAAAGTGTTTCATTCGCTTCGTTTATGCAAACTGTTTAGTGTTACAGCAGAAGTGTTGGAGATTTCGTTGCGACTGTGTTGTTCTATGAGGATTTCGGGATTTAAAATTAGTGTCCAAGAAAGTGTTGTTGACTTAATGCGAGTGTGATGAAATGTGAATGAGATGAAAAGGAGATGCAAGTCTTCTCATGTATTTCACGTCATATTCAAGTCTTAACTTAAACATCAATGCACACGTACATGTTCTTTTTTCTTTTCGACCTTTTTTTGTTGGAGCGAGTAGACCGAGCTTCTCACGGGCGTCACAACTTGTATGCACAAATGTAGCCGTTACAATAAACATAAATAGGTTTTACTGTTTTTTAACAAAATATTTGGCTGCACTTGTGAACGCAGCTTGTCTGCGAAAACTTACATCGTACAGAGTGTTGTGGGCATTGCTATGCGGTTGTTAGGGTGTTTTGGGTGGTTGCTAACTGTACGTTCACACCGCCGCCGTCGAGACCGACACAAATCGCTCTGGCCGCCCTGCCAACAACGGAAAGATTCGTGGACGCTCTGGAGCTCTGACGTGGACCAAAGTTTACAGGGCTGCGTTCTCTGGAATCCTCTCAAGCGGTGGACTTCTACGTTCCGACTGGTTGCCGCCGAACCTCATAGCTCATTGCCATAAAGTTGACCTGATTTCATCTCTCCTCGATGCCGTCAGCGGTCAAGACGCACCGCTGCTCGCACAACGCATTGTGAACGCACAATAAGTCATTGCCAGGTGATTGCTTACTGGTCCAAGCTTTGCTTTTGTTTCCTCTGTCAATACATTTTGTCAGATGTGTAGAAAAGTGTTTAGTTTAGAAATAGGACTACTCCTTCATTTGATCCTGTGCATTTCTTGCGACTGTTTCTGTAGATCAGAGGCAGTCAAACGTACATTTCCTCATCTCTTTGACTAAAAGAGCCGACGTCCTGTGTCTTGCAGAAGCTTCTGTGAGCACTCGAGCTGAGATACAGTAAGGAAGTTTCTCTGTTCAGATTAGTCAGACGTTGCATGGAAAACACCTTCAGTGGAGGCTGCAGCCGTGAAACGCGCTCGTGTTCGCCTCATTACTCAGCAAACTCAGCCGAGAGCTCCGGCCCTGACTGCGCCGGTGACAGCGTTTGCTGACATGCATATTCCTGCACACTGCTAACTAGAAAGGGAGATTACCTCAGCACCTCACTGTGTGTTTGTGACCCTGGTTCTTGCTGACGTAGAGACGATCCACTGAACTGCCTCATTAAACGCAGGAAGCCCACCACCATCACCCCGGTCATCCTCGCCCCAATGATCCATCTGTGAGACCCACAGTCCCTGTCAAACAATCATTCAGGGTGAACGGGATAAAAATCCCCCATTGTTGTTGAATGCTGTGTGGTCTGGGGTTCTTTGCCCAAGCGTTGAATATTACTATATGATGTATTCATCTGTGCTTTACACACGTGCTGTACATCACGTTTCTGTTTCAAAAATCAACATGAAAAGATTCATAGATTTTAGGGATGACAGAAACTACAGTTCCCATCATTCCCTGTGCCTGCACAAGACTAATTGAGGACCGCAGAGATGACGTATTTTCGCATGCAAACCCTGAAAGCGAGTTAGCAATTTAAGACTTCCGGTTCCATCGCCCCAAAGTCTATTTTCACGTTTTAATCACCCGCGTGATGTTTAAACATTTGATGTGTCTTTAAAACGGCGTTTGCTAACTAGTTGCTAAAAGCGACTACTTCCTTCGGCGGGGACGTTAGACGTCAACGCGAATATAAAGCTCACAAATAATGCAACATGGGCACAAATGTCTAAAGAGAAAAAAATGTCTTGAGAAAATGACTTGCCAGGGAACACGTTTTTATGAAGTTTGAGAAAGTTGTCGGAGGATTGGTGGTGGTGACTTTGATATCGAGCGACCATAGTGTAGTCTGTTTATAGCATCGTGTTAGCTTTTACTTCTGCCGATTGTATTTAGGCTTTGAAAGCAGCATATATTGTGTTCATCTGTAAAGATTATCTTGATAGACAAAACGTGTAAACATAATGAACATTTGTTAATCACAGAGCGATTTTCTATGGGAAAAATGCATAGGCTTTCGGTCGAGGGATCCAGCGCGGTACTTACTTCTGGGTTATCCTACAAAAATACGTCATCTCTCATTGATTGTAATCAAGTTTGCTGAGTTTATACTTGTTTTATGTTGTAGTTGAACTAGTACTAAAAAAACGTAATTGAATGTGTTTGACGTTTAATATGCAGCTTTGTGTGAATGGGATTTCGCACCAATAGAGTTTTTCTCTGAAACGAGAGCTAGAATGTCTTATTTGCATGTGTAATCGCCCCTTCGAACAGTCTGTGACCGCGGTGTTGGCGTCCAGAGGTAAACCAGGTTTTTGCTTGTCATAAATAAATGTGCCATATCTGTGGAAAGCTTTTTATTCTTTCCGTTCAGAAAGAGAAATATTGTGACACAATTAAAGACATAATTTGATATTAAATACTATGCATGGGCCGATTCACCGGTGTCAAGGTATACCGCGGTTGGAAACAGTTGGAAACAATTTTCTGTTACACCGTCCCTAAGTTGTGAAGTGTTTGTTTTTGTCTCATCCAAGACGGAAAGTGCAGGAATCCATCAGGTTCTGTGCTATTTTTTGTTTGTTCTTAATTTGTTGTTTGCTCATCTGCATTTAATTTATTTATATTTTTGTGTGCATGTAAGTTGAATTAGAAACATTGGAAATGCATGTAAACACATGACTAAAAAGGGGTCCCGTGCTTTCAAAACATTTGGCAAGCACAGATTCAACCTGACATACTGTACATGTTTACAACTGTTCCAAATATTTTCTGTTTAAAGGGAAAAAACTGTTTGTTTACCCAGACACTTAAAAAACACATTTTAAAGCTGCAATTGAAATACAGCCATACCGATATTTTTGCTTAAGGCTGACATACCGTCAAAATCGCATACCGGCCCATGCATGTTCAATATAGAGATGAGGACATTACTGTGGGCGGAGCTACCCAGCACAATGTCACATGTGACAAACTTGACACAGCATGACGTCACAGTTGGTCTCTGTTTATTTCCGTCTGCACCCCCCCCCCAAAACCGTCTGTCTTCTAGTGTTTCTAGGCTGCCCGTCTGTCTTCTAAAAAACGTTCTTTGCCGCTATTCTCTTTCATTTAATCCATTTTTACTTCTCCGTTCGCTCTTTAGCACATGATAAAACACTCACTGGCTGCTTCTGACCAATCATGTTTTCAGTACAGCAGTTAAACTACTTTATTGCCGCCACCCTCAAAGCTTCGCGGTCTTCAATATTCCCCGTAATGGTAGATTAATTTCTGGTTCGCTAATGCAATCCCGGACAAAATACTTTAAGCAGGTTTTAAAGGGTGGGCCGGGGGGGTGTTGAGGGGGTTTGTAGTGATAGTGGGCGGTTGGGAAAGAAGCAATCGGAGCACAAAAGCAATCAGTCTGTCGAGGAGGACAAAGCCAGGGCTGCTTTCTTGAGGAAACTCACACACACAACATGTGAAATTGACCTGTTCCCTCACCTAATTCTCTGCCAAGGGCAAGTGTGTCAGCGCACACACACACACACACACACACACACGCAGGGAGTGTAGAGAGATCCATTACACTGCTTTCTCTAGGAGAGATCTTTAAAACGTAGTGGAGAGGGAAGAGATAAGAGGAACGGACGATAAGACCTGCGGCTCGTGGCTTTACTTGCACTGTTCTGTTATTCCGTGATAATAGTGGAAACATCTTCTGCTTTGCATTCGTGGATACAGAAACCCAAGGCGGGTACAGTTACAGAGACGGGACGTCACCTGCAAGTTTGTGTTTTGATAAATATAAGGGAGTAGTTTGGAAGAGCTTGCAGATAATGCCGAGTACAAACAGGTGTGATATTGATCTTAATTAAATCACGGTAATGCTTGATACGGTTGGGTCAGAGTTTCCTCTTTGTTTAAACTAAAGCACAACTCTATCGGTTTGTGTTTGTGTGGTGCCTTTGATGTTTAAATTAAAGACCTGTCCTGTTATGATGTCTACTGTATATGTAAATATTAAATATCTGATGTCACGTTTCATGATTCCAGAAAATGTGATGGATGAAATTATATTCCGCCCTTGATGGCATTTACATTGAACATCCTGTTTCATTTGAATTTACAAGTAAAATAGGCTGTGCTTTTTTATTTTGTCTTTAAAGACCCACAGAAGTGGCTTGAAATGTACAGATTTCTTTGATGATTTAAACAGAAATTATGGGCGGGGCATATTCAGTGGCTCCTCCTTCTATTAAAATAACCGATAGCGAAGCTGAAATGTAAAATGATCAAAATTTGAGATCAAAAGACCGTGATGTTCAACCATCCTCGGCATCGTAAATCCTCCAAAGTTTTTTATATTATTATTTTTTTATTTTTATGCATGCAAAAAAATAGGGTGTTTTTTATACAGCGTCTGTGGAAGTCACGGTAAATTTGACATCATTCTCTCTTTTGACTGCCGTTATCAGACTACATTTTTTGCGTTTTGTTGAAAACACTATCGTTGAGTTTTTCTTTTGCTAGTTGTGAGAATGCAACAAATATACTTGTGTTAGTCTCACTCACCGCGATAGACGTTTACCCAACTGTGACGACTTCCGCTGCTGAGAAACCTGGAAATGTGAAAAGGGACTTTTTATGGTGACTTGTATCTTCCAAATGCAAGTTTATAAATTGTAGAAACATATCCTTAAGGCTAACATATTCATGCTAAAAGCCAGAAAAATGTTATATACTCATGAGAAATATAACCGTTTCTAAATGACAGATTTTTGTAGCTTTGTTTTTATAAATGGTGTGGATGAACCTGAGAGAGAGCTCAGAACATGTCAAGAAGATCCTGTTCCCTTTCTTTATGGTTGACACATGAGCGCTTGCGAGCGTGCCCATGTGCACTTCCGACGTCTCTACCTCTGACCTCTGCGTAATGAACTAGTTGTACCGTACTAAAGCAACGCGTAGTATTTAACACAACTGAGGGACTAATTCCTCCATTTAACTCAACATTTGCATTGAGATGACTCGTACCCTAATGGCTAGTAATTAATTCTTACCACCTCCCTCTCCGAGTGCCTTCATATTCCCTTCCCCCATTTTTCCAGCGGTTCTCCGAGGATAGTTCCACTTTTCCGACGCTTTATCTAATGCATAATGTTCATTTCAGGCTCCTAATTAGGTTTAAATGAAAATTGGCTCTGCGGAAAGATGGATAGCTGCGAAGCATCCAGCCACCCAGCGTGTCCTGGAGTTGTGAGGCTGAAAATGTAATTTGGTGGAGCAGGGCGGCGAGCAGCGCAGAGTTCATTAATTTTTACGGCGCAGGTAGTTTCCCAGAGGTGCACCTGACATGCTTTTAGTCTACCTGGACATGAGCACAGATTCTGACACTTATGTCTGATGCTCTATTGTACTGTAACGATGGCAGACACACGCACACAACCTCGTCTGCTGAGCTGCCTACCCAGACGCTGTTTAATGCGTCATAGGGGTGTTTCCCAAATGCGAGCAACTTTTTTTTGCAATTTTAAGGTGCATGGATCTGTTACGGAAATAACCCTGTGAAATTTTTATTCTGACACATTTTTGCAAATTCTAAGAAGAGTGACAACACTGAAGATGCAAAAATGTATGACAACGTGATTCACATTTGTATTATTCCCTAATTTTGTTGTGTTTGATATTATTTCTAAATGTTAAAATAAATAAGTAAATGACCCTTAGCTTTCAAATGATACGTTTATTCATTTACATTTACATTCATTCATTTTGGCCGACGTTTTCATCCAAAGTGACTTACATTGCATTATCCTTTACATTTGTTTCTAAGTATGTGCACGCAATCCCCCGGGATTAAACCCACGACCTTGGCGTTGTTAGCTCCATGCTCTTACCACTGAGATACAGGAAAGCTGCATATTTTTAAATGCAAATTATTAGACTGTATTAGCCCTGTGAAAAATGACATTTTTGAAAAAGTTTTTATCAAGTTCATCCAAATGTTGTCCTACAGTTAATTTTTTTGTTTTTTATTATTATTAAACACGTCTCTTGCCATAAACATAGCCATAGAAGCTGACATGGCGTTAAAAAAAGAAACGAAAAAATGCGAATTATTGCACATTAATCGGACACCTTGCTTCTTAGCTCTACACAGATGTCTTTTTTCTTCAAATGATAATAATATAGTATCTACATGTATTGCTTTATTCTTCCCCAATCCGTGTACACATATATGTTGAATCAGTGAAGGTCCATATGGTCTCACCATCACCTCACAAATGACATCTGCCCATCACTGTATTCTGGCGCTGCGGAGATCTTTCTTTTGTCTCTTGTTTTCCTTTCCTCTCTGGATCATCATGTCATTGTGGGTTAGCTCCTAATTACTCTCTCCGAGAGACGTTCCAAATATTCCCCTGGTGCTAATATTTTTCTGCCTCAACGACTCATTATGTTGTTTGGCAGCCTGAAACATCAGCCTTTGAATGTGTGAACGCCACGGCTCGTGTATAGACTTCCACCTCTACACCTCTCTCTCTCTTTCTCTCTGTCTCTCATCCTCTAGCCTGTATCCTCGACTACTCCCGTTGCCGTGGCATTACAGGTTGTTCCACCGCGGTCTGAATGTGTCTGCAATCATCTATGTTATAGATTCAATAGCGTGAAGCCGTGTCTCGTCCCGTCTCGCCTCACCTTCTGTTGATTGCCCACAGCGATTATCCGGCTTTTTCAGCTCTCATTCTGCAGCAATCGCACTGAATATCTTCTCAACGTATAGGCTGTCATCTCGTCCGTCTGCTTCTTTCAGTCCTGCTCTCTCACGCTCAGAGGAATGTTTCGTTGCTCAGAAGTTGCTCTTTCATTCCTCAAGAGATGTAATTATGTTCTTAGTTATTGTTTCATTGACGCGTCACTTTTGTCTTTGATGTTTCGCTTAAAATTGCTCAGACGACATTGAAATAGAGGTATTTGATGGCATACACAAGAGAGTATTGAGATTCATTCATTCAATTTCTTTTTTCTTCTGTGGAACACAAAAGAAGATATTTTGAGAAATGTTTCAGTGGTTTTGTGTCAATACAATAGAAGTCAACGGGGGCCAATGTTGTTTGGTGACCAACATTCTTCTTACTTTCTTCTTTTGTGTTCTGCCGAAGGAAGTAATACAGAGTAAAAGAGGAAAGAATTGTCATTTCTCGGGAGAACTGTCCCTTTTATTATCAGATATTGAATTATGAAGACTGGGAAATTTCAAGACAATGTTTAAGACAACGTTTAGATATTTTGTCATATATTACTTTAGTTGTGTTTCTGTTGAATCATATTCTAATGTATTTATTCTAATGGTTAGGTTTATTTTATTTGTATCAAATAAGGAACGACTAGAAATATTATTTCAACACATGAAATTGCTATGGTCTAATTCCTTATAACATTTCACAGGCTGGAAAAACAAGTCAAAGTCTCTGTTGGCTCTCCATTTAATCTCACCGCTGTCTATAAGAAACACTTGAGATATTAAAGAGATCTCATTTGTGGTTTTTTTCCTATATGTGCATGCGTGCACACACACGCACACACACAAAATCATCCTAACTGTCTTGGTCTTGGGCACTTTGCCAGATCGGATGTGTAGGACGTCAAGGACATCTCTGGAGGACAGCATGGCGGTATTCGAGTGTGTGTGTGCGCGTGTTTTGATGCGTGTGGTGTGACAAGGAAGGGTCGGAGGCAGACAGGATTGTGCAGGTAATGCTGCAGACGTGAACTGTGAGAGAAAAGTGTCTGGAAAACAAAGACTTCATGGTACATAGACTGGCCTTGATGTTCCTTTAGTCCTTCAACAAAACACACCTCAACCATGACATCAGCCATTATGTGTTTCAGTTCAAAGAAACGCTTCAAAACCGACGGAAAGTGGAACAGTGTGGTCAGTCGGAGATGTGACCTGCTACATTAAATGGATAGTTCGCCCAAAAAATACAAATTCTGTCAAAACTTTTATATGACTCTAATCTGTGTTACTCAAAAAAGATATTTTGAGAAATGTCTTTCTGGTTTTGTACCCATATAGTGGAAGTCAATGGGGGCCAGCGTTGTTTGCTTACCAACATTTTTTAAAAATCGTATCGTGTTGTGCAGAAGAAAGAAAGTTATACAGGTTTGGAATGACATGAGGGTTTTAAAAATGCTTTTTTTTTTGGGTGAACTGTCCCTTTAAGAGCTGTCGTACATGCAGGTTTCAATCTGGCCTGTGTTTCTCTTACAAAATCTAATTGTGCAAAACCAGAAATCCCCCCCAAAAAATGCCAAGAGGAAAGTGTGGTCGTTTTTGTAAGCTAGTTGTGTTCAGATTCTCTGCTGGTGTTTTAAGGTCTTAATATTGTATTCCGTTTGCTGTAAATCGTCCATGCTGAGAGTTTTCTCCCATGGCTTTATCATCACGATGTTTAAATTATTAAATAGTGTAAGCAAAGTTAATCGTCAAATGCTGACCAAGCACTTCAGGGTTTATGAAGCTTTTTCAGCAAACCTGAATCCGCCAATCAGAACGCTTCCTTTTGCAGAAAAGCAGTGAGTCACACAGGTTTCAAGCGTGCGGAAATATTTTGAACCCCGCAGCGAATATTGGCAACAGGATATGATGTCATCCTCATGGGCTTTTGTTTTGAATAAATAATAAATGACAGAATATACAGTGTATGATAACATCATCTTTTCCACAATACTGCAAACTGTGCAGCTTCCAAGTTTCGGTCAAACTTTGATCTACACGGCGAAGAGAAAATCATCATCACGTTTGCTTATGTTTCTGCTCTAAATTGAGCCCAACATTTGGTGTAACTGCACCTCAGGGTACGTTTGAGTTACATCAGGCGATGTTTTCCCCCGAAAGCAGTCGAGGCAACCTGAATCCCTGCCAGATTTGGCCAGCGTGTCCTGCAGGCCTGGATGGGTTTGGTTGGGGTTATTAAGAGAAGCCTGCTGCTTGCACTTTGGTAATGGATTGTCTATCCGTATAGCTGCACTGCATCCATGCGGTCCATGCAGCCTGCGCTGTAATGCGGTTTGCCGTAATGAATGCATTTCCAAATTAGATGAGTTTTTCCATTATTTTCTTTTGCTCATCCCGGAGTATCGATTCAGTTGCGATGGCCCCTGAACTTGACCTTGCTTGTGCTGGTCAATGTCAATAATCTCCTCGTCCTCTGCCTTTCCTCGACTGAGCGAGCTATCGATAGCTGCATTTAGCAGCCGGGACTCTCGCAATCTAAAGATCCATAGGTGACACGTCAGCCGGTTGGTGAGGATGGGAAAATAGCAGGTGACCAAAATTGACCCTTATTTACTTTTCAAACACACACATATATGTTGTGCTTGATTTGTCAGTGCTTGGAAAAAGTAATGGGAAGTCAATGGGAAAAGTCTTCAAAATGTCACATGGACCACCGAGGCTATTGGTTAGTGTTTTATGTCACTTTTTACATTTACGCATTTAGCACATGCTTTTATCCAAAGCGACTTACATTGCATTTTATTATACATTTTAATGTTGGTTAATGTTTTTTGTTGATTTGAATATTGGTTCATGTTTTGGTTATTGGTTAGGCTATTTAGGAATTGTTTAAGGAGACTGTTGTAGTTTACGCAACTTTTCTAACTTTACTAGATTTTTGCTGTTGTCAATGGAATAATAAAACTATTTGAGAGGCAAAGAGTATTACATTCTGATGAAAGAATACAAACAATATTTATTAGAATAACACGCACGGATGAATCTTCCATGGCGACTTGATTTAATGTTTTTAAATGAAAATATTGTCCAACATCTGTGAACAAAGATGCATTTGACAGACATCCTGAATAGCTGTAAACCCAGGGTGGTTGCGGCCTTGTCTTCCCGCGTTTTTACTCTGTCAAATAGTCAGGTCCATTATTTAACGTTCTCAAGGTTTCCGGGTAAAAACAACAGGCGTAACTTACTCCCTTTCACTGACATCGGTTGTGTGTTTTTGTCGTACTGGAGGAAATAGGTTTTGTTCCTGAAATCGCTGCATTTTGAGAATAACGCGACTCTCTCTTTCTCTCCGCGGGTTTTGATACGGATCGTGAGTGGACAGTGCTTGTCAGTTGGAGAGCCGGAGTCTCGCGCTCGCCCGGCCGTCTTATCAGTGTATCTGACACAGTTGTTTCTGCTCGTGATGAGAGGAAATAGCACAATGATAAAATACCAAATCACTTCAGCGGGACTTCAGACTCTCTACAAGCTTTCCATAGACAATTATTCCTCGCTGAGCGCCTCTTCAAGGTGTAATCTAACATCTCCGTAGCTACTGAGCTAGAGATTTCCACTTGTGCCGCGTGCTTTCGCAGCGTCTGCGTTTTTCAGTGCGTGTTGATAATACCAGTCACACTGAACTTGAGCACATCTGAGCGAACACACTTACTCCGCAAAGCATCGATCTTACAGCTTACTGTTTCATTGCGACGCAGGTAAAACACGTGTTGGTCAGAGGTGAAAACCCGCGTCTGTGAATCGGACACAAACACATGTCTCGCGACCTAACGTTACATTGAATCGTGAAGAAAATGGACGCGTAAACAAGGCAAGTCAGTGTTGAAATACATTTAAAAAGATGTGACGGACTGAGCAAAGAAGCGAGGGTTGCGCGGTTATTTCCCCCTGCAAGTTCACGTCAGGTCTATGTGAATTGCGATTCACTAGATAGACGCTAAAACTCATTGACGAGCGAATCATTTGCAAATAGGTGCAACTGATTCAAAAGAACCGATACAATAAAATGAATTGCTCTGACAATCATCCTGCTGCAAACCAGATATTTTATAAGCAGTGTGAGAGACGAATTTTTTGGGGCGAACGAGTCATTTGCAAATAATCGCGAGTGATTCAAAAGAACCGATGCGAGCATGATCTCTTCTTGAAATCGCCTCCTTAAAATCCAGATTTGTTTAGATATGTGAAAGTAAATACTGTGTTGTAATGCTGCAAGAAGAAAGCCATCTAGAGAATCGCTCAAACTGATTTACAAATGATTCATTTGTAAATAGGTTTAAATGATTCAAAAGAACCGAGGCAAAAAATGATTTGTTCTTGAAAAAATTCCAGATTTTTTTTAAGTTGTGTGAAACGGGTTGGAAAATTAATATCTAATTTTGAATGCTCTAAGCGCTGTAGGCAGCTATCTAGGTAGGCAGCTCACTCAGAGAGAGAGAGAGAGAGAGAGAGAGAGATTGCGGATGTGCGAAGCGTCATTAGCGCAGAATGGAGTGGCTTAAATTTTGATGATATAAATGAGGAGAAAAGATGAGCATGGATTATTGAACACATCATCATGAAAACGTAAAGCAGTCAAAGATGTTAAAAGAAACTAATTAAAACAAATGTTTCAACCTCCATCTTCACAGGCATAAGTTATTCAGAGGCCAGTGAGAAGAGGAGAATCCAGCGCTGTCATTATCTCAACTACAGTCAATTATTTTATGACATCTGGCCTGTGAAAACATTAGGAGCAGATTAAAGTACAGTTGGAAGGAAAGACAACATGAGCTTTTGTAAGACATTAATAGATTACTGTTGATAGCTCAGTATGCAGAGCAATATTAATGAGCAAAGGAGCACGTTGCAATTTATTTATTATGTTCAAGTATTACGGTTGTCAGCTTGAAATTTCATAATTTATTCTTATATGAATGCACAATGTTTAATTTATGTCACAGCCAAACGTCTCCTGAAACAAATTAGAATTTACAAATCCGATGTTTGGGAAGGAAGTTTAGAGATTTTGAATCCTTGGCTTAGACTCCTGTGAAGATCGCTCGTGCAATGAAGATTGTATTTTTGGAAATGCATTGTTGAGTTTTTCCCCGCTCTAGATGAATGTTTTCCGCTCAGAGACGGCTGAACAATGTCTGAAGAACAGGCTGTAATTTTCTGAATAAGCTAATGACATGCTGTGGTTTGTACAGGCTCATCATTTCATTAAAGCAGAACTTAAACATGCAACTGCGCATATGTGAGATGTCGCGTGTGTGCTGTGCAAGACACTTCATTAAGAAAAACAGAATTGACTGTAAACCATATACGCCACATATTTAACAGTCATATTGTCCTCGTAAGATATTACGTCTGTAAGATGTCTGCTGGAGATCTGCAGGTCTGGAAAACATCTGCTGTGTAACTACATAATGTGTGTAGTTAATTATATATATAATATATGATAAACATCTTAGAAAAATACATTTTACATACTATCATAAACATCTTAGAGACATCTTCTACATGTCTATAGGATATCTGACAGGAAACGTCTCGGAGACGTCTTGCAGATGTAAATACACACATTAAATAGACGTCTCCCAGATGTATGTGTGCTATCAGCTTAGTCAACATTTCTTGAAACAAATACAGTGGGTAGGGATAGTTTCAGACAGTCACCTCTAAGTGTGTCTCTATTTACCCAAATTTATTCTATTTAGTACAAGAGACTGACTGCCATTATTAGTTCATTATTAAAAGACTTAATCTTTTCCATTTCTCTCTTTAAATGAAGCTTAGTGTTTGTGTTACCGTACCTTTAAGACCTCAGTTATGATTGGCTATCCTCTTCATATGTTAAACGAGTAACAATACTCCCACCTGCCATCATCTGCGTCATAAAAGGTGTAATTGAAAACCAAAGTCAGGGTGTTATCCAGACCCAGATTTATATTCTGAACCTGTCTCGGTGATTCTCTAACTCTGGTTCTCCCTCTATTTCTGGTGGCACTCAATCGTCTCTCGTTTCTTATCTTACCAGGCTGCCGTAAAACGCATTTGTGAGCCCGACTGACCGCCGCAGTCTCGTTTCGAGTAGTTACCATACGAGTTCATATTTCTTCGCACGTGAGCTTTTCCGTATTGTACCGCTTCCCCATTGTGTCGTCCGTGGCTTTGACGGCGTCCGCGGCTCCCGACCGCGAGAACGTTGACGGCTTGATGAATTAGGCCTGACACTTGCCAAAATAGCCATCCTGTGTGCCAGCTGCCAGTTGAGCGTCTACACTCTGTTAATTGAATTGGCAATTTGTGTAACAGTACCTGCCCCTGAGCCTTTGGTGAAGCCAGGGACGCCCATTTAGCTCCAATAATCCAGGATTTGGGAATACGAGGTCTAAGCTTCACGAGAAATTATTGCCGATTTGAAATGACAGTCAGAAACCTCGCTGCCAATTTCCCATGCAATGAGAAATAAATTAACAATAGCAATAATGTTGACTTATAAAAGTGAAAGTTAAATTGACTTTCTAACAGCGCTGGCGCTTTGAAATTGCCACTGTGCGGAGAAACAAATTGCATTTAGTGCAGTCTTGCTGCAAATGTGCTCGTGGCATGGCGGGTATTAAAGACTAGCATTACATATTGAAACTGTCAAATGGAAATCAATATGGTCTCGTAATAAAATGGCATTAGTCTAAATCAGGGAGGGTCTTTGTCTGTTTAGATGTTGTGAATTGGCGTCAAGGACTTTGGAATATTGCCGTTTTTGGTTTATATCTGTCAAGTGAAGCGCCTGTCGCCTGCAGTGTCCGCAACCAGAATTCAAAAATACTTTGAGGCACCATAACAGACCCTGTACCCAAAACACGGGTGTACATTTACAGCGTCGCTACTGTTTCTGTCCTCCACTTATTAGGAGAGTGTATTAGAGCTTATTAGGAGATGTATTTGCTCGTGTTTCCTCCGTAATATATTTGCATCGGCTCAACCTGCCGTGGCAGGGAGCTCAACTAGAGGAGAGACTGTATATTATGGAGAATCATTGCAGGACAGACATTGTGTTGCCTCTCCGCTCCCGCGAGCTCTCTATTCATATATCATTTGCGTCACAGGCAAAATGAAGCAGATTAATAGAGCATAATTCCTGAGATCAATATGCAATTATATTCATCTCTCTGGCTGCCCGGGCAGCCGTGCGGAGGATGGGCTCTCAATTCTCAGCCGTACCCCGGTCGCACAGACGTGTCATTGGGCAGTATTAAGACGCGCTTAAAGCATCGGCATGTTTGCATTTATATTTGTGCGTTTGGCAGAAGCTTTTATTTAACGCGACTTACAGTGCATTCAATCTAAATGTTCCCTGGGAATTCAACTCATGACCTTTTAACACAATCCTCTACCAATGTAGATGCAGGAACAGTGTGGCAGATAGTTCCTTTAATGTATTTTAGACACTTTTGAAAAAATAGGTGATAAATGATACAAAAATCTACTTGTTGTACCTTTTCATTTAAAATAGAAAATTATTTAAAAAAATTGGGGGAACTGTAAAATAAAGTGCTTCTTAACAGAGGCAGGTTACATTTTTAAACGTATGTTGGTTTTTGTTTGGAGATGCTCAAAGATGTTGAGATGTTCTGGCAATACAGGCAACACATGATATCTTGTGTCTTTTGGGTCTTGAACTTTAAATGTTGTTTATTCTTTTCAATTTGTGAATTTCTTGTTTCAGTGCTGTTGGTGTTTGCTGTGAGCATCAGGGAGGGATGTAAAATGTTAAGCTGTTTAGATGCTCCATTTACATTATGAGATTTAAAGGTGGGATGGTTGATTGTGAAAGGTGCTAACTTTAGCCTGCTAGCCCTGAAATTATAATCCCTCCCTCTATGCGATTCGCCGTCCAAAGCCACGCCTCCTCCAAACACATGAATGTTTTTCGTTAATCCACGTAACGAATGACAAACTAAGTCCATTACATTCTTCTCGAAGCATGTACATACCTGTCCAAAAGAAAGAGAGCAACCATGGTCTCGTCTTTCAGACCCTTTGCCTGCCGGAGCTGTCTGTGTAAAAACTGAACCGATGTTAATTCGAGTTTTTCCTCTTTCATGATCCAGATGTTTTTTGGTCACTGCTTTTTCAAAAACGGACTTTCGTTTTGTAGATTTACTTGCTGTCGGTTCTGCAGAATAGTTTGATTGTTGCTGACTGTCCGCCATTCTCCCTACATTGACACAGCGGACGTGAGCGTGCTGCGGCGCTGATGATGTATGATGTCTGGTGAACAGGGTGTGCCGTGGTATGCAAAATACATTGGCCGAAAATGTACACATGACCAGTCACAGTGTTCGGCCAGAACGTTTTGATTGGGCGAACGTTTTTTGGTCCTACGCCTTTCACAGACATAATATAATTATAAAAATATTATTTGACCACTATTGTTCTTGTATGTAAAGAGATTTCCAACCAACATGGCAAAAAATGTTTCTGTGCAGGATCACCCACCCTGCCTTTAATTCAATAACGCTAGCTATTAAGAACAGGACGCCAGTCCAGTAGCATTAGAGGTGGCCTTGCAATGAAGGTGTTTCAACGTTTCTTCATTGTGAACTATTAACCACAATCTGGAGTTTGAAAGGATCCTCAAGGTCAAGGAATCTGGAGCACACGCCTAATTTCCATGATGTTTCACAGGCGAGAATCCTTTAGTGGTGAGGGCTGTTGTGTGGAGATGTCATCTTGTAAGGACAGAGAGAGGAGGATCATTTGAAGCTGGTCAAGTGCACTCTTAACTTTGATATATTCTTCATCTGCTTTAAGTGCAGCTGTGCCAGGTCACATACAACGATGCTTTCAAACCGCGTCTGATTGCTTTAACCTGAAGTGCATTCACATGTCTTGCATGGTTTGCAAAATGCATTATGTTCAAAATTAACTCATATATAACATGAATTGTCGCTTGTTTTTTTACTTTCATGGCCATGAAAATGCATTTTGTGCATGATTCTTTTAAAAGCTAATTTAAGCGTAGTTTTATTTTTCATTGCCAAGAAATTGTTGAACCACATGGACCAAAGATGTATTTTTTCACTGAAGGAAAAGTTGTTGCACAAGAGAATGCGCAAGTTTGTTTACAGTTGGATGTCCTTGATTTGTATCGTGCATGTTGCTCCAAGTTTCGATTCTGTTTACTCACACAAGCCAATGTATGCTTGGGTTTGTGAACGTTTATTTTGGAGTTACCACATCTAAGTTTAGCCGGAGAATATGCCCTGTGTGTGTTTTGTGATAGGTTACGTCGAATGCACGTGCATTAAAGAAATCTCTCATCATTCATTCACCCCCATGTCATTTAAAACCTGTATGACGTTCTTTCTTCTGCAGAACATCAAAGATGATATTTTGAGAATATGGTGGTCAATGGTGGCCTGTTGTTTGGTTATCGACGTTCTTCAAAATATCTTCTGTCTTCTGCAGAAGAAAGAAAGTCACACAGGTTTGGAATGACAAGAGCGTGAGTAATGGATCAAAGAATCCCTTTAATGTGTGTGTTTATATGAGCTGGCCTGGTCACGCTGTGTGTGTTTTGCTGGTGAGTGTCTTGTGTGGTATCCTCAGGGCGTAACAGCTCCCTCTGCTGTGCGCTGCGAGCCGCCGTGTCCCGGCACTTCTGGATCGTTTGCATCCCCACCCGCATGGACTGCTTCTGACCCCGCTGCTCCAGGGAGCGTCTAAAAGCCCTGCTCCATCTCTCCCATCGCTCCTTGCCGCTCACGTCTGCCACTGACTTTCCTCCGGGGCGAACACAGGGCTCAACGCTGAAAGCATTACCGGAGGGGAGAAGTGTGTGTTTGCCCAGCTTGAGTCTCTGTGAAGGACAGGGGTCTCGTGTCCGTCCCTCGGCTCCTCTCACCCGGGGCACAATGTGCTTGCGTCCCTGGCTGCGTTCCTCCCCAGACACCAAACTGTTGTTTGCTTCTGGTCCTTGAGACTCCTTAATGGCCGTTCAGTGCTTTATTACATCATTAATTGCACTTAATTCAGCAACATTACCCTAACGCCTGGCTAGGCTCGGAAAATTAAGTACAGAGCACTTTGTTATAAAATTCTCTATAATGAGCTCTGGTGGGACAAGGTCTGTTAAGTTTGAAATCACCCCAGGCCATTTTTTAGCAGAGCCTGAGCCGACTTTAAAGTTGGAAACTTGGAAAAAAATGCCCTAAGGGCTCTGTTCTCCCGGTGCCGTGCAGCTCAATGGATATTAGTCCTGCTATAAACAGCGGGCTTTGTAGCGCCGAGCCCGGTTGAATATGCAGAAGGGAGCCGTTCCGAGGCTTTGATTTGCATCTGTGTATTTACAGTACCAGGGGCTTAGTGTTAACGGGGCGGAAGTGTTTGTTCAACAGTTTACTGTATCTATTTAAAATCGCACCGGCGAATTCCATTTCCGAGTTCATTTGGATTTAAAGCCGAAGCGTGCGTGCGCATGCCGACGACCGACGCGCTCACGCTGTGTGTTTCTCTTCGCAGCTATCGGGTCCCAGCGGAGGCGGAGTCCTGGCGCTGCTGCCGCAGAGATCTTTGAGCCTCACCTTGGAAGCCACATCCTGCAGGTAAGATGAAATCGAAAATGTCAGCAATGCAAATGTATTTCTACTATTAAAAAATTCAGTCATTGTATATATTTGATCTGAAAGGAAAGAAAACCATGGCAGATTTACAGTATGAATCTCGAGTGATGTGCCGTGGCACCTGTGATCTGTTTAACATGTATGTAAATGTGCGCTGGCACTCCATCGACTCTACCTGTGTTCTACAGAAGCTCAAGGGAGCGGTTTTCTTATTTCACATCAGAGGTTAAAATAAAGCACTTTTCATGCCTAGCTGCAGCCCCGGCGTCCTTTCAGATTCCTTTTAATGGCACCGAACGAAAAAAAAACGCAATTTACACCAGTCACCTGTGTCCAAAAAAAAAAGCGGATTAGGAATATTTAAATAGCGGCTCGGTGGTCCCCGGGCCGCCAGCGATATTCCCTTACGACAGGTTAAGTGTGTGACAGGGAAGCGGAAATTTATAATTAACACCAATACCAGGCTGGAAGTCTGTCGAGGCGTGGCCTTTTCAAGGAAGGACTTGTTCCTGGCAAATTGTCCCCATTAATCTTCAGCTTAATTGATTGTGAAAAGTTTGAGGATGACATTTTAAAAAAGCATGCTCGGCTGGTGATTGATCGGAAGAAAATGAACTAATAATGGATGCAAGGCCGTCATTAGTGCTTGAGCGCCGAGGCTAATTTTAGACAGCTTAAAGCATGTTTGATAGCGTTTAATAAAGGCGACTGGGCGAAAGAGCTGCCGGGCGTCCTTCACCTGGTGATGGACACCGCGGGGACGCGCACGCCTGTGCACAAGAACAGACACACACGCAGAGCTTTATATCCACTGTTTATTGTCATTTCGCATTTGATTTGTCTGCGGTTTGTTGGTGTGATTTTTGTTTAGCCGTAAGCAGTTTTGCCGAAATTCATTGTTGATGATGGGAGAAGAAATATTATGTACCTGTAATAACATGGCAAACGTTTGACACTCCAAACAAAACAAAATATAATGTTGCTTCAGATTTATAACAACTTTACAAATATATATATATATGTCGGAGCCGATAGCCTAGTGGGCAGTGCATCGGGCGTCCTGAGTTCGATTCCCGTCTCGTGGTCCTTTCCCGAACCCACCCCTTTCTCTCTCTCACTTCGCTTACTGTCCTGTCTATCAATAAGCTGCACAATTAAAGGCAAAACGCCAAAAACAAATCTTAAAAAAAAAAAGAAATGTATATATATTTGAAACCTTTGTAAATGAAGATTTATAAAGAAAAAAGGAAATGATTTTGGAATCTATGCAAGGTTAAACGGTGCTTTTTGCTTTGCCCCGGGTGTACGATTCAGGTCTTTGTGCTGTCATGTGACGGGTGTGACCCCGCTGACCCGGGACCAGACTTCAGCTCAGAAACCCTTCTATACTCCTTTGTTTATGCACAAATAAGACGAATACATTTACCGCCCGGTTTTGTCAACAGAAATAATCAATGAACAGCTTTAATGTGCAGCTCTGTGAGTGGAGGCAGCTGGTCTTAAAGGGACAGTTCACCCAAAAATGACAACTCTGTCATCATTGACCCACCCTCGGGTTGTTCCACACCTGTATAAATGTATTTGTTCTGTTGAACACAACCGAAGATATTTTGAAGAATGTGGGAAACCAAACAGTTTTGGGTCACCATTGACTACCATAGTGGTGTTTTTCCTACTATGGTAGTCAATAGGGCCTCAGAACTGTTTTACAAATACAAATATATGTGTTGTATATCCAGAATAAAAAACAATGATAAGAGCAACTTGAGGGTGAATTTTCAATTTTGGGTGAACTGTTCCTTTAAGCTTTCTCATTGCTATTCAATGTCATGCCACAATAATATGAATCATTTAAACATCAAATTAAATAGGCAAAACAGCACGTTATTCTCTTGCCATCAAAGAATATGGACAAAAGTCATAAAAATAACATTGTTTATCATTGTGCAAGAAGTGAACCTAAGCATAAAAAGTCAACTGCTACAAAAATGTAAAAACGCGCACGGTTCCTCTCACGGACAGTTGGCACATTGCTTTCTCCTCCGTCGGGTCTTTACCCGCCCAAGGGTGAAGCGGCTCTGACGGTGTCAGCACAGGCTGTGCCAGCGCTCACGGCCACAGAAATGACCATTTCGTCCACTCCCACAGTGCATTGTCATTTGCGTGGGCAGCGGGCCGGATTGATTCTGACAGCGGCGATAGGTCATTAGCAAGAGAGCTCAGAAGTTCTCTGTCAGAGCGCTTCTCGCTTCCACCCCGCTAAATAATAGCATTTATATCACCCAGATCATGCTTAGCAAGAGATGAATTATAGATGCGGGCTTTGATTTTAAGACAGACGAGAGCTTAGCTGTCTGTGAAGGACAAAAGGAATGTATGGACCGAACATCTTTCGCTCACTGTTTTTGGAGGATAAAAGCTTGGTGGTAAATTAGGCGTGCGTTAACAAAGCCACAGGATGTTTATGGTCTTCTGGGAGTCACCATATGACCCAACCTTGAAGCACACGCCCAGTCGGTGGCGATAGTCAAGTGGGCTACTTGGGTGGGACGGGTTTTGAGTCTTGGATTGTGGTGCTTTCCCGACTCCTGTTCCTCTCTCTCTCTCTCTCTCTCACCTTATATGTGTTTTTTTAGTATAGACTATACGGCATTTTATTATGTAGTATTGCTACTCTCCTATCAACACAATCTCAAGGTAGTTTATAACTAGTTCCCGAGGTGACTAATTTGTATATATTCGTGCGATCCTATTCGTTCATTTTAATATCTGCTTCCGTCCAAGTGATGTTAGTTTTAGTGGTGAGGCTTCACCTTTTTGTATAATAATTGTATGTTTGTGTACAATTTACATTGGATGAATTCATACACTTCTGTTATTATGATAATTTATAATGTTACATTTCTTATAATGTTGCATTACTTTAACTAAAAATAAGTTATGAATTTGAACTGATTTACATCAATTTAACCACTTGACACAGTTTTAAATAGTAAGTTGTTTGTCTTGTGTGTTTAACTTTCTTAGCCATTTTTGCAGTAACTTTTATCCAACTAGCAGATGTATGACGTTTGCGCAGGTCATTGCATATGGAGTTCATCACATAAATCGAGAATATGTTGTTTCAAGGTTAGACAACCAGATAGGAAGTGCGGATGTTGTGTGAGAGCGAGTGATGCCTTCTTGGGCATTCTCTGTTCTGCATTGATAGTGCGGCTGTGCCACCGTGTGTCACAAATTTTGTGATCTCCACTGAACAAATTATCGCTGCTGTTGTTTGTTTCTTATCTGCGTTTTTGATGTGTTTTGGTGATAACAGATGACTGCTGTGGGACACTGATCGACAGAGAGCTTTAATTACTTTGAGTGTGTATGTGTGCGTGCGTGCGTGTGTGTGTGTGTGTGTGTGTGTGTGTGTGTACACCTGCGGTGAGCGCAGGGGTGACAGGACACCAAACGCCTCTTAATATGTCTCACAGCTTCAAATTCCTGCTATCAATCTTTCATCAACTCCTTGTTTACTTGAGTCTCTTTTGTTCTTCTCTTTTCTTTCTCTCTCGTTGTTTGTTTTTATAGCGTGGTCTTTGTTGTGTTGGGTTGTTTGTGATAATAGGGTTTGGATTAAAAGAGAAAAGAGAAAAAAAACACAGAGACACTTTGAAAACCCTTCGATCTTCACACCGGTGGAAAGCGAAAAGACGGCGGCTTTAGAAATGACAGCTGTTTATATTTGCATAACATCAAGGAGGAGCGAGGCAGCGTCTTTGAGGCCGTCTGCGTGCAGCTGTCACCGCCTGTAATCGCAGGTTGATTCGCGGTTCAGAGGAATCGCCATCACGGTTCCGTGGATCTTCAGTGAGATCAGGTAGAAGGTGGCGGGGGAAGAAATAACTCACAAACAAGACGTTCATCACCTCCCGGCCGTCTTCTACTGCAGATGTCAAGCCCTTCTCTTCATGCAGGTTGTTTGAGGGGATCAGACCCCGGTCCAAGAGTTTGGTTTTATGGCTTTGCCAAACCTGGATGTCTTTCTTTAGTCTTATAACTTTCAGTTTTCATTTTTGTTGATGTTTTGATGCGACACATTAAGTCCTGTCACACAAGGTTTGATGTCAAACACTATTGGAGTAGCTAAGTATCAGTAATTGAGTTATCCTATAGCTTTGGATGATGCGTGTTTGAATACGTATGTGAATATACCACTTTCATGATACTTTTCATTTTGCAGACACAGTTTTTTTAAAAGAATTTTTAAAAGAAAGTTTGGAACAACTTAAATATTCATACATTTTTCAGTTTTGTGAGAAGGGATAGGTCACCCAAAAATAAAAAATCTTTGTTTTCTCATCCTCGTGCCATTCCAAACCTGTATGACTTTCTGACAAAACTGCGACATTTCTCAAAGTATATTTTGTGTCCCAGAGAAAACGTCATGAGGGTGAATAAATGATAACAGAATTTACATTTTCGGGTGAACTATCCCTTTAAATAAGGGCCGTTTTGAGACAGGCGTAGTGCTTTGTTTTTGCCAGACTAAACAGTCTAGTAATGTAAAACCTTCCTAAAGGGCACAAAGCAGGAGTTTATAAACAGTCTGTCCCACCCACCTGTCAATCAGTGTGTGTGTGTGTGTGTGTGTGTGTGTGTGTGTGCGTGCGCGCATGTGTCTGTCTGTGTGGGTTTGGCTATACTCCAAAACCCCATTTTTGAAAATATAGTAACACACTAATAAATTAACTTTTAAGGACATTTATTTAGGGTGGTCCCTTACTAGCAAAAAGTCTAGATTTGCCAAAGCATCTTCTTTTAGCCTGATGCGACATCAGTGAGATATCAATAAGCTTGTATAACTAATAAAGCGATTCAGATTTGCAAGAGTGTGATGCTGTTCTTAATAATTCCTTTAAATGTCTTTTTATCATAACATCATCCAGCACATAAATAACTTTTCTTAACAAGCTCAGTGTTGTGCAGTAAACGAGACCCATGAGCACGCTTAACAGATCAGCACACAGCCTTTTATTTCACTGGATTATTCCTGTGATAGCGGCTCTTTAATGTGCTGTAATAATTATACCGGAGTCATTGTGTATGGCTCATTATTATTTTTAAAGGCGTCTTTTCCCAAAATGCCCCTTAAAGAAAGCAATAATAATATACAGAACCGTGTAGCTTGTACATCAGAAATATTGAGTGCATGCTCTTCCTAAACAGACATCGAAGGTTTAACTCTTAAAGGCTCTTACTCACTCTCATGTCATTCCATACCTGTATGACTTTCTTTCTTTTGCCTAGTAGAAAATAACATTTTTTAAAGATGTTTTGAAGACATAAGTATAAATATAAAACCACTGAGGCATTTTGTGAATTTAAAGTGAAATCTGTAAATTAAAAAATACACAAGAGAAGCAATTTTAGTGATGATCCGAGACCGTCAGATCTCACCGACGCTTTGATAAAACACAACCCAAGAGTGATGTTTCATTTTCTGCAGTGTTTCTAGAGCCGATCAGTCGAGGTCCGTCACGCATTCCCATCACATAGATTTGTAAAAAGCGAGGCAGATGTGTTTCTGCGATGTCCATCACGGAGCGCCGAAGATCACAGCGTGAGCGCGTGTGAGGTCAGCGCTCCGTGCTTTTAGCTGCATTATTTACATCGGCTGTCGGAAGATCTCCATAGCTTTTCCATCCTTCACTAATTTGCTGTTGAAAGCAAACATGTCAGAGCCTCTCTTGTTGTGGTTCGCTAGCTTGCATAACATAATGCGAACAGCATTTACATATCCATAAACACACACGCGCAAGGCTCAATCTCATCTCATCTCATGTGTTGGATGGCGTCCTGACACATCATTTCGTTCAGCTGCTGTCCAACACGGCGAATGAGTTTTCACACGGCTCTGGTCTGTTTTTCTCACCGGGCCTCTCACCACGCAGTTCCCGTGTTAGTCGCATGCTTCTGCTCGTACCGTCCGCACGTAAACGCTTCGTTTCATCTCACCTCATTTACTAGGTGCCGTACGGTTTGTGAGATGTGTATCTGACGGGATGAATACTGTCTGTATGAGACGGAGGCTGTGTTCTGTAATCTAGTGAGTTACCTTGCTGTCTGCTTCCTACATAGGCACCCTAAATAAAACACAGTGCCTTATTTTTATTGCCTTATAATACGCCTTACAAAGTCGTTGTAAATAACACAGTTGCACTATAATGTTAAAAGACTATAATGCGATTTAAATGACCAGTGTTGTATATTTAAGAATGCCAGTTTGATCAATCAACATCCAGCCAATTTTGTAGTGCATTGTACATTTTAACAATGTTTCTTAAAGGGATATATCACGCAAAAATATAAATGATTTTATCATTTATTTACCTTCATCCAATGGAAGTCAATAGGGTCCAATGTTGTTTGGTTACCAGTGTTCTTTGAAATATCTTCCTTTATGTTCTGCAGAAGAAAGAATGTCATACAGGTTTGGAATGACATGAGCGTGAGTAAATGATGAAATAATTTTAGATGAACCATCCCTTTAAATTTAGTCAAATTTATAAATGAAATAAAACAACATAACGGATTGTTAAGTGCATTATGAATGCTCTTACTATATATCTATATGACACATCAAGTTTTACCAATTCTTGTATTCTCCGTGCACTTTTTGCATGTGTTTGGACATGTTGGGTGCAGGTGTGGAGTGGCAGGCAGACGGGAGCAGGTGGCACCTGTGCAGGTGGCAATGTGTGCAGGTGTGTTCTGAGTTCCTGTCATTGTGTGGCAGGTGTTTTCTGGTCGCAGGTAGAACCAAAGCACATGTGGCAGGAGGAGCAGAGACTCTCAGTTAACGTCGAACAGTCGATGACGGGACACGCGACCCCCTCGAGACCCTCGCGAAGGGAGCGGATTCGCAACTTTCCCAGAAGTCTTGCGATCGGACGGTAACATCACGCACTTGTGAATTTTGTATAAAGCGGCGAAACATGCCTATACATGCTAATGCACCGACGTCGCGTGTTAATGCACAAACGGTGTTGTCTGTGTTCAGTAGCCCTTTACTTTCAGCTCAAACTCTGTCAATAAAGCTTGACCGGGCGTCACCAAAGGTTCTCGGTGAAAAAAAAGGTCAATGGGTAGCGCACAGCGGGGAATTTTGATGATCCGCCATCCATTCCCCGCGCAGCCCTTCTGGTTCATTAGCGGTGGGAATTTGGACAGGGAGAAGGCGGAGGGGGGGAATAGATCCACCCTTATTATTTATGCAGTCAATAGCAAGACTTGTCTGCATTCATAATTGTTTGATTTTATAGGTCGGTCTTTAAACAAACATTGTCTATGGTAATGCTCTGCCCTGATGGATGGGAGAGGTTTTGTCTGTGAATATCATTTGGATAATTAAAAATGACAGACCAAATCGCCCGCTGCCTTGACCCTCACTCTGTCTCTCGAGTGATGCCGGCGAGATGCTGATTGCTGTCAATCACGGGTCTGCCGAGGATTGGGGAACGCGGGCAGCCGTGAACCCTGACCCGCACTGTTGATCTGAAATAGATAACAACCTTGAAATACCTGCAGAATTTCAACAGGCCTGCAGACGGACGGCGGGCACCTTTCCCCAAAGAGACACTTCCTCAACATGTCTCAGTGTTTGCTCTCTCAAGTCGGGTTTTTTTGCAAAACTAGAACCAGGTCATTTTCATGACAGCAAATCTTCTGCATTCTTTCATTTTGGATGCAAAAAGTATCTTGTTATGTTGTTAACTTTATAATGAAATAAGCTCTAACTAGAGTAATGGCAAAACGCGATGTCCGGACTGCATATCTGTACGATATTCAACTTTTTTCATGCTTTCTTAAATTCAAAACACAGTTTTTTTCACAACATGAACACAAAATCTTCAGTACTTCTTCATCATATTCGAATTATGTGTGAAGACGTCAATTTTTCACAGTTGGATACACCTTTAGGCCACTACTGTAATGTGATTTTAATGTAACATTTGTTTTAAAGATTAATACTTTACTTGAACATTAGTAGTTGCATTAACTATTCATCTTAATTTAATTTTTTTTGTGAATTTCGCTCACACAAGATTTTTCTTTAAATGCTAGTCCACCCAAACATTAAAATGCTGCCATGAATTGCTCATCCTCAAGTTGTTCCAACCTGTACACATTTCTTTGTTCTGTTAGACAAAGAAAAGATATTTGGATGAATGATAGCAACTGAGATTTCCATTGACTACCACAATAGAAAAAAAATTTTTATTTGTTTGTTCTGTTAAACACACAAAAAAAAATATCTCTAAACATCTTTCTTTGTGTTCAACAGAACAAATACATTTATACAGGTTTGGAATAACTTAACGCTCATTCATGAAAGAATTTTCATTTTTGGGCACTAAAGCACCAAGGAACCCGAAAATAAAGTGAAATCCATATAGAAATTAGACATGATTTCCATCCTGCCTCTTTTTCTCATTTATCACCCCCAAAAGCAAATGAAAACATCGCTCCTTCAGCAACAGGATTCTGCGCCTCATTTTCTTTTGTATTCTGCTCTACATCTGCCTCTTTAGCTTTTGTTAATCTCTCATTTCCTCCCTGTCTCATTTCAGTACTCGACTATGTTCCTATGGTCTACTGCATACTTTTATATGATAATTTAAATGCGCTGCCAGTTGTTTTGTCTGAGTCGTGTCTTTCCTCTCTGCGCTGCTGTGTGTGTGTTTAAGTGCTTTAATTACATCAGAACTGTTGTCTCTATTATATTACACCAGCGTGCATCTCTTTATGAGTCAAAAACAGTGAGTCATACCACACATTTCCAATGCGTAAACTCCCGTTTGTTTCAGTGTTTAGATCAATATTTGACAGCATCTTAATTGTGCGAGCGATGCAAATTAAGGACATGTTCTAGCAGGCAACGTTATTTTAAAATCTGTTTAGTTCTTACACAGAAGTACTAGTGGTACCATAGTACATGGATTAGACGGTACAGCACTTCAAAAAATATCACGGTACTAACAAATTACTTTTATAAGAGTAAGTTATGTGTTTTAGATTTAGACCTACATACATTACTGTACAGTATGGTGAAATGTAAGATTAATCTGTTTCTAATGTTGGTATATAATGTATAGATTAATGTGACAGTATGTGGAGTGTGATGCCTATATATCACAGATGAAACATTCTTATGATATAGACGCTCACAGCCGAACGCATTTATCCCTCCGCCGATTTTTCAATCTTCTGACGGCTGAACTACCCCCCGTCCCCTGTCCCGTTCCCCCCTCTTCAAAACCAGCCAGGCATTAGAAACAATATTTCCCAGGCAGAAGTCCTCTCTGCGTGTGCCATTTGCCATCTTTTCACTGTATTGGTAGAGGCGTGGTAAAGTGATGGAGTCAGATGGTAATTTCATTACGCTTTGGATTGTGTGCTGTTAAGATTACCATAGTAATGGACCATGCTATCTGAATGGTCCGGTGTAGTTCAATTCAATTTTATTTTATTTATATATCGCTTTTCACAAAGTGCATTGTTCCAAAGCAGCTTTATTCTAATGAATAATATCTAATAAATGCAGTCTCCTGGTCAGCAAGCCATCACGGCCCTGTGGCGAGGAGCACAAACCCCAATGATCAATAAATGGAGAAGAAAACCTTGTGAGAAACCAGTCTGAGCCGGGAGGACCAGATCTCCTCTGACGTGTCACAGCTGCACCCGCTGACTTTGATTAAAAGTTACTGAGTAAAGGTTCTTTAAATAGCGAGAGCTTATTAGTTTAGGTCTCATTTTGTCTTACTTTGTGATCGATATCAGACAACAGAGGAATGTTATAAGCAGGGAATATTGTAATGGCATAATGTACAGCTCTAACTTCAAACTGCTGTCATGTGATGTAAGTTTAGCGTTAAATACTAAGTATTGTAAATTTAGCTTTGATGTGACAAGTAGTCCGTCTTTGCTCTTGGTTGGGGATGGAATTGCCTGAGCTGGGATGGTCAGAATGTCGTCAACAAACCTGTCTTTATTATAAACAGTCTCGTCCACAAAGTTTCCCATTGCGATGCGCAGCGCGAGCTCCGCAGACGGTTTCGTTTGCACCGCAGATGTGCCGTTCGAGCAGACGCATCTGTCTGACTTTCTAATGACAAGGGGGGAGAAATGCAAACCTCCATCTCAAAACAGCGAGCGCAAATCCGACTGTGGAAATTAATCCTCTCAATTCTGTCTTCCTCATTGTGTCGCGCCAAAGGAATTTGATCCCATTGAATAATTTCATTATAACTTGTGAGCTCTGGATTAATGAATGACTTCACTGTAAAGAAAAACAGGAGAGCGGAAGCTCCGTGTCGTCACCTGCCGCAGACACATCGGTGTGCACAATAGCACTCTTGTAAACAAGATTAATGCCCCGTGTACTGTTTTAACAGCTTGTCAAGAGATCACACGAACACAATACCAGCGGGTTATGGCGTATCCGCTGAACATTATTGAGCTGACATATACATTTATGATACACTAAACCCTAGCGTGAACTGGGAGATGTTCGAGCGCTGTCTCTCTGTATTCACAGCGGATGTAGATGTGTGGTCCATGCTGCGGCAGGTGCTAATCCAGCGAATGCCCCGTCGCTGTAGTCGTGTGATATTTGCCTTTGGAGTATTAAAAATGATCGCCAATGCAAGATTAGAAACATTAAAGAGAGATTAAGCTCAGAGGGAGTGATACATGAAAGAATGAGCTTGATTTGTCAGTAAACAGTGCATTGATTATCAAAGCTGAATAATGAATCTGCATGAGAGATTTTTTATAATCATCGCTGTTAAATCTACTATGGCATTATATTATTTTTATGCCGTTGGCAGATGCTTTTATCTAACTCTTTTGTTTAACTCTGTGGAACTCTCTGGGAGTCGAACTACTGACCCATAAATAAGACAACAGATAAGAAATGGCACCACCAAGGCACCATCAGTTTGTTTTGTTTTGTTTATTTTTATTTGATTTCTTTAGTCTGTAATACATTATACATATCATTTTTATAATAATAATATGTATTATCAATATATTAATGTATAAGAAAATCCGGTCTGTTCAGGAGACTAAACATGACCCCAGACTTGTCTAAAGTATAATAAACTTAACATATTCTTACTTTAATGCCAAATAAATATAATATATTCAATTTTATTTATTTATAAATAAATACATTTGTTTTAATTAAATAATAGTTTATTTTATATGACTATTATCAAGTGTTTATATAATAGTTAAATAAATAATAAATAAATAACATTGTTATTTAAAATATGCTGTATGTATGTAGTAAAGATACTGTAGTCATTATTTTTTCTTAAAAGTCCCCATAAAACATGACAAAAATCTGTGAGTGTGTGTGAGAGAGAGGGTGTGTGTGTGTGAGGGTGTGTGTGTGTGAGGGTGTGCGTACGGTTTATGCAATCAATGCATTTAGTGTATATCTACTGTATATTCCAATAGATGCAGTTCCAACAAGAATGAACTGATGTAACGTGTTGGTACAGCCAGAGAAGTATAAGGCAGATGTGAGCGGTGTTAAAGAACAGAGAGGATGAGGCCTGCCGTGGTGGAGTCTAGCGGAGGTTTTTAACATGCTGTTTTATAGCACTCCGAGTTTGTCATCAGAAGCTGTAAAGTGGAAGTATCTGGATCTTGTTAGAGGCAGAATGGACGACTCCCGTCGAGTCGGGCGGCCGGAATGCTCGGCTTTAATTGCGTTTGATTGCGGCGGTGCCGAACCGAGCAGCAGAAAGAGCTTTTATTGCTTTATCGCCGGGGTCTCGTCGCATGTGCGGATGTTTAAACAGCCAGGCTTCGGTTTAACCCTGAGAATAACAAGCCCTTGTTTATAGTTTTAGTTAAAGCTCTTTAGTTTTTAGTCACCAGGTTAAGACACTTGTAGTCAAAGGGACTTGGGGAAGTAGATGTCTGAGTTCTGTATGTCATTCTCTCTCATGCTGTCTTTTAGTCGGGCTGGTAGTAAGCGAGGACGTTGCTGTAGTGACTCAGAATTTCCCTGGGGCTTGATTTTATGATCTAATGGCAGACACTCTCTCTCTCTCTCTCTCTCTCTCTCTCTCTCTCTCTCTCTCTTCAGTCTGGTCTGTAATAAAGGAGCCTCGTTGTTTGATAACTCACTGTGCCAATTTTGACATTTCATTTACCAAAAATGTGCGTTCTTGCTCTTCATCGCTAATGGTTAAGTAAATGTCGCTCGTTTAGAAATACAGTATTTGCACATTACACAATTTTCCAGTTGGTTTTATCTGCCAATAGGCTTGTTTTTGCTGTACAGTAATAGTTCCTAAAGTGATTTTAAGCCACGCTTACTGTAAACGCATAAATGTCATTGCATTACGAAACAATGTTAAACCGAGCGGATTTATATGAATGTTTCCCAGACATTTCCTTTGGATCAAAAACAAAGTTTGAAACCAACATCTGTGCAGTTTTCAGTTCTGATTCGATGCTACATATTTACATTCAGTTATTTATTATAATGTGTGCGTTTGGCTGCCTTGTGCTCATTGAATCGTGTTCTCCTTATGTAACAGCTGTAGTCGCTCCGTGCTGCTCTCTCTCTCTCTCTCTCTCTACCTGACTGCTGGAATCGACTCTGTGTCGCAGGCGTGCAGTCATTATTCACCCGCCGCCCGCCTGCATAAGTAACAGCACAAACCGCACGCCAAACACGCTGTACGCGCAGCTCGCGGGCTGGGACGCACGGGGAGAGAATATAGCGAGTAAATATTCCATGCTGTTACTCAGCCATACGCTTTATTTGTTTGTGAGGGCGCTTGCGGATCGCGCATCCAAGCCATTTCTCGCAGGCCATAAAAAATGGATGACTGTTTCCAAGGGGAGTGGCCACCATCGTGCGGAATCATCACGGCGCCAGGGTTACGTTGACCTTCAGCGTGCGACTGGAGGATTATGGGATATCTAAAAAGGGCAACTGAGTCTGGCTAGGGTGGGTCCGGGGTAAAACGAAGGAGCTTCATGTATTCTCCTTCAGCCCGTGTGTGTGTGTGTGTGTGTGTGTGTGTGTGTAACCAAGCGCGCCCCTGCGTCCCACCCTCCTCTCTATGCTCTGACAGCCACTAATAATAAGACATGAAGACAGTCTGACAAAATGAAGACAAATGCAGCGTGCTGCCCCGGAATCATAATCTCTGCAGGTCGCAGTGAAAGAGACGTTCTAACTGTACATGGATGTTCTTTATAACTCATTTCGGTGACCTACACACACACACACACACACACGTGGGCTCTATTCAGAATTGATCTGAGAATGCCTTTTATATTCCAGCTCCGTTTTTCAATTTAAACGCAGAATTGTATTTAGAATTTGGATGAAACATTTCTAAAAACAATCAGGTTTAGGTTTTTGGAAGTTACAGAACAATATGGCACTTACATTATTTTCAAATAGAATTACCCACAAGCATATTTTCATACAGCATGTGGGGTATTGACATTCGATTTGGGTGATATTAATATCATCAGAAATGGGACTTTATTGTATCTTCATGTATTTGTGTTCATTCACAAATTATTTTTTGTTTGTACTTAATATTTCCTTCATTATACGTGTAAAATTGTTTTCTTTAACTACATTGAACTGCTATTGAGTAAATCTGTCTAACAGTAAAGGTTCACCCCAAAATACTCGAGTTAAAATAAAAATGTCTTTGTTCTGATAAACACAGAGAAAGATATTTGCAAGAACGCTTGTAACCAAACCGTTTTTCGCCGCCATTGTCTCCCACAGTTAAAAATCGCTTTATAAATGTCTTTGTCCTGTTGAACACAAAAGAAGATATTTTGAAGAATGTAGGAAGCAAACAGTTCTGGGGCACTTTTGACTACCATTGTCACTTTTCCTACTATGATAGTCAATGGGGTCCAAGAACTGTTTGGTTACAAGCATTCTTCCAAATATCTTTCTCTGTGTTCATCAGAACAAAGATATTAATACATTAAAACTCGAGGGGAGTAAATGAAGACAGAATTTTCATTTTTGGCGAACTGTCCCTTTAATACCTTTCTGATTAAAATTCCATCTTAACTTCCTGTTGGGGGCCAGTGTAAGTTTTATTCACACTCACACGAGAGCAATTCTTAAATGTTTGCTTAGCCCTGACACAAACACACACACAAACACACACACACACACACACACACAGATGCACAAACATTCTCTGCGCTGCCAAGAGCCACATGCACCAACATATTTCTGCAATGGGGTCAAAGAAACAGACATATGGGCCTTTGTTGCTCAAAACAATGTCTTTGTGAGTTTGCATGTTGTGTGTGTGTGTGTGTGTGTGTGTGCAGATGGGTATTGTTAAAGATTCATGACCGGAGTGAAAGATCTGAGGTGCAGGTTTGGCTGCAGTGTTGGGCCACTGAAACCGAGAACACGACTACAGCTGCTGTGCAGGTGATGTACACTGTGTTTACCGTGTTGTAAGTATATACTTTACAGCCAGCCAGACACACCTGTGTTGAACTAGATCGCTCGAGCAAAGCCAGTCTGTTCTGAATGCTTGATAGATCATTGTCCCAAGTTAAAGGAGCCCACCTTCATGTTCACTAACCTCTGCTTCTCATGCTGATGTGAATTAGCATGCTTATATTGAAAGAGAGGCGGTATACGTTGTCTTTCACTGCTATATGCATGTCTTGTACTGTTCTAAAAAAATCAATGTTGACAAATGGCCTGTACCAGAAACGTGTCAGACGTTACAGCGACCCATAACCTCTGAGGACGACAGCACACTGCTTTTCAAAGCTCACTTCAGTGGCGTTTTGTTTATAGTTTTAGACAGGCTATATTTAGTTTCCACAAACAGTCTCATGGTTCAATGGTTTTGTACATGAAGTGTGTGTTTTGTTGATGAGGGGCCCTCTGGTGGTCATACAGAGACCTTCATCATACAACCATGTCTCTTTGACACACCAAATCTTCAGAGATGAGTCACTCGAACCATCTGCACATCGGCAGACATGTTGATCCAATTGCTGAGAGAGAAACAAAATATTGCGTGTATGAAAAAAGGCGTTGCGCTATTCAGATTATTGAAGCCGAATGTGAGAGAGTTCACTGCACTTTGGGCATCATATTGTATCTTCTGCGCTTCTGTAATTTCCTTCTTGTTTATAATTTTACTTATTCGCCTGATGCCAGAGGCTGTTGAATGAAGTTTAGTTGGTTGTTTTAAATCGAGACATTTTAAGAAATAACTCGCTGACTATGCAAGATCCAAGAGATTCTCAAAATGGGGTCTGGGGACCGCCCGTAGCTATGTGGTCCGCAAAATAATCGATATGCTTAAATAGTTCTCATTTTGAGGGGGTCCGAGGAAAATGCTCTCCCCTTTAAGGGGGTCCCTGGCCCCAGGAAGTTTGAGGACCCCTGATTTACAGTGTCGTACCGTGCTTACACAGTAACATACACAGTTTTACAGTCAGCGGATTAGGTGAAATATTTCTGTTATGAGCGGTAAGAGTTTTGTGCTGATGTTACAGCGAGCGCTCCAGTCAGAGGCTTCCCGTCCCGGCCTGCAGAAGCCGCGAGAGTCCTGCGAGAGGAGCAGCCCTCTATAATGATATTACACTGTTGTCAAAGGTTACTGATGGCATTTCAATCAAAGGCAGATAAATGGTTGGGCACTGGCAGGGGGAGGAATTTTGGAAGGGTTTAGGAAGGTCAAAGCCGGCTGCTGCAGCTTCCATCTGGAATGCATTAGCTAAAAAGATTTATTAGCAAGAGCGTCTCGGCATAATGTAACAGAGGGAAATACAGAGAGAGAGAGAGAGAGAGAGAGAGGGGTTGTGTGGGGTAACAGTGGTTTTAATTCTTGTTACATCTTCGCATTTACACTCACTGCAGACGATCTGTGTGTGTAGTTGTGAAACTGTCTCTTGAATGGTGTGGATTGGATTCGGTTGGTAAAGACGTTTGTGTTCGCTCTTAGTGAGATTGCATAAGGGTTTTGACAACTTGTGGACTGAATTATAGTGCTGTTTGTCAGTGTGTTACAATCACATTCGACATTCACCTGTATCTGAACACAAAGTTCACTGCAGTGGAGGTCATAGCAGTCCATCCCGTACACAAAGAAAATATATTTACAATCTTAATCATATCATTTATTGAATAATACTGTGTGTCTTCATAAAAAATATAAGCAGTAAACATTTTTTTCGGTATATTCCTATATTTTTTTGTTTTGTAAGGGATCCTAATACACTGGCTTGTCTACGCTAATCTGACAAACAGAATCGGTTTCTGTAACCTTCTTGGAAAAACAGATAATTAAATTAAACATTTGGTGTCTTGACAATGATAAAGGTTGAAATGTTTGACTAATAGAAATAGTTCAAAATCCTGTTTGTATTCGTGCACACTCCTGGATTTTGTCCGTCACCATTTGTGCTGTTTTATCTTCTAGCGATGTATTCATTTGCAGTTACTTTAGATTCTGTCATCGTTTACTAACTCACGAAAGGAGATATTTTGAAGAATGTTGGCGCTGTTTGGACACAAAAGTCAATTGGATCCAACGTTGTTGGGTTACCAACATTCTTCAAAATATCTTCTTTTGTGTTCTGCAGAAGTCAAACAGGTGAGTTAATGTAAGTAATTCTGTAAGCCCTAACCGTACCCACGTGTGAATGATGGCGCTAAACGCTTGGTTTTAATTAACTTTTGATAATGGGAACAGATGTTTAAGCGTAAGTGATGGACAGTAATCACTTATTCAACGTCATTTAAGGAACACCAGGAAAAACTAATTGCATACACTATGACTATATATGACTGTATAAATTGAACCTTTATTTGGTTCCATTTTTAATCATTCTAAAAGGATTGCAAGCTGTGGACACAATAAATAATGACCTAATATAAACGTGTGTTTGTTTATATAATTGATCTATTAAAAAGTAGTTTTAGTTGCACCAAGTCTTGGTGTTTTGAATTTAGAAAGTCTAGCTGACTCATCAAAGTCATGAATTAATCAGGATGTGGAAAAAGCCAAAGACAACTCTACTAAAACAACTCAGAAAAAAGGATCTCGTTCACAATCGGATTAAATCTGAATTATACATCTTTATTGAAGAACATGTTGAATGCACTGAATCTTGTTTTCTCTTAAAGAGCGTTTTCTTTACCAACAGTAACGCATGCAAATGAAGCGCGTTTGAAGATCTCCCTTCGGGTGGGCGTCGTAATGGAAATGTGTGTACGATTTCTTCACAACACCTCAAATGAATACCAATCGCATAAACATTAGGCTTGAAAGAATCATTAATTGAGTCCGAAATTGACACGGTCTCAGCAGAGACCGCGAGGCAGTCGGAACAGACTTATTGCTCTAATTGATGTGGAAGTTTGAACTCTTCAGTTCGCTGTGCTTTCCGAAGGGAACAGAGAGGCCAAACCACAGGGGGAGAAAATATTGTTTCAAAACACTGCAATGGTTTAAACGCTGTGTTTATTTTGAATAGCTGCTTGTTTTCAGAAGGTTTTTTTTGCATTGATTTTTTTCAGACTTTCCTCGCTTTATAATAGGACCCTGCTGGCAAAAAGGTCCTATTGTAGTGATTTTACATATAATACTTCCATTTGCATGTGTTTTTAGGAAGATGGGTTTGTATAGATGTATATGGTATAGAAAGAGCACCAGCAAAATTGGAAACTATAGCTGCACAATATATAGAAAAAAATATTGAAATATTGCATTCAGATTTTTGCAATTGTTTGAATGATTTTAATGCTTATTAATACTTTAAAGTTACTTTTAATACTTTAGTTACGTATATATGGTTTCAGTGCTCGCACATGCTGGCGGAAGTTACCTCCCGGTTTGTGTTTGGTTATAATATAATTTATATTAGATTTCAGATTAGATTCATTGTACTAAATTAAATTAAAACTACTCAACAGTTATATATCCTTTGCAGTGGTTTACCCGAAGTTAAGTTTGTTTATGTTGTTGTCGCTGAAACCGTAGATGGTTCAGAGAATGCAGAATGTTGGTGCATGTGCGTGAAACATGTATAGAAATATATATTAATATATGAATAGATTTGAATCTAGTTATCGCATATCATATATATTGAGTCTTCATTATCATTCAGTAGAAACGCACATGGATATCGTTGGATGGGTCAGACTTCATGTTTCGCGCAGCACCAGTCACCATGTTAAACGTTGACCTGACGACGGCACGCGTGTCGCACTGAAGGACGAGTTAATTGCCGAGTAATTTCGGGATAATTAAGTGGTACAAGAAACATCAAAGAGAGCGTAAAATGCAATCCAAAGAAAGTGACATGACATCTATAGAAAAGTGCACAACACAAAACTCCGCTGTTGTAGAAAGTGCTGAAGAATGTTATGGGAGATTATAACATTATAAATCCAACATATCGATCCGTAGGTATCAGTTTTATCAGCGAGTGTGTCTTTGCGGTTGCGTCACTGTACTCCCGGTGCTTTGACCTGCAGGTGTTGCCGCCCATGTGCTTGACTGACGTCTCTAATGCGATTCAATTAATCCCCAGATGGGCTCATCTTTCCGTGGCCCCTCAGGTCTAAAGGGTAGCCGGTATTTTGGAGGGGTGGAAGAATGGACGGTTAATATCTGAATAGATCCACTCGAGAGCAGATAGGTACAAAGCAGTCGGACACTCGTGAGGGAATTGAAGTGATATTGAGCTTTTGCAGTAAATGTAGAGGAGGATTACAAGCTCTTGTGCTGAGTGAAGAGACTCGGCGTTCATTCTCACGTCCCGCTCGTGTCCTTGTGTCCTCTTTTTCTTCCTTGTTCTGTTTCTGGAGAAAGGGACAGGGGTGAAATTGATACGCTGTTGGGCAATTTGATTTCAGCAGCTGGGTTTGCAGTCGTTTGCAGACGGGGAGTTCATTAATGCTGTTAGTTGTGCACACAGAGAAGACGGCCAAGCTATAAGATACTTATCATTTCTAGTTTTTGTTGAGCTATTATCAAACTACTCTTAAAAAAGTTCTTACAGAAGCTACTTTATAAGCTACCAACAAATAGTGCGAACTATATTACGGTACTTTGTTGAGCAATGTTTTGCTTTACAGTATTACTAGTACAGAAGAATGTGGATTAGATCATCACACAATTATTTGGACTGGTAAACTGTTGTGATTAGGGCTGTTGAACGATTAATCGCGATTATTCGCATCCAGAATAAAAGTTTGTGTTTACATAATATATGTCTGCGTTCTGTGCATATTAGTTTTGCAATTTTAAACACGTACACATACACATACATGTATATCCTGTAAATTAAGGAAATATTTACGTGTACTTATTTATATTCATATATCATTTAAGTTATATTTAAACATTTATTCATTTTTATATTTTTCTTAAACATATGCGCATATGTGTATGTGTTAATGTATACAAAATGATTATGCACGGTACACAGGCATGCATTATGTAAACAAAAACGTTTATTCCGGATGCGATTAATCGCGATTAATCGTATAACAGCCATATACATATATGGATATACTTTTTGAAACTAAATTTTAGTTTGAAACTAAAGCTTAGTGGAATACTCCACCACTGGTTGTTGGGAAAAAATATTGTACATTACTGTAAAAGCAAGATTATTTTGAGTTACTAAACGCTGCTAAAAATGCATTTCGGTCATAATTAAGTTGTTTTCTATAAGCTTAGTTTGTCTGCACCTGATGTACACAAATCCAACATATAGCAGATAGCTTGACATCTCATCTATTCAACCGATTGAAGGTTCATTAGATGTGTAATTCGAACTTTGTGTAGCACATACTGTAGACAAAGCTTTGCGTGTTTGTGTGTGTGTATTACAGAAAAGCCCTCCCCTCGTGAACCCTGTGTCGGCTCTCACTGGCGCAGAGCTATTGACATCTTGGCATTTGGTCCAGCCTGTCTGTTTCCCCTGGAGGGGCCGTTTCCTACCATCCCAGCCGTGTATTGATTGGTTAATTTGATAGTTCTATCACCAATCAGCTTGTGTCTGACCTTTTGCCTTGGCAATGATGGCAGAGCGCTCATTTCTTCATCGCCGGCCTCGCCATACATTGACCTTTGCAGAGAGAATGTCAGCGCGGCCCTTGATCGTAACCTGTCACTACATTTGTTATAAGTAGGAGTTGCCCTCGCCTTTGACACCCAGCGCTGAACCTTCGGGAGAACGGCACCTCGCGGTGTTTAAAAAACACCGGCGCGCTCGATATGCATTGCAATGCGACTGCAATTCATCAGGTTGTCATAAGCATCAGCGTGATTGAAAGCCAAAGACTGATTTGGATGGGTTGGCATAGTTTTTGTGGGATGTCAACATGAAAGGTGGTTAGGAGAGGATGTACAGGTGGAGATGTTTGGGTTTTTTTTTTGGTTTGGAGTCATAGCTTTGCTCATACTGAGTTGGAGAGATCAAAGTGCGCTCATCCAAAATGTCTTAGTCAGGTGCAAGACCAAAAAGTACATCCAATAATATGAAAAGATCTGCACACTGTTAATCTGTTATTACAAAAAGTTCAAAATGGCAACGTTTCGATCAAAAGATCTTCATCAGGCACAAAAAAGAAAGGGTTGGTTTACCCGAAAATGAACATTCTGTCTTCATTCACTTAACCTCTTGTCATGTTTAAGCTGTATGACTTTCTTCCTTTTGCAGAACAAAAGAAGATATTTTGAAGAATGTCGGTAACGGAACAACGACCCATTGACTTGCATTGGTTTTGTGTCTATACAAAAAAAGTGAATGGGAACTGACGTTGTTCGGTTGTAAACCTTAAAAAAAGAAATCTTATTTTGTGTTTTGCAGAAGAAAGGCTTTTTTTGGGGGGTGAATTGTCCCTTTAATCTCAGTTCACCTTCAACACAATAAATGTTGCATAATTGCATCAGTGAAAGTAGTACGTGTGACATTTTTGTTAGGTTAAATTGTAACATTTTGTGTGGAATTGTAAAGAAACCACAATGCAAAGTGAAAAAGGTGAAGATTTCTTTTAAGCAAATTGTAATAATATTTTCAAAGAATCATGAAATAGGCCTAAATAACATCCTCAATGGATTTGAAGTCACATTTCATGCATAAAAATGACACAGATTATTTGCACTGCGTGTCATCGTCCCTCTGGGACATTTCATTATCACACATCGGAAAGATCCCCGCTTGAGAACTCTCCCGGTTTTGTAAACTTCAAACACACTTTGACTTTTACTATGAAATGCACTAATAGTACTAATAGAAATGTACTATGAAAGATACAGTTTTTCAAACAGGTAGCACATGGAGTAAATGCATTCTGGGAATTTGTTGCATGGAACAAAACGCACACACGTTTCTCACTGCGGCCGCAGCTGTACATGTTGTTAAAGTTGTTGTAAAGCATGCTGTTTTATAAGGGTAATGAAACTGTGTGATTATAAGGCCATGTGGCACGTCCCTGGATCACACGCATCCACCTGACGCTGATGTTCCAGCATGTCTGTGTGTTTTTCTTTGCAAACCTGCTATATCTGTCATTATTGCTCACCAGAGAAGCACCAGACAGTCTTTAGTGCTCTTCTTATGGCCTCATAACGTGGCTTTGGGCGTAATTACTGTGGCTTTAAATGTGTTCTCAGAGGAACCAACACCAATAAACACCGATATACCTCCCAAAGCATAGCTCCACATGCAGCTCGGAGGAAAAGAAAGGTTTTAGGATGGAGTTTGGAGATTGGATTGCATCTTGGACACTTGAGAAGTTTGGATTTCTTAATGAAAATAATGGTGTATCTCAGGAAGATGGTCAAGAACATCTCCAAGTCATATTTTATTTCAAAAGTAAAGATTTTCTTGATTTGTTCTGCAAAAGAAATGACATTTTGCGTGAATATTATGAAGGATATTTTAGGATCAGAAAGTCTTTTATGCAGAATTTTTGAGGACCATTTAGGTTGATGAGATGTTTTAACAAAATGTTTAAAAAAAAAGTGTCAATTCTCATTCTCAAGCAAATATGAAATAATTATTTTATAATGCTTACATTTATTAAGAAATTACCACACCATATAAATATATAATCTATTATCTAAAAATATATATATACAACACACATACATATACTGTATGTATATATATATATTGATTCTTAATATTTTTCTGAATATTATTGAATTGTTTCTTTCATTAATAAATACAACATAATGTAGACGTGTTTTCATGAGATATTTTGATTTAAGATTTTATCAGAGTAAAGATGAAGACTGTAGATATAAAAAACACCTTTCAGTTGATTTGAAGAGCAGGATGTTTTGATCTGATGTTGAATAGATGTTTATATGTGAAGCAAAGAGGAGGGATTTAGTGTGCGCTTATCAAAGCCGCAGGGAAAACGCACGAGATCGGCCCGCGTTTAACCCAGATTAAACCTCGGAGGTCCAAGGGCTCTTCGAAACAAAGACAAGTTCAGGACTTCCTTCCCTTACGGATGTGTCTAGGGCAATCCAGACAAAGGACAAATGTCTTTTTCGGCACTCCGATAAGCATCTGGGCACAGCAATGCCTTTTTTTCCTGCGATTTCCTCCTGCCTCCATTCAGCTGATGTAGCAGCAGTGATTTAACCCAATATGGGACCCTGGCGATTCCTTATCTCCGCCTTAAGGGTATAGCTCACTAACCCCAACTTTGAGTGATAGATTTGTGTGCGAGTACCGGGTGGGCCGGGGGATCTGCGGAGAACTCATTGTACTCAAGAAATGTATGAATTGTTGGTATGATTAATGCCGGTTTCCTCTCCTGCTCTCGTGCCAGGTGACGTTCCCCAGACAAAACTTCTGCTGAATCTTAAATACAGCGAGAGAAAAGGAGATATTCTCCATTGATTTCCCCTCCATCGCGTCTCCTCTTATTAAAGAGCATCGGCAATGTGAGAACTTCTAGTTCTGATTCTTTTTACGTCTGGTTTCCTATAGATGTATTGTAAGCAGCTCATTTTTTACGGCGCTGGACAAAAGGCCTGTCAATGGAGACCTATGTGTTCATTCCCCTACATAACACTGCTGCACGAATACCATAAATAAATCAACACGCTTGTCAGCGGCTAGCTGGGAAACAGGGTGACTAACAAAACTATTTTCTATTACAATTTTGTAATAGTAATAGTACAGTTAGTAGTGCTGCCACAATGTAAACATAATGAGATAAGGAATTTATTTTAGGTGATTTTTTTTTTGAATAGATGATCAATAAACTAATACATCTAAGCAGTTCATTTATTTTTATTTATTTTGTTTCATAGTTTTTCCGCTGTGATTTTCACACTATACCAATTCATTTAACAAAACCCGACATCAAAGACGCTTGCACGCTTGTGTTTCAGCAGCCATTTAACCAGTACACATCCTTCAGTATTCATTTGCATTTAACAATATTCTTCATTGTTATTCTATATGAAATGAGCTTTAATATCTGAAACTTTCAGACATAGACCCTATTTGTCTAAAGGCCGTCCGTAATTGCCTCGCGGGTGAGAGAGATCCATGTTTTGATTAATCGCGGTAAAATCCTTTATCCATACGGCGTCGAGCATTTCTGGGACTCGAATGCTCCATCAGGAAGGTAAAATCCATACCTCATAATGAAAAGGATTGAAAGACAGCAACGATTTACCTCGGATGACCGAGGCAGAGAAAAATTCAGCTGTGCCGTGCGGTTCGACCGAAGTTCTGTATGTGAGGGGAGATCAGTTCATTAATTTAAAGTACGTAGATGGCAACTGTTTGTTTGCTCCCGACGCTCGGACCAATCGATTGTCATTTTTTAATTTATGACGCGCCGCGGCTGCCTCTTGATGTACGGCGTCTGTGTCGAGACAGAACTCTCCACGTGGAACAACGGTCTATATTTGAACTTGAGGACTATTAGTTTTCGATGTAAAGTTTGAAATGCTACCAGGAACGTCGGCTGTGTGTTTTGATATGATTGATATTGAATTATGAAATAAGAGAAGCAGATGTCCTCGCAAAGCTCGTACGAGAAGTCACGTCGTCTCACCTACAGAAATAGCACGGAAGGAAATTTTGCTCCTGTTTTTCTCTTTTTTTTAAACTGAAAATATTTTTGTGTCTCAGATGAGAAGTCAATATGTACAGTACTGTCTGATACAGTAGTTGTTGGATTATAAATTGATGCGGGCATTTGTCGAGAAGGCAGACGAACACCAGAAGCTCATCCTGAGTTTTTCTCGAGACAAATAAATATTTCACTCTTTCCACTGGTCTCAGCGTTTTAATGTTTACCTCAATAAAACCTTTAGATTCCGCAGCAATTCTTGCATTTTTATGCTCCCCGTGTGCGTTCGGAGCCCCCTGAGCGTGTTTCTTCAGTCTGGTGAATAAAATATTCTAATGTGTGCTGTTTTTCTTCCGTTCGGTGTGCTTAAATATTACAAAGCATTTAATTATAAGAAGTGCGAACAGACGCAGTCCTGGGACCGTCGGTGGGAAAAATAAATGTACAATCAAAATTGCAATTACCTGCAGAATTTCCGGGGTAAACACATCAGCAATCTCATAACAAACAAGGGCTAGTTTGCATTCTAAAATGAATACAGTTAGATCCAAAGCAATTTTCTCTTATTTATCTTAGACGCCATGCATAAATAAAGCAAGGGCATTGAAGCAATTAGCATAATTAGACTGTGTTGGTCAGGCCCTGTGTGATTTCTTAAGAGGCGGCGTGGAAATCGCGCACGTGTGTGTGTGTGTGTGTGTGTGTGTGAGAGAGATTGCTGTCTGTATTGAAAAGGTTTCTGCGCGGTCACTGTTAGACATTTTCATGGAGTTGAAGATGATCGGTGTTGTCCGTGTGAAGGTCCTCATTACCCGCAGGACCGCATTACCCCGGTCGGACCGGCCTTGGATCTCCAAAACAAACATTTTGCATTACAATCGCACAAATGCTGTGAAAAAGCACAGAACATAGTCACTCCGTGACGAATTCCCTGAAAAAGTGAAAAGAGAAGAGATTGAGCTCTGTATCATTGTTTGAATCGATCATCATCTTGCATTCTAATGACTTCACTATTGGACGTGAATTGTGATGGAATTTATATCCAGCAAATTAAATCTTGTAAACCTACTCAATATATATGCAGTCCTGAATGTATGTGCCCGGCAAAGTCGAGAAGCTCAAATAAAGTGGATGTGAGGTCTCAGAAGAACTTCTCAGATGAAAGGGTTGAATAAGTGGATCTGTTGTGTCGTAATCAATGTCATTCATGTTCATTTCTGTCATTGGGAGGATTTTAAGAAGACAGTCAGGCTGTAATATCTCTTGGCTTCTTGGTCTGTTTTCAGTAATATGACGTTTCGCCTTTGATTCTGTTTTTCATTGTGGCATGTTTTTCATTTTCATTCTCTGTGATATTCCAGCTTTTTATTATTTCCTGTTGGATTGAAATGTTTGTGCTTGAGGTTACATGACCGAAAATGTGACGCATGCTGCCCTGATGTCTGTGTAAAATTATAATTTACCACACTTAGTTTTTTAGTTATCGTTCTAACAAATCACCATTACAGTACTTTTCAAAGTTTAGTATCTTGGGAGTAAAGACCTCCACTTTCAAATCAATGTATGATATATGTATGGATGCATTATATATATGAAGAGTTTGGCTCCAAAATGAGATGACTCCGTTAGAAAAAAATAAAAAATCACGTTTTTTATTCTTCCAATTAATATCAATCAAAGTGCAGTTGGCTTGTTTTGATTTAAGCCATAAGAACTAAAAATCACAATAAAACACACTAAAAACATCTCATCTGGGAACCAAACAATCTTCGAAATTGAGATTAATACATCGTCTGAAAGCTGAATAAATAAGCTTGATGTATGGTTTGTTAGGATAGGACAATATCTGTCTATTTAAAACTCTGTAATCTGAGGGTGCCAAATATTGAGAAAATCGCCTTTAAAGTTGTCCAAATGAAGTCCTTACCATAGCATATCATAGGATTTGACATATTTACGATAGGAAATTTACCAAATATATTTACGGAACATGATCTTTACTTAATATCCTAATGATTTTTGCCACAAAAGAAAAATCTATAATTTTGACCCGTACAATGTTTTGTTCGCTTTTGCCACAAATGTTCCTGTGCTACTCTAGACCGGGTCACATATCTATTACATAACATTTGTAACTTTTGGATTGCAGACACCATTTGTTTTCAACTGTGGTTTAACTTTGGCTAAAATGTGTGTGTCTGTAGGTTTGTGACCACAGCGTTTAGTCGTGTCATCTGAAGAGCGCCTCTCCCTCCAATGCAGCCAAGCCCCTATTTGTTTGTGCAGACGTCATATCATTTTATTAAGCCTGTGTTTAAACACATAAGCATTCAAATTATGATTAATCCTCTTAGGGTTGAGCTAAATCCCTCCCTTAACTCCCTAGATTAGACTCCGAAAATTCATCCTGAGCCCGACCTGAGACTCTCTCTCTCTCTCTTTCTCTATCTTTGCTCATGATAATATGTGCCGTCCAGTCTCAGCGTTTTCCTTTAACCCAGATGCTATTGTCCTGTGCCATCACCTGAAGGTGACCGTTATCACTTAATTAAATCCCGCCACAGAGGGAGGTAGAAACAATATTGTTACCTAGTCACCCGAAGGAACTTTTTAAAGTGGGCTAGTTTGTACAAGGAAAGCTTGTTCGCTCATCGCCTCTGGAGTGCTTCGTCCATTCTGGTGCTGTGTGCTAATTTAGATTTCATATGTCGGCTCACCAGCAACTGTGACCAGTGGGCGATACCTAAAAACAATTATTCATATATGTCTTTTTTTTGATAGAAACAAGATATTGTTGGAGTGTGAAGGGGAGGAGGTGTGGTGCAGAGTCAGACACCTTTTAGGTTTAGTAGGAGGTATTTCTATCGAGTCATGCACAAAAAAGAAGGGTCGAAGAGGTGTTTGGGTAATTTGGAGTGAAGCAGGACGATAAATATTCCATGTTGAATACCACCACAGACCCCCGTCCAAGCCCCCCCCATGTGAAATGAGCAATCTAATGATTCTCTTATTTGAAAGAGGTCTCAGCGAGGGGCAGGATGAGTGATTCCAGCATCTCCCGCCCCTGTGCCTTCAATAAAGAAATCAATAACACGCATCCATATTTGCACATTTCTGCGTGGATTGTCAGCCTCAGGATTGACTTCGATGAGAGAGATCTCTCGCGGCTCCCGGGGCGATTTAGAAGTTCAGATAAGATCTCTTTTATCACCTCTCATCTCTCTCTCTCTCTCTTACCGATGGTCTCACTGTCCGTACATCACCGTTTCACGTCTGCTGTCTGTCTTCATGTCATTTTCTCGGCCTCAATGATAGCTGAATACATTTCTACGTTTCTAGTGGTGCGAAGGCGTTTATTTGTGCTCCGTGTAATTACATTTCTACGGTCACTGATGTGATACGTTGAATAAACCATTGACATACTTTTAAGACCCCTGCAACCTTTTTTAATTTCCTCCGAAACCTTAAGGTATACCGTATAGCCTTACACCCTATGTAAACCTTATCTTGAAGCTCACACCCTTCTCAGAAAGAGAGAGAGTCAACACGGTCTGATTCGGCCAGCCCTGCGAGAAGAGATAATTGCGCTTGTTGTTCTTCCTCGCCGAGGCCGTCGGAGTTTGCAGGGATGAGATTGAACATTTGGCATCTTCCCCATCAGCAGCTGCCCCCTCCTCTCTGCCTCTCTCCCGCTCTTCATTTTGTCTGACCTAATAGTTAATGATATGTTAATAGTCAATGAGGCCGGTCTCGGCTGGCGTCCGCTGTGTGTGTTAATGCGGCCGCGCGGCGGCTCTGGTCAGGGTGCAGGCGCTAGATTGATGTTTACCAGCTTGGTGTCCTTCAGCTCCCGTATATTTGTCCTTTGTTAGAGAAAACACAAGGCTGCTGAGTTACAGACCGTGTTTATTGCTGTTTGCTGAAATGCAGGTTCCTGAAAGAGCGACGGTGGCTTTATACTCTCCTCTATGAGATGCTCGTGGTGGACATATGTCCTGCCATTTTCTGTCAAACGTATTTCTAAGTGAAACTGAATATTCAGGGGATAGTGTAGGGCTGGACTTAATAAAGCCAGTGTTTGGTCTTGGTTGGATTGTGAAAAGTTAGGAATTATTGATTTCTCACATTTCTCTGCAAGATGAAAATATCGTTGTGGATTTGTAGGAAATGTTTAAAGGGATAGTTCACCCAAAAATGAACATTCTGCGTGGAATCATTTACTTACCCTCAGATTGTTCAAAACTTGCTAGGCACAAGGGAAGCTATTTGGAAGAATGTCCGTAACCAAACCGGTTTCTTACCCTTATTTACTCCCATAGTATTTATTTAATAGGGGATGAGATCTGTTTGGTTACTGACATTCTTCCAAATATCTTCCTTTGCGTTCAACAGAACAAAGAAATTTATTCAGGTTTGGAACAACCTGAGGGTGAATAAACGACAACATAATTTTCATTTTTTCTCTTTTAAAAAACGTGCAGGAGTAAATCGAACACTATTGCTGTCCATCCCCAAGATTGTGCATGTATTTGTTGATCAACTTTTACGTGTACTGTGTAAGTTATTGTTGAAAGACGTATTAAACTTAGTATTATTTTAAAGAGCAGAGCGCTGTTTCTTGAAATAATCCTCCAGCTACAATAATCCAGTTATTTATGAAAGTAAAAAATCATCAAAATATTCAACTTTAAACTCATCATGAAACGCCGTTGAATCCAATTTTAGAATGAAACCGTATGGGAAGACTTTTCGTTCATAAATTGATTGAATTTTGATAAGTTTACATTTGAGATCATGATAGTGAAAGGGTTCAAATTATGAGGAATTTGTGTCAATAAAACAGAAATATACAGGCAGAACATTGATCAGATATTTACTTTAATGTTCATCACCACAGTAAATGTTTGATATGTGTTTGAAAGTATTTGATTTGATGCTAACTCAAAAGAGCTTTAGTCAAAGAAAAACTTGAGGTAAAGAAAACCTTTGCAAGATGTCAAACATCAAAGCTTGAAAATAAACTTTCAGTGACGTAGATTCAGTTCCTTCACTGGATCGTCATACAAATGAATTTTGATTCCTGCACATGTTTATACAACCCATAGTTTCTTTGAACCTCCTTTGTCTTGTTGTACTGTATTCTTTTGCGGTAAAGATAGTGAATCTCTACACAGAGTTTTATTCTCCTTCTGTGAAATGTTTTCCTCCATCACTCAGCGCTTCAGACAAGAGAGAGAGAGCGCGAGAGGGACGAGCTGCTTGCAAGGCATGACTGTTTTAAACAAATGACAAAAAAGGCCCATCTTAATGTTACACTTTTCTCCCCCAGAAGTTTGTCTGGCTAGTGATTTATTGTGCACTTTACACAGTGGTTAGCCTGTAAACAGAAGCCGTTTATCATAGAGGGGAGCCGGGCCGAGGCATGCGGTGTTCCTCAGAGACCTGGCCCGCAGACGCCGAGCGTTTGAAGGAAGAGCAGCGAGGAACAGAGAGGAGATGATTGCACACTGGCTGGAGGTGACTGCTGCGGGCCCTTCCTGACAGCCCGGGACGCGTCTTTGGGGACGCGGGGGGCCGTGTCAGCTCTCGGGTTGTGAGACCCTCGGATGGGGAGGACGGTGGTCTCGTGATGGAGAGCTGAGATGAACTGATAGGAATGGAGTAGAAACCAGGATTTGTGACATTGGAACGACACACAGTTTATTCATTTATTTATTATTTATTAGAATATCTATAAACAACATGCGCTGTGTTTTACAGTTGTTCTTATTTTCTCCTGTAAAGCTGCTTCGGAACAATGCACATTGTGAAAGGCGCTATATAAATAAATTGAATTGAATTGAACAGTAATGCATTGGAGAACATGCCCATTTCTGTGATTGTAGAGCTTGGCATAAGATTTACCAACCATACAAAAACGTTTTTTTGGATATTTTAATTGTTTTACTTGTTCTTATTTTAAATCATTTTAGGTCATCTTGAGGCCTCTTACAAGTTCGTTGCGCTTCTTTAAAGGGAGAGTTTGCCCAAAAATGATTTCATAATTTCTTCACCCTTACGTCATTCCAAATCTGAATGAACCGCAAAGAAGATATTTAGATGAATGTTGGCTTACCAAATTGACTTCCATTGTATGGACACAAAAACGCCTAGACATTTCTCAAACTATCTTCTTTTGTGCATTCACAGGGTCACACACAAGTTCTGAACAACATGAGGGCGAATTATCGACCAAAGACTATTTGTATTTCTTTAATGGGCCTCTGGTTGACAAACAAATCCCTAGTGTTAGTAAGATCCAGGTACTCGAACGTTAAATGTCATCTGACATCAGAACGTGGCGGTTGTGTTTATTTGTATGTGTATAAAAGTAGGATTTGTGGTCTACGGGAAGCCCCGCGGTACGATCACGGCTGGAGGTTCTGCTGTCGGGTCTCCAGCAGGCAACAGTTAAGGCAGTGAGGTCACACGGGTTAATTACATATAGTCCCCCACTGCTTCAGATAATCGGCGGGGTGTGCGCACTCCGGGCGAGATGAGAGCGGTGCGAGTTATAAACGCGAGAGGTATCGCGCACAACGTCTCAGCGGATCTGATCACCTTTTTATGAAAATGAGGTTTACACGCTGGTGCGGAGGAGCGTCTCTCTCTCGTTCGCTTCCAAGTTTAAAGCGGAATTGGCAGCTGGCGAGAGAGCGCGCGGTCTCCACCCGCCGATAAAACAGCGCAGCCTCGGGCTATTTACAGCGCGCTGATATGCAGCTGACAACAGCACATCCCAGGGCGGCCCGCTGATGCCTCACTTTCTCCCCGAGCACACATCTGCTGCCAGTGATGTGTTAACATTACAAGATAATGCTAATACTGACCATTATGTGGCACTTCTTTACATTTGAAATGCTTATGGGCTGATGTTGAATGCTTTAACGTAAATGCTACGCTACAGCAGCTGCTTGGGTTTTATTTCAATTACTTACAGCACGTGAAGATTAAAAGGGCCAATGTTCTACACGTTTGGCATGCCGTTTTTTTCTATGAAGTTCACCTGTCCATATTTCATGTCCAAAACATTTCATGACTATTTTCTGTGTTCATGTAACGTGAGGATAAAAGTCACTGTGTATAAAAGTGTCCGTCAAATAGATAAAGATACAATTTCTACCCTTTCTGTCTTTTCATACTGTGCTTTCTACTGTAATGTGAACCGGGGCGATGCGCTTAATTGTCATAACAATAGTTGTCCTAAAAACAGGAATACTTCAACCCACAATTTTTCATCATTTGCTCACCCTCCAGTTGTTACAACGCTCTATATATCTTAATGAAAGTTTGTTACTAAGCCGTTTTGGGTCACCATTGACTCCCATAGTAGGACGAAAGACTCCTATGGGAGTCAATGGTGACCCAAAATGGCTTAGTTACAAACTTAAACATCTTCTTTTGTGTTCGGCACAACAAAGAAATGTGTACAGGTATGTAACCAATGGAGGGTGAGCAAACAATGACAATATTTTCATTTTTGGGTGAACTGTTCCTTTAATTTTCTGTTTCTTTATTACAATACATTTTTTATCATTTTTAAAAGTATATTAAGACTATTATTTCTTCAGGCTGAAATCTGAATCTGACGTATTCTCGACAGGATTTTATCACATCTCTGTACGCATTCATCACGCTTGCTTTTAGTGTTGTGACGCCTGTGATCCGGAGCTGTTCATTGACGTTGTAATTGTTGCTCTTTAATGATCCGTCAGAGCCGTTTCCACACGGGACGTTTTTCTGTTTGCGGTTGCGGGCATGATGGGTTGTGTGAGGAATAAGCTATTTGTGAGCATCTCGCCTGACTTGTTTTCCTCTTTTGTCTTTCTCTGTTTTCCACACAGTCCCTGGATGCATTTGTATTTGCACTAAACAAGGAGGGAAGATTTTTGTACATCTCCGAGACGGTGTCCATATACCTGGGGCTATCACAGGTGAGTTCACGGGAGAATTCCTCACTCCGATCTCTCTTCGCCCGTCGGTGCAGAAGAGAATCCGGACTAATTAGCGTTATACAAAGTCCTGCTGGTTTGTTAGCTTCTGTTTAATTTGCAGCGTTCATCGGCGCATATTTTAAGCAGCAAGAGATGCTCTCATTGGAATGCTAGCGTGTTCCCTGCTCCTGTTGGCTCGGGCCAGGGCCTTTCAATAAACAGCCGGATCGGCGAGGTCAGGCGGTGGAAAAGTGACCTTCAGAACTCTTGCGGTTCTGTCTAGCAGAGCTTCGTCTAAAGCGCTAGCAGGCTTCAATCAAAACAGACACTGCTTCACAGCAGGACGGTTCTGTTCAGCGGTGGTTCAAAAATAATCCCAATGTTCTCTGGTTGTCCTTCTGTATGGACACTTGATCTTTGTGTGATTCGTGTGATGGTGGATACTATCGGATGTGTTGTTGTTGTTAGCTGCACTTTCTGTGAAATATGCATAATACAATCAGAACATATAGTTAAGAATATCCCACAATGCATTGCATTCGTTGTCCAGTGATGAATGAATAAGAAGCGATGTTAACCTTGGTTTTAATCCCTTTGATCGGACTGCCAAAAGTTATATTTCTTTCTATAGATTTCTTTCTATACATATTCATAAGTGCCACTCGCCTTTTTTAAATATGCAACCTAATGAGGTCATGTGACAACCATTTGAATGCTTCTCTTACAAACGTTTATCGTTGCATTATGCATGCGTTGCATTATGCTGTTTTAAGGAAATCGCTTTCAGTATGCATTCTATTGCATTGTAAGCAGCGGGGTTACGTGACTGTCGATTCGCTTTCAACCGGGTTGAAGTGCATCAAATCATCCTCCCCAAGATGTGAATATTGAGTCTTCCAAATGATAAAATGCGACACGGTTCGCGCAAGACTCTTAACGCGAAATTCTCTGCCAGATAGAAGGATTGAGATATGAATGAAGAAGACTAAAGCTGGAAATGAATTCAGCATTAATTGATTGATGATTTTTATCAAATAATTGATTAATTCTCAAAATCCTGGCTTTTGGAATTCGGTCTGCTTCGGTATTATCTTCAGGTTGGCCCGCTGATAAAGTGCTTGTAAAGTCTTTAGTCTAAGTAGGTTTTACTATCTTACATGGTTGAGCTTATCCCATAACTCTCGCCATCTTAATTGCTAAACCTTTTTTCTTTGGTTAATCTGTCCTAGAGGCCAAACATGTATAAGGTGTAGTTCATTATTTTGAGCGTTAATTTGCCAGCTTTCCTGTATTGACAGTTTTGTGTCTTTTTATCTATAATAGACTATATTGCATTATATATAAAGGAATATAAATCATGGTTATGTACTGACGGAGCGTCTCAGGTGCGTGTTTAATTAACAACTGTTCAATCTTGAGTTTTAATGCACGTCTTTGTCACTCATGCAAGAAATCCGCGGCGTACCTTCTTTTAAAAACTTAAGCACAAATACATTCTAAAGGTTAAAAGTGTTTGCATTCAAGCTTTAGACTTCTGTTATCATCTTTATTTTTTTTTATCGTGTTCTTTATCCTGCTGAGAGTTGAATAGAAAAGCGCTTTATTCTTATATCTAATCATTCTCTATCAGATCAGTTATAGTAACATTAATGTAATGGGGTCGGATTATCTTTGTTGAAGTTTCACCGTGCGTACGTCGGCGAGTGAGCTAATGATGGAGGTTATTAAAGATTCAGAGCTCGAACCGTACCGCGGCCATTACACCGGGCGCAGTCGATAGCGTGACCTTTAGCACTGCGGCTCAATCATACACCCGTTCGGCGGCTCAAATCCGAGCTTTGCTCTCAGATAGATACTGTAGCCTCGCAGGGCACTAGAGGAGCGCTAATCTCTAAATCGAGCTCTTCCTCGATCCGTTAGAAAGTGGATATGAAGCGTCCACTCATTTCCACCGTTTCTGGGAGAGGCGGCAGTACATCAGGAGTTCGACTGTCTCTCAGTGTTTCGCACGTGTATTTCGAACCCGTCGGGGTGATTTACGGACACGTTTTATTTTACAGTAGTACGGCGCTGGTCCGGTAGTAAGGGTATGGCTGGCACATGCGACAGATCTGATGCCTGGTAGAGGTCACACATTTTACGGTTCCCATCTGGTGGTTTAAGGTTTTGTTTTAAAGGAAAAAATGCAACCGTATAACTAAATAAATAATGCGTATATACTTATAGACGTTTAAAGGAGGAGAAATACATAACATATATTTCATTTTTTATTTAGCTTCTTATATATCGCTGCTGTCCTTCTGTCCTTTGCTGTAATTTCGCAGCAGGTTTGCCATTAATTTACGGTAGATTTAATTTACAATTTTGTTTAATGCATTAACTTACCCAGTTTATATATTTCTCTTTCATAAAACGAGACTAAATATCTTGCTTCACTTTTCTTGTTATGTAAAAGTATTTTTACTAGAAAACTATACAAAAATGCTTAGGGAGAATGTCATTTTTGGAATATCAAAAGTCAAAGTGTTTTAATTTGATCAAAGTCATTGAAAACAGTACAAATTGGAAAGTAGTGTTAAGTAGTAATTCAATCTACAGTAATTTGCTGGCAAACCTGCTGCAAAAACTACACCAAAGTTTTACACTGTACAGTGTCTTTTCCATTTCCTGAAAAGCGGTGAATTTGGACATACGAGGTTTTAGAAGAACAGCAACGATATAAAAAATAGTAAAAAAAAGTAGAGAGATTATGAAAAATGTAAAAACTATAGAATGCATTGAGTTTTTGTCAACACAATGTATATTGACGACACTTCTGTTCAAATGATTGTGAGGTTTTAATCAGTTTTATTTAGAAAGACGTTTAAAGTTGAAGCCTTTAATAAAATTCAAAAATTCCTTGCCTGTTTAAAGTTTTGGCCTGCAGTGAGTTAATATAACTTAAAACTGAGCTGATATAACGCAAAAATGGTTGAATTTGTTTATTTTATTTTACCATAAAAAAGCAAAAAATTACCTGTGAAACCAAGTTACTTGTACTTAAAAAATGAAAGCAGTCAAGAAGTTTTGCACTGTATTGGCACAGATGTGTCTGTCAGTAAAATTCGGATTGTGAAGCAAAGACACTTGAGAAGCCCTGCTGTAATGTTTAAACCTAACGCTGTTGGTTCTGTTGGGGATGTATGTGAAGGCCAATTATATCTGCGGAGTTTACCCTTGAATTGTGCCCTTGAAGAAGATGCTGAAAGCTGGATTAACACCACTGAGTACGGCAAGAAAAGAGAAAGAATATGAGGAGAATGGCCTTAGTTGTTCTGGATGATAGTCCTCTGATGAGTATGACCTGACCTGGTTTTTACCTATTGATGTACTATTTTCAGAAGCACTCTTAAAGACTGTTATACTATCATTTGAATAAATAAAAGTTGTTTTAGTATATGCGTTGATGGCCTTGGCGTTAGACTTTGAATTGACCTATTTCACTGTGAATGCAGCACCACATGAGAGCAAGAAATGTTCTTTTTGCAGGTGTATTTGTCACCCGCGATTCATTTATCAGGCGCGTGAAATTGTCCAATAATCGAGGGTTTTATTGAGATGAAGTAGGTATTTATAAAACAGCTTGTGTTTAAGCCACTCATATGACAAGTATATATAATTGAAGACATTTGTCAAAAGGTTTATTTTTAAGCTATGAAACTTTAAGAATAACTTAGTTACTGCACCTTTAATCCATCCTATTTCTTATTGTGCCTGATTTCCATAATAGAAAGCCATGAAGAAAAGGAATATCAACTAATAATTCACTAAACTGCATGCGTCACATCACTGAAGTTAAGCAAATGCATTTTAATTTCGTGCCCAAAAACAGAGCAGCGGGGCATCTGTTATTTCAGATGTCCACTCTATTCATCCTGAGAGTGTGTTTACCCGGCCTCTCCATCCCCTCTCCTCCGTTGTCCTCCAGTCGGCGGGCGAGGGATGTGAAATTGCTTTTGCCTCCATGGCCATTGACCACCTCGTGTTAGATTAATGTGTGTAGAGCAGACAAGCCAGCGGATTTTTACAGCGAGAGCAAGCATCCGCTGGCATCGCCGACATTTCCGTCACGCTGAACAACAGCGCCCGATGCCCTCGTCCCTTTTGATAATACAGTCGACGTGGACGTCGCGCTCTTATCTCATTGGTCTGTGACTCCGCTTTCAGATTGGTCTGATAATGAGGATGCTGTTTGACAGTAAACAAAGCAACACCCCTTTTCATCCGATTCGTATTACTCCGTTCAACAGATGGCCGCTAAACCGCGTTGCAGCGCTAATCATTTAGCTCCTGTATGTAAATAGACATATGTTGCCGAATTTTTCACTTGTCTGAGTTTTTATTCCTGTCTGCTCGCCTTCTGCGCTGGGTGATTAGTTCATCTCCAATAATTAATACGTGATGGATGCACGGCCATCTTTCGCAGATTAATGACCAGATTTGTCGTTATGTCGGCTGATGGGCGGCGCAAATTGAGAGGAAGCGATAACACCGCGCCACTTGGGGTTTTCCTATCGAGTTTGAAGGTGGTCGGAAGGCAAATCGGCTTTTGGAAAGACCGGGGTCGAGCGTGGCGTTTGTCGGATGACATCGCACGTGGGCAGCTGTCTGTTTTGTAATTGAGACGTGTACATGGGCGTTTGTGTAACAGATGGCAGCGTGTGCTTAAGCTGATGGCTAGAAAATAATAATTGCATTATTCCGGCCAAAAGGATATTAGCTCCTGGATTATGGCCATTTTCAGTCCGCACCCCTGCCAGTACAGCATATGCACTTGCATGGACTGCATATCCAAGGAAATTGATACATCTGGAATACAGAAACCATCTGAGGTCTCGTAGATTTAAACACTTGCGTGAACAGCCGGTTTGGTTTTCGAACTGCACGCACGGCAGATTTGAGGGCCGCGTATGATCTTTATAGAAGACAAATGGGTCAAAACTCACATGCGCTGCGATGATACGCTGTTTTAACAAACACTTAGTTTGAGTAACACAACTACTAACGTGAAGATATGGCCACACACCACTTACAGATGTGGATTTTCTTACAGTATATGTTGATATAATATAAAAGCAAACTGCAATGTCTTAACGCTGAATACTTGTAGCTATTGGGCTTTACACTTCGCAGAGGAATGAGTTAGATGTAGACATCTGTGTTGTAGGTCTCCTACAGAGGTATGGATGGCTTTTTTCCCATCATTCCCTTCACGTGCTTCATTCTGGCCAGAGAGACTCAAGGAATCAAGACTCAAGGTCTATTAGCATAACTGTCTGGCCAAATGTCTGATCGCATCTTTGTGTGTTCATCGCCCCCCCACGCCAGCCTTTATCTCTGCTTCCTCTCTCACCTTTTCACACCTGTCTGTGTCTATAACATGTATTCTTATGCAAGGTAGCGTGACGCTTTTGAAGGTCTTTAGCTTAGTGAAGCTAACTAGGTGAATCTCGCAAAAGTAGGCAAGGTCATATTTCTAACTAAAAAATGTGTACGTGGAAACAATTAAGAGACCCTTTCAAAATGATTATCAGTATCCTAACCAAATGTCGGATAAAAATATCGTTTGCATTTATCAGCAGAAAGAAAACTGGAGAACCAGCTCAAAATAACAGAAAGGAGTCTCTGTATTTTTTCAGACCTCAAATACTGCAAAGAAAACAAGTTCATATTCACTTTTGAGCAATGCAACAGTCATAATGGTACATGTATTTAGGAAATGTTCAGAAATATCTTATCATGCTGTCAGTCTTTCGCATTGCAGTTGGATGACTTTGTCACTCCTAAAGTTTGATTTTGTTGCGATTCAACAGACTGGAGCAAGGAATAGCCCAAGGTCGAATCAAGAACAGCGGATTACATGAAAATTGGGAAAGATCTCATAATTGGTTAATCTGCGGCTGTATATGTATGTATTTGCATATGTACAGTAGGTATGTGTGTGTACATATAATATAGTTTTATATAAAGCTATATATACATACGCTATATAAGTCTTAGTCAAATAAATGTTTATGGTTTAATATAATAGTGTTTATTATTGTAAGCATATGCATACTCAGAATTTCAGTATAAATTCCGCAATGAAACAATGCAGCGTTATTGCACCGGCTCTTATAACAGCCCGTCAAGGTAGACCTGGAAAAATGTTACTAAATAGATAATAAGTATTCTTTTATTTATGATGGCATGACGGCCGAGGGTCAGCATTTGCATGTGAGCCTGCAGCGGTGTGTGGAGAGACAGGGCAGAGGAAGGTCATGTTTAATTGAGCCACCGAGCTCCCAGAACTGCCCCTCCTGTTCCCGCACTCGCCCTCCGCTCGGAGCGGGAGTCATGCAGGACCTGTCATATCCCATCATGCCCCTCCGGAACAATTAGACTTTGTGTGCTTTGCTGTTAAAACTCCTCGATAGCCCGTTTTAGTTGTTTTGTTTTTATCAGTAGAGAAAGCGGGTGATCTGCAGTTGGTGTTCTCGTGGGTTGACATTTGTACATTTCCCACAGTTTTGCAAGAGACGACCTGTTCTATATTTAGACCCATTCATCATTCTTATTCAAAGCTTTTATCTCCTCTATTGAATATACGCCCGCACGATTTAACACGGAACGTGGCTTAAAAACATTATTAATTCACAACATTTAAATTGATAAGTGCCCCGAGCCCAAGACTACAAGGGCACTTTGAAAAGCAAACAGCAGCATGGTGAAAAAATTGATTTTTCCCGCTGAAAATGACTCCACGATGCATCATTCCACTGCGCCGCGTCCAAGTGCTTGACAGAGATAATCTCGGCAATCCCACAGGTGACCTTATCGTTCACAGCAGGGCAGACGCATCCACTCGCTCGTCTTTGTGCACGTCAAGGTTTCCTGGTGCGACGGTCTTTAGGGAACCAAAGTTTCAGCCGTCTTCATCTTGATGTCGAACGGAAAACATTATGGAAAAGAGAAAATATCAACGCTAATCTCAAAGCCAACAAAGAGCTTTAATAATTGGATGACGGAAAAATTAGAAGTGCTGTAGATAGTCTGGCACGGCAATTGTTGAACAATAGACAGCGTTAAGTGACTTGACTGCAGGCTGAATGTACAGAGAGGGCTTTAAAAAGCAGACACACAGAGCCTCCCGGAGCGGGAGGGTTTTTAACTCGTGAACAGATGGTTCGCCGCCACATTGTCAAGGTCAGAGAACTTCACAAGAGTTTTTCATCTCCTTTTGTTGAAGATTCTTTTGTCTTGATAGAATTTTGGCACCTTAGATATTAATAGGACTTTTCTTTTCAACGGTGTCTGCATGCTTTTAAATGAACCTGGACGTTCACCTTATTACGTTTTACTAATAGTTTTAGCTTTAGTTTATTTGAATATGCTATGCATTAGACCAGCTAAAGCAAAGGAAAGTCACTTTTGCAGTGTGGATGTACAGACCAAGTAGAAATGTCCTTTTGGAATATCCTCGTCCTCAAAAATAAACTGGAAAAAAACACAGGAAATAGCAGATTTGCAGTCGTTTCCTGTCATTTGAAAAAAGTTGTTTGTTTTAAAAATGTCCTGTAATACAGTAACGTTACTTCTTTGTTATTAGAAGTGTGCATCAAGTAAAGTATAAGATATAAGAAGTATTATAATGCGGTTAATATGAAAACTTGATTCTGATTGGTCACTTGTGGCATTGTGAAATATAATCGTGTTTATTCTCTTAAATATTATTGAGAATTTCTCCAAAGATAACAAAGCAAGTTTCACGTCTACGGCGGTATCTGCTGTCATATAATGAAGTAATCTAAAGCAAATCAATATAATATCTTCATTTATGATGTAGCCATGTGAAAAAGTTACTTTGGTTAAAACTGCCTTTGTTTTTAAGACTGTCTGACTATACGTTATTCACTTTTTGAGCAGAATTTGTTTGTTTATTCGATATATTTATATATATCTTTACATAATCACAGCCTTTTACATACTATTGTCTACAAGCTGGTACTTGCTTTCTACTTGAATGGTGCCATAATCTCAAACAAGCTTACAAATGAAATTGAAAATAAAACAACACAAAAGCATTTGTTAAATATGAAAGGCATTTGATGAAATGTGGAAGTAACTGCGCTGTTTAAGTGCTAACGCCACAGTAGGTGTGCATTGTGTGCCGTTTCTTAACCCGCGTAAATACAATAAATTCATAATCATGTTTTAATAATACAGGTAAAACTTCTAAAGCCATTGAACTGTAGAATCAAACTATACCTTTGGGGACAGTTGATTGTTTTTGCAGTAAGAATAAATCCAGCTAGATCTAATTGAACTGTCATTTTAGCCGCGTGTTGGTCTCCGATGCATAGCATGCACCTGTCTGCGGCGTGGCGCGTTTGGGTATGTGCGGTCCCTATCGTTGATCTCTAAGGGGCTCTTTGATAAGCACAATGCCGTGATTTCTCCTCATCTGCAGAGCGATACGGCCCCTCTCATTTCAGATGTCTGCCTGCCGTTATTAATGTCAGACGGAGGATCTCGCCGATAGCATCTCCTGAGTGCTGACACCAGACTTTCCCGGCCCATCTGTGATCTGATCCGAGATCAGGAATGGGAATATCGGCTGTTGTGTGTGAGTGAGGATTTGATTGAGCTGATAATTGAAAGTTGCGTTTTAGCAAACTGAGTTTGTTTATATGACATGAGGATCATGTGTTTGTGAGCTGAAGTTTTAAGACGTATAGAAACACTTCATTTCTGTAAACAACTAAAGTTCAATACGGTGAATATCACAAATGCACATTTCATCCTAGAGTAAAAGAGAAAAAATATATTTTGCATTGAATAAAATGAAGCCATTTGTAGCACCATTAAGATTTTTAATGATAGTCCCATTTAAACCCAAAAAATCTCTCTACTCGTTTAAAGTTATTTTAATGATTTTAATTTCATTGAAGTCATTTAAATGTTTGTTTATTTACTGCCTGTACTGCAAATAATATGCTAGCGTAAGTACTACTAAAGGTTAGAATTCAAACTTAATTTTTTATTTATTAATCATCATTTATCATACATTTATTTTGATGTAGAATCAATCATTGTTTTTTCACTTTACAGGCAAAGGTACAGCAATATTTGCCTTATTAGTCATGAATATATCCCAATACATAATATTTTAATTGTCCTAAAATTGCCTATATTTTCTTAAAGCAAAATGAAAACTGTATTATTAATTCACAGCGAAATCTCGACGGTCCTCTCTGACATGTTGATGTTTCTCCAAAACCGCTGAGTCCAATATAACTGTTAGACGGAACCATTTGACTCCCGTGTCAGCTGGTTTTTATCAGTCACACCGATTCATCAGATCTGTTTCTCAGTACCATGTAGACCCACTCGCACGAGCTTTTATCGATAAGCTTTTCTCATCGTCTGGAAAACAGGGTCGAGGAAACGTTTGGTGGAGATTCTCATCGTCAGATAAACTGCTGTGTTTTAATTAATGCTTGAATCTCGTGCGATATAAAGAGATCAGACCTGAACTGCTGCTGAAAATTGGTGCAGTTTTTTTACTGGAGGCCTGGATGAGAGAGAGAGAGAGAGAGAGAGAGAGAGAGCGGAGAGAGGGGATAGAGGGAGAGAGCGGAAGGGAGAGTGCTTGAGTCAAAGACAGCTCAAGGTGAAGCGTCTGTACTGCTGACCGCTGTAGGGCGTCTGCTACTGAGATACATAGAGAATCAGCATTTCAACATTCAAGTCCTTTGAAGTTCAATATACAGGTCTGAATCTGGGGGTTATAACAAAGCTTTGGCCTAGTGGTTACTGCAAGTGTTCCTGACACATTGAGCCTTGGTAATCTCAGATCTGTGTCATATTTAAATCCTTTCTAAACTTTTCATTTTTTTCTACAATAATTTGCTTTGTCTTTGTCATGAAAAGCCTAAAATCAAAAGCATTTCCAGTGGTTATTTCTGATATTAAAATCTACAGCAAAGTATAGAGATGTATATGTGTGTATATACAGTATAGACCACTTCGCAAGATGTAATCAATGGTCGTCCAGAAGCACTTCCTGTTTTATTTTTTTTTCAGTTTCTGTTTTTTAAATCTCACATATATAAATAAATCGTAATGATATCAATTTAAAGATATTGGTTATAAATGTTCTGTGGTTGTATTTTGTTTAAACACCGAAATACAGCCGCAGAGAAAAGAAAAATAGAGACTATTTAAAAAAAAGTTTTTCTGATACGAGAGGTGCGTTTCATTCTGTGAAATACTTACAATATTCTTTATGTCACTCCTGAGGTTTGATTTTGTTGAGATTCAACAGACACTGGACTGGAATAATCACAATACATCTAGAAACGCGGATTAAATGAACATTTTGGATGGTCTATATATATATATTTATATACAGTATATACTTTTCAAGAGTGAATAAATAAAAGAACGATTGGAAGACGTGAATGGAACCAACTCAATCTTTGTCTAAAAACACCTGCAGTAAACTAAAGCCAATATATTGCTTTGCACAGACAAAATCAGCTAGTCGACACAAAAAATAGGCGGCTGCAGTTGTACAGTTAGCCTCTTTAAAGAAAAACGCTATTCATTACACATAAGGTGTGCTCCCTTTGCTAGGTGGCAGGGCCATAAAGCCGGTAATAACCTTTTTATCAGAAGCCGGGGTGACACCTTAATGTGACATAGCCACCCAGATGCAGCAGGAGAGAGAAATGCGTTTGTAATCTCCTCCATGTATTAGAAGCGGGAAAGCCATCATATAAGGATATAACGAGAGCTGATGAGCCCCTGTGACTGGTGCCACGCCGAATAATAGATGAGATTTGACCCTCTCAGATGCCAGACCACCGAGTCACGGACAGCAAGTGTAGCGGCCGGTTTTCCATCTCTCACTTTAGAACAGAACAGCATCATTGAGCACGAGGCGAAAGACGAGGAGAACAACGGTCATTGGAATTCAAACAAGCGTATTTTCTACAGGGTTTCACACGCGGAGAATAATGTGGCCACCCTTGGTAAATATGAGCAAAGGCTGTAAAAATAAACCTGCTTTGTTTCTCGTTTTAATCTTTTATTAAAATGATCACGTCTTACTTTAATGAAATGTAGGAATTTTGTTGATTTTTTTAATAAAAGATCAAAACGAGAAACAATGCAGATTGATTTTTACAGCCTTCGCTCATATTTACCAAGGGTGCCCGCATTTTTGTCCACGTGGGTATTCTTTATTTTTATAATGTATAATCTTAATATTATTCAGTGTATATTTTAGTGGTTTTGTTCAGATGCCCGTTTTTTTCGGATGCTGTTTTGTTACTGTCTCTTTAAGTCTTTAAAATCGAGATCGGATTGGTTGTACGTGTTGATAAGCTACCGTTAACCGAGGTTTTATTACAGTAAAATTGTACTAACCATGTTTTTTGGGCAGATTGATTACCATTTGCGTAACCAAAATATGCAAATGGTATTCAAATAAACCAAATAAATAAGTCCCCGTCAACCGGTAGTAGCGATTGTCTTTACGTCCGTATTCTGACGCATGTCCGAGTTAAACCGAATTTCAAATGAGAAAACAGAGTGGGCGTGGCTTGTTTTTTCACTGCGATTTGATTGGATGTATGAAAACAGCCATTGTATTTTTAAACGATTAAACGATTAAATATGAGGTTAATGTTATAAATAATATTAATATTATAAACTGATTACTAGCTAAACCACGGGTCATATTCATAAGGCTAGTTGTATTTGTTCTTTAGTTGAATAGTTTAGTTTTTTCTGAATGCATGTTATGCGACGATGAGTCATTGTACGTTATTGTTCTCATGGTTGTGAGCTTATCATGGCCACGTTCATTTATAGAAATAATTCCTTAATTAAACTAGTTCAGGTTTTGCATACAAAGACATGAAAATAATACAGTCATATGTCTTCTAAGAACTTATTTCTTCTCGTTGAATAGTAATTTTCGAAACTGTATTTCCCCGACTAGACGAAGTTAAACGGGTCTTCGCCATCACTGTCCTTAAAAACACCTTTACATTTTCCTCGTAAATACCTCCAATGCAATTATCAGTACTTACGAACACAAGCTTTTACAAATGAGAGCTAATTATTGTGACTTAATGACGCTGCTCTGAGCCGCCGCCTCCGTAGCGCCACGGCGTGCAGATAAGAGGAGAAATTTGCTTAGAGGATTTTTCGCAAATGTCATTGCCACTTTGTGTACAAGCATGATAACTTCATCCTTCCATTATCAGGCGCAGCACCTGCGATGATGCACGGCGCTCTTCGGCCGGCGCGATAGATAATTAGTAATGAATCAATATGTAGAGTTTGGAGAGGAGGTGCGGGGCGGCCCGACTTACGCGGCTGATAACGCGGGAAAATAAACAGCGGGAGAACGTCAGAGATGCCGGTGAAGAATGAGGGCAGACCTGCGATCCACTCCACGCTCTCTGAGCTGCAGTTTTTGGGAGCGGCTGATATCTCTCGCCATCCTTTTTGCCCGGTTCCATCGGGAATACATTAGGAAAGAGCGATGCTTAGGTTGGTATCTGTAGGTGGGCCAGAGGTGCATTCAAACACCCCGGCATCCATCATACCAACTCGTGAGATGAACAGGAAACGCATCATTTCATGCGCTACATGTGATTGGAGGCCTTTTGATGAAGGTGAATATCATTGCGTACAGACTTCATTCTTTTGTAAATTACGGGAGTGCGATGTATTACGTGGACAGTTTTCTTACTTCTTACTTACTTTTTTTACGAAAAACTTTTATAGCAGAATGACATTAGTCAGTATCACAATTTTTGTTGCCTTCTGAGAGAGGGTGTGAGAGAAAGGTAACAAAATGACGGTCGTTTTGAGAGAACAGACTTGGACGTCAGGAAAACTAAAATGAAACACACCCTCTTTAACACATGTCTGTCGTTTGTAGCTGTTTGCTCGGAGTCATGTCGACAGCCACTACTGCTTCTCGAAGGGTTTGATCCCAAGTCCATTTCTTAAAATCTGACTTTGAGAGACATGCGGGAGAGCAGCAGGAGTCATGTCTGACTTATCCCTTACGGACGCGAGCGAACTGAACCTGAAATATTCCGTACAGAGAGATGAGAAGAGAGAGAGAGAGGCGGATAGAGAGAAAAGTGGTCTAAGGAGATCTCATTCCCTCTTCGATAATGTGGGATAAAGACACGGTTTCACATATGGTGTATTGGTAATGGGGTGACAGGCCACAAATCCCCTCATTTAAGTGCAAATGGCTGTTCTTTTTGGGAGGCCTAAGCATCTGCCTGCCAATGTCATCCTAACCCCCTTTAGATGCCTTTTTTTGTTTTTCATTATTCCCAGAATTCCATGGGGCACAAAGTCAGATACAGTCTAGAGAGCAATATTAAGACATTAAGCGGGGAATCTGTTAAGAATGTATTTCCAAGTGCTGTCTGGGTTGTTTTAGATCCGGATCGATTAGAGGAATTATGCAAACGCGCAAAGGAATATTTAAAGTGAATGTTTACGCAAAAATAAAAATCATTTATTTGCTCTTGTTTTTATCTTTATATGACTATTTGTTGTGTAAATCCCAAAAGAAGATATTTTGAGAAATGTCTCCGTGGTTTTGTGTCCATGCAAGGGAAATCAATCGGGGGACGTGTTGTTTGGTTACGAGCGTTTTTTTTTTAAATATCTTCTTTTGGTTTCTTCAGAAGACGGTTTGGAATGACACGAGGGCGACTACATTTCTTTTTTTTTAAGTGAACTGTCCTTTTAAGCGTATTTTTTGGTGGAATAATTGCGACAGAGTTTGTCCCAAAAAGACTGACAATGACTTCATTCAGCTCATCTAAAACCACATCACAAATGACCTTTTGTTAATAGAATTAATTTATGTTTGTAGTTACTAACGTAAAATGTACGTTTTCCTCCCCTGTCAGCCTGTGTTCCCCTCAGCTTTTAAAGACTCGTAGTATCGCGCGATCTTACATTAACACAGCGCCCGCAGACGACATGCAAACGCTGACAACATTTTCATTAGTAAGATAGAGCAGTTGCATATCAAAGAGAGAGATTAAGACTGCACCTATTTCAGATGCACAGATTTGACATGCAATAAAAAGATACAGGACGGCTTGCCCTGACAATCTATTTGTAAATGCATTAGACAGAGATAAATTCAGAGGAGGACTTCCCACGGGATGCTTTGGGGATCGGTGTGGTAACATTCTGGCTTTTGGGGTTTTTGGTATAAAAGCTTAGGCAGGTTGTAGAATTCATTTTTAACCTGATTTTGTTACATCTTGCAAAAGAGATTATTATTGTTATTATTATTATTAGAAGTAGTAGTAATAATAATACAAATTGTATATTGTTGTTATTATTATTATTATAATTATTTTCATTAATTATTGTTGTTGTTGTTATATTATTATTATTTATAAAAAATAAATTTTTAGTTAGTATTGCCCAGATGTTCTTGTAAGAAAATGGTGAAAATGTTCATTAAATCAGGGATTTAAAACACTGTACCAGTCGACTCAAATCTCCCTGAAGGCTAATTGACATCGTGTCTCTCCATGTCTCGGTCCGATTCTACCCTCGCTAGCACAGGTCATTAATTATGAAAAGATTTTGAGGATTTGTTTGTAGTATCACACGCCATTGATCACTCAACACACCGTTGAGAGTTACACTGTCTGACCTGATAAAAAAAAATCTTTGATCCATAAAAATGTGTCACTTCAGAAATATATCGCCTGAGGCTTCCGTTCCCTTCGGCCACTCTTGTGTTCGTGGATTAAAGTGGCGAACAAGGAACTGGTAAAAAATTAACACTTATTTTTGTCAGCGTTAAAAATAGATGCTGAGAGACACAAATATAGTGTACACGGTATCGAATAGCAGCCATTTGACAAAAGGTCACTTATCACTTGACTGCAAGCCATGCATGTCTTTTATTTACAACTAAAGTTGTCGTCTTGCGCTACGGTGCATTTATAGCTTTACATTTAATTTCAGCCAACAAACTAATAGTTTCATTTCCCCGAGAAAAGAGAGCTTCCAAATGTTAAGGTATGTGTTCAACCTTTTCTTTCAATGAAAATGAATAGCTATATTAAGTTCTTATTTTCATGGCATTTTGGCGCAGCGAGCAGCAGGGTTCGATCGATATTCCTTTAATGGAACAGAGAGAGAGAGAGAGAGAGAACGAGCGAGAGATATTCCAGAACCCTCAGCCATGTTTCTCATCTGTTTCCTACAGGAAAAGCAAACTTGCTCTTAAGATAAGATGGAGTATTCGTTTACATTTGCCATGTCTTTATACTGAACGCTGGGGTGATTGAGAATAAATCAAATGTCATCCGCTAGAAGACAACGAGTCTGACCTGAGCGCAGGTAGCGTGATAGATTCGTGTTTGTGTCTCCATCTTTGCCGGGCGGTAACACCTGATGGTAGTGTTTCTGTAGCTCGGTGGCATAAGATGTGCAAAGGTTGTCGGTTTGATGTTCTAACATCACACCTTAAAATAAACTTGCATTTAAATTGGAAGACGCTGGAGCAATTGTTTTGTTTCATTTCCTGAAATTGTTTCACCTCATTTGTAGGTTTTATCTTATTTTCTTTCTCATTCATTTTTTTCTCATTTCCCCGCAAACCGGGGGTTGGTGGGTGGAACCGGAGTTTGCGAGAGTTGATATGATGTTTCCTTGCTCAGGGCATGGCCTGGCCCGGCTGCTAACTGTAATTTACTTTTCTCTCCCGGTCGCCTGCAGTCTGCCTCGCCGCGGCTGTGTTGAATGATGTGCTAATCCATTATATTCTTCAGACAAGTGTATCGACCAGTATAAACAGACTGGAGGGCACGAGTCTAAATGAAAGCCATAGTTTCCCTCTGAATCATTTAACTAGATCCTCAAGCAACAGCAGCACATAACAGCCTTTTTTTCAGCCTGCTGAATATACATTAAGACGCCATTAAAGTCGCCAGTGCAGCCCGGCTGCAGAAGCAGTTGATGCGGATGGACTCGCGCCCCTGTGTTCCCCCACATCTCCATCGCTCCATGCCTCACGTTGTTGTGGTAGAAACGCCAATTCTGTCGATCTGTGTGCTGAACTCTGTGCTGTGCTCCATCTGCTGGTTCTCTCGGTACTTCGCTTTAGGAACCATTGATCATGCATTGGAGGTGCATGCATAGTTGCTGCATGAGTCAAGCCTTCTTGACTCTTCTTATATGGACATAATGGCTATAATTCCTTTCGTAGACATATTTTCTTTTACATTTTATTCTAAAGATAAGTGATGTAGCGTATAAGGACATGAAGTGCTGCAGTATTCAGTCAACATACTTTTTAAAACTCCAAATATTCAAATAAATGTACAAATCAGCCTTTATCTTATCATTTATTCAACATAAGGTACGTATTTAGTTTAATGTATTTATTTTTATGAAATATATATAATTTTTGACTTTTTTCGCCTTGTATAAATCTTGTAGCCAAATGCGTCCACAAAAAGATCATAGGTGCATATCTAGTTTACAAGCATTGTCATAAATATGCAATCTCATTTTGTTGTATGATCTTTAATTCATCACAAAAGGAGATAAGAGGTAAAGGTTGTAGCGACCGATAGCCTCAGCAACCATTTACTATAATTGAATCTTTGTTGTATCCGTATGCACTTTATAGAAAATATATTACTTATAAAATAAAAAGCCGTATTTTTAATGAAAAGAAGATGGATTATTTGAAACTAAATGTGCTGAGATATTTTTACAACAGTAATTCCAATGCATCTTTAAGTACTTGAGTACCTCTGTTTAGGATCCAGTATCCTAGATTTATGTAGATTCTGTGGGTAATGGAATTGATTTGTCGGTTCTTTAACAAAGTCCTTAAAAACAACGATGTATCTATATCTCATAGATGCACAAACCATTACTGTCAGTCTCATCAGAGATGTGACGGCTCTAAACCCCACTGTTTCTGTAGGTTTGTGTTATCCATCAGTACACAGGCGTTTAGTAAAAGTTAATAACAAGCCCGGCTCTCTCGCCCGGCAATTTGCTTCGACACAGCCATTAATTACTTGCTAATTGAGACATGAGCACGGATTCGTTCATTAAGCGTCTCGAGACCCTCGCCGTCTCCACAGAGCATCTCGCCGCTCCAGGATTCGCGACTTTTAAATGTTTTTCTTTTCGTATCATTTTGTCTGCCTGTTTTATTTCCGTTGTATTAAACTAGCCGTCCTAAAGCTTTTGACGTGGTTGCTATACGTTCGGAAGCCAGGATGGGAATGCGGTTTGAGATTTGAATGAAGAGAGCGTTTGGCCGTTGTTTATGATGTTGCAGAGGGTGAAGGGAACATTAGGTCTGTCTGAATGAAGAGTGAGGGTGCAGATGGTTTCGAGGGGTCTCGGCGGACGACTCATCCGTGGTTAGTGTGGCAGAGCATGCTGGGGTCACTAATGACTCCCTCAAGCCTGACTGTCAGCACACACACACACCAGGATGGGAACAGAGGTCATGCCGGGTAGAATTCATGTATCGGATTGGAGCACCAGAAAGAGATGTACTCCTGACAGAGCTCATTTTTATCCTTACGCTAGATTTGTAGAAACGTCCAGCTGTTGATGTTTCACTATGGGCTCTTTAGGTCAGATGAGTGTATTGTTTTCTTTTGGATTCTTTATAGCACTCGTGCCGAGTGTCCCCAGAATGTATTTGGATGCTTTAGCCAAACTTGGAAATGAATAAATGCTAATGGATCACCAGTTTTTAAATGCCAAAACAATAGATATACTGTTGAAATTGAAGACTAAACATTTTGCACATTTATTGGAATTTTATATGAACAAATCTACAGTTATTGCGGTGAACTACACCTGTTTTTACTCTTCTGTCAATGTATGAACTATTTGCATTGATAAATGTTGCGTTTTAAGTGTCCGAAAACTTCTCGGGTCCACTGATGGTTCAATACAGAGCCACCTTATACCAATAATCATTCCTCTCTATAGACCGTTTCATTGGACGCGCACGCCGGGTCTGTGTTTGGCTAGTGTCTCATAATATAACTATTTATATTTTATTTCATTTATGTTAATATTATTATTTTATTGTATAATCATTTTATTAAACAAACAATATGTTGAATTTTGTTGTATGTTCATTTTATTAAATAAACAACTTGTTGAATGGGTCCTGTAGTTTGGTCGCATTTAAAGACAGCTTATGGAACATTGATATCTAGTGGTTGAGCTTGGTATCGCAGTCTAAATTAAATATATTGGAGAGGCAAGTTTAGCCAAGTAACGCTTCTTCTTGGTTTCTTTGTCTTGATATCAAAAATTATTTCCAGGCTCACTATTGTGTGTGAACGTGTACCGAAAGTTAAGGGCAGTCCACGAACGTGCGCATGCGACGTAACGTTTGTTTATGATGTCACTTTAAAGAGTACATATTACCAGATCATGTAAATGACATTTCATGTGTGTACTGTTGCCGTGTGTAAATGTAAGCAAGACGCCAAAGGAGGGGATTAGATGGATGATTCCCCGAAGGGATCATTTGAGAGTCAGTCAAAAAGTAAGCTAAGAAAAACTGCCTTTTATAACAAAATTAAAGTGTTTTTACACCTTTTTTGTACATAAACTTGTTGTTGGACACTCCATAAACCAAAGTTGGACCTTACAAATCAAGGAATATTTGAAGAGTTTGGTTCCGAAAACTCAGTTTTTAACATTTTTCAAAAACATGTTTTATATTGTGCATTCCAATTGATATCAATCAAACTGCAGTTGGTTTGTTTTGATTTAATTTAACTAACACAATAAAACACCAAAAAAACACGATAACATAATGAAAAACAGGATTTTTTACATTTTAAAAAATCTGAGTTATCTCATTTTGGAACCAAACTCTTCATTTACTCTTTAAAACCGTCTATATTCTCTGGATTCTTGAGTTATTTGGTTGGACAACTTCTGTGTCTATAATATTTTCTTTAGGTTAGTGTATTCATTTTTGGGCTTTTTTTTGGTTTTTAAAGAGTCACGTATGCACCCTCGTGTCATATATGACTTTCTTTCATCTGCATAACATAAAAGAAGATATTTTAAAGAACATTGATAACCGAACAACAATGATCCCCAACGACTTCTATTGTATAAACACAAAACCACTGACACATTTCTCAAAATATCTTCTTTTTGTGTTCCACAGAAGACAAAGCGAATGACATGAAAGTGAGTAAATGATGACAGAATTGTTATTTTCAGGTGAACTATCCCATTTACTGTATGACATGCATAATGAAAAGAAGGTCAAATGTTCGCACAGCTCAGTTGTAAACAAACGTAGCGTTGGGCATTTAAAACAGCTGCACAATTACACACAAAAATGCCTATTGTTAAATTCTCTGTTGATGCTTCATCTGAGGAGAATTCATGATCTCTGTTGTTGTGGTCTGAAATCCCTGCTTTGCTGTGGACAAACACTTTCCCTCTGCTAGTGAAACAGCTGTACAGAGATTAACATAAATCGGCAGTTGGTTAGTGCGTGTTTAGCAGTGCATTAACAAATTTGCCACCTTAATGAGTCTCTAAGTAATTGCCTTCCTGCCCCTGAATACAAACAGTCCATTACCTACTACTATATGATTTTTTGCTACTAAAACACCAATTCTCTGTCTCTACGCTTAAGTTGTTTTCAAATTAAGCCACACCAGTGTTTTTCCACTGCATTCTGTGTGTGTGTTGAGATTGTTTAATAATGCAGTTTGGTTTTGTCTACTGTATGTAGACGGAGATGTTTGGCGAAGGTGTGCTGAGTTTTTACTTACTTTACAGTCAGCCATTTTGGTTTTGTTTTAAATCTATGACAGGGGCGGACTGACCGATAGGACATTCTGTCAAAGTCCAGAACGGCCGTTCCACTGACGGCCGTGACCAGGGGCGGACTGGCAGAAGTATTAAAAACGCGAATGCACGCAACACGAAGGCGTTATATTAGCGAGTTGGACACGTATGCATGTAACGCAACCCCCCCCCCCCCGGTCGACAGTATGGGTGGGGGGGTCGATGTGGGCCGAAAAATCCAGGGCCGAATTTGCTTCCCAGTCCGCCCCTGATCTACGATAATTTTTTGGGTTAAAATGCTACTTCTCTAACATCCCATGCGGTGGCAGCTGTATGTAAATACGTTTTTTGGGTAAGTATGTAAACACTCTTTTGGTGCAACATCTCTTTGGTCAGTTTTTTTGTTCAAAGCCCTTGCATCCTTATGGTAAAGTTTGATTATTCTCACGTTTTTAAATATACACGCACGCACATCTCCGGTTGTGTGCTGTATTAGAAGCGGCAGGCTGCACGTCTCATATTTTACCTCTTTTTATTCCCAGCGTGTGTCGGCATCATCTTTCATAGAATCTCAGCTTGGCAACCGCAGCACCAAACATATGAAAAGCGCTGGGGTGGAAAAATATTAGTTTACACAAAGGCAGGCTGAGAAATTAAGGATGATTTTATTTTTTCTTATCTTTCTCCCCAATTCATTACTTTGCAGTGTGTGGCAGGTTGCGGGCTTGTCAGAAGAGACTAATGGCTCGTCGGCGCCGTGGAGGAAACAGCGCGGCCGCGTCGACATTAACGCTCCCTCTCCCCCCCCCCCCCCCCGTAGAGAAATCTGTTTGATCTGAAATTGAAAACAAATAGTAATTTCCCATAGTCACTTTTTTGGAATTTACCTTCTGCGAGAGCTCTGACGACTCTCTCACCGTAATCCCTTGCGAGATGGCGAGGTATACACGCTTTCAAGCTAAAACGCGTCAAAGGAACGAAAGGCGCGGTACTAAGGAAATGCTTAACCTTCTGTGTAGATTTACATTTATAATTCACAAACAAAAGCGGCGAAACCAAAGTGACGTTACAGACAGCTAGCTGGGGCGCGGCTGGCGTCGAGCGTTTCAACGGTGACGGGTTGTTTACGCGAATGTGAAGTCGTACGCCAGCGGAGGGCGAAAAGAACAATTGTCCTTGAAAAGAGAAAAAGCGCACGGAGTCCCACTCCGGCGTCGCTGCCACACTCTTTAAAGGGACCCTGATTAAATGACAGTCGCTTTGTTGTTTACACATGGAGGCCCCATCCAGCATCCAGCGAGTTTCTCGTCTCCCACGCATACGGCAAAGATTAGAGTCGGAGTGCGTGTGCGTGAGACAGAGAGGAAACTCCGACAACCTCCAAAAATCTGGGACGCGAGCGCTCTTGGACGTGGGCGGAGATGCGTTTTCTCTCTTCTTCCTCGGTAGTATTTTTCAGAACAAATAAAGTTCTCTTTTAAAAGCCTCTCTTTTGTTGCGGCGGCGGTTTGAAGCGACGAGCCGCGGTAGAATGAGAGATTGGGAAAGTTAGGGGTTTAGTGATCTTGCAAGGTCATTTTTAACAGCTGAATGTATGGATCCTCTGGGACGGCAGCGGAGGCAGACACAGGCGGACTAATAACGTGTGCGAAGAGAGTCGGGAGGATCTGTGGACTGGATTTACCTTGCGATGAAATTAATTGCCCTAATTGTCACTCGTCTGTAACACCACAAGCGCGTAAAGCTGATGAAGGACACTATTGCCTCGCTGTCTGTCGTACAGAGAAATCCCTTCTCAGTTTCTTCCCACCTTATTAATCTTATTTCATTCAATATATCAGGGTGAATATTAACGCACGCTACCTCATACCAGAGCGACTCCTTTTCAACTTTTCACAGGTTGTAACCAGGTTTATGTCCTTTTTCTGCCATTTCATCATGATGGCTGTTCCAGCACCTTTTTACGTAGAAAATGAATTTAATACATTAGCCTAACTGTTGACGGTTTCATGGGACGCATGCGCTTGGCCCGAAGTGAACTTCCGGTATATGTGTTTGTTTAGCGGTCTTGCTAGTGGCAAAAAATATATCTATTTATATTTTAATCCATCTTTATTAATATTCATTTAAATTAATATTTTCTCGTGTAACTTTGTCGCATTTACGTTTTGCCAAGTGACGGTATTTTTACTGGGAACCCCCCAAAAATACTGTATTGACATATTTTGACCTTGCTAGGTAATGTAATTTATTTGTTTTTTCTCTGAAATAATCTACACTTTGACTCTATTCTTTGCAGATGGGTACCGGAAGTTAAGTTTGGGCCACAAAAGCGTGCATGCGTAGTAACATTTGTTTATCTTGTTGCTTTGAAACCATCTATATAATAAAGTAAACAATTCAAATTAATTCATAATAATATTAGCCTCATTTTTAAAGCTGCCATACCTAACCTTTTCTTGGTTAAAAATGAACGAAAACATTTATTGAGCCTAAAAAGTACACAATGTTCATAACTTTCTCCTTTCCATACCTTGATTCACAACAGAAGTTAACAATAGTCGTTGGATATGACCAAGGAGAATTTTGCTTTTAATTTGATGTCATTCAAACCCAAGTAAAGATATGTAAAGTAACCTGCAATTTTATATTTCCAACAGAGATGGCGATAGAGAGAAAGATCACCTCTTTCATATAATTGATTCAATGTTTTTTAGCGCGTTAGATTCATACTTCAACTCCATTTCTGGTTTCTTGGTTTTTGTTTTGAAGTGTGTGTGTAAAAGTATGAAATAATTTCTCAAACGCTAAAAGCCAGTCACAGCGGCCAACACTGAGGTTATATTGACCGGTACTCAGCGTGATGAGACCGTGCCTGCGATATAAAGACCACTAAAGCCCCTCCGCCCTCTTAGAGTGCTGCCTAAGCCATATATTTATTACCTCTGTTCACTGGCTTGTTAGTTTTTAGTGCGTCGTGTTTGTCATTCTCCGTGGCCGGTGGAGAATGGCTCAAAAACGGCTTTTTAAAGAGCAGCATTATTATAAATGCTCTCACCATTGGAGAGATACATTTCTGTTATTTATGCCCCGGCTCTCGCATTTGTGTAAACATAAAATCGCATGCTTTATTACATCCCCCCCTGCACCCGGCGCCTTGACCCCCGTCCTCGTAAATTGAGAAATAGTGGGGAACTAATGGATACAGATGGGACTATGGCATGCCATTTACTCAAATTGGTGAAGTAATTAACCTCGAGGTGCCGGGGGTTCGAGAGAGAGATTGTGGGAATATCCCGAGCAGTCAGATAAACAGACTCCGGGCCTAACCGACTCTGACAACTCGATCATAAACTAGACTCATTCTGTTCAATTGACCTGTCAACATCTCACGACCAAATAAAGATTTGTATTACTGTGCAGTTTGGAGGGCTGCTGGCGTCGGCTGCAGGGGCGAGCAGCTCCCTAACCGTCTCCCGCTCTCTCTTTTCCTCTCTCCCTCTCCGTTCGGTGTCATCTTGACACATTTTAGCCTCGCACAAATCTGTCTGCATGCTGGCTCTGACAGGTCAGTGACAAGCAGACGCGTCTGATTGGCCGTGGAGTGAAGTATTATGTTCTGAGGTGAGCTTGGAAACATGAGTCTTTAGCGCGGCACACACCGAGTCTCTGACACGTACTGCGGTGAATTAAAAGCGCAAACATCGGCGCGAGTGAAGCAGCCGTTCTGATCCTCACTAGACAAGCGATGTGCAGCACGTTTAACTAATCAGGAGCCTTTTAGTTTTTCTGTAGAATGCTGTCGCGCGCCCGTTCTGCATTTTCGGGACATTATACTTGTAGATGCGTGACTGTCATGTGATGCCAAACTTACAAAAACGAACATTTAGAATTTGTCCCTTGTGAGCGCAGCACTGCGTTCTCACCTGATGTTGATGCTCAGTTAGGTTCGAATCTGGCTCGCGACATGGCAGATCACATTGAAAGGTAAAAAAATGAAAAGTAAAAACATACTATTGTAGATTTTGCATAAAGAAAATGTGTAAGCACTTGCATGTGTATAGAATTGACTATGTACAAGAAGCACAATATACTGGAGATTAAAAAATCTATTAAGAAGGTATTAATAATTAACTCCTCATTCTTTTTTATGTAGTAATAAAAATCATTTAGTTTGACTGCAAAAGTATTTTTTGCATCAGCGTAAATTCAATTAATATTAATAAAATATATTTATTATATTAATTTATGTTATATATATATTATATATATATATTTTTTTTTATGTTACAGTGCACTTGTGGGAGGAGGAGGTTTCAATGGTAATGGAAAAGATTTTGTCGTAAAATGTAACTTTTCTCAATTTACAAGGATGGGGTAAAATGGACATTTTTGTTTTTTGTTCAGTTTTCTCACCTTGCTGGCAAATAATTGTGTATTTCTAACAGTGCATTGGAGGGTGTGTGTGCATGTGTGCAGTGGAGGGCGTGCATGCGCATGTGTGCAGTGGAGGGCGTGCATGCGTGTGTGTGTTGATCCTGTAAGTTCTGTTCAGTAATCAAGCAGTCAGGCACTTGTTCATCCACAGCAGATTTCATGCTTTACTCCACCTGAGAGACCCCCCCCCCATCCCTGCACCCCCAGCTACTGTAAACATCACTGCCTAATAAAACCCAAACTGCACCCACACCGACATGTCCTGCTACACTGACTCCCATACGCAATTCACTGCAGTATACTGACAGACACACATTCTGACAAGTACAGTACAAATAAAGCGCTTTTATTTTCCAGCAGCTCAAACTGTCAATAAACCGGCGCGACGTGTGCCCGAGGCTGTTGAAATCCGTTCCTCTCTCTCCATCTTTAATTTGGGATGGAGTGAGCTCGCCGTTAGGCCGGCTCTCTGTGCCTGCTGGGAAAATTTACATTTATTGTATTGACAGCGGTTCTGAGAGGTAATGGGGAAGGTGTGCGGATGGAGCGTACCTGACACGCTTTCCACACCGTGACGTGATTTGACAGTGACGGGTGATTTGGGTGCAACTCTAATAAGTGAATTATTCTGAGGTAAAACATAGCGATCTGTCATGTTTCCAACACCCTAACAGCTGGCTGGCATGTCCTTCGGTGACAAGCTAGTTTGTCCTGCGCAAATCTTCTGTCACCTTCTTCTCCGAAAAAATGTAAACGCTGCGCGTCGGTAGGGAATCGCGGGGTTTCGGCGGTGGCGGGTGAGAAATATCATGTCAGATTTAGCCAGCTGTGCCGATGATATTATCATGGTGAGGATTTATCAATCTGTTCCTCGGGCACCCCCTCGAACGCTGGCGCTGTCAGGGGGGAGACGAGACCCCCTTGGCCAAAGAGAAGAGGTGCAAATGAGCATTCCCGAGCAGGCCGGAAATGATTAATGCGACCTGCAGGTGTCAAGGCTGTGCCGTTCCAAAGTGCTTGAAATAAAACCACCAGCGTGTGGAGTAAGAGGCTTGTATTGGTCTTACACGCAGTCAAATATGTTGGTCCGATGTCCTTGGTGATACCAAATGATGTAAATCAGGCTCCGTGAGTTTTAACGCACCGGTTTCTTGAGTTTTATCGTGCGCCGTTCACGTCTTTGAACTTTACCGCGTGTTCCATTTCACTTAACCGGAGTTTTTATCAGGTGCCGGTGAATTTCTGCCGGAAATGTTAAGTCCAAACACGCACGACACGTACAAAGACACTTGTCAAAGGCCCGGCTCTTCCCCAATGAAGGCTGGATTAGACGTTGTGCTGGGAAAGTTTAGCTCCCCTTTGAGGGTAATATCGTGGTATTAGACATGAAAGGCCGTTGGGCTTCTAACACACATTTAGGCTTCTGGGGAAGCAAAGGCCCAGAGGCGAACGAGTCACTTTTTGGAATGTAAAATACTCGGAACACTTCTGGCACGGAGAGCCCGTGGGGATGATGCCTTTCGAGGAGTTTTCAGGAGTGCGAAAAACAACTACGATGATAAACTGTGCGTGGAAGTTTTTTTATGTAGATGTTCTATAGTTTCAGCAGCAACAACATAAACAAACGTTATGTTTCCGATAGACCCGCAAAGAATCAATAACTGTTGAGTAGTTTTAATTCAATACAATTATCAAACAATAAAACATTTTTATATTATAATCGAGCACAGACCGGAAGTTATCTTCGAGTCAGTCGTATGTCTGATGAAACCGTCTGTAGAAATGGGATTCATACACAACCTTTACATCGACACATTTAATATGTTGCAAGATTCTATACATGCAGTGGAAACATGTTATATGTAGAATTGCATTTCTAAACAATAAAGTACTCAGGAGGTAGAATTAAAAAAATGTAAAAGTTTTGGGGGTCTACGATTCACATTTCGAGTCTTTTTCGCGCGCATATTCCTTATTTTAAATGTAGACGCGCGGCATACGCACGCAAATAGGCGCGCATGCAGTGTGGCGCGCACATTTTTCAATTCGCGTAGGCGCTGCATCGAGATGGAAATAGTTTAACTTTTCGGAGTGCGCACACCGCGGGTCATTTGAGGAGAGAAAGCGGTTTGAGCCTCGAAATGTGAATCGGGCCTAAAACTACCAAACAAAGGTGGTGGTTATATGATTATATTTCATTACTTCGGTGTCTGTCAAACGATTTCCACAAATTTCATTGGATTATTTTATATAAAAAGTAAAAACAAACATGCATCTACATATTGTAGATAGTAAAGTAGCTGAGCAGTTGTATATGAGTGTAGCGGCTGTAAAGTTTTGTTTTGTGTGGATCTTCCTCTTCTGGTTTGTCTTTGCAGATATTAAAAATGAAGCAGTCTGATACAAGGTGGAAAGTCTTGGCCTGAGCTTTGCTCCAAGGTTGGGTCGGGTCTTTACATGAGTGCCGGTCTAACATGCTCTGAGCCCCTCGGTGTCTGGCCCATAAGCCCTGTTTGCAGGAGAGCTGTAAATTCTGCTCACTGGACAGGAATGAAATGTCAGAAAGACCTCAGTTCGACAAGCTCGTCCACATGACCAACGGTGTGTGTGTGTTTGTGTAGGAAGATTTTCTCAGCTCCGGCTTCTTAAAGCAGACAAATGTATCTAGAGGTGTTCTCAGACCCACAGATCAATGCTGATCTCAGACTTTTTATTGAAACTAAATTGTAACATGCTGTCGTTCAGTCGTCCCCGCTTATAGTTGTTTTACTTCAATGAAACATTGGATTTTTGTGAATTTTTGTAATAAAAGAGCAAAAGGAAAAACTAGGCAGACGTATCGTCACAGCATTCTGTGCTCATATTTACCAAGGGGGCTAATATTTGTGTCCCCAACTGTATGTGACATGTTATCAGGGGCGGACTGGCCATCTGGACGCTTGGGCTGCTGAGACGGGCGTATTCTAAATGTGAAGGCACGCAACGCGAATGCAGAAGACACGTATGCATGCCACCCCCCAGTCGACAGACCCGACCATGCATAGTGTGTGTGATTGTGTGTGTGATTGTGTGTGTTTGTGTGTGGTTATGGGTGCATTTGTGATAGTGTCGTGGATAGGGCTGCACGATAAATCGCAAAACCCATTCAAACTACGCATAAAACATCGCAGCCAAGCGCCAAATCGCGTGCAGTTTCTTTACGATTAATCCTGCAGCCCTAGTTGTGGAAGATTTTCAAGTATGTGGTATTGTGCACCGTGTGTCATGAGTGAAGTAAACAGCTATAGTCTTTTGGCCAGCGTATGAAGACCAACACAACCCTATAGATATACATAGCACGCTGGGAAACATCCAAATATGATACAGAGACCAGTGTAGCAAAAATGCTTGTGCTGACAAATGCTGAGAATGCAAAAACAACACCAGTCAGGAGTCAGGCATGCTATAAGTAACATATGAGAAGTGACAACGTCATCCAGCGGAACTGTATATATGTATGGCTTTGAAACATGGCTCTTCAGTTCTTCAGGCAACTCGGCTTTGTATCTTTGATATTAAAGTCTATCTTTTGGCATTGGAACCCACAGAGTGATTCTTCATAGCAGTAAAAATAACCACAACAGTGTGTGTTTGTGTGTGTGTGTGTGTGTGATAGTGTGTGTGTGCGTGCGTGCGTGCGTTTGTAATAGTGTGTGTGTGTGTGTGTGTGATAGTGTGTGTGTGTGTGTGCGTGCGTTTGTAATAGTGTGTGTGTGTGTTTGTGTGTGTTTATTGGTGCATTCGTGATAGTGTGTATTTGTCTGTATGTGTGATTTTATGTGATTGTGTATGTTGTGTGTGTGCGTGCGTGCGTGTGACACTCCAGGAGCGTTCCTCTGTTGACTGGCATCCAGCGATATGTTCCTCCCTCTCTCAGGCTCATTTCCTGTTCAGAAGAGGAACCGCGAGCCAAAGCGCTGTCAGAGGAATTGGCGTCTCAAAGAAACACTTCTATGATAAATTTGGGGAGTGTGCGACTGTTGTATCTGATCTTCCCTCTCTATTCATTACATTTGCAGGTTATATCATACTAATCTGATACTCCTGGCATGTCATTTCATTGGATAGTCCTTCCAGCAAGATACAGTCTCAACATACCCACCCAAAAAAGGTGGTAGTTTGTTTTTAAAGCATTTGTACATTACAGCAAACCCCGCTCAGCAAGATATCCAGGCTCTCCCATAAGTAAAGCTGCTCTTCAGTGGTGCAAAGAGGGTTACTTTGGTCTTTCTTTTCACTTTTTTCCATCCTGAAGCACCAAAGCCAAACACTGTAACCCCCGAGTAATCCCAAGAATACCAATCGCACATGTGGTGCGGGAGAATTTGCCACTGGTGGGTTTCGACCAGCGGACATGTAGAAAGTTTTTCCCTCCTTCTCTTCTTTTTCCACCTCCAACTGGACATTGATCCAGGTGTATGCGTCTCATCCGTTCCTCGTTCAGTCTGCTCGCAGTAAAGCTGTCCGCACGCAGCTTATCTCTCGCCGCTACACTTGTTTTCCGGGCTGATTTATGATGGCTTTGCCGATCCCACCGGCTCACCTTAATGCGCGGGATTCCGCCGGTACCGATGCCATGGAAATCGCGCTCGCCCAGGCAGCTTTCGGCAGAATCCCGTATGATGAATCGGTGCCTTTTGTTTATATTAATTGATCAGAGGGAAGCGGCTGTCAAGATCCGTCACGCGTCTGGAGGAGGGTTGTGGAAGATCTTAGCCTCCTCTTTCTCGACCTCAGCAGTGTTTTAATGAGTTGCTGGGCGGCAGCCAGGTCTCCAGCCACACGAACGGATGTCCTAACCAGCGGATAGCTGAACTAGACAAACAGTAGACCGGCCTCCACCAGGCCTGACAAAACCCCATCTGTTTGTAGTGAGAAACACATTTTATATGCGTATATATTTACAGTATATATGTTTTCCTGTAGCTCAGTGGTTCGAGCATGTGGTTCGAGTCCAAGGTCATGGGTTCGATCGCGGGGATTGCACATAATTAGAAACAAATGTATAGTAAAATGCAATGTAAGTCGCTTTGGGTAAAAGCGTCTGCCAAATGCGTAAATTTAAACATATATTTTTTTTTTCATATACGTACGTATATGTATTTGTATGTATCTCTCTCTCTCTCCTCAAATTCGTGGTCAGCATCATACAGTGCACGCCGGTCTCTTCAGTCGTGCAACACTCCTTGTGATTTATGCAGTGTGTCTATTACCAAACGTATCTATTAGCGCTCTCGATCGCCCTTGCGCAGTCTCTCTCCCGCAGTGATTATGTCCTTTATTTTGATGCTGGGACTCAGTAAATCAGAGCTGCTTTGGAGAACAGTCGAGTGGAGACGCGCTAGCATAAATCCCAGATTTACAAGAGAGTGCGCCCTCATAATGGATTGATTGTGCTTTTCTCAAGTAGAAATGGAATGATCTCTCTTCCTGACAGAAATCCACTGCTCTCCTTCCCTAGCGCGGCTCGTCTGATTTATCACGCAGGCCGCGTGTTCCCGCGCACGGCATTACTTATCAAACGCCGCTCTTCTGAAAAAGGTGCCGCAGGATTTTGTCAGTTATTATCAGAGACGAGCTGCCGTACATTTTGATTGCCGCAGACACATGGCAGAGGTGGAAATGTACGGAAAGGAAAAATAGGATTCAATTCAATAAGCCTTGTATTATGGATGTGAGATATAAACATTAGGGATTCCAGACCCAAGTTTAGCAAAATGCATTACAACATGATACAACAATTGAATCAGTATTTTGTGTACTTTTATTCATTTATTTGGTAAGTAGTTGTCTAATAAGCAAAATAATGTCATTAACGCAAAATAAACCCCAGAAATGACTTTATTTCATCGCAGTTGTAATTTAAAGGTCTGTTTTGCGATGATGACTACGTTATTCCTTACTTCTAACATAGACTTAATGAGCAGCATTCAAAGCAAATTTACACACCTTTGAAATAATGGAATTTTATTTTTGTTGCAAACCATTAAAATGCTTATGATGTTACAACCCCGTTGATTAATACGAGCAATCAACCTAATCATTAAAAAATCATATCGTTTATATTCAGCATTTATTACAGCCTACAGTTTTATGCTTTATCACTTGGCGCAAATGATACTGTTATAATTATTTGATAAAAAAAATGCTTTTATTGAATATGAATTGAAAAGCAGTAGCACACAGTCTTTCACGGCTTCTCCATTATAAATAGTCAAAAATAACTGTAGTGTCAATGTTAGTTGTCAAGGTCATTGCTAATATGCTCGCAGACGATTTTCGGATTTTACGTCTATAGTTTGTTTTCAGATGAAGACACAGGCGGTGTTCATTTATATCAAACAAAGCTGTTCGTAAAGTGCATTGTGTGACTGTTTTCACCTTCAGAAGACTCAGACTGGAACAAAGATAAACCATTTGAATACAGCGCGGTGAAGGGGCGTCCAGGGGCCGGGCTGAATTCAACACCCAACGGCCCTCATCAGCCGTTCACGAATGGATGTGAAGTAAAAGCAGGGATCTATTAGACACGTTCACAATTCCAAAGACAATCTAGACTAGTCTTTAACATAAAAAAGGGGGATGATATCCCTTATGGAAGTTGCTCTGTCATTTATTAGCACTGTGTTTAGTCTTGTCGAAACCCATTCTGCTCCTGTAGAAAAAGATTTGTTTATTTTTAAGATTTTGAATCACTTTTAATGTAAACATTAATCAATATATCAATCATAACGTTGTTTAATTTACATTGACAGCAAATATCACCAACCTTTGAATTTAACATTCATTAACAGGCATTAGCTGCGGTCTTCTCTCTCGCACTGGTGTCCAAGCTATTTAAGTCATAAGAAAGAGTTAACAAGCCTCCCAGCTGAGAGACACGAGCTTAATGAACAGTATGGAGATCGGTCCATCCCAGATGAGCAGAGAGGAGAGCATATGGGTGAATGGACAGACAGATCGATGGCGTCTCGGGAGAGCCAGTAGGTCTGAGAGAGAGAGAGAGAGAGAGAGAGCATCTCTGCCTAACTTTGTGCACATTGCTGTTCTAGTCTTCTCAAGCCGCAGATGAAGATGTCCGACATGTCTTGAGATGAGAAAGTACTGCAAAAGAGCAAAAGATCTCTTACTCTTGGTATCCATGCATACAAATTGAATTTTATCTTCATACATTTTTTTTTTATAGATTTTACTCAAGATTGCTTGTACAATAATCTGTTTTACTTTGTCCGAATCCACATTTGCTAGTTTGACGACGGGAAACCGGTCGGTTTTATATTTATCATGTTTGTGTGCTGCTTCCCTCTGTCTAATAAGTGAAAGCATGTTGTGGACCCGCCCAGAGGCGCATTTTCTACCAAAGCGCTCTTTAAATAACAAAACAAAGATTCGGCGTTGACTCTAGACCAGGTTTGAGTTGGTCTATGGCGCAGTCTACTTTCAGTTCCTCAAAATAGCAACGCGCCAAGAATGCGCCTGAAACGCCTCTTTTTTAGACCAGCAACAGAGCAAACAGAGCGCAAGTGCATTTGCTATTTAAACAACGCAGCGCAGGACCGGAAAATGAGAACTGCGTCGGGCTGAATCTAGCAAAAACACTTGCGCTGTGCTTTGTGCCGCATTGCGCCAGGTGTACGATAGGGCCCTATAGAGGTGTTGTTCAAATATATATATATGGTTCTATGTTGACATCACAAAGGACAGTTCAGAATGGTGACTTTTTGCGTTCTTACCGCCGTTTTCCCAGAGCTTGAGTCGTGCCGATTGTGTCAAATGCTTGTACTTCAGTCGTCTTTTTCCTGATTGTCCTCTTTTATCAAATCGGGTTGTTTGCTATAAATCTGTAGAATGATTTGTAAGGTCTAGCGCATGCATACATCAGTCGAATGTTGAAGAAAACGTACCTGCAGTATCGGCACGATTGTCGCCGTGTTTCAGAAGCAAACACAGATCTTAACCTTTAAGCCGTGGCGAGCTTGTGAAGTGCGATCACAGACACCTGTGTGTGTCGTGACTGTGTGTGTGCGGTAAGTTGTCTGTCGTCTGGTGTGTGTGGTGGCCCTTGTAAGTCGGGATGTTTGTATTTCTGCTCAAGGTGTCCTGGAGAGTCTCAGCATAAATCACACTACTGTCTCGACCAACTTTGGCGGCGTCCTTATACCCAGACCGACTCGCAGAGAACGGGGTGAATCAGACCAATGCATGGACTTCTATCATCACAATAATATCGGATATACATTTACACGGGATGCGAATGAACATTTGTATATGTTCTGTGCACGCTAACTTATAGAAATAGTGTAAAGCCAGCCAAATAGCAGCTTGTGTTTTGTGCATAATATGCATCGGACATGGAATCACGGAGATGAGATAGAAAGAAAAGATTGAGGTATGCGAGGACATCTCTTTTGCTGGAGATTCGTGCTGTGGGTTTGCATGGGGCGGACGGATTATAAATGTAAGGCAACACTATCGCCCCACATGCGGCATTTGGTCATTTCTGTCGTCCGAGCAGCAGGGAAATCCAACACAGATTCAAATAGAGAAAGTTGACTGTTGTCTTAACTAATTAGACTTCATTACTTATTATAGACTTTTGCCAAACATCGCACCCGATAGGGTGGATTTAGGGCAGGGATAAGAGAACAGATTGTCTTAATACATATTGACAGTGAGCATTGCTTTAGCACGGCAAAGGTCATGAGTTTGATATGTACCGATAAAAATAAGTGTCGGCATTGAATTGGATAAGCGTCTGCCAAATACATGAATTTAATGTGATCAGTCGAGTCCAACATTTATTTGATAGCTTTTGTGAAATTGCAAACCTATTGGTTTTAAAAAGATATCTCAAATATCCCAGAAGGGAAAACGTGAATCCATTTCATGAATTTTATTAGCCCTCCCTAACAAACCAGGGAACATTGTGAAATATTTGCAATTGAAAAAAGATATGGGGTCAGAATAAATGGCCACTTGGTAGATGGACGAAAGAGAGAAATCTTTGGGGTTCAGATCGCTGCAGTAGTTACGTCATCTGCCAGCAGGAGCTAACCAGACAAACCGTAAGTCTTTGGCTCAAATAACCGTGTAATGTTTTGAAAGTGCAACATTGTTTACGCTCTTTGTGAAGTCTAAAGTGTGAAACAGCAGCAGGTATAAAACAGTATCACACGTCGCCACTCTCGAGCTTATCGCATGATCAGACCCCAAGAACTGGATTGCGGATGGGGATGTGTGAACGCACCTGCAGATGCGTTTGTGCGTATGTATGTATGTCTCTCTCACCGTCTGCTGTTCAATAATTCATCCGCTCAGCGCTGTGGGAAACAGACACAGATTTATGGCTTGTGATTGTGCAATGTCTGGATTTATCAGGACCATGGAGGGAAAATTGACCAGAGCTACAAAAGGCCATTTCTGCTTATATTTGATCAGCATGAAAACTCATCAGACCGGCGCGGATGGAGAGGAGAAAGAAAGGGAAAGAAATGGAGGGGTTGTTGGGAGGTTTTCATTAAGGGATCGCGACGGCCCCCTGCTGTTTCTCATCTTCATCTCACTTGAACCAAAGCCGCCATCCGGCCGGACCCCCGCCCCGCTCCCGATTAATATGAAACTGTTACAAGAAAATGAGAGTTTATTGATTCGCGTGAATGTTTCGAGCGCTATTCAGATGCACGGACCGCTGACGGATAAGTGATTCCAATGAAAGAAAAGAAAGCAGACGGGGAGAGAGAGAGAGAGAGAGAGAGAGTTGAAGTAAAGGAGAGGAGATAGCTTTGACACTGATATATTTAAAGGAATAGTTCACTTTAAAAAAATCCTTTTATTATTGTTCCGAGATCATGACTTAAAGGGATAGTTCACATAAAAGTCATCAGTCATAATTTATTCATCTTCATGTCTTGTATGGGACTCTTTCTTCTGTGTAACACAAAAGAAGATGTTTGTATTCATACAATGGAAGTCAATGGGGACCAATGTTGTTTGGTTACCGACATTCTTCAAAATATCTTCTTTTTTGTGCGGCCGAAGAAAGAAAGTCATACGGGTTTGAAATGACACGAGGTTGAACATATCATGACATAATTTTCGCTTTTTGCTTTTTCAGTCCCCGTTCACTGTAATGGCAGCCATAACAATCCTAAACAATACCCCCTTGTGCTCCATAAAACAATCAAATCATGCGGGTTTGAAACGATATCAGGGCGAATGAATAATGACCAAATTTTCTATTTAAAGTGAGCTAATCCTTTCATCTCTTAAAGGGAACACCAATAGTGCGTTTTATTTAGTGTGTGATTGAATTTGTTTCGGGGCGTCCATACAGACAACGGCAGTGGTAACGCTGGTGTTGGAGTCGGAGAGGGTCTAAGGTCTTCGATTGCCACCTACAGCGGTGACACTGGCCCTTTATGGAGAGGCGCTGGTATGTGACTGGGGGGTTATTGCCTCTGCAGATTTCTCCCCTGAGTTGATTTTCATTTTCTTGATTTTCAAAGTGGCCAGTGATCTGTAACAGGCCTCTACGGCGAGCCGAAGGAGGGGGACGTGTGCGGAAACGGACAGAGGTTAGAAGAGTCCTGGAATGGGAGTCATGCCGTAGCATTCTTCAGGATTTTTTTTCCCTCTTGTCAGCAATATATTGAGGCCGCGTGGACTATATTTAAGGGATGGGGGGGATTTGTCAGGTAATCTAAAAGTATGCTTCATGTGGTTTTCTTTAAGTAAGAAATATTATTTAATAGGGCCCGGGCAGTATGAGGGGAAATATTGTGCGCCGATAGAAATGTCTCGAGCAGTAAAGATTTTGCTTTTCAGTTTGTACCGTAGTCAAATTTTTCTGGCTGGCTTTCTGTGGGCAGAACCGATTGGTGTTATTTACATGCGAGCGCTAAGAAACAAACCAAGATGAGAAAAGACGTATTAGTCTGTGGTGTAACACAGAGCACAGTTTGGTCGTTTGTTGAACGTTGTGTTTTTAAAGACTGTGTTAAAGTGTTACATGACTTGAAATAATAAGTGCTGTGTTTTTAAGACTTTCATGTTTATGAAAGAAATAATGTCATTTTAATTGGAAAAGTAGGCCGAATTATGCCAAAATATAGTCATGACCATATGGTTATTTAACCCTGGAGGGGTGTTGAGGTCTATTTTGGATGTTTTTATACCTTTTATATACCTCCATTTTTCTGTAATATTGTATATTTTGTCACAAGAACGAAAGCGTTTCTTCATAAATGTGATTTACTGGAAGTAAATGATAAATATCAATGGCTGCGGAACAAGAACATGTTTTTCTCACAATATTGAGTGTTACCATAATGTAAAATTTTGGTCATGCGTTTAACAGAATAAACCACATTTTTAACGAACAGTTCAGGTTAAAATAGCTTCTTCCGGTACAATTTCACCTACACTCTGAACTTTAATTTGTACTCTATATTGTCTTTCTGTCTCTATACGGTTTTGATGTTAGGTTCTATTTAAATAGCAGCTATATATGTTCCCTATATCGTTTTATGATTGATAAAATATTTGGACGTGGAGTTGCTCAGAAGTGTCAGGCCCAATCTTTGTTGGGCGGATTAAGCGGCCGGCTTGCTGGGTTTGCCGATTTTACACTCCTTTGTGAGTTGGCTTTTGGTCTTGGCTGTCACAAGTTCTGAAGGTTGAAGGGAAAAGCAATGTCAGGAAGCTGATTGGTTGCACAGAATTTCTAAGACAATCTGAATCTCATATTCAGCTACTTTGCCACAGTGGATTAAGATGATCTAAGGGAGCTTTGTGGGCTCGATAAAAATCAGGCACGCCGGAGAAAAGAGCGCGGGGAGATTTTTACCCTTTTTGTCCTTCCAAATTAATTGTGTAAGTTATTGTTTCTCTAGGCCGATGTACTGCGCTGGCTGGAGTGCAGAGACGTGTTGCTGCTAAAATCCATTTCTTTGCTCTGAAACCCCACAACAAACACATTATTCCATTTCTATTGTATTTTAATAATGAGCTAAGGATATTTCCTATCCCTCGCTTTCGTAAAGACATGATTTGGCATCAGGGCTGTCACAATTATCGTGGCCAGAAGGATTCCTAATAAAGACATTATCGGGATATACATTAAAAATATGTGTTTTTAATATTTTTTTATTTTTTTCTCTTTTTGGGTGACCATCAACTACCACAATACCAGATACTGCCGTTATAGATTATTTGAGATTATCATATGTGTAGCATTAGCTATAATCACGGATATTAATATCACAGTAATTTGCAATAATGCTATATTTTGACATCTATGTTTAAGTATGTTTGTTGGAGCAGTATGACGTTTTCTCATGACAACATGATTTGTATATGTATTGTACTGTACAATACGCGGACAATATGTTATTTCAGTCTTTTGATGACAACTTCTATAAAGTCTATAAAGATGTTTATATATATATTTAAACATCTTTTTTATTGTGAATTCCAATTAATATCAGTCAAACTGCAGTTGGTTTGTTTTGATTTAAGCCATACTAACTAAAAAAATACAGCTAACTAACACAATAAAACGCAATCAAACAAGATAACATAATAAAAAACATGTTTAAAAAAAAAATGTGTTATCTCATTTTGAAACCAAAATCTTCATTTATATATATATATATATATGTGTGTGTGTGTGTGTGTGTGTGTATATACATAATTTACACACATATATATATTTATATACAAAAACATAAAACTCATGTTAATAATCATTAAAATGTATTATGAACACTGTTTGTATGAATTGGTACCGATCCAAAGGCTGATTGGAATATTGACTAATGTCCCACCGAGCGCTGGCTGTATAATGGCTCATATGCATAGCCTGAGGTAAAGTGCCACGTATCAGCAGACAAAATCCACACGGCCCACGGCTACTGACGCCCTCCATTTTTCCCCCGAAGTGAGAGGGGGGGCGAAGAGAGAGAAGATTACGGCTTTGTGTGGAAGTGGCACGGTGCCATATTAAAGGAGCGGAGCGATAGAAAGAGAGGCTGGACTTGAGCAGAACTCAACCCGTCCGTCTGACTCAGAGCTGTTAAAGGTTACTGAAATGCGAGCCAGTCGAGTGGACCCTCTCTGCGGTTAATAGCGCTTGTGAGAGATACGGCCACGGCCGATCTGACGGCTTACCCCTCTGAAGTGACCAGAGGAACGCTGTGGGAAAGTGAGATCTGTCCGACAAACACACAGTCTGTTTCTGTTTGATTTGTGGAATTAGAACAAACACTACCCGGTCCCGGCCTCTCTGAGTCATCTTCAGTGGAAACTTTCCAGAATCTTTTTCACCCCCCAAAAGCATTTGGTTATTAGAGGAATAAAGTCATTCCGATTCTTGGCAGCATGCTTTCATTATAAGGCAGATAGTCATTAATTTACAGAATCAACGCCGGGAACATCTTTTGTGATCTCATATTAAATTTTAGCCCCGAATCCACCCCTTGGCAAGAATTACTCGCATCGTTAAAAAATATTTAATTAGGCTGTAGTTTATCCGCGGCTCACGTGGGAGATGGGATTTGCATGAGGAGGGTCTCGTCCGCTGCCGGTGAGGGAGATTGGATGTGAGTGGAGATCACGGGGTCACCGGCTCAGTCAAGGACTCCCATTTTCCAAGGTCAGACAGGTAGAGAGAGGTTGTCCCCTGGGTCTCCGCTCACAGAAGACAGCTACGATTGGCCCTTAATTATGTCTTCCCTTTAAGCCACTGCTGCCTTTTGTTTTCAAGGGATATCTGTCCTCTCTGGCATCCACTACAACAATAGCGCCGCGTTCACGTCGGACGGTTATTATTTCGTAGGCTCACTAATCAGATGGTTTACTAAGAACTTTAATGGACGAGACCGTGTGAGAATGAAAGGGTCAATTAAGGTCTTGTCAATCATTATTTATAGTGGAGGCTGTACTTGTGTTTCACCGATATGGTTTCTCAATGACAGATGCTACATATCTATGAGTGTAGTATATACAGCAGATGATAACATATATCTATAGCAAATGACACAAGCTATTTCTGACAAGTAATAAATCCTTGTGATGAGTTTAAGGCAAAAACATGTGTTAACTGACTTATTGAGCACATCATTTTGTACAAATGCACTCATATGGATATTTATAAAAAAATATTTATAGGTCATCCATTGCCAACGCCTCGGCTAATCGCCCAGCGTACAGCATTATAGTTATTGTGCAATGCTAAAATTTAAGATTAGTTGCTTAACAGGTGTTTATTGTTTTGGTCTGCTACTAGTCCAGGTCAAACAATTTGGTTTGAATGAATTTAATAACCTGTAATTATATTGACTGCAAAAAGACAAAAGCAGTCCAACCCAACAAAGCAACATATATTATGATATTACAATCTAAAAAAGAGCCATTTCTGAATGCTTCCATAAATAACCTTTAACAGCCGAAGAATCTTCACCAAAGGTTCTTTAGATGATTAAAAAGTAAAAAGAAATAGTTCTTATCAGAACCTTTGAATGAATGGTTCTGCTGTGACATTGCTGTGAAAAACACATCACCTTTTGTAAGAGTGTAGATTATAAAATATTCTATATGGATAATGTAAAACCAATGGATAAGCGATAAATATGCTCATAACCGTAAATGTGATCGTGTTCACAAAGGTACATAGTTGCCAAGTAAAGTTTTTTACAACATTGTTTTTAAAGCTTGATCTGCCGGAGTGCTTTTCATGAAATGATTTGTCAACGTTAATTTAAAAGTCAAGCATCACTCTTTTGGATTGTGAGATTAACAGCGGCAGAAAAGAAAGAACTGAAAAACGTAAGACACGCGGTCCAGATGTGTCAGAGAATGTAAAGCAAATGCAGTTCTATATACAGTTCCCTCCACTCATATTGGCACCCTTGGTAAATATGAGCAAAGAAGGCTGTAAAAATAAATCTGCGTTGTTTATCCTTTTGATCTTTTATTGAAAAAATCTACAATATTCCAACATTTCATTAAAGTAAAACAATTTTTGAAAAAAAATGTTTTCTATAAAACACCCTGGTCACAATTATTGGCACCCTTAGAAATTCGTATGAGAAAAATATCTCCTAAGTATATTCTCATATTTACATTTTCTTAGCACACCAAGGTGACCGAAACATGGCTGTCCAGTCGTGACTTCTTGTTGCACAGGAGAATAAATATTAATAACACAAATAGTTACACAAACTACAAAATGGCTTTAAGGAAATAGTTCAAACAATAAAAAATCTTTCAAATGAAAGTTTTCACTTCAGATTGCTTACTTGAATGAAACGTTGGTATTTTGTAGATTTGTTTGTATAAAAGATCAAAAGGAAAAACAATGCAGATTTATTTTTACAGCCTTCTTTGCTCATATTTACCAATGGTGCCAATAATAGTGGAGGGCACTGTGTAATATGATATATATCCAGTTATATTAATTGGCTTTTGTCATTGGACTTTAATTTTACACTGGATGGCACTGCCTATGCACTAGACGGAGTGCACACATTCATTATTTGGTTTTAGAAATACATGAAGTCGGGTTTTTTGGATGGTGGGTTGTAGCTAGCAGCTATCTGTGCTGCAGCTCCTGCATAATTGAATGAGGACTGATGGTGCCCAGCTGGAACAAAAACAACACGCAGTGATTTGATCCCCACAAACACAATCTGAGGGTCCAAAAGAGCTCTCGCCGAATCACTTCATGATTCACTCGCGTTATCAGTTGATGGGAATGAAACATGAATCATTTATTAACAGAGTAATTACATGCTATCAAATGTATAATGTTACATTTAGCACATTCATGTTAAATGCTTTAATTAATTCTGAACCCTGGAGCCAAAATCACTTTATTTGATTAATACTTTTTTTAAAGTCACTGACATTTTCAGGAAGCGGAAGGGATATTTTCCCCTCCCCTTAGATGTGTTTAATATTTTGTGTGTCCCTCTGGATTTATGTGTTTTTTATTAGTGAGACTGTGTGTGAAACACAGAGAAAAAATGTAATCAAAAGCATTGGAGCATTTTATTTTATTTATATATTTGTTATATTGTAAGAGGCATCAGTGACAGTCCTACCTCAAAAACTTGTGGTAGGAAAATAACTATTAATAAAAATAGTGTTATCGTTCGTCCTTTCATTTGGCACTTTGCTGTCTCATATCGACAGTATGTTTTATTTCAGACAGTGAGTCACGATTCACATGCATGGCCCAGGCCAAACGTTCCTGGACTCCAAACAGGTTAACTGGCAGGGAGCGTGAGGTGAGAGCCATCGCAGCGCCTGTTTGATGCCAGCGACTAATTTTATCATAATGAGCTGGTGGCTTCCTATTGGCATTTTGGAGGTTTAGTGACACTTGACACAGCGATCTGTTGCTTCACAGAGCAGGTCAGAAGAATCCGCTGGAGAAACCAAAGGGATGCGAGAACCAGATTTACAGTGAAAAGTCCTGCCATTTATTTTGCATATTACTTTTGAAACGTTTGACAGTGGTTCTTTTTCATTGTGAGGCCCCCTTTGTGAAGAATGCATTGCTTTGCGGCCCCCCAAATAAAGCCTTATAATCTTAAACTTAGAATTGTATTTAAGCCCAAAAACAAATTCAGTTATACAATGCTGGAACATTAATTGTGGCTGGTGGTCTTATTTGTTTTTTTGATCGCATAAAATCTATGATCAATTTCTGTATTTCATAAAATGCCACAGAATCTGTGCCCCCCCCGAATCCATTTTAGGGCCCCCAGTTGGAGAACCACCGGTTTAGGATGTCAACGAAAACAAAAGACTTGGTTTGATTATACATTTATGTGAGTGCTGCATGAACCCATCATGTTCCAGAACAGGGATGCTGAAGCAAGCGGCCAATCAGGGTTTAGCTCAGGCCCCTGTTGCCCCACTCCCTTCCTACATGAAAGAGGGTGAAGAGGAAATGAATCAGGAAACAGGAAGCTGCCCGTCATGTGATGAAATCTGACAGTTTGAGATTATAGCTTTGATAGAGCAGAACGCTTCATAGCCGACAGCTGACATTTCCGAAACCTTGCTAATGAAGGGCTTCCTTCTACAAACCAAAGCATAACGTCAGGTGTTTTTTTACTTCTCTCTCTCTCTCTCTTTATGTTTGGAGAATCAGGTGATTTCATTAATACATGCCAGTCAGTGTTAATAAGACGGAGGGGTTGGGGAAAGATCTTATTGAGTGACCTTCTACAAAATAAGCATGTTGCTGGTGGGCTCTGTCCGTGGCCCCACTCCACAGAGCCGGGCTTCATTTACAATGCAAAAGCCTCTCCGGTAATCCAAGTGTCCTTTCAGCAATCACAGAGCATAATCTGCCCGTCTCTTGTTACAGACAACACTTTACCGCCGCGACTCAATGAATATTAGAGCTGATATTATTTTTCTCGTAGCGTCGTTCGCCCGTCTTCGCATCGGGGAGATTAGGGAGAGACGAGTGGTTTGTGCAGCCACTTGTGCTGGAAAGTGGGCTCGTTCTAATACTGTTAAAATAGTCGACGGGGCCGTGTTGGTGAATTACAATGGGTTTGTCTGCTCGGGCCGGCGTGAGAGAGATTCATCTTTACAATAAGTGCTTAAAAAATCTGCGTCGGTGTAATGAGTTCCCACCATGTTTTCTCGCCGTCTCTTTATGATTTCAAAGTCTACGGGGAATCTAAATAGACTTTAAAGGAAAGTTCACCCAGATGAACTGATTTCTCAAGGTTAAACACAAATGTAAACTGTGCTTTTTTGTTTTAGCGAACGGCTTGTTTTTTGATTTTGTTAAGATTGGGCTCCAGTCATGTGTAACTGGTCGAAACCCTCGACCCCGAACTCTTTAGTTCTTCAAAAGGAATCCTCAATTCTTTGGTCTACTGGATATAGGCAGAATGTCAGTCTTTCAGAGCAAGATCCAGAAAGTCTTACTTGGATTGTGCCTGCAGCTTTTTGATGCCCAGGGACAAAAAAGCAGGAATAAAACAGATGTGCTGCTGGGTTTCTAGTGTGTGAACGAGAGACGGAAAAATAGAAACAGACAGACATCTGGTGGTCTCGTCATACTGTTGTTTTGGTTTATGTTTTCTTGGATTTTCTGTGATTTGGAATGTGTGTCTTAAAGTAAAAAACTGTAGAAATGCTGTATATAAACACCTGTAATTTAATCCTCTTGAATACATACAGTACGGATTTTTCAACCAAAGCTTCTGTTCTGTCGTTGATTTTTAAAGTTGACAAAATTCCATATTTGACTTTTCAGTCAATAGTAGTTTTCAGCCGCTTTACATTGTGCCTCAAATAATACAAAACCTGTTTCCGTAATTCCCTTCCTTTGTTGTTTCTGCACAGAATAATAATTTCTAAAGGACCCAATTGCTTTGAGCGACATTAAAGGGATTATTCTCATGTAATCCGCAGGTCCCTGTAGACGTGGACCTGATCACAGAACAGCGTTACAGAAACATAATAACGGGATATTTAAGAAGCACGTGGCTGCTCTAAACTCAGCGCTGTTTTATCTAATGTTGTTGTTTTTCTCGTCAGTTTGTAACAATAAATACGTGTTTAGCGTGATTAAAGGTTAGACAAGCGCATGCTAATTATTTCATTATTTGGACGAGCACCTAAAGAGCATAAAGTTGTGTCTCGGCGAGGGAGAGAAAGACGGCGGAACGTCTCACGGGAGGAGAAATTTAAGAGCTTTTATCCGCGCTACAGTCGAAAATAATCACATTAAACTCACTAAGAAAGAACGCTGGGTAATACTGATCGGAGTGCCTTTACTGAATTATATTTATAGAAGTATTTACTGTATTACTTTTCTTTAAATGAGTCACTGATGGTCATTAATGTGTCCGCTTTTGTCTTGTTTGCTGCGTTTCAGGTAGAGCTGACGGGCAGCAGCGTGTTCGATTACGTTCATCCGGGCGATCACGTGGAGATGGCCGAGCAGCTGGGAATGAAGTTACCGCCGGGAAGAGGGCTGATGTCCCAGAGCGCGGGGGCCGAGGACGGGGCCAGCTCCGCCTCCTCATCTTCTCATTCTGAGACACCTGAGCCAGGTAAGATCATGTCTACGGGCGTAAGCAAAACTTACGTATAAATGCATTAGAGAAAGTATTTCACCTAAAAGTGAATTCAGTTTTTGTCAGTACACCTAAAACACTTTGTCAGATGTTTTGTTGTAAATGGCGCGTGCATTATTGTTATTTAAATACATTCCAAGTGCTTTGATATTTTATAATCCAATGCAATATTTGTTAAATGTCTACCACACTGTCTGTGGTCAAATCTTTGTGTCGGCTCGAGACTCCACGCATAGGTTTCGTTCTTCAATCTTGAGACGACAGATTTAGCCTCTATTGTTTACATTGTGTGCACTTTGAGTTGTTTGTTTATTGATTTATTTCCAGTCCAAGCCATGTTGTTTTTAAGTCTGCAGTTTATTTAGTGTCACAATAAAGGGTCTATACCATCCATATTGAGACTTCAAGTGGACGTTTTGCGTGCATGGCCGTTTCTACACGTGTGACATGATACGGCAGATAAGCGTCTTCGTGGCCGGCTTGTGCTCTCGGGGGACGTCCCGTGAGGCGGCGGTACTGTAACACAGGCTTACCCCGCTCCCGAATTTAATTAGACGAATTGCATAGCAGGAATGAAAAGAGGTGACATTCCTCATTGGAATTCCTTTCAGGGCTCTTATAGACTTTGCCTTCCAAATGTTCCCATTTTCATTGTGTTGTACTGATGATAATTTAAGTATTAGGGGAAAATCCATTTATAAATTAAACAAAATGACTTGATATCCATCAGTCCCTGAGTTCATCAAGCTGTTCAAACATGAGGGAGATTGGCTGCTCGGCCCGGGTCTTCCGAGAGCTTCAGTAATTAGATCTGCCAAGGATTTATTCTTCGCTGATTGGAGCTTTAAATTAATTGCAGTTCCACATTTGTGGTTTTGTCCTTTTCGTGTGTTTTTTTAACCGGCAGAAATTTCACACTGGCAGACTCTGCGCGCGTCTGCACATGCGTGTTTGTGTGCACTGAGGCTTATTTGTGTACTGTACACACAGACGCATTATAGATCCGCAATCCGACAAAGAGTGGTTGAGTTTATAGTGTAAAGCGCTTTCTAGATTATTTTAGAAATAATAAAACTTTTTGGCAAAAGCTCTATTGCCATAAAAAAGGTGCAGACCCAAAACAATGTGACCAGCATGATGTCATCTTCGGTTATTTTTTTTTTACTGTCGCAGCATGCAGGTCACCAGCGCCAATTGAACAAGTTGCATTGAGATGAATGGAAATCCTAACAGATAGCCGTCTGCAGATTTCTCTCTCCGAACGGCAGTCGAGCTCAGTTGTATTTAAGGCGGAGTCAAGCATTTCTTTCTTTCAGTTTTGCCTTTATGTCAATTTTTTCCCCTGCTCGACCTGCGAAGTAAACGCTTTTATCATCATCTCTTTTAAATATCTGCCAGTGTGGAGAGCAGCGTTCCCCGTCACTGTTTCTCTCTCAAGGGCACGACACGCTGGCAATAACGCAGTGAACACAGCTGCATTTTTCCTGAAGATCGTAATCCTGCCGTTTGTCAACACGAGGCTTTTGATGAGCGTGACGGCAGCCCCCATGTGTGCATTCATAAAAGAAAAGCGTTCAAGCCTTATTTGCAATAAGATGCATTCAGGAACACACGCGTGCACCTGTGACATCTGTCCGGTCGGGTTTGGCACAGAGACGTCATACAAGCACAGCCCCCCAGACTGGTTTTAACATTTTTACACAGTTTTTACCGTAGTCAAGAACATTTCTTGCGAGAAAACCTAACGCTGCTGTCATTTTGGAGTATGTTAAGGAAAAGATGTCATCCATAACATGTGCCTCTCTATCGCCATCTCTGTTTGAAAAACATAAATACAAAATTTCTTTCCATGTGTTGAATAAAAAAATTCTCATGAAACCGTACACAACTTCTCAGTTTTATAAATGATTATTATTAGATTACAGTTATGAATGAGGGGAAGCAGATTTTCTATGTACTTGATCAATAACTGGCATTTTTTTTAGCAAAAAGGTACGTTTTTAGTTAGTAATGTTGCTTTTAGTTTGTTTGTTTGCCGCCTAACACTGAATACAGTTAATAATTGTTGCATACGATATTAAAACTGATTTTACTCCGGTTATGGGTGTTTATCAGGCACAACGTTATTAGTTCAATATAGAATTAATAGTACGCATATGTAGAGTATATCAGAACAGCTTCCTTTTTTAAATTAGGCTTTTTTATTCATAAAAATATATTTTAGTTTTTTTTATATTTACATAAAATATATTTTCAGTTTTATATACAATAAATAATAATGTATACAGTAAAAATGTATATATATTTTTTATTTTACCCCCATTATTATACTGGTCATGTGATGAGGCCCAAAGGTATCAGGTATATACATCAAGAATGTGCATATCTGTATATCCTTAAAGAAACAAATTAAAATAAACCGGCAGAATTAGCCTTTTTGGTCTGTGAGTATTATATGTAGAGCGTCTCGTCCCAGCACAGGGCAGCGGTTGCGTCTCAGGGCACCCGGAGCGGCGGTCGCCCGTGGGCAGGGTGATGGGGCTCTCCTGCAGGATCAGACCTTTGATTTGTGTGGATTCTCCTCTAGCCTTTAACAGGTGTCTGCTGCTGCCGGTGACATTTGAAATGCAAATAGAGCTCTTTTCCACAAGGCCTCTGGATCTAACCCCCGTCATACCCGAGTAATACCCCCAACCCAGTTCATACACACACACAGACAGACATGTGCACATGCACAATATCTACTTTACACAAACACACATATACAGTGCATACACAAATGCTGTCACATAAAGGTCATGTTCTCCTTTGAAAAAAGTATTTTGCCGTATCCAGGAGCTTGTGTAGTTGTGTAGTTCATGTGTTTGACTATTATTATTTCATACAGGAATTAAATTGATGTACAACAAATGGCGTAGCTCAATGGTTTTCCAGTTTTGGAAACCCACAGCACCGCATTTGTGTGGGTCTCTCTTATCCGACACCCTCAGTCGAGTTCAGCCGGAGATTTGAATCAGATGTGTTAAATAAAGGACACATATAAAATGTGCTGTGGGACCCCAGGAGCAGAGCAGAGGACCGCCGGCTCAGACGATTATTCACACCCTTCGGTGATTGTGCCCAGAAATGTTTTTGAGTCTCATTCAGCCGTAGGGCGTTTAGGACACCAGAGGCGTCTAGCCGAGGTCGTTGACCTTAGCCGGTGTTGGCTGTCCGGGCCATTTGGGACTTCGGCAGTCTGCATTACCCAGAATTCCCTGTGGTAAATCCTGCTCTCTGCCTTCCATACTAGATGTTTGGCACATATAGAGACGTGTCCTTGAGAAGTGGAGTTAGGGTCAGGCGATCAGTTAGCACCCGGTCGGAATACAAATAATGGGATTAGCTCACATGCACAGCAGACATTAGACTAACACACCTGTCAGACGAGGGTGCTTTTATCAGCAAACACGCTGTTTGAGTTTGAGATACTCGTTTTGTTTAAATGTGCACAAAAGTGTATTTGAACACTACTTAAAAATGTCTTCATGTCATTGCACGTGCATGATTAGACACAAAAAAGTCTAAATGCTTTTTTATATAAAAAATTGCATACTAATTTCTTAAAAATATGTGATATGAAAATTATTTTTACTATAGTATTTTTGTTTTACCATAGTATTTTTTTCAAATATTAAGCAAATACTATGGTGCATGAAATAGTAATCACACAGTACCATGGTATATATTACATTTCCCTAATATTACCCACTAGTGCCACAATACTTTTTGTAAAGAGTCTTTCAACATATTTGAACCTGTACAAACACAATAAGGGCTGAATGTCAACACCGGCTATGATTTTAGCTCACAAAACACCTGAGAAAATGTGATCGAGAGGGATCACATGACCAGCTGTTGGAGGAGTTTTAATTGAAATCTGAAGTTCGTGAGGTCTGCGGCTCAAACGTATTGATTTCATTCAGCCTGACCCAACCGGTGGGGTCACGTTTGAACTCATCTGACATTTCATCAATTCATCTCACATTTAGACCCGAAAAACTTGATCCTATGGGTGGAAATAGTGTGAGTGTGCTATACAACTATATAGGGAATGTAATACAGTCCGGTATCATGTAATATTCTTCATCAAAATCAGCATGGAGTCATAATTGACTCTTTTTTACTTTTAAATGCCTTGTGACGGGATGTTTCAAGATGAGATGCGAGTCTTTGTTGGTCTTTTGCATTATAGAATTTTACAACAAGAAAAAAGCTTGTTTGCATAGTTGTTAAAAGTTGGGTTTCTTGTGAACATACATTTAGACTAATCGTGCTTTATTAGGAAGTCCTTTACTGACACACAAGCGCACAAGAAGAGGAGAAGTTTGGAGAGGTGAGGAGAGAGATGCAGGTGATCTAGGGAATAGGAACGGATGGAACAATGTCCTTCACATGTTCTTGCGCATTAATGACCAGAGGCAGGTGTCTCTCAGATCATCCCAGGAGAGAGATAGAGAGACAGAGCATTAAAGAGTCCAACATTCTCTGCTAAAACTTTCAATCTTGTGCTCTTCTTCGTGTTTGTTTAGTTTGTATTCTTTATATCTGCAAAAATGTGTGCTCTGTGCCCAAATCTAGTCAGCTCAATCCTTTTTGTTAGCATTCAGTTGACATGCCGTTTTAAACTTTGCATTCTTAAATGTTGGGTTATTCAAACCTCTGGTTGGGTCGAACATGGAAGTTTTCTAGGTAAATTTACAGTTGGGTTTGTCTATTTTTTACCCAACCATAAGTTAAAATGACCCAGCGTTTTTGAGTATTATTCATCTTTTTATCCAAAAGGTTTGAGGCGGTTCATGTTTATTTTTCACACATAAGGTAGTCCCAGAATGCACTGCAACATTTCAATGTAAACATTATTATTGAGACTGTTAGATGTGAGCGTTTAGACCCAAAACATGCTTTACACAGAGATGACTACATCCTGTACTGTATGAACTTTTCATGCAGCGCACACACAGTGTTGCTGCCTATTAAGAACGGTGTAAACCAGTCTATTTAGTTTTAGAAGCTGTCTATTGAGCTGCCTAGATAGACAGGAACAGAACTCACAGCTAACTTTGAATCTTTCGCTCCTCTTCATGTTTGTTGAATTCGTCAAAAAACAAATATGTGTTCATATTGCATTTTATAACAAACAAACATGCATCCACATGCATGTTTTGAAACTGTGTAGATACTTTTTCTATCAAATCAATCAATCATTTAATATTTCTTTTAATCTTTAAAGGGATAGTTCACCTAAAAGTTATGCCATGTTTCTGTTGAACACAAAAGATATTTTGAAGAATGTGGGGAGACAAACCGTTTTCATACTAGTCAATAGTGCCCCAGAGCTGTTTGGTTATGAACATTCTTCCAGATATCTTTTTGTGTGTTCAGGAGAGCAACATCATTACAAGTTTGGAACAACTTGAGGGTTCGTACATGAAAATGTGTAGCATCTTAGTTACCAAACAATGTGTCTGTCGTCATTTACTCCAAACCTGCATAAATGTCTATGTCACGCTGAACACAGAGGAAGATATTCGGAAGAATGTCAGTTACCAAACAGATCTCATCCGCCATTTAGTAGGGAACAAATACTATGTGAGTCAATGGGGGATGAGATCTGTTTGGTTCCTGACTGACATTCTTCCAAACATCTTCATTTGTGTTCAGCAGAGCAAATACATTTGTACAGGTTTGGAACAATCTGAGGGCGAGTAAATGATGACAGACTTTTCATTTTTGGGTGAACTGTCCCTTTAAGAGCAGAGTTACTGTTTAACTCGAGTTGCTCCTGACTGATGTGTTTAGGGCTGACAAATGTTCAGAGAGCTCAGAGATTTGGATCGAACGCTGACACGTTTAATGTTAGCCAGCCAGAACACCCCGTCTGGCTTCCATCCAAACAGCGTTGGATTCAGCAGCAGATGTTTGCCAATGCACACCGGCTCGCCATACCACGCACAGAGAAAGGAACTCCATATTTCAGCGTTTCTGCGATACTGTAGATGCATTTGCAGCGCGCCGGCCCTGGGTTGATTCCACATCAAATTTGTTTTTTGCGCATGTTTATTCTCTACCGCACGCCTGGCTTTGATTAAGAATGCAAATCCCACGCTTTTGTCCATCTGCATTTCTGTGGGTAAAGGAACGCGTTTAATTAAAATAAACATCAGTGTCTGCTGTGATGTTACGCCGTGTTATCTATAGACACAATCAGCTCAAATCACAGGCCCGTGTTGCGTCTGGTGGTCTCAGATGTAAACACTAACAGGGTTTCGGCGGTGCAGGTGGCTGCCGTGAGTACAACGTGCAGATTTGTTTTCCAGTAGCGTCTATTACGTGAGACATGACTGAGGCGCAGATTCTGAGATTTGCTGCGTGCTTTTTGTGTGCGTTGCAGCGGTGTGACAGTGTGTCGAGCTCAGTCCGGTTTGTTGTCGGCTGTTGTTTTTATATTTGACAGAATCCAACATGATGAGACACAAGGCGTGTAGATACAACTAACTGTATGCGCATGCTAGATCATTTATCATTTTTAATGATGTCATTTGCAGACAGTTCTTATGTTTATTGGTCAACTATTCTAAACAAGTAGTAAACAAATAGACTTATATTTACTTACTGTAGTGTTTTAATTCTGATGATTTACTGATCCCAATTCTCAAGCTATTAACAAAACCCAAAGTTTGAAGTCTAATGTGTTCATTAAAGCGACAGTTCACCCCAAAATAAAAATGATTATAATCGTTTCACCCTCACGTCACTTGAAACCCGTGTAACACAAAAGAAGATATTTTGAGAAATGTCTCAGTGGTTTTGTGTCCACACAATGGAAGTCAATGCTGGGCAATGTTGTACACATTCTTCAAAGTATCTTCTTTTGTCTTCTACAGATTTGGAATGAACCGAGAGTGAATAAATGATCAAAGCATTTTCATTTTTAGGTGCACTGTCCCTTTAACTCTCTGATATATTTGGGTTACACGGTCATTTTGTAAACACAGTTTACCCCGCAAGCAGGTTTGTGTAATTCGCTTGTATACAGCTCTTTAGCTTTTATAAGTAAAGGCCGTAATGCTTGTTAATGTTGTGTGCGCGAGGGAAAAAGTCATAAGTTACTCAGTAATTATGAAAGTGCCTATCGCTTCATCAGATAGATTCACTGTCAGAAGCTCCGAGCCAGGCGTCGTGATGAACTAGCCACCATAAATAAGAGACCGGCCGCTCGCTAAGACAAATGTTTTTAATCATCTGATGCGTTCATTTATCGCAGGCCCTAAGTTTAGCCTTAAATTAAGGCCCTTGCTAGAACATAACTTGATTTAGAAACGCCCATCAATCTCGGTCAGCTTGGAGAACGCTCGTAGGAAGCACGGTGATCTTTATTCGTCCTCTACGGGGAACAGTTGTTTTGCGTTCGGTTTTACCTGAAAACTCACTTAATATGCAAGTAAACGTGTTTGTTTTGTAACAACAAAGAGAGCAACTGTGTTACCTTTTATCTTTGTTATTACGCTATTTGCCGTTTAATCTTTGCTTTTGTTGTTTAGATTTGTTTGCAAGATCACTGAAAGATGCATCACACCGTATTAATTGTTTGTAAACAAAATAATTCCCAGCAGTGTTAGTCCAAATTGCCTTTCATGCTTATTTTATTTTAATGAGGGTTCGAAAACAAGTCACCTATAGGTTTGATAGGAAATAGAAATGTTTTCATTCGTTGCGCGTTGAAAGAGGCATCATCGCTTTCCTCGCCGTACGCGTGAGTTCCGGTTTTCCACTATCCTCATTGACAGCGTCGAGGACAGACGTCTCTCATCGCCGCTGTTATTAAAGGGCATTATGGGGCTTTTCAGATGTCTATAGCACTTCAGCCATCGTGAGCCCCTCGGTATCAAACCGTACAGAAACACGCTAAACAATCCTGCGAGAGGAACAAAGAAACTAACGACAGCTTAGCCGGCCTAAAAGATTGAGAATTCTGTCACGGGGAAAGCGCGAGATCACTGGAGGAGGAAGACTGCCGAGCTTTGAAAGACAAAGGCTGGATCAGGCGGTCTCCAGACTATTAGAAGCCAGTTTTATGTAAGCTTATTTGGCTGATAAGGTTGTCAAAAAGGGCTTTTTATCAGGCGTGAGGAGTCGGCGCGAGCATTACGCCTCCGTTCCCAGGCAGCGGTTACGCGGCGAGCCGCGCGGTGGGAAAGTCTTTCCGTAAAGCTGCTTGGCGCTTTCACACAGGAAAAGACCGATGTGAGACGGCTGAACCCGGACATGCACTTCTGTTTTAAGTGTTTGAAGGGTTTTTTGTGTTTGTTCGTTGAGCTTGTTTGTGTGGATATTATCTGTATTTACGAGCGCTTTTGTTTGGGATTGGTCAGATTTGTTTCTCAGGCTGACATGTGTTTTTTCGTAAGCACTTCTCAGTTATTGAAGTAACACTTAATCACATACTGATCACATTATTTGATCTTTACATATTGAAAAAGATGTCAGAAATGGAGAGAGAGAGAGAATTTTCACAACCAACATGCATACGAACCACCAACACTTTGTTTACTTCATGCATGAGTATTTCTAGAGATTGTATTTATATTTCAGCCGTGATCCAGACACAAGCCTGCGTCACTCCATACACGTAGAGGTTTCTCTTAAGAAGTTTTTTTTTTGCAATTCACTTGACCTCAGAATCCATGTCTCAGATTAGTGAATGAACAAAATAAAGTTATTCTAAGCTTTCCCCGCAAAAAAAAACGATTTCTTCTTTTGGCAAATTTCCTATATCCACACGTTTGTTTAACTCAGGCCTTACGACGCGGAGGAGATAAGCGCCGGGCGGCTAACAGGTCTTTGCCCAATAAACGGGGGAAATTATCGGCCCCGCGCCTCCTCGTGACACAATTTGTCAGACTTGCTGATAGAAAACAAATTCTATTCATAAAGGCGCCCTCCCTTCGGCCCCGGTGTGATTCGCTCGCTATTCAATTATAGTTTTGCGCGATAGTGAGTCCGCAGAGAGAATCCCAGCCGACAAGAAATATGACAGGACAGTAACACAGTGTTTATGCAATTAAACTTTCGCTGACAATTCCTGGCGAGTGATGAATGTCGGGGTGGACATGTATGTGCGGGATCGCTGCCCCGTAAGGACGGCACATTTTTCATGATTTAACAGCCCATTCTGATTTGTAAGAAACGACGGAGAAAATGAGAGGGAGGCAGGTGTGACCGTTGAAGAGGAGGAGGAGAAGATCCAGGGTGTAGTTTTAATTTGAGGAAAGATTGTCTCTAGTGTATCTAGTGTAAACTTTGAGAATAGTCCCATGTTTAATGCCGTCTCATTTGTACCTTGCTTTAGAAAAAAGGCGTTTGACTGAAGTATTAATGGCCACTTTTTTGGATTTGTTTCATTTGTTTTTTCAAAATATATTTTTTAACAATTTTATAAACAAATCTTCGTTATAAAATTGTTATTCCATGATTTTTTTGAACCAAAATATTTATTCACCAGACAATAAATATAACCGCGTTCTGCAAACGAAAGACGTCTTGTAGTGCCATCCCAAAAAGGTAAAATCTCTCTCACGTACCTTCTCTGAATCGGTTCCACATTTGTGTAATGATCTGCCCGCTGCTACAAGATCAGCAGATTGTGTGGCCATCTTTAAGAATCGTCTGAAAACACATCTCTTCTGTCAACACCTGACCGATCAGTTCTGACTTCTCTCTCTTTTCTACTCTTTAAAAAATAAAAATAATAATAACTTAGCTTTGTATGCTGTGGTAGGCTATATGAGACCAGTTTTATTGGTCTTATGTTGTTCCAATAGCTTCCATTGTTTACCTCCTCTGTAAGTCGCTTTGGATAAAAGCGTCTGCCAAATGACTAAATGTAAATATTTTGTTTATCTTAAATGACTTAGTTGTACTGTGTCTTTCATAAATCTATCAACATTAATAATTTATTCATTTATATTATTGTTTATTTATATGTATTTTTACTTATTTGTATTTACTGTAAATAAAAGGAAGAGACAGAATGAGGAACAAAGAAAGCTCCAAAGTCACGATATGAAACACGAAGTTGCATATTATTTGACTCATTTGAGTTCTTCTGGAAACAAACAATTCTGCGAGCGGATTGTAAAAAAGAAAAAAGTGAATGTGCAAATGGACGTACAAATAAAGCTCCGCTGATACACAACTTGACTTGAAGTTGATGGGAAACAAATGATTTTATTGCATCTGTGCAATAGGTCATCTAGTGTTTTGAGGGTGCCGGTTTGAGTTTTATTCAAATGGGAATTGCACGCATGCCGTTTTGTCCAAAGATCAGAGCGGAGGTGAGCTGTTCTTTTTAATGAATCATTTGTCCTTCAAACACCGAAGTTTCTCTCCTCCGTTCACTTTCTCCGCAGATAATTAGGCCCCATAGTTCAGTTAATTCCACGGGAGAACTTCAGCCAGCCACCTGCTCCTTTTGGACGGCTAATCTTTGTCTTGTAAGATTTCGTCCCCGTAGAATTGTTCCGTCTTGTGAAGAATGAGGAAACGGCGCTGTTTTCCCCACAGTGTCCCACTGTTGCTTGAATGCGTAATTCGGGAACCCCCCTCCCCTCGCTCTCCGGCTCTGCGCACGTTGATAGGAGGTGTTGATTTTAGGTGTATATGGATCTCCAAGTAATCCTATTAATTCAAAGTGAATAACAAAGCAGGTTGCCTCTTTTTCCCATGCCGTTCCATTTATTCAACCTGCTAGGGCTTTTGTTTCTCCATCATAATTATTTCCAAGTCAGATCCGCGCTGATTTCCTGGTGGACTTGTGTACCTCTGACTAACTCGAGTAACAACGGAGCCCGGATAATTCGCACCGTTCCTCTGGGGTGGTGTTCCCTGTTTTTTTCAAGGACATTTTTATTACAAAGCTGATGGAATTTGCATATTAATTCATTTCTTTCAATTTTTAAGATTAAATGTTGTCAACATGTATCAGCGCAAGCTTTTGACAGACCTGATGAAATAGGTCAGTCATGCTTGAACGTCACGGCGTAAAGCAGCCAGCTGCAAACTCTCTCTCTCTCTCTCTCTCTCTCTCTCTCTCTCTCGCTTCATGCTCAATCACACTTTCTTTTTCTCACATTTTCCTCTCTTTCTCACTTTCCTGCACCTTGATTAAAGGAAAAGTGAGGCAGGGGCGAAATGACATGCCATCAGCTTTCATGAAGGGCTTTTTGCTATATTAGATTGCAATTAGAGGCCTTTTATTTATAAAGTGCGTTTTTATGTTGTTTTTGTGTCTTGTGTAGCTGTGTGACGTTTTGTGTTTAGAGATTTGTTTGCCTGCCAGTAAGTAAAGGGTTATAAATTCATTCCCAGTTTTTGATCGAATCTAGTATAATCTGCATTGAAAATGAGGAGATGGGATGCGTTTTTCTCATTTGTCTGAGTTTGTTTATTTCCATCAAACAAACAAAGCAAAATGAGAAATGAAGCAGGCATTGATGTTAAACCATTCTTAAAAAGAATTATATTTAAATAAGAACAATTTTGTCATTTTTAAAGAAATTTGCTGTAATCAAACTGATTTCAAAGCTAAAGGTCGAACATTCTGCTGTGTGCCTGGTGCTGATCTTATGTGACGAATCCCTCGGGTTCAGAACTCATAAGTTGTGTCTGAAATTGTCCCAGTGACCGGTATTATTACTACAACACCTGTTCACCACAAAACCCTTTACTCCAGACGACGCTTCCTAAGCTTAACTTAGTCTCTGTCTGTGAATTTGTCTGTATCTTTATTGCTTTTTCACATTATTTACATGACTAGTTTATGATGTGATGTCGAATTGGTGTAGGGCAACACTGACAGAGCTTTAAAGAGGTTTTAGATGTTGGCCACATACACAGTTTTGGGAGTGACCATATACAGTACTTACCCGAAAAAGACATTTTGTTGCCATTTAATGTTATTTTCTTTATTTTGTAGAAAACAAACTAAGATAATTTATTGATGAATTCAATAGCGTGGCAGTACAATATTGTTTTATTGTCGTATTTTTAGCATTTGGTTTTATAATGACCCATAAATAACCAGAATGCAAACCATTAAAACCATATTTAGTTACACTGTGTAAATAAGCACAGAGAGAGATTATTGCTTTTAGTCTAAAAGTACCACAACAAATTCAAAGACACAAAAGTGCATTTCTTATTTGTTGACTGCACTGCCGGGTGGTTGACCGGACCCCTTTTCTTCCAGAACACATGGGCCGACCCGACCCCAAGACTGATAAAAACTCTCTGCCTTGTCACCGGTTCACTCTCATTACCATATTAATAAAAGACGAGTCCGGCAGACCAGCATCTTCACGCAGAGACCCGTGGGGTGAGGCTGTTGCGGAGGGCAGATGGTTATCTGAGCACCTCTTCTGTCCTGCAATGAAAAGATCAAAACATTTGGATAAACACGGAATAGACAATCACAAAACCATGCATAGCACTGTATCCCATAATGCACCTTGAAAAGGGCCAATCGTTCTTGTAAATAGAGGCAACTTTTCAAACAATAGTTTCTGAAATCGGATTGCGTTTTATAGAATAACCGTAAACATTTTTTCTTTTTTTTAACCCATCCCGTTGAGGTTTTATGGTGTGTGACAGGCAAAGAGAGAGACGCCTGTTTGTTGTGTGTCAATAATGCTGTCTGCACACACAGCCTCCGGCTGTCATAATAACATCAGACCGTAATGTCGCCATATTCTCTGTGAAGACTGCTGCGCACGCACTTTTCTCTCCAACTTTACTGCTTTACAATAACACTTATCCTCCGACATATTCGGCAGCTTGTGATTCAGTGTTGATGTCAGAACATGGCAACCAGAGACTGATGATTTAAACAGGTCGTATCATGAGAAATCGTTTTTTTCATGATCTTTTCAGATAAAAGCTTGATGTATGAAAACATACCGTAAATTTGAGAAGACGAAACTTTCCCCACAAAGTTGGAAACGAGTGGCTAAAGTGTTGTCTAAAAAGATCCTTGATGGTCTCAGTCGTAAATGATCATTAGACGGCAGGTTTTAAAAGGCATCAGGTAGTTAAAAACCAAACTGTAAAACCCGACTTTGTCTTAGTGGTGATAATCTGTGGGGGTATTTCTCAAGGAAAGATTTATAAAAAACAAGAGAGCAGAAAATAGAAATGATCATTATTTTAGACTTAACAAAAATATATAATTACTCGCATTATAAGAGGACCTCGGGGGGATATAAAATGGCCCCTTTAAAAATGTTTTAAAATTCACTTTTCACTTTAATAAAATAGTTGTAAAGTTTTCGCTTGCCGTGGCGAATCCATTAACACAGGTAAACAAGACCCCGAATCCATTTCTGATTTGCTCTCGTCGACACGTCGGAAACAAACGCCTACATGTGTACATTCATTGGAGGGGATGAGAGTGCTTCAATTACAGCACTTTGAAATTCATTTACTAGCCCAAATTTGATTATTGCCTGACTTTTTCAGATGAAGGAATCATTAAAACTGTGTTAACAGCAGTTAATTGATATCCCGTGTTTATGGTTTACACTGCGGTGCCGTGTTAAGCAATTGAGTGATAGATGCACAACTTGATCAGGGCTGCGATTAATCCTCAACATGCTTGACACGCAGGGCCTTCACCGGAAAGTTGTTTGGGTATGTTTTGCAATACTACAATTTAAACGAGACTGGCACTGGATTGTATTTTTAATATCTTGTGGCTCTCTATCGCCATCTCTGTTTAAAATATAAAATTGCAAGTTACTTATGTTAACATGGGTTGAAATAAAAATGTACTGATATTTTTTGCTAAATCATACCCGACAGCTCAAATTATAAATCATTGTTATCATTTTAAAACTGTGAATTGGGGTAAAATAAGGGGACCGTTTGGAACACAGTTTTTTATGTACTGCTTTTTATTGAAAAAACAATAACTGCTTTATCTGTATATATATATATATATATTACCAGGTTTACATCCTCTAAATTGTCATCATGTTACAATTGAACAAGTGAATTTAATAGCATTGAATCACATGCAGCGGTCTAGTGTTTCACTTTTAAAACAATAACTATAAAGCAAAACAAATAAGCAGAAAGCATTTCTTGAAGCACTTCTCGTCAATAACTGCAAAAGACAAAACGTATTTATTTTGATCGAATATGATATCTTGCTTTCTATCTAATTATTGCCGTATATATTCAGATGGTATAGATATTTCAGGTTGTTTTCTGTAGTGCTTCGGTTCTTTAGCAGAGATATATTGTTGCATTGTGTGAATGGATGTTAGCCACATATTATAGTGAATGTCAAACCCGTGTTGCTATGGAAACAGGAACGTTACACACATATCTACGCTACGCTGGCTATAGAGGTATATCCTTGAAGGTCTGCTGAGGATACAACTCCCGCATGATGTTTACGGACCATGCAGGTCGCTGTTGAACCGTTTGTTTGTTTGTTTGTGTGTGTATTTGCATCTTTTCTCCGAAGTCTCTATGACAGCATTTTTAAACAAATAGCTTTTTGGTCTTTCAAGATAGATCCATTAAATTTTAAAACTGTTTGCGGGTGAATCTGTTATTGATGTATAGCAGAAGAAACATCGAGGAACACAACTCTCGGATGACTTCAAACAATCTGCGGGAATCGATAAAATTTGAGATTTGAGGCGATGATGTTTCAGCGCCTGCGAACACTGCGAGCATAAACAAAGCTTTTGTATCTGCGGGTAAACATGTCCTCTAAATTGTCGTCTCAGACAAAGCCCTGGTTTTATAATTGAACAAGTGAATTTTATAGCATTGAATCACACGCAGCAGTCTAGCGTTTACTTTCAGAACAATAAATATAAAACAAAACAAAAATACAGAAGCAGAAAACATTCCCTGAAGTACTTCCTTTTGTCAATGACTTTGGAAGTCTAAACATATTCATCAGTGATGTTCAAAATTCAGATTTGTTTTAAAGTTTAGAAATGATTCAGATTTTATCAGCAGTGCTTAATGTTGATGTTGTACTTGATGTATTTGCGTCAGGCAGTTTTCAATATATCATCCAAAGCATCCAAGCAAGACCTCATATATTTGGGTTCGACTCACAGGTGAAGTCCAGGTGAAGTGTACCTGTCAGATTGTGTGTCCCCTCCTGACTCTTTTAGAATGTAGGGCGCAGGGGTCATGGAGATGGTCTACAGAGAGCAAAGGCCACCGACCGCCGGTCTTTTAGCTGCTAATGGGTGTTGAGGGACATCTGGCAGGTGGTTTCGTTCCTTCTGCTTAGACGTCGTTCATCTTCTAGCGTCACTCGGGTGCCACTTCTGTCACAATCTGTTTGTTGCTCTTTTAGCTCAGGTTTGTCCGTTCATCTGTATTCTCGAGATATCTGGTGAATTCCCGGCGATGTCCTTGTGACCTCGACCATCTTCTCTCAAACTTTTTCCATGTCTGCCTGCCGGAATGCAGCAACTCTTCGGTGTTCAGGTTGTCTTTTACTCTGTGACCTTTCCTCTCGTCGTCCAGACGGACTGCTCTTCACCTCTGCAGCCCGTTTCTGTGTTTCTCTGTGTATCGCTCAAATCAAAAAGCACGCGTTCATAGTTCAGAGGATTTGATGGGAGTTCTCAGTTGTGTTGTTTATTTTAGTATCAACTTCAAATTGCTTAGGAAATATATCATAATCACATGAAATATAGGAAAAGTGTGGAGGTGTAAAATGAATATTGATCGTAGAGGTCAAATAATCTGGATTTGGTCAATTTGATGCGAAACGTTTGAGTTCCAATAATATCGACTTTTGATTTCCGACTTGACAAATCGGAGCTCCGTCTGTGACATTGTTGAGATCTTTGAAACTGGAAGTTGAATTTGTGAGATGTCTGGTTTCTTTTTCTCAGGAGGAATATTTGAGACGTAAATTTCCATTTTCTCCCCATTTCATCTCATTGATGTCTAAGAGAAATAATTGAGGTATTAAAAGAGGTTTTTATGATAGTGTTGCATTGTATAGTTTGTTTTGATGCTTTTTTCAAATGTTCTAGTTTAATGGGCACGTCTATTTATTTTTTGCATATTTTAGCGCCACGTTCAGTAATTACACCTAATTGATTTATTTACTTCAAAATTAGGAAAGACTTTCGAATTTAAGATTAGCAAAAACAATCCCTCCTTGTGAAAGTAGTGTTATGACCACAATAGTTAAGATTCGTCTTTGTTGTGTATATTTTCTTTCATTTAGTTTGTTAACCACAGATTTTAGTTTGGTTATGTCATTCAGATGCAAAAGCCTCTAAGTGCCATCCGACATTTTTTATCAGGGACAGATTTTTATTAAATGTTATTTCACTTTAATGGCAAAAAGGATGTATTCATTGCAATTAAAGTGAAATCACTGAACCTAAACACAGGAACCTGAAAAAAACACAAATTTTACCCAAAAAATGTGAACAGCACTTAGAGGCTTTTGCATCTGAACTCTTTATATTTTGTTTTTAGTTCATAAAGTTTAATTTCAGCGCAATATTTTTTTATTAAAAAATATTTTGAAACCTGTAGTTTTGATGGAAAAAATAATAGGTAAAAATAAAAAAAGAATATAAGCCATATTTAATGAACTGTATATCATAAATATTTAGACCGTGCAGTAAGCAACCTCCAGGATCATCCTGATGTACAGAACACCATAACTAAACACAGTTTTTTCATCCACCTTGAACGAAGACTTGCAGTCACGATATATTGCTTTGCTATCCCAGCATGCATCTGATTCGTCATAAAGTAATCAAAAAACAGACAAGGCACTGCAAGAGCGGACAATGCATTTATAGCTGACTTACTGTATAGACTCACACTATATCTGTAGTTTATTCACAGGCCTAAAAAAGAGAAGAAATAAGGCGTAATTCAGTGAAGTCTGGCTTGGGTTATTTCAAAGACAAATAGTACAATGTAAAGTTTTACTGCATGCCATTTATCTTGAGGGCCCGAATGCTTCCTTCTGTATTTCCTCTTCCTGTTTTAGTGAACATATGGCTCCAGTTTAAGCCGTGCAACTTCTCACTTTCTCTTTCTTTTGCGTTTCTTTGTCGCTCTTCATTTATTTATAGTTATGGTCCGGAGTGGTCTGAAGATGTTTTGCCGCGCACATAATTCGTCTGATCAATGATCAACATATTCTACGGGAGATTTGCCGGGTGTACTTTACAGCGAGTGTCATTTGTTTCACAGTTCAGCTCGGTGACATCTCAAACCCGCGCCTGAGCCTTTTACTTGCCAGGGAATCCTTTTTCATTATTGCTGGATTAAATATTGATCACGGTTTTAAGTGTCTCTAACAGAGGCTTGTGTATAATATATTGCGAGCACCGCCATAAAGGAATGCATTACAGAAACGCAAAATGAGTTACTTCGTAACCAGATCACACTGCACTTTCACGTGTGCTTCGGACGCACGATACATAACTTGTTGGCCGATGCGGTGACAAAGAGAAACGACCTGAATTGGGAAGTGACCTATAGAATAGAGATAACATACTCCTCCTGTACTCTTGCAGACGCCCATAGGGGGCGGCGTTGAAAAATCACCTCCCACATCTCAATACGGAGCCAGCCAGTGGACCAATTAGCACAAAGCTGTTTGAATTATACATCATTACTAATGTACAGAGCAAAACCCTCATCCGTTAGACCCGCTCCAGACAGCCCTGTTTCTCACAGCGTGCCTGTGAGACCATCAGCCTACATGTTTAATCTTGATTTATCCTTACGTTAAACTCCTGACGTCCTGAATTGGTACTAATATTTAAATGAATGTAAGTTGAGGAAGATTAGCCAGAGTATTTGAGTTTTCCTGAGGCCTATAAGTCATGCGCTGAGTGTGAACGTGTTGGCCGTGTACCGCAAGGACTGCGTGAGACGAGGACCCGGACGGACCTCAGATGTGCCAGGCGGTTATTGATGGTCAACACTCAGCATAGAATGTAATACTTTTAAAATCTCATCATTTATTCTCAGACACATTCGTCCATGAAGGTTTCATCACGAAAATGAATCCCAAAGCCTTCCAGGTCGTAAATTTACCCCGGTCGCACACAAATAATATTTTACTTTTAAAAAGTCATCTCAGGTGTTGCCGGTTTTATAGGAGGAACAGATTTTTATAGTGTTATTTTTCAAGTCCACAAAAACAAACACTTCTGTAAAGCGGACGTCTGAGGAGTTTCGTGTGTTTTAAAGGGTGTCTGTGTTGTCCCAGCTGGATTGGAAGTGAAATGGAGTTTTTCGGTCAATCACTAAACTAAAAGTATGTGGGATGTTTTACTGGAGTCAGGTTTATTGTGGGACTGTAAATCGAACAAATTACACAAAATCTCTGTCAGAACACACAGCAGATTCCCTTAATCTCATGGATTCATGGATGCCCACAATACCACTACAAAACCATCCATGTAAAAAATATATATATGGTAATATTATGGTACATGGTGCATTTAGTCTTACGATGTAAAAATGAATTTTAGCATGACTGTGTTGCAAATACATCACTTTTTCAAATTTGTCTTTTGCGTGCAGATGTTTTACATTGCTTATCAGATTTTTATACACAAAAAAATGAGCATAAGAAATGTAGACGTGTTAAGAACATACATGTTCACAAGGTTATGTTTTTTTTTTGCTTTTTTTGCTTTAATAGTTTATTCGTCTCCGGCTAAGCGGAGCTGGCTATATTCCCAGTCTTTGTTACCGGTCCATCGCATGTACACAGTCAAAAGGGATGTTCTGAAATTCTCTGCACCGTTCTGGCAAGAACAAAAAATGTCTGTCACGCTTCACATTCCCGTCATCATCAGCAGAGAGAGGTCGCGGAGGGCACGCGGCAAGTGACCTCTCCGTCCGAGCGCCGCACGTGTTGAAAAAGGACGGCGTATCTTCAAGCCCGTCTCATTCTTAATGAAAACGGCACGTTCCAACGGCCTCTGATCTTGTGTTTTAGCCAAATAGAACTCAACGCTTGACTGACAGCTCTGATCTAAAGCATTTAAGTGCAAGTTTTGATCTCTTTGCCTTTGATTAAAACTAATGAGCTCATTTAATTCAAAATGGGAATCTCTGATAAGAGAAATAAGGTTGATGTGATTGGATTAGAGAGGCAAATTAAACTCTTAGAGCTGAAGTTTGTGCTTATATAGTGTATTAAAAAGCTGTTGGCATATTCTTGTGTGTTAGATGATGAGAAAAATTTCATAGTAATTCATATTTAATCAGAAGAAATGAAATGACTAAATATAACATGGCTCTGCCTTTTCCCCGAAGTGATAAAGAACTGGTTAGATTTTAAATGACATTTAATTCATGTTCTCGGAAAGAATGAGGGAAGGAGAAGAAGAGGCGAGAAAGAGAGAGAGAGAGAGAAGATAGAGAAACGTACAGCGGTTGTAACACGCGAGCGTGCGTGTGCGTGTGCGTGCGTTTCCATAGCTACTGGCACCTTTATGTCCCTTGGGTTTTTATTAAAACTGACTGATTTCAACTTTTTTCATTGAAAAAACTCTTCCATGCTTTTATCATTGATTTTGCTACTTTTTTGAAATATGAAGTTAAATTATAAAAATTGCAATCATTGCTTTTTAGAAACCATTTTAATATTTAGTCCGTATAAATACGAATGCATAAATGGAAAGCAGAAATGCCCAATTCTAACAAAACCCGTAGTTAAAGGGACAGTTCGCCCAAAAATCTAAATTCTGTCACCATTTACTCGCCCTCAAGTTGTTCTAAGCCTGTATACATTTATTTGTTCCGTTGAACACAGAGAAAGATATTTGGAAGAATGTTAGCCATTTTATGTCCATTCGCTACCATATCTAGCATAACAACATTTGGGCGGTCTTAGTCAAATCAGACCACGATCTGATGTAGATTTGTGGGGGTGTGGCTACACGAGGCGTCTCAGGCAGGTCTGGGTGATTATTCCCTTTAGATAGAACGCATCTTTTGTTCCCACCCTTGAATTTTTGCAATTTTGCGTGTCTTATACATGCATGGGCAACTTATAACACACCAGAGACACAGAAAAACACGTATCCGTGCCATAAGACCCCTTTTAGATACACTGTTCTTTGCTGGCTTACGCATTAAATGATGGAGGTGAATACAACCTTACTGTAAAGAGTCATTTTTATGGCATGTTCTTAAATCTCTCGATTACCATTAATTAAACATCAAGGTGCCATAGAGGCCACTCTTCATCCACTATGAGAAAAACCATAAAATGCTGTAAACATGAGCATGCCGGCAAATAAAAGCAATAGTGATCTGATAGCAAAAATGAGTAATATTTTAGGAAAAGAAGACTTTTTTTCTTCACATTTACATAATTTGTTCTTCATTTTCTCGTTTTTTAAATGACTCATTACGGAGGCAAATATGTCCGACTCCGGCCCTGTGAGATTTATTTCCCACGTAGAGTTTAAAGCAATTACCGTGTTTAGCCGAAGCTTGGTTTGATGTTATTAGTAAATACAATTAAAACATTGTCAGGGTTTCATTAGCACCTTCACTCTTATCAGGTTGTGCTGTTTCATTAACTGTCTACCTACTGATGATAGAAACTCATTGAGAAGTTATTGCACTAAGGCAGTTTGTTATCTTCTCCTCTCCGGGGTCTTTCTGTGAGTTGTGTATTGGTTTGGTGATGTAGACTGATAAAAATGTTGTTTGTGTGTTTGTTCCTGCAGTGGAGTCCAGCAGTCCCAGTCTTCTGTCTCCAGATAACACTCTGGAACGTTCCTTCTTCATCCGAATGAAGTCCACGCTAACCAAGAGAGGCATCCATATTAAGTCTTCTGGATACAAGGTGAGACCCAGTGATAACTACATTTGTAGTTTTATACATGTGGCAGTTTTGACGTAAAGCGACAATACATATATGTTTTCTGTGATAACCGAGGATTTAGTTTTTAGTTGATTTAGCTGAATATTGCGAAAATTCATATTGCGTTAGACAAAATTATCTATACATGTATCTATATCTTTGCATTGTACGTAATGGATGTAATGTTCATAGTTGTTTTTGATGTACCTGTATGTTTTGTTAAAGGGATAGTTCACCCAAAAAAAAAATTCTGTCATCATTTACTCCCCTTCTGACTTTCTTTCTGCCGCAGAACACAAAAGAAGATATTTTGAAAAATGTTGAAAACTTGCATTGGTTTTGTGTCTATACAATAGAAGTGAATGGGGTCCAGTTACCAACATTTTTCTAAATATCTTCTTTTGTGTTCTACGGAAGAAAGAAAGTCGTAAAGGTTTGAAAAGACGAGAGTGAGTGGAGAATGCCACGGATGTCTCGCCGCAAACTAAAATATTCATTTTGAAATTTATTATCAGTCACATTGTTTATTGGAAAGTAGATAATTTGTTGTGGTTTTGTCTTTGAGCAAGAGACTGATATCCAAACCCCTCCTCCTCCTTTGGTATCCATCTGGACATAGATTTGATGCAAATAAGCGTGAAGTCGGGGAGCACACTAACCCATAGCATAAATATTCACACATGCACATTCGCATACATTACCGGCCAGACAAGGACACTTCTTATTGCATTTACTCCAAATTAAGTCAATATTTGTGTTGTTACATAATACACAAGTATGAATTTTGCATGCGGCATCAGGTGCGGGAATCGAAGCGCGCCACGCATCATGGCTGTTTATATCTCCTCTTCACTTTGGAGGTCAAATCAAAGTGAATTCTTCTCCAGCTTAGACCCGTCTTTTCTTTTTTCTCGCCCGAGCGTCTCGGCTCAGTTAAAGCACTCATGTAAAAGCACTCTATCATTACTCGTGCCGTATCGCATTTCAAAAGCACTCCAGAGAATCCCTAGAAACAGATGAATCTTATTTCTTATGTATACCTATTCTATATTCACCGACGCGGTGACGGGCGGGAGGGCGGGGATGCATTGTGTGCTGAACCATGAATTATAAAAATTGATCCTTTTGTTATGTTGGCCCGTATTAAATTGAGATACGCTATGCGGCTGGCTCTCGCCGCGGCCGCCGTGAACCCTCGCCATGTCAGCTTGCATTTAGAAGCCTGAGCATATTTAATGTTTTGCCACTGCGTATGATGTTCTTGCCAAGAGCGTTCCTGCAGCAATTCACCGGCGAGTCTCTCTTTGTGGCAATTACTTCAAAAGTTGTATTTTCAGACAAACTTTTTGATGCCCCTCGCTTTGGGCTTACGAAAGGATCATTTCCATTTGGTGTGTTTTTAATGCAGCTCACTGTTTATTTATTGAATGGGAAAGCTGGGGGTGTGGATCGTGGAGGTGGCGTACGTGTTTTGTCTGGCGTGGCACGGTCTTGCCAGGATTAGGGTTTGATATCGGGTCGTTATTGACATCACCTTCTGATCGCGGCGCGCTGTGATGTCTCATTGAAACTTGGGAACAGCTGCATCGGGCATCTTCGTGACTTGCAGTTCTCTTGTCTGACGCGGTGATAGAGCTCTCATCTAACACCAGAAACTCACTGCTTTTGCCAGATCTCGTTCTCATAGACGTCTCAATGTATCTGGAGTTCCGAGAATTGACAATTTAAGGACTTTACCGTTCATGCTTAAAAGATGATTTAATATCCGTTTAAATACATATGAGCTCCGTTTCATAAGCCAGAGACGCTCGCTGTCCTCAACCTACGTAGTCTGCTGACTTTTTAGGAAGCATCCTAATTTCAACGCACATCTTATGTTGCATTTTTATTTCAAGTGAAAGCAGTGGTTTTTAATATGGACTGAAAGGAAAGTATTGGTATCGTCGTATCATAGTATTTAGCACACTCGGCTTCCGACGAGATCTATATTTCATTTTAACAAAGTATACTTTTCCACCAAAGTAAAAATGTGCACGGCAAACCGGGATTTCCAGCTGCTATCGGATGTGACAGACGTCATTGAAGTTTAGCGTAATCTATAACTGCGCCCTGATTTGAGATATCCTTTGAAATGTGTGAAAGTTAAAACAAACTCTCTCAACTCCAGACCTGCAGCTCGGAGTCGCTGTGTTTAGTGATTGAGGCAGTCGGTTAGTCCCTGCGTTTGGGGTTGCTTGTCCCTCAGTGGAAGCGCACAAAGCATCAAAGACCCCCGGCGGGCACTCCGTGACTTCAGGGGCCGAGACTGTCTATATGAATGATGCTAATAGCATCTCGCCAATCTCTGAGGTGAACCAATGAAAGGATCGTGTCAGAAGTTTAAAACACTACAAAAACAATCCCCTCCAGGTTTCCCTGGGTGATTAAAATGGATGGCTCCGGAAAAGAACATGGTTGCCGATCTAGTCAATGCATCCTCTGGGCACAATGGGCTACAAAGACTTGAAAGCATGACGAACTTTAAAGCCGGAAAAAGTAATTAGTTCATATTTTTATAAACATATTCAACTAGTAGAAAACCAAAGAGTCTTGGTTTGGATATCGATCTGTTGTTCTGGGTGTATACTGTACACAAGTACATACTAGATGTTATGTAGTTTTCTGTTCTTTCAAATATAAAGTTTTACCGTTGACATCTTTTTTTGTGCTGTTAACAATGTATTGTTTTTCTATCACTTAGACATTGGAAAAATAGAAGACATTGAGTTTGAATCGATTCTATTTCTCTTTTCAAGGTGATTCACATTACGGGCAGCTTGAGGATAAGAATGGCATTAACGCACAGTCGTTCGGTACCCAATCAGATCATGGGCATGGTTGTGGTCGCACACGCGCTCCCCCCGCCCACCATCAACGAGGTTCGGATCGACTGTCAGATGTTTGTTACACGGGTCAACATGGATCTCAATATCATCTACTGTGAAAACAGGTAATTTACCCTTTTCTTGATGTTTGCTCTTATTTGGAGTCGACGTTATTGTTTATAGTTGATATGTTTGCGGATCTGCCCCAAATCAAAAGTGAAGTATTGGAAAAGAATCTAAATAAATCTGTCAAAAAAAAGTTTGAAGTATTGCATTATTTTAGAAGCATCTGTAGGTGAGAAACTTCCCTCAGTTATGTTTGCGTGGAGTTCAATATGAGACTGTTAGCGATGAGCTCTCCTCAATCACGATCCCTCAAATGACCTTTTTTAACATCTATCGCTCGTTTGAAAAGCCGCCCAAGCAAAAAGGCGCTTTTGTACCTACAAAACATCTGCCCCATAAAATGAGAACATCTTAATTTGGCCGGGCCTGAAAGGAAATATCATATTAGTTTTATTCGTTTTATTTATATCTCCGGGATTGAAGTCATCCCGACGTCTGCTCAAAAATTTTTAGCACTCCGGTGCACTTAACATATTTATGAGAGAATGGAACGGAGCCAAGTCTATAGTGGAGTTATCATCGCAGCCAAAGCCTGCTTTTAAATGGAGGTGGATAGAGATCGGTTGGGCATTTTCTTATAGCTTCTGTTCTGTGATCCGTGTAGAGAAGGACTTAACGGAGGCTGGAGTCAAAAATTGTCTCAAAATACACCCTTAATAGTATTTACCCGGTCGAATGGCATTTGGTACGGTTCGAACCACCTGTTTTTATCAAACGTTCAATAATTCTGCGATAATTGCTTTTCGGATTCAACAAGCAGTTGGTAAAGCTGCAGTAGGTCAGTAAATATTACATCTATGATGAATGCTGGCTGACAGCTTGCCATCGCAGATGGAAACGCTTTTAATGAATAAAATCTGTTGCGGTTAGCTTACAGAATGCCTGTTTCGCTAAGCAACCAGAGCGTTTGTATCAGCAAGATTAGCTGAAAGAAACCGGTCAGGTCTTTGCCCTGTTTTATCTCACACTGCGATTGGCTGGAGATGTCAACCCATGTGTAGAATGACACAAACAAAAATGTGTTCCCAGTACGTTATGAAAAGGTTATTTCTGAATGATATAAACGTTCCACTGACAATATAAGAATAATGTTCATATACCAATAACGTTTATAATGATTTTAATGTTATTAAAATGTTCTTTTAACGTTTCGAATGACGTTTTAAACCTGAGAACGTTCCCTGTTAGCTGGCATGTAGGCGATGGTTTCATTGGGTCAGAATAGCACACAGACCCGATTGGCTTGTTGTGATTTCCATGTGAAACGTATACGGGAGGATAAACATGTAAAGGAAGATTTACATTTATTTATGGGATTGGAGGGTAAAAAAGCGTGGTCTGTATTTGTCAGGTGATTGGAGGAGAGAGCTTGAAAATAAAAGAGGGCTTGATGATGTCATCTGAAAAGGAAGTGATTTGGAAACAACTAGATTGAACATTAAGAAAGCAAACATGGCCAATTCTGATTTCACATTAACCGAATCCTTTCCAGAATCAGCGACTACATGGACCTGACACCTGTCGACATCGTCGGGAAGAGATGTTATCACTTCATTCACGCAGAGGACGTGGAAGGCATTCGGCAAAGCCATTTAGACCGTGAGTACATCTGCTCCCGAATCTATCCAATCAATCTGTGCAGCCACCCAGCAGTGCCAAAAACTACAGGACGGTTGTTAAAGAGCAAGATTCAGTGTCCTTACATGCTTTTGTAAGACTCATTGATCACCGGTCAATGACACCGTAAGAGCGCGGCGCGTTACGTGCCAAAGCTAGTGTAATATGTTCCCAGCAGCCCTTCGGTGTAATGGGACAGCGGTGTGACAGGCCAGATTATCCGTGCTAGCGCTTCGTCTCATAACTGACCGTGACGAAGAACGCTTCCCTATTCAAAACAAACCCTGAATCTCTCACAAGGAACAGAACACCACTGGAGATCTCTGTTTGACGGAGAAACACATTCTGCTCTTTAGTCAGAAATGAGAAGGCTGTCATTTATTCACCCTCACGTTTGAAAAATGTAACTTAAACCTTGAATTTGCTTTCTGAGGAACACAAAAAGTTGATTTTTACACAGTATTCTGACAACTCTTCTATTTAATGAAAGTGTTGTAAATGAAGACTGGGGCTGTTACATAAAATATGACTTTTTATTTTCCGTCACATGGCTGCTTTCCTTCTGAAACCTTTTATCTCCATATTTAATATGTCCATAAATCATCATATTCTTAGTTACCCTTTATCAATAAAACATATAAAAAAAAAGGCTTGTCAACTTTGACAACACAGTATTTAATCATGTAGAGTTTTTACATTTCCTGAAAAACAGCGAATTTGTACAACCGAGGTTTGGAAAGGACTGCGATGATATGATCATTTTGGTGGGCTAAAATATAAGTCATTATTCATGGGAAAGTTTCTCAGAAAAGTGGTGGTGTCCAAATCCTTTTTTCAGTTTATTAGGAATGTAACGGTTCACTCATCTCACGATCCGATTCACGATACTGATCTCACGATACGATTCATTCATGGTTTATTTTTACAAAATAAGTCGAGACAAATTAGAAATGAACAACTGCCCTTTAATTATTTCGGAAATGCTGCACATTTCTTTGTAAAAATAAAAATATCTTTCATGTCAAATAATAAAACTTTACTGCAATTTTAAAACAAATTCCAAATCAAACAAAAAATGAATAATACAAAAGTCTCTTTAATATAAACAAACTAAGACTTTGTCTGTGCTTTATTTGGATATTTTGCGTTTAGGAAATATCAGCATAACAATGTTTTCCAAGCTCCTGCTGTTCAAGACATGTATTGTGATTAATTTTACATCTCAACCGACTTGTATCGTCACATATTATAATTGATTTTCAACCGGCTCACGATGAAGCGTTACATCCCAACACTTTATTTAAAAAAAAAATATTTGTAAATACATCAGTCTTTCCAATAATTCTTTCACCAATCTCTCAGATCAATAACATGACATCGGCTCTCTAACTATAAATGATCTGGATGCAGTGGTTGAGATCTCGGTGGAGAGGAAAGTTATTTGCGCATATCGTGTTGACCTCTTTCATGACACTTCTAATGGTGCTTTTAAGAGCCAGACAGCCCCGGTCCTTATTCATTTTCATTTTAGCTGCGTTATCTTTAAAAATCCACTTTTGTGTTCCACAGATAATCGAAAGTCAAGAGCCGTTTTGAAACAACGTGGGTAAATGACCACAAAATTGTAATTTTTGGATGAATTATGAATCGCTCCTTTAAGTCGCTCCTCTCGATGTGCAGGCGCTACATTTCGAGGGCGTTTTTATGTCATGTAGTATTCATCCAGGCCGATCCGCTGGAGAGCTCTTTGAAGGTTCCTCAACCTTTCGTGTGCTCCGCTTTCATCCCGCTCGGCAGGAGGGCCGCTGACCGTCTGGAGGAGCGTTCAAGCTTTTTGAATATCCTAAATCATCTGTTAAGTGTGTTTTGGCAGCCCACCTCACGCCCCCCCTCACCCCTCTGCCATGATGGCAGAAATTCAAAGCGTTATTGAGAGCGCCGTAGCGTTTTATACAGTAAATATGTGTGCGGCTCTGCGGCAGGCAGGTTGCCATTATTGAAGTAGCGAGGGTCGAGGCGCAAGAAGAAGAGGCAGGGGATAAATCCGGCGTTTTATTATGTGTTTGCTGAGGAGGGCGGGTGTCCTTGGGGCTGGCGAGGGAATTTGGAGCTGTCTGATTAGATATTGGGAGTTCAACTGAATTAGAGCGCAATTACCACTGTATTGCACTGTCCCTGTGCCTTAAAAAGCCACCAGATTGGGTCCATTAGACCTTGATTTGAAACCCAGCGGAGGCAGAGGAGAGAAAGGAGGAGATGTGGATTAATGCCGTGGAGAGAGAAACCAGATAGATAGATGGATGGATGGATGGATGGATGGATGGATGGGAAATAGATGATAGATGGATGGATAGATAGATGGATAGATGGTAATAGATAGATGGATGGAAGGATGGAAGGATGGATGGAGGGATGGGTGGATGGAAAGATGGATAGATGGAAATAGATGGATGGATGGAAATAGATGGATAGATGGAAATATGGAGGGAGGGAGGGATAGATAGATGGAAAGATGGTAATAGATGGATGGATGGGGATAGATGGAAGGATGGACCTGGAAATAGATGATAGATGATAGATGGATGGATGAATAGATGGAGGGATAGATGGATGGATATGGATGGGGATAGATGGAGGATGGAAAGATGGATTAGATGGATAGCTGCAGGACGCTACTTTATACAAGCAGAAATACATCTTGACAGGTCTGACCTCACCTGTGTCAGCTACAGAACAGGACCGACACGCTTAAATTAATAAAAGGCAGGACTGAGTATAATACTCACTGCATAAATGCTCTGCGGGTGTGTGGTGTGTGTGTGTGTGTGCGTGCGCGCGTGTGTGTGTTTTTACGAGCTGAGAGTGAGAGAGAGCGCGAGGTGGAAAACGATGGCTCACAGAAGTGTGCTGAAACCCCAGGAGAATGAAGCTCTGTGCCTGAAGGCAGAGTACAAGAGCCGGTCTCTGAAGACTAGTTCAAACTGACTTTAATGAAAAACTCCCTTCACTCTTTACTGGGCTTGAAGATAGACTCCACAGCTGCAGAAAAATACACCTGCTCTACACCCGTCGCGTCGTGTACCGTCGACAATGCCTCTTCCAGAACGCGTTCAGAGCAAATACAAAGTGGATGTTTCTTTTAGGCAGTTTCCATGGATACGCTGTATTTACGTCAGCAGTGATTTATTTGGATCTCTTGTTGTTTTTTATGTTTTTAATGAGACAGGACAGTAGAGACGGTTTCAGCGGCAACAACGTGAACAAACGTTACGTGGCCCAAACGTAACTTTCGGTAGACCTCCTTAAAGAATCTATAACTGTTCAGTGGTTTTCATTGAATTTAATCAACTTCATTTACAATAAAATAGTAATGTAAATTAATATTAATATGAGATAAATTGTTATATTATATCCAAACACAGACAACAGGTTAACTTCGAGCTAGCGCGTGCGTCCGATGAAACCTTCTTTAGACATTTCAGCACTTCCTGTTTTATTTAAAAATTTTAATTTACGAAGTCTATTATTTTATTTAATAAATCTTACATGTATTATTAGACTTTAAAGATATTTGTTTAACTTCTCAAATGGTTTTGTTTAAACGTTTGTGTAGTGAAACAGGAAGTTCGTCTGGACCAGCCTTAAACCAGCGTTGTTTACATCATCCGAAGTGGTGTCCGAACAGTATCTGGTCCAGAAGCTCTTCCTGTTTCATTATTATTTATTTATTGGTTTCGTTTTACATTTCCCATCTATACGTAGTCATTTGATTCCATTCAAAATCTTCTATTGGTTGTATTTGTTGTTGCATTTGACATGTTTGACTGAAACAGGAAGTGCTTCTGGGCGGATGAGAACCCCCAACCAGATCATACGTGGTTTTTTGATATTGTAGCTGAAGAAACCGTGCTTACGGCTAATTGCACTTCAGACCGTTTCTTTAAATGCCCAACGCATTTGCTTTCCCTGTTGGTGATGTCACATTTAAATCCGGATAACACAACATACCTCCCATTCACTTCCCCTGCCAGACCTTGCCCGGTCGCCGCAGATCTGCATGTCTGCTCTCTCATTCATAAAAGGCTTGTCTTTACAATAATACCCCAGTGGACTGCAAGGACTTTTCCATAAAGCAATTTCACGGGTGTAAATTACTTACTTTTATATGACAGTGACACTCTCTACCCCCCTGCTAGAAGTGAGGCCACGCTGGGTAAAGGGTATCTGAAAGGTAGCTGCTATTATGGAAGGGATCCAAGTGATTTAACAGAACTGAAGGACAGGGGCCCTGGCAAAGAGAGAGAGAGAGAGAGAGAGATCGAATGGGAGGACGGAAGTAGAGAGAGAGAGAGAGAGAGAGAGAGAGAGAGAGAGACCGTCCTGCAGGCTTGCCCGAGGCTCCAGGAGAAGGCAGAGAGATTAAAGAGGCCGTATTCCTTTTAAAGCCTCCAAAAGCAGCCAACGACTCCTGCGCTGAAAATAAAGAGAGGGATAGAGAAAAGAGAGAGAGAGAGGAGGGGAGAGGGGGCTGGCTTCATTACCACTAAATCAATAACTCAAGCAGGCCCTGATTGATTTAATGGCAGTGTAACTGAAAGGGGGTTAAAAATAAGCCGTACCTGTACGGACGCGGTGCCGGGCGGAGCCAACGGGGCCATCACATCAAATGCAATGCAGATGAGATCAGCTCATCAGGTTTGAAAGCAGGGGGAAGATACGTCCTGGAATTTGTAGAGAGTAATGAGGGCTGAAAGTGGACGCTCGGACCGCTGTGTTCATAACGAGAGGTGAACATTTGCGCGACAAGATCAGTCAAATTATCGCAGAGACTTTTTAAGATTCAGCTTTATTCTGTATGTCTGGCTTCCTCTCTGTCTTTCCGTCTGTCCTCTCTATCTCTGTATTGAAGTACGCTTTTCAGACTCTTTCAAAGAAAAAGTGATTAAACACTTTCATCTCTTTGAACCTCATTTAAATGATCAAAGTTGTTTGGTGATTATTTATCATATCTGTTGATCTTTTATCATCAGCCAGGTTTGTCATTTCTGATGAAATATTACGTGTCGTTTAGAAACGAAACTCAGTGGCGCAACTTTCTGGAGTTGGAAGGTGAGAGCAAGGGTGCGATAAACCACTCTCCGATTTCAAGTTACGGGTTCGTTTTACATTTATTGGTACAGAAAGCACGCAGTGAACTCGAGGCAATTATCAGCGCCGTCGGGAGGGTTTCTCAAACAATGCTATTAGTCTGTAATGATTTTAATTACTAGACTTATTCTTATATAAATCATTCTTCTCAATGGACTCTTTTCTTTTGGAAAGGGCTGTTTGTAGCTGTAATTAAACCCGCGAGTTAGAATTTACTGCCATGCTTGGATTCCGACTGTTTCTGTTTTGTGGAACGATGATTAATGCAAATTCAGATTATTTCAGATGGCCATTTAGCGCTTAATTTAGCCAAAATGATGGCGGCTGCCACAGTGTCTTCACACAGGTAGCCTCAGTCAAGGACGCAGCGACAGAGATGTTGGCAAACAGTCACAGCGCCCTCTGCTGGGACTTCTGAACAGGATTTCTGTCAAGGAAAATAATGAATAGGTTTCAGAAAAGCAAATTATTGTTATCGCTGCTGCTGTTGAATTGCTGTTATTTAATCTGATCGTATGTAATATTGCCACCATGTCTTTGGAGTATAAAAAAACATACTGGTTTATTATATATGAAGGTGGCGTTATTCATGTTTATTTCCTTTTCCTGCCTTCTTTCCACAGTAATGAATAAAGGACAGTGTGTGACAAAGTACTATCGCTGGATTCAAAAGAGCGGAGGTTATATCTGGATCCAGTCCAGCGCCACTATTGCATCAATGCCAAGAACGGCAACGAGAAAAACATAATCTGGGTCAACTATGTACTTAGGTATAACTCCTTTTATTAAAAATGTTTTTTGTTAAGACTTAACTTAAAGCCTTTTAGGTATAATGCATTATTAAGAGTTATTTAATGGTATGATGCTGATAATTGTTCATAATGTGTGTTGTAATCCATTAAATATTTGTTGTAAAAAATGATAGTGTAACAATGAATTGAAAAGTGTTATAATGCATAAACTGTAGTTACAATTATTCATGAGACATTATGAGGTGCATTACAAGGCATAATTAATACATTAAAACTACTTTAATAATGCATAATATGCCTATTTTCACATGTTTCAACCTACGCTGTCAAATTCTCCCAAGTGAGAGAGTATTATAGTCTGTTCTGGTGTAAGATGTAGAAGGCCAAACAGCACGATGGTCTCAAACTGCTGTGTGATTTCTGGCCTTCTTTAGGTGGGCTCAGAGATCATTAGAGAAGCTCTGTGATTTGGGCCACAGCGGATCAATCATGACGTCGGGAGAAGTGTGCAGGATGTTTTACACTGGCCAAGTGAATGACTTCTAACTTCCTGTTTTCTTTTGAATGCGCAGTAATCTGGAGTACAAAGACATACCCATAGATATCGCACAGCTGCCCAGCCTGCCGGAGAAAACATCGGAGTCTTCGGAAACATCCGATTCAGAATCAGAGTCCAAGGAGAACTCAGGTAGAGTACCAATCCAAACAAGTACCAAATTGTTCTGAATCTGTATAAATGTCTTTGGTCTGATGAACACAGAGAAGGATATTTGGAAGAATGCTTGTTCTTGGTTACCACTGAATACTCTGTTGTATAGGAACATTTGCTTTATAAATGTCTTTGTCCTGTTGAACACAAAAGAAGATATTTTAAAGAATGTAGGAAAGCAAAGCGTTCCAGGACACCTTTGAATACCGTTGTCGTTTTTCCAACTATGATAGTCAATGGTGGCCAAGAACTGTTTGGTTATAAGCATTCTTCCAAATATCTTTCTTTGTGTTTACCAGAACGAAACAATTTATACAGATTTGGAACAACAATTGGAGGGCGAGTAAATTAGGACAGAATTTTTATTTTTGGGTGAACTGTCCCTTTAAGTTTTCGTTTAAGATTTTACAGTGTGATGGTTTAGTGTTTGAGACTCAGCCATGATATCATGGAAAGTTATGAAACAACGCTACAAAGTTTTCTATTATGCACCTTCGGGCACTTACTGTGCAAAATATCTTCATTCTGATAATTACCAGAAATTATGTAGGACAAGGAAATGTGGTGCTTTCGATATGTCCCCAAAACTGGTGTAAATAGTCAATTAAGACTCGGCAGCCGGTTGGAGATATTAATTATACATTCCAAAAGGAGATGAAGTGAGATTCCAGAGATGGTGGTGGCTGTGAAGTGAACAAGGCTGGGTGACGGACTGGGGATTGTGCCAACATATTGGCCCCTGGGCATCTCTGCACGCTGAGCCTTTTGCCAGCTTTCATCACAGAGGTTACAGACTGTGCCAGCTGCAGCTAGACCAAACCATGCCCTCTTCGCTAGCTCTTCCCATAGCATCTTCTCCCCCGGCCTTTATCTGTTTCCCTTTCTCGTCCATTGCTGGCATGTTCTACCTTAGGCTAGAATCACCAAATCTTTGAGAACTTTCATTATTAAGAGTAAAAACACAGCATTTGTAGTCACATGTTCTGAACGGAATCTATGCTGTTCATGACTAAAGAAATGACTAACTATAAGTAACCAAATATAAGTCACCATGGGCTAATGCAAGACTTCAAAGAGCAGCTGCTCTAGAAGCGTAAGACTCGGTAAACCGTAATCCAACTGGAGTAAGGATCTAAACATTATAAGAATACCTCAAGTGAACTCTTAAATGAACTACAGTTTTTGTGCAAATTGAACTCTGCTATACAAATGCATCTGGAGACATGTCCTCTAAACCTTTCTTTCCCTCCCAGAAGACAACGAAAACTCCAAGTCAGGTGGGAAAGGAAACCCGTCTTCCGAGAACAGCGAGGACCCCGAGTCGGACAGTAAGAAACAGACGGGCGAGCCGCCAGAGCAGGAGATGAGACGACAGGAGGAAGGAGACAGTTCCAGCAATCCAGAAAGTCAAGACAGCGAAGACAGCCTGGAACCATCCGACTGTGAAACCGACCACAAGGAAGGACACTTGGGTCGACTGGGCGGCTTACACATAAAGGTAGAGCGCTACGGCGACGTAGAAGAACTGCGGGACTCGCCCTCCTCTTCCTCTTCGGAGGAAGAAGAGGACGACGAGGACGAGATCGTGAAGGAATGCAACAGCGCAGGAGAGCTAAGCGGACCGGCCATGAGCAGACACCAAAAGAGAAAGAAGAGAAGGAAAAAGCAGAGATGGGACGGACGTCGGCAGCGGCTGCGTCTGTCGCCCTCGGCCACCGCCACTCCCAGCCCCGGCGGCATGGACCACACCCTCGGAGACCAGCCTCCCCTTTTGCTCCCGCCCTCCCCGACCAGTGCCTCCGTGCTCAAGATCAAGACCGAGATGTCGGAGCCAATAAACTTCGACAACGACAGCAGCATCTGGAACTACCCGCCCAACCGAGAGATCTCCCGCAATGAATCCCCCTACAGCATGACCAAACCCCATGACACCTTCCCTTCCCCCCAGCCTGCCGGTCCGCAGGTGTCCATTCCCGAGTCTGTCCTCACTCCACCTGGTGCCGAGAGCGGAGGAGGCAGCAGAAAGCCCAACTTCAACACCAATGGTAGCAGCGCCAACAACAACAACGGCCCCACCGCTGTGCCCAGCGCAACCCCGGGCAGCCTGGCTCTTCCTTCCAGTTCCTCCACGGCTGACCCCCTCTCCCCACCTCTGTCGGCCTCGCCGCGGGACAAACAGCACGGCACGCCCACCTCTTCCGGCTCCCTGCTCTACACCAGTGACCTAGAAGCCCTGCAGAGGTTACAAGCGGGTAACGTTGTGCTCCCCTTGGTGCACAGAGTCACTGGCACGCTCGCCGCCACCAGCACGGCCTCCCCACGAGTCTACACCACTGGAACCATTCGATACGCCCCGGCAGACGTGAGCCTGGCCATGCAGGGCAACCTCTTGCCTAACGCCCACGCTGCTGTGAACTTTGTGGACGGGCCCGGTTTCGGCATAGACCCCAAGACACCCATGGAGATGCTGTACCACCACGTGCACCGGCTCAACATGTCCACGCCCTTCGGCGGAGCGGTCAGCGGAGCCGGGCTGGCGCAGATGCCCGCCGCTAACGTCTTCACCACGGCAGAAGGACTCTTCTCCACGCTTCCGTTCCCAGTCTACACCAACGGCATCCACAACACACAGACTCTGGAGCGCAAGGAGGATTGAAGCAAAACATCGAGACCATATTACTGTGTTCAACTGTGACTCTTGTGAGGCAAAGACTGTGTATTAACGTTTGGGGAAGTGAGATGTTCTAGCACTTTGAATTTTGAGCAATTGAGCTTGTCTGACCGAAATGAATGGTTTCTCTTCGTGTGTCTTTCTATCTTTCTATCTCCTCTAGATCTTCTCTCTCTTTTCTCCTCGATGAAACAGACTATTGGAAAGAGTTCCTTCCGAGCCGCAGGGAGTTCATAGCACTGTAGCATAGCGTAAAGAAAAGAAGACCGACAGGAAAAGAAACCGTTCATGTTTCAAGAACGATGCTGACAAAAGGATGTGACCCTATTTGATCTAGTTCAAGGGGTTGTAAACGCGGAACGGTGTTTTAAAATAAATGTTTTTCTCTTGGTTTTTTATAGCTGCAAATCATGCATTTTAAAAAAGCAATTTTAGCCGGGTATCGACCTGTGAATAGAATGTTACTCCAAAATCCCAGGACATGGAACAGGTCGGCGTGAGATTTTTCCAGTTCCATCTTCTGTTTGCGGATCCATGGTGCTATCATTGAGTTACGCTCACTCAGCTGGCTGATGCAGGTCCTGTTCAGACGAACGGCGACCTCGGAGCATGTCAAACCTCTAACCGACGCGTTACGTTCGATCGTTGTGTTTTTAAATTATGTCCACACACACGGGGAGGGTGTTTTGGCTCAATGTGATTGAGTCGAGAAACGGAAAAGGGTGATTATTATATTTTCGTTAAACCGAATTGTCTCTCAGTGCAACTGAGGCTAATTTTACATCGCAGACTTCGAGATGAATGTTAAACGCCAACAGGCTTCGGTCAGAGCTATTCTTAATCGTTTCGCTTTTCGATTTCCGTTGAATGTTTACACTCCCTCTTAAGCTTAAAAGCCCGGTGGTGTCTTTACCGAAATCGACCTCCCCATCCCTTACCCCTTAACTCTCTCTGAAAATCACATATCAAACAGAGATTGTAATGAGGACGTGCATTCTCAATCAAAAAAATCCACATTCCTAGTTTTTACCCACTGTTGCCAAAAAATGTTACTCTCACAGTTTTGGTGTTAAAACACTGTGATTTGATGTGTAAAAAAGTAATAAAACGGACGAAAACTGTCGCCTCATCCTTTGGCAGCCGCCCATCGAGTCATCTATTACGCAGCGTGATAACTGTAAACTTGTACAATGTGTAAGTGTCATTGGCTGTCAGTCTCCATAGCAACTTAAGTGTGTGTTACTATATGCAGTATATACTGAGCTAATGTAGCTGTTTTGTCCTTTGTCCTCTCTGTGCTAGTCCGGGCTCGGACGGGGAAACGTGTTCTCCCTCTAGTGCCCCTGCAGTCTTAGTGAACCAGTGGAGGTTAGTGGGTTTTGTGTGGTGGCCTTCCGATGTAGTGTCACCTTTTTTGCTGCTTACTTTTTGTATGTATTCCTTTTTTCTGTTTCTGCTATTGCTTTGCTGTCGTGTAGTCTGCGGGCCTCTCTCTCTTTTCTCAGAGATAAAAGACTCTAAACTAGCTCAAAGGTTTAAGGAGCCATTTTTTTGCCACTGAGGAATTCTGGGATTGCAGTTTCCAGCTCCAAAACGATGAGGAATGAAAAGCCGAAGTAGCATTTTACTAGACTGGAACCTTAAACGCCTCAGATGTGAAACATTCCCAGAGTCCCTTGTGCTTCTCTTGTGCATTGGGTGTATTTCATTGGTTTCCACCAAACCTGTTGACTTCAAGGACCCTGCAACTCACACACGCACACACACACACGCACACACGCACACACAAAAAAAACGTCGATGGTAGTATTTCAGGACAATAAACAATTTTAAAGATTTCTAAAGAGATGAAAAAATATTTCGCACTATAAAATCTATTTTTATAGGTGTTTTGGAAATGCATGTTTACTGAGTTGATCGTTTGGTTTACTTGATTTCGTTGGGTCCAGCGGCTTTGTCGATGTTCAGTGTTTTTTAGTCTGTCCAGCAAAGGGAAGAGGAAGCCTTCGTCTTTTTACCTGAATCAGGCTCTCCAAGCCCCCCCCCTCCCGACATCAGGAAACTCGTGTCTGTGGTTTCTGTGAAGATAATGTTGTAACTCAAACCCAGGTCATGATATATTCATATGTTTTTAAAAACGGTTGCAGGAGAGAGCTTGCGTCGCTGCTGCGGGATCTTAGATTTTAGCATTTTGTACGTAGATCAGAAACGTCGTTGGGGACGGGGTTTGGGGGCAGCTCGAAAACAGACACAGTGGACCAGGAAATACACCCATATGTTACTAACAGAACAGCCGGGCGAGCTGTCTCAATGTATCTGTGTTGTGTCAAAATGATTGCTGGTGATTTAATCTTAAACTAATCTCAGCTGCTGTCAGATAAATAGTGTTTAAAATTACAATATGAGAAATCACTTCATTACCTGTGAAGACTCTGTGTCTGTGTTTTTAACTATTTCTTGTACAATTATACAGATTCTTTTATGAGGAACTTGGTGCCAAGTAGAAGAATATGGGAGAATGGGATTCTCTTAGTATCAGTGTTAACAGTGTTATAAATTCTAAGTACGAAAAAAAAACAAATTAAAATATTAAAAAGAGAAAACTATGGTACATTTTTATTTTGGATTTGGTTTCCTTGATTTCTTTTTCAGAAAAAGACAAAAAAACATAACTAACTGAAGCTAACTTTGAGTGCCTGGCTTATTGTTTTGAAAACACGTTTTGTTCGTTCATTTACCATGAATAATGCTGCAATTCAAAACAATGTACATACTTCATTTTACAACAGGGTTATTTTATACTTTTGTAGGTTTTCATCAGTTAAAGCGACATGTCATACATGGTTGTCTTTCTGTAACACAGTTTTTTTACCATCTTACAGGTGCCATATTCATAATAAACTTTTCTTGGATTTGTTACTAGCTGGCAGCATTTCTTTCACGTTCTGTTCATCATAACTGAATGGCGAGCATCAGCGATTATTCTTTGCTTTACTGCTTCTTTACGTTCCTTCTGTTCTCTCCTATGTTTCTTCCCTCCGGTTCTTGATTTTGGTCGATGTGTTGAATACTTTTCAGGTTTCAGGTAAGGGAGTATCAAGATATTCCCACGTAGCCCAGCTGTCTTTTGCTTCCACATGAATGGCAATCCAGTGCACTTACAATATAGTGCCCACATACCAGGGCATTGGCGTTTTTTAGCAGTGGCTGAGTGAATCTCCTTTTTGTTGGACAGATTCTCACGGGTATTTCTGATATGTTATTTCCACCTCACGATATCTTTACCAGGTTTTCAATTAGCAGGACAATTTTATTCTGTGTCTTCTATTATATTTATCTCACTGTAACTTCCTACAGCAAAGCTAAATAAAAAGGGAAACTGCTTTCTTTTAATAGTGTTTTACTTCAGTATGTTTTTCAATCATATTATATTATATATATATATATATAGTAAGTCTTCTAAAGGGAAATCTATTGCTCAGATGTTGCTCCTATAAGACATGAGACTTAAAGGGGTCATATGACACGGCTAAAACGAATATTATCAATGGTTTTAGATGTAATGTAAACACGATTTAAGGTTAAAAACACTGTATTTTCCACATATCGTGCATGTTTGTATCTCCTCTTTGCTCCGCCTCTCTGAAACTGCAGATTTTTAACAAAGCTCATGGCTCTGAGAAGCGAGGTGTGCTGTGATTGGCCAGTTAACCAGTGCGTAGTGATTGGTGGAATACAGCAAGCGTGTGAGGGAAATGTAACGCCTCTGACCATATTTGGAACATCAGGTTCCTCTTCAATTGTACTGACAGGTGCACCACCTTACTTGCGTATACATTTGGGTGGTCTTAGTCAAATCAGACCACCAACTGACGTAGATTTGTGGGGGTGTGGCTACACGAGGCGTTTCAGGCAGGTCTGGGTGAGCATTCGCTTTTAGAAAGAATGACTCTTTTGTTCCCACACTTTAATTTTTGCAATTTTACGTGTCTAATACATACATGAGCAACTTATAACACACCAAAGACACAGAACAACACGTGTTCGCGCCATAAGACCCCTTTAATTGAGCTCTCAGTTATTACTCAAGAATCAAAATTGAACTCAGATGAAGAGACGATACTCAGATGTACCTGTGGTTACATTTCCTTTTTTTTACATTGAGTAGACAATAAAATAAAAAGGCTAATGTGCGATGCAAAATTTAGATTAGTGAGCAATAGTGTTATGTGACTTATTTGCAATATGAAATTTACAGAGGACTCATATGTTCCTGCCACACCCATATTGATCAATTTACAGATTGTTTAATTGCGTTAAAGCACTATAATTGTTTTACTACTGGTTTTTGAGGGTTAGACAAAAATCTAATTTGTTCTCCATTTCAGTCTCATTGATGTAATTCAGGGAAATCATCTGAGATATTAGTGAACTATAATCTACGCATGGGTTATGTATAAAAGCATTTCAGCATGCAGACAAAGACGGTATGTCGACACAACACTGTTTTTCTCACTTGCTTAAAAAGTGAACACATGCTTTTTTGTTCACTGCTCAGTAACGCCGTTCATTTCACCTTTTTCTCTCTGTCCTGGTTTTCTCTCCTTCATCCTTCTCCTCTGACTTCAGGCATTGAGGGGGAGGTCATCGCTGAAGCCCACTGAAGAAATCCAACCAACTTTAAATATTTTACGCAATTTTAAATGAAGCCCATGAATGATAGATCACAGGCGAGAGAGAAAGAGAGGTGGTGGTGCTGAAAAAGCCCAAACCTGAATCCTCCCTAATGATTAGGAGCTGTCCATCTCCTCTATACAGTCCTTATTGGAAATCAAGAGTGTGTTTATATAGCAAAGAGACTCTCATTAGAGCGGCTACAGGTATATAGAGCCATAGTGCCTACAGGAAAATTAAATAACTGTCTCTCATCTACAAAAGCCTTCTCGCATGCTGTTGTAACCAATTTAACTGTTCTTTTTCATCAGAGGCGGGCATGATTTTTAATATGTGACGGTAATATGAGATTTGGGGGGCTCGACAGAAAGACAGACAGATTAGAGTTATACAATATATACAGTACCTGTAAGGTTTCTTAAACATTTATAGATTTTTTTTTCAAACACACAAAGTAACAATAATTTCCCTCGTATTTATAGTATTTTTTGCATTATGTTATCTCTCATGTATTCATCATATTTATGTATTTTATGGGGATTTTTATGAGGATATATATCGTGGCGTATCACCAACAGGAAATCTGCAGTGTGACAAGAGTGACATCTGGTGGTTAGTTTATAAACTGCAGCTAGCAAGCACGCGCTGTGTACGGTTTCCGCTTTTCTTGCGCACATTTCCCATGCAGTGTTGTCCTTTTCACCTTCATTTCAACAGGGATGTAATGTCGACCTGTGACAATACCTCCCTATTGTGAATAGCAGGAGCTCTCGTAAGTCTATGCAGACCACAATAATACATCATCTTCACTTAAATATTGCAATACATATATTGTGTAGAATGGTGCTAGTTTTTCTACAGGGACGCTGTCATGACTGTAACTTTCCCATTGTGACAACATGCCCCATTGAGTCAAATGTTCGTTAAAATATAAAGACAAGAGAATGAAACCGAGGAATGACGTTGGAAATAGAAACAGCTTATTTACAAACAAACCTTTAAGTGTGTGCCATATGTTTAAAAAATGTCACAATTATTTTGACTTTCCAAAACTAGCCTCAGTGTAACTTTGATACGTATATCACGCAACCCTCACGCTATTTGCGTAATACACGCGTTCATGCTCCGTCTCAACCTCTCACTTTCACCAAATATATGTCATCGCCGACGAAAATTAAATACAGCATAGAAGCTTATATGATTGTATTTCTGGGCTAATAAAGCTTCATAGTTTAAGTTTGAAACAGCAGAGTATAGATCAAATCTAATGCGCGTTTATAACTATTTACGGTAGTATCATATCACTGAAAGTGTGCTGCGTTTATCGCTGCATTTACCGTAATACCGTCAAGAGCGGCGGAGCTGCGCTTTCAACGACCTGCGATTGATGAGTTTCCACAAGTTTCACCTAAATTGTGAGTAATGGAGGATAACTTCAAGTCTTTTTTCAAATATCGAGCATTTTTGTGGCAAATTATGAAAATTTCACGTGATTTTGAATGAGATTTAACGCTAATGCTCGGATGTGTAAATGTAACGTACTTGCTGTATAGAATGAATACTTGTACGTTTATAATGTTAGAAATATTCAATATTTTGAGAGTGTACAACAACCTCAGCTGCACTTTTCTTCAAATTCTTCGAGATGTTATTTGCTTGAGTAGCTTCAAGCCCCGTCCATGAATGAAACTGAACTCGAGCAAAGCAATAAAACAGCGACACCTGGTGGTACGATTTGGCCAAAGGAAACACTTTATTACTGAAACAATACAGTATGATCAATTCAGGACTTTCCGTGTTAAATTTGGCCATCCTTAGAATTGTAGGACGTCTTCATTGGGGTACAATACATGAACTGAGATTTTCCCAAACGACTTTGTGTTATTACCACTGTAAGTTACATGAAACAAACAACATGTCTCAACAACATTAATTCAAGTGTGTGTTTGCTCAGCATTGCTGACCCGCATGCAAGCTGATCAAATTCGCAAACCCACACCAGGACTGAAAAAATAGGCATTTCATTTCAAGTGCTTTAGGGAATATAACTGTATATCTGTAATGCTTTACCAACACTCCATTTTTCAACGGTACAGATGCTGACGTCCATAAACTTGTTGCACGCTACATCAAACAATATATATAAAGTAATGATAAATTCTCATGTTGCCTTTCTGAAGCAGTTAAACTTCGCTGTGTAAAGAAAAACAACAATTTTCTTAAAATATGTGCAAGTGACCACAATGCAAAAACACAAATATATCAAAACAACAACAACAACATAATGGACGGTAAAAGAAATTAAAATATGTATAATGCTTGTCGATACATATTTCTAACAAACAATAACTCAAATATTTTTGTAAAGCGCTAATATATTCATTTTTATTTTAAAAATGTATCTTTTGCCATATATATCTGGGTTTTTTTCTTTTTAAGAACAACTTCACAATAAACATCTCATAGTGGATTAACTGTATGTATTACAATTTAACATTGTTCACAAAATTGTCTTTACATTAGCAGCGTGTTACTAAAAGGACTCTTCTCTGATTTTAAGGACTGTATTCAAAACCAAGTAAATCACAGTGGGTGAGAAGTACCTTTAGTGCAAAAACCATTACAACAATAAGCAAAAGAATAAAAGAAAACAAACAAATCCTCTTGGAGGAAACAGACTAGTGTGTCTCTATGTTAAGATGGTGATCTTTCCTGTGTGGAGGCTGTAATATTAAAAGTAAACATTAGATCTTGTGAATAAGATTAAAATCACAGACGTGCATTTTAAACAACATTTGAACCGAACCAACCTGTCAGGTCTCTGAATTTCCTTTTAGCTTCAGCTCTTTCCTCTGAATCAAAGTACCACACGGTGATCGCATACCTGTTACACGAAACACACTTTTTAGCCTGATGTCGCAATCGCATCAACGTTCAGTTCTTGAACACGAAAGCTAATACATGTAATACTCACCTTGTAGCATATGATGGCTGAACCTCATGAGGGTTCCTTCGATCCGACCAGAAAAGCAGAAGTCGATCAAACAGAGGTTCAACGTCCGCCACGTAAGGCTTTCCTTCAGGAAATATCCTTAGTATTCCCCCGTGCTCCTTAAAACACAATCGCATTTGATTAATTTATGCCATGCAGCAAATATTTTGTGAATTCAAAGCATAAACCAAAGAGTCTACCTTGGCGTTCCAGTTTTTGTTCAGATAGTAAATACAGGTAACACAGCGACCGTCCGCGTTCGGATTATCTACGTGTTTCACATATCCTGCTCCGTTTCCTGGATAACAAGCCACCATCGCCTGAAACAGAAGTGCGGTAAACTCAGCTTGATAGATCTATTTCATGATAACTTATGAGACACTCAGACAAGCTTATATCCGGGCGAGTGATTAATGACCTGTTTGTGATTTTATTTAATAGGATCATATCGAGTTTAAACTGTAACCCAGCCATGCTACAAATCCTTGAAAGTAATGTTAAACAATGTCAGACTTCTAAAGACATTTCTCAAAAATAACCAGACAAGAGATTGTAAAATGTGTCTGTTAAGTTACAAAAGAAGTGCTCTTACGAAACTTTAAAGTAGTGTATTTATTTTTTTAAGATTTATTTTTGTTTTATTTGTACATGAGAGAGGGGACAGGAAGCGAAGTGGGAGAGATAGAAGGGCATGGGGTCGGAAAAGGACCACGAGACGGGAATCGAACCGGAGTCGCCCAACGCGCCACCGTGCCACATGTCGGAGCACTGCCCACGAGGCTATCGGCTCCAACTACAGTAGTTTTCAACCACTAACAACCTCTGCTTATATATGGTGCTTTAATCGATGGAAAACTAGTATAAAATATTTGCCTGCTATATCTATTCAGTATCCCGGGGGGGTTGCACAGAGGGGTCTCCGATACACAGTTGAAGTGCCAAAAAGAAAAATCTCATAAAAGGGGTCTTACTATGTTTTCCATCATGTAAATAAAATAAAAAAAACATTTCGTTACAAGAATCCGATTTAGCATTGATCTTATAAAAAGTTCAAACTAAAACATATCAAATTAAACTGTTACCACGGATCTTTGTAAAAAAATATTGATTTCTCTACCTAAAAAACTTTTTGGGGGGGTTTGGTACTTGCTTAATTATTACAGTATTCGTTTTTTTTTTCAAATCATTTAAATGTAAAGTAAATAATAATAAAAAAGCACACATTCAATATATTTTTATCTATTATACTATTTCAACTTTCAAAACAAATCACTTCATCCTCCATATCCTTTAAGCTCAAGAGCAACGTAAACCCAGCCCCTCCCAACCCCCACATATACAAACACACAATGGGGGTCTAAGTCACCGGTGCCCATGTTTACATTTCTGCAGACATGTCTTTATCATAATCATGTTCCTACAATAAGAGCGCACACGCAAGTTTGCGTCACAGCGTGGTGTAAACACGTAGCTAGGAAGTGTGTGTGTGCGTGCGCGCGCGCGCGTGTGCGCATGCATGAGTGGATGAAGAGAGCACGCTTGGCCAGCAGCCAGCGCTGTAAGGGCTTTAATGACCGTGCTACGTGTTGAGCGTGAGTCTACTGTACCACACAGAGTTCAGCTGTGATGACCAAACGCAGCCTTAAACCAACAGTCCACAGCTGTGATTCAACACACTTAACATAACCAGTTACGCCCATATGTTTTTGTGGTCAGTATAAAACCAGTTCAAGTTAAAAAAAATGTATACATTAAGATTAGGAATACTTTTCCGCCAGTTGCGCAACAACAAATACTTTGTACTTATATTATAAAAAAAAGTTGATTAGTTTGTTATGCTAAAGGTATTATCGTTAAGGTTTATTTTATTATCAAGAATTTGGTTTTGGGTGGTAGCAGCTTAAGCAGAGAAAGTTTTATCTTTTCTGACTTGTTTTTGAAGTTCCAAGGATATGAATTTCTTAATGCATTTACATTGTTTATGTCACGTTTGTCGTAATTTGCACTGGACAAACATGTCAAAAATAAATAAAGAACACTTCTGGGTAAATCTCGAACGTCCCGTTTCTTCACTGTGGGCCTCCAGTTAACCCAGTGTACACTAGTGTGGCGAGCAGTCACGTACAGACTATCTGTCCATTCATCACCAGTAACAGTGAAACCAGTGTGTGCCAAAACACTGTTCAAAAACTAATGTGACAACCTGAGTTCACCCATAAAAAACACCCAAATATTATGTTGACTTAAAAGAACATATGTTGGAGATGTTTAGTGTTAATTTTTGTATTGATAATATAATACATGTTCTCATACAATTACACAATGTAATTGGTAAATTAATAATATGTAATGTTGAACATATCAGTGGTTAATTCGCATTAATTTAAATGAAAATATTTGACTTCACATGTGACTTTGAATGCAAACTTTTAATATGTTTAGTAGTTGTATGTAATGCAGTAACTATTAATAAATTATTTTAATAATGTTATTTAAGGCTGTTAAACGACTAATCGCGAATCACCCATAAAAACACCCAAATATTATGTTGACTCAAAAGAACATATGTTGGAGATGTTTAGTGTTAATATTTGTATTGATAATATAATACATATTATTAATTTACCAATTACATTTTGTAATTGTATGAGAACATGTAATGTTGAACAGATCAGTGGTTAATTCGCATTAATTTAAATGAAAATATTTGACTTCACATGTGACTTTGAATGCAAACTTTTAATATGTTTAGTAGTTGTATGTAATGCAGTAACTATTAATAAATTACTTTAATAATGTTATTTAAGGCTGTTAAACGATTAATCGCGAATCACCCATAAAAACACCCAAATATTATGTTGACTCAAAAGAACATATGTTGGAGATGTTTAGTGTTAATATTTGTATTGATAATATAATACATATTATTAATTTACCAATTACATTTTGTAATTGTATGAGAACATGTAATGTTGAACAGATCAGTGGTTAATTCGCATTAATTTAAATGAAAATATTTGACTTCACATGTGACTTTGAATGCAAACTTTTAATATGTTTAGTAGTTGTATGTAATGCAGTAACTATTAATAAATTACTTTAATAATGTTATTTAAGGCTGTTAAACGATTAATCGCGAATCACCCATAAAAACACCCAAATATTATGTTGACTTAAAAGAACATATGTTGGAGATGTTTAGTGTTAATTTTTGTATTGATAATATAATACATGTTCTCATACAATTACAAAATGTAATTGGTAAATTAATAATATGTAATGTTGAACATATCAGTGGTTAATTCGCATTAATTTAAATGAAAATATTTGACTTCACATGTGACTTTGAATGCAAACTTTTAATATGTTTAGTAGTTGTATGTAATGCAGTAACTATTAATAAATTAAACGTTAATAAACGTAAAACGTTATTTAAGGCTGTTAAACGATTAATCGCGATAATCTGGATTTAAAGTTTGTGTTTACATAATATGCGTCTGTACTATGCATATTAATTTAGTATTTATAAAAACATAATGCATGTATTTAATTCAACTTTGTTACGTTCACAAAAGTAATCTGGTTCCATAAGGACAATCACATTTAAATGATGATTATTAAAATCTACCCATGATCACATAATTCGTTAAATAAACCTCATTAAAAAATGCACAACATTGCCACACAAACAAATATTTAAAGCTGCAATTAAACAGCCTATTTAAACATTGAAAGTAAAATGGCATGGCGTGTTTTTAAGTCTATACGATCTATATGGACATTTGCGTTGGACGTGTGACTCAAAACCGTTATATAGTTGCTTAAACATTGCGCTTGCGACTATTTCACGTGTGACAACATGCCCCGCATAATTCCCCTATATATGAATTAACTTTGCTGCCAGTTTAACTGCTGTAGTTCATGTGTTGGCAAGGAAACTTGTTTGAAGTTGAACTGGTAGTCAAATAAATCCTAAACATGTAAAAAGGCTTTAAAGTAGGTAAATTAATGCTCACCTTTGATCTAGCACAAATACTTTTCCCCAGTCGACCGACGCATGAAGAAATCAACTTATCGATGAGTGTCAATAAGAAATTGACGGCCTCGGTGCCCCTCTCGTTCCCGTTAACCCACGTTATCTTATCTCCTCGGATGTTCCTCCTGCAAACTCCATTTCTTCGACCCGCAAGCTGTCCGTCATTGAGGAGCCCGCAGTCATGCATGCGCCTGACCTGACCCAATACCGTTTGTCCCGCGATGTCCCCCAAAAAATGGTCCACGTAAAAGAAGCCTCTGTCCAGCAAAGCAGGCACCACCTGATCCAAAGCAAGTTCCTCCAACTGACTGTCCAAAGCATGCTGAAGAAATGGCATTTTGTCTCGCGCGTGGTGCATTCAAATCAACGGATAAGTTTAGAACCGAATTGGTTTGGCACAAGCTCGTCTATTGGGTATCATATGCACTGGACATCGGTTTTGGTGGGACTCTGGGATGGTTTATAAGAGCTCTGCGCGCTGATCAGTGTGAGGAGCTCCGCGCACCTGAGCGCATGTGGAACGTGCAGAATGTGCGTCGCGCTCCAGTGGGCGGATTCTTTCTTTCACATGAAAACCCCCATTCGCTTTTCAACCATTGGACGCCAAATGCCATTAGAAAATACACGTTTCCTATGAGACCAAAACGTTATTTCCGATAGGGGGCGCACGGTGGCTCAAATAGATGTAAAGCGTTCAAAATTAAGCGTTCGAATTTTTATGACGTTTGTCTGTATTCATTGAGATGTTTTAATATTTCCAAGAATACTATTTCCGGTCTATAATTCTCTACATTTACATTACATTTGTAGCCTCTGCAAAAGTATTACTAAAGTAAACGTTTAAATCACAAACGGCTGTGATTGGTCCATCACTGCCTTCGCTGAGGAAAGAAACAAGCACCACGTGACAGTGCTGTGTACGTGCTCCCTCAGCAGCCGTCTGGACAATAATTTACATCTGAATAGATGTTGAATCGAAAGTAAGATAATTGTTTAGACTCGTCTTTTTTATAAAACAATAAACGCAATAATCGATAAGGCATTAGGACTAAACTGAAAAAAAAATGTAAAAAAAGATGAAAGTCTTAAACGTAGTACGTGACCAATTAAATACGAAGTCTAGTGGCGTAGACCCGCCCATTTTAGACTGTTCCACACAAGTGCTACGTGCGGCTGTACCCGTTTAATGTTCTTCCACGAGTTTAAATCCAAACTCTCCTGATATAGTGTAAAGCCCATATTTCCGTAAGCTTGTTCATTTTTAAGACTCTTATGAGAACATTCATTTAATAAATCCTGTGCATGCGTTACATTAAAAAAGCGATGAAGGTCTGATGTAAAAGGACGCCTATATGCTGCATCTTTGATGTTAATGTTTAATTTATATCAGTTACCCTGTGTTTAGAGTGCGTAAAATCATACAGCGTAACAAATCAACATGGGTTTGTTAATGGACTTGCCCGACCGCCATTGAGGAGACGACCAGCCGCATGTTCACGTTCATCCAAACATGCGCACAATCGCTTTTTTTAAGAAGTGCATGAAAACTCCATTTCTCCGCAATACATCTTTCATAGGAATACGTATATCTGAACCAACTTAACCAAAAAGAGCTATTAAAAAATCTTAAACGAAAAATGGAAAGAAAAACTTCTTTCCCATCATTTTTAATCAAGTTTCAATTGCAAAACAGGACGCATAGGCAGTGTTGATTTCAGTCGTTGTGGAGGTAACGTTAAGCATGTAGGCAAAGGCAATACTACATTGGGAGCACACTTTTATTTTCATTTTTCAAGCAACTCATACCTTGTGTCGTCCTCTAATTTTGTATTTCTCCAGTTTGCCGTCCGCGCATGTGATGAGTTTGTCCATTCTGGTCAACAGATAGCCGATGTTTTGACAGCAGCTTTCCGATCCATCGACCCACGCAATCTTATCCCCTCGAATAGCTTTGCTTTTCCCCAGTTCCTGGCTCACGACCTGTCCATCTTGCATGTTCCCACTCTGATGGAGACGTCTCACCTCCTGAAGCACGCGCTCTCCAATTTTGTCTCCAAGAAAATGATCCACGATACACAAACCGTACGAGTTCAAGCACGGGACGATGTATTGTAAGACTAGTTTGTTAGTGTTTAGTCGTTTGTGGTCTCTAGATTTTGCACGGTTACTGCGGGGTTTTCTGAGCTCTTTGGGCACTTCCATCATGTTTATATCATGGGTGTCATCTGGACACCTGTTCTGCATGCTCCGGTCCGCAGGGTTTTGAGCTCTTGCTTGGGAATCGTTTGTGGTTAAAGAAGTGTTTTCTTTTGGGTTGTTATTTCCTTGATATTCTGCCATTGAACCCGGTACAGCAAGAGCGCAACTTAATGAAAGATGAGAGTGAAGCTGAGCTACGAGAACTGCAACACATGTGTCAAACCCTAATATAGAGCACACACATAAGTCTGAACAGAAAAGAGCCAGACGATAATAATCCATGTTAAAACTTTTATCTGATCATATTTTTTTAATTTGGAGTCGGTTATAATACTTTTTTTTTCTTCATACTGTGCTTTCGTCACACATTGTGTCATGTCAGATCAGGAGTTTTTTTTAATGCGGACGCTTGAAAGGGTTCTTAATACTTATAATAATAAAAGGGGCATTTCTAAAAATGTTTATGTCCAAAAATAGTTTTATATGAATTTTATTTTATTTTGTTAGGGACTTATTAAGCAGAATCCTTAAGGTATTTTCTTCATGTTATACTGTAAAAACGTAGCCTTAACTTCTAAGTTAATTCAATTGTCTTAACATGTCATTTAAACTTATATTTTAAATGCTGACTGGTAATGTAATTGTTGTATACTTACAGTATAAAAATGAATGTAAAAAGTTAATGTAAACACAAGTTACCAGTGTTGGGTGTAACTAGTTACTAAGTAATTAGTTACTGTAATTTAATTACTTGTCCCTTGAAAAAGTAACGTAAGGGATTTTTTTCTGTTCATTAATTAATTAGTTTCTTTTTAATTAAACTAAATACTTTGTGTTATATATGTGTGTGCAATAGTGGAATTGACATACAAATTCAGTCTAACTTTAAAATTCAGGCTTTAATGTATAATTCTCACATTTGTAACACTTCGGTTTTATATTATACATTTGAATGAATTAAAAGAGACAATTCATGTCTATCCTTGAAACACTTAACTAATCAAGGTTGATATAGGATATAGAAAGTAATGAGTAATAAGTACTAAATACTTTTGGAGAAAGTCTTTGTTACAGTAATCTAATTACACTATTGAATATAGATAGTAACTAATAATTAATTTCACTTTCAGAGTAACTTGCCCAACACTGCAAGCTACTACAATCCCATTTTTACAGTTTATATGGCCAGTATCTTCTTCATTCACTGCATTCTTTGTGTTTCTTTCATCAAATGTCAACTGTGTTTATAATCACATTTGTTCGTCTTGTTTTTTCTTCAGCATGATAACACAGCGGGGCAAATCTGTTCTGCTCTGGCTTTGACCGTCTGAAGTGGCTCAAAAAAGAAAATGCACGTTGATCGGCTAAAAATAGCACGGAAATAATTAAGGAGATAGATATCAGAGACTTGACATTTGTGCTGTCCCTAAAGACATCTGTTTGTACGCTTTGGTTTCTGCGAAGAGGTTACACAGAGTTCATTTATTGCACAATGCACTGATATGTGTGTGATAAGTGTGTGATAAGATACATCACAAGTAATTAAAAACTTTTTAACTATTTTGGTTTTCAAATATTGATGCATATTTTCTAATGCTGTCAGATATGCATGGTGGTTTGATAAGATAAACAATGTGTTATGATTTGCATTCATCTATAAGAGGTCAAAGCGCCGTTAAAGGTCACCTGGGATGTGTATGTGCAACAAGTTCCTAGAAAGATGAACCACTGTCTTGCCTAACAGAGCTTATTGTACTTGCAGCTCTGGCAGGACATTTTATTTGCTCTACATCAGAAGTGCAAACTCCAGGCACTACATGAGGGTGTACGTGTGAACACACTCATCCCGTAGTTTAAAGTGTAACCAGCTGCTATTTTCATTTTGAGCTCATGCCAGTGATATGAATCTGAGAGCTAAACTTGCTATCATTGGTCGGTGTGCATAGGCTGACCATAATGTTTTTGACTTCAAAAAAATTGTTAAAGCTCAATATTTACAGTTCAGCTTGGTAAGGATAAAACATGCCCTTTACTCACGAAGTACGTGACTGCTATAGATAAACGCTAGTTTGTGTGTATGAAGAGCTATGTAGTCACCAAACATGCACTTTTATTGTAACCCATAGCAACATTTTGATATTTAACTCACAGATGAGATTTTTTGGTTTAAGAAACCTAGATACGTGGCAATAATATTAGAACCATTAGACTATTCACAAGGTTTAATCATTCAATATCTATTTAATACGGAGTGTTAACCCTGCCATGTTAATGCACACTTTTTTATATTTTACACATTCAACACTCACTTACAAATCATACAACTTTGCCCGTGACTAACAACAGCATTAACTTATTTAAAATAAAAATTTGACACAAAGATAAAATTGTTTAAACATACTGGCCCGGTTTCACAGCTTACTCCAGGACTATGCCTTCGATGAATTAAGATATTTATGTGGCTTTTATAAAAATGCCTTAGAAGAATACATTACTGGTGTGCATCTTGAGACAAAACAGTGGCACTGATATATTTAAAGATGTTTTGGGGCAAGTTATATTCAGTTAAAACAGGTCACACCTTCATTTTAGTCTGGGACTAGGCTTAAGCCTTGTCTATGAAACCAGGCCATTGTGTTAACTTTTATCACATGCACCACAACACACATAACTGTACCAAGCATGTACTTAAAAAGCTTTAAAAAATTAATATTAAATGATTTGTCTTTTGAAACAGAGACTGTTTTACGTGTTGCATTACAAATATATCAAAATAAAAGTGAAGAAAGTATGACTTGAATACAGAAGTCAATAAAAGAAAGTGTTTATTAAAATATTTTTCTTCTGATTTACTGTCACAAAGGCTGATTCTGGTTTATGACCTGAGCGACCATTACAGTTACGAACACTAAACAATAACATCACACATCAGTTCAGATAATTATTTACTATACGACTCACACAGGTGGGATTATAAATAGAGTTGCGGTGGTGACAAAAACGGTATCAATCATTCATCGTTCCAGTATGGCAAACCAATCATTTAGCTCAATAAACTTTACAAATATGTATACAATTTAATATACACATTCCTATCAAAAAATATGGATCATCTGGATAAACTGCTGCCACAAAAGGAAAAGATTATTTTAACACAATGTTGTTTCACATATAAAATATTTACATTTAAAGACAGGGCAATGTGTGCTTATGCAATTACAGACTTTGCACTTATGTGGGGCTACACAGCCACACAAATGATAAGAGAATGAAACACGATCCGATTCGCTTATCGATGGTGTTCACCCTCATCATAAACCCGTCCTGGTTTACACTGATCAGAAATCATCTGGTAAAAAGTTCTTGAGCAGTTCGTTTATTTCCAGCCACCAGGTGGAACTCGTGAACCTTCTGGTGATAACTGGAGATGACGTCACTGGACCACTTCGAAATAGTGTAATATAGCCATTATGTGCTGGGGCATGAAGACATATCCAGTGTACACCGCCATAGCTGCCACTGTGACGAGAAGAGAATCTGATATACCTATTAAGGAAAGTGTGTCTTTTGCAGGTAAAACATAACATAGTAGTAATAAATGTAAAGCAGATGTTTGTGGAATATTCATTTATACACTTATCCTATAGCATTTTCCTTTAACTTATACTCATGTGTTATTATAAATAATTGCTTCAACAATAATATAAACATAATAAAGTACTACTTTACTTCTCATATGACCCTTTATTTAATCAAATCAAAAAAATCTACTGATTTACAAAAATCCTTATTTGTTCATTAGAAATGAGTACAGTAAATATGAATAATTAACATATTACACGTCAAAAGTCTGGACACACCCACTGACTTTTATTATTACAATTCTCGACATTGTAAAAGTAAGATGCAACCTGGGACACATTAGCATTATTTTAAGTTAAAATATTATCTGAGAAGCGACACACACGTACTAATGCGTGGTATTTTTTATGTGGTATGGTTTCACGTTAGTAATAATGTTTGTAACATTTATGACCACGGTGATGTTTGTGTTCACACAACGTTTGCTACGAGGTCGTTAGAAGGCGTTCCGAGCTTTGGTTTGGTTGCTCGAGTAACATTTATAAACTAGGGTTGCGTCCGAAAACGCCTAATTCCATACTATATAGTAGGCGAAAATGAGTCATGAATAGTATGTCCGAAACCTCAGTATGCAAAAAAGTAAAACAGTAGGCGATACCCGGATGGTCTACTACTTCCGCCGAGATTTCGTGAGTGTGGATCGGATGGACACTTATCTATCCCATGATGCCATGGGAGCGGAGCAACGGGCAAATTTCAAAAGTAAATCAAATAAGTATAGCGGAAAAACTTTAAGGTTTTTTAACTTTGATGTGTGTGACAGTTATTGGTTACCATGTTGTCAAGGCAACAACTGCCACTTCCACTTCCTGTTAGTATGTCCCAGGCTGCGTCCGAAATCACATACTGTGACAGTACGTACTGAATTTGAATAAGTAACTACCTATCGGCCGTTAAAACAGTAGTTTCTATTTAGTATGAGTAGTATGAATATTTTCGGTCATACTGCGTCCGGCATGTTTTATGGTCACATGCCGCCACGTATACTCTTTGACCTATGGCGCATTGACAACATCCTACACGCGATAAAACATAATTTAGTCACGAGAAATTCATTTATTGGCACTTACACGCCTTGAAGTTTTCTGCTACACTCATTTGATTTACTTTTGAAAATGTGAACGTTGCTCAGCTCCCATGGCATCATGGGATAGATAAGTGTCCATCCGATCCACCCTCAAGAATCTCTCCGCGGAAGTAGTAGACCATCCGGGTATCTCTCGCCTACTGCTTCTGCATACTATTCGTGACTCATACTCATTTCAAATGAACATTGTAAGCGACTCAAACTCGCACTCCTTTAAGATCGAGCAGCATTTCCTACAGATCTTAGAGCCGTGCTTCACAGATAATCTACGAATAAAAAAAATATCGACGCATTGCATATCGCAGCCAGCTTGATCTCGGCATCGCGGTAAATTATCATGCAGCCCTACTATATAGTATGGAAGTAGGCGATTTCGGTCGCAGCCCCAGTGTGTGAAAGCTCGTTTTCAGTGCACTTAAAAGTGCCTACTATTCCAACACAAGTACAACAGTTCCGACTACTATTAGGGCATAGTACAAGTAGGCGAATTGGAACGCAGGGAATGGCAGTAGACGCATGTTGCTCACGTGACCACAGTAAACCTTACACACAACACCACACATTCCTCATTGTTTTAAAGCACGGGCGGTGCAGGTATAACTGGTTAGATAAAATTAAGTTGACGTGTTCTTAACACCTATTCCGAGAACAGACCTGAAAATCAAGTCAAGTTATGCAAATTATTGAAATGCTAAACAATAGACATGACTCAGTTCAAGAACGGTCCTCTCAGTGGCATGACTTTCAACTTACGTCATTTACCCAAAAAACCCAATAAATGAGTTTTAACAGTGAAACTTGCGCAAATAAACTGTTGAATATGATCTATTTGCTGTGAGACATTACGTTAGATTATTACACTGACGTTGGCCATTCACCGGTCACTTACAGTAACGTTACGTGTTGACACTATAAGTAACGTTAAACTAGATTATGTTTATAATGACCGGACAGTTAAAATGTCCGCCTGAACCTAGTTTCATTAAACACGACCAAGAAAGCAAATGAATAGTTACTTAAGCAAATAACGTTACATTTAACGTCATAAAACTTAGCTAACGTTAATACCTTGCTCGAGGCAGCAAACCATCTCGTCCTCTCATTTTAATCGCAATTTGATCGATAAAGGATACTGAAGATCGTTCTCTCCCATGGCTCCAACATATACAGCGCCGTTACGAGCAGGTATTGGTAATAAAACCAAGATAGTTGTTTCCAGGCATCTCCTAACGCCATGTTTTCACAGTGCTCGTGTGGATCCCGCCGCTCCCTTCCGGTCGATCACCTGAGGGCGCCGATTGGTGGATTGAGAGAATCAAAATAAAAGTCCAGACAAAAAACGACTCTACTGAACTTTTTAATATCTACATATTTATATATACACATGAATGAGTTTATGTGGTAAAAATATGTTTCAAAACATCTCTATGCAATGAAGATGACATTTATTCAGATGACACCAGTGATGTTGTGAGCACAACAAATATAAACTTGTAACACCACTAAAATGGTCATGTTACTTCCGTTTAATTGAAATGATGTGCTCTTATCTGGTATAAAAATATGATTTAATAAAAAGCGGAAAAAAACGGTAAAAGAGGCAAAGTAACAACTCTAATGGAACGGTAAGAAATATTCATTCAGATGGATCAATTAAAAGTTTGTACAACAACAGAATATAAATCTAAATAAAAAGATCTAGTCACTTCTTGATCCATGTCGTATACTTCAGACCAATCAAAATACATGGCTCGGGCTTACAGTAGTCCAGTAAATGTCCTCAGCTATAGCTTGCTAGGATGTTGAAGAAATGGTACACCTCATCTTTATCATACACAGCCACTTCAGTGGAGCATTCTGTACACTTGACGGGGTGATAGATTTCTTCTTCATCCATTCCTGCTAAGCGAGCATCAGTCAGGCCGGCATCCGTATCCATCTCTGCCTCTGTAGCATCGGGCTCCTGTCGAGCTTTCTTTCTGCGCCGATTTTGCTTTCTCTTATTAGCAGTTTGGTATCTCAACACTTCCTCTTTGTAGACAGCACAGTTCATCACAAACATTGCTCTGTACTGGGTCCGATATTTCTCATGCCTGTGGGTTGAAAGTACCATACATTATTTTCACACACATCTATGAATGTTTGATTGTGTGAGATTTTGCTATAAGAAATTTTCCGGAACGGTACCTCTGACAGTCCAGACACAGGGTGGTCATACAGGCTGGACAGTTAAGAACAGCATCACTGCTTGGAAGAGCCGGGGTCTTGTTTTTCCTGTTTGCAGACTGGGGTGTCCTCCTCTGATTTCTGTACCTGTAGAAATTAGGAACATTTTTAATGACTTCATTTTCTGTTTGCTCCTCATACAAAGCTATCGCATGGTTTCGGAAACTTGAAATACCGCACACAAATTACTACTTCATTTTCATAATTCCATTTCTATGGTGATTTATGTTTGAATGGAAAAGTGTCGGGTGAAGATGCAGCGACTATTTTGTTTCTCGTTACATGCTAAAAACTGATAAGGGTTTTAAACGTGAATAAGTAAATGTGGACAGAATTCTATCTTTTAATATTTAGGAAAGCTTTCCCTAAATCAGCCAAGCACTGTTGAAGTCATTCACGTACATTTTGTTTAGGATAGCCACCAGCATATATCTGGCAAATCTACACAAAAGACTCACTCCTTTCTCTTAGCATCCACCCAAGCCTGATCACGATCATCCTCATCTGGGTCGTAAAAAAGCTCATCATTGGTAAGTACGCCACGCTGTTTCCTCCTGTGACTCCGAGAGCTGCCTAAAACACACATATTAACACCTGTTCTCTGAAATCATAAGCAACAATACAGTCTCAGCAAATAATGACAATTACCAGCGGTCTCGTTTTGCTCATCATCGGAGTCAAAATAAATGCTGTCATACTCTTGAGTCTGACGTATGATTTCTGTGGACGTGCCGCCACTGGCCCCAGAGCCTTGACCTATGAATCAAGCATGAACATTGCCATTTAATGTATGTGACATTCATAAGCGAGCCTTGATGTTAAATAGAGAGAAAGAGTCCTCCATTTTTCTTCATGGTGTTGCTCAGCTCTGCCTCCATCTCTTTCTCAAACTCATCTCCACTGGACGACTCGCTCTCCCCGGTGAGATACTCTCGGATGAGCTTCCTCTTCTGATCTGGAGTGCCATTGAGAAGAATATCCAGCTCATCCTCAGAACTGAGGGACGAGACAAGAAAACACGTGAATGACTCAGTTGCTCATAAAACAGCTCACTTATATTCCTGTTATCAGTGTATTTATTTGAAGCTCTTCACTATGCGGTTTGTTGCAGAGCAGCTTTACAAAAACATCAAACACAGAATCGTGATGTACCAAAACTATGATATACTTACACTACTAGAGAAAGCTTATAAACAGATTTCATACACCTGCTAAACACAGTTTACACTTAATGAACACCCGAATGCATGTTAACACTCTATAGTGTATTAACAGTTTGTTTACATGTGCACGTGAGGCATTGGTCATTTTCGTTTGCAAGTTAAAATGTCCGTTGTTTACCTGCTTCCTGCTCCTTCCTCGTCACTTGGCTCCTCAATCTCATATGAATCATAATCCTCCTTTCGGTTCATTTTTAAGTTTTTAAGCAAAACACAATGGAAATCGTGCGTATTTTTTATTTCCAAACGCACAGCCGGAAACCGCACGTCGAAATATTTCCGGGTGACTTTGACCGCAACACGAGGCTTTCAAAATAAAAGTCGATTACGAACTGAAAGACATTTCTTTTGTGAATGTTTTATCCTCTAACTATTATCGTGATTATCATAATTAAATCATCAGTTTTTCTCCTGCGTATACAGCGGAATAAATTCATCTAACCATAAAATGGTGTTGTTTAAACCGTCCTCATAATGAATATTCTGAAAAAGATTCCGATCATTTTAATATAAACATAGATTAAAAGTTTCTCCAAGTAAACAGCATCATTTATTATTTTTATAGACATTTTATCATTGTTATTACCAGTTTATGTCATCATTCCTCCATCTGAGTAAATGGAAGCTTTGGTCACATATTGTGGAAAAAAACATTCATATACAGTGCACTTAAAAAAAAATTGTATAATATTTTTTTAACAATATCGTATTAATATTCATTTTAAGGCAAACATACTGAAGCATTATTAGGAATGAAAAATAGGAATAAACAAACAAACAAAAAACTGCTTAGCAGAAAATTAGTCTGATTACCGGTAACTACATGATAAAAACTAACACAACATATACAAGGCTTTGTGTGACCATAGAGTTTAATTGTAATAACAATCAGCTCAACTTGAACAAGATATCTGAGCAGCATCCACTTATAGATCACCAAAACAAACTTTGATTACAACAAAACAAACAAAAATGAAACAAACCGGACAGAAAAACAACATTGTAATGATGTAGCGAATCCCATGAAAAACAATTAACAATTAAAAGTTAAAAGTCTGTGATTAAATGAAGTTGTATATCTTGTGCTGTGTGGATCGGGTGATCTTCCACAGTGGACTGCCTCACTTTAAGGGGGGTTGTGGAGGGAGTATGGTGTCTCTGGTAGTGGTAAGTACAGACGTCTCTTCAGACAAACTGACCCCAGGTATGTTCTCTCCTCCATCCTCTGAATGAAGACGAGACCAAAGCAGGGAAAGCCCTATTCTGAGAACCCTGGTTCAAGAGTCTAAGTGTCTCCTTTCAGAACCCCCAAACAGCTTTGCAGCAATTGTAGATTTCCCTGAATAGAGAGAGAGAGCATGGGCAAAACAGATGTTGTGAAAATCCTGAATAAACAATCTGGGGATATGACATCATTGAAATGAGTGGCTAACAGAGTCAATGGAAACTGTTACCTTGGCATGTTTGAGTTCCAGCTCAGCCAGTTCCACTAAGTTCTTTCTAAACGCCGCTACTCGTCTCGTCTTGAAATCTATCAGTTCTAGGTTGAAAAATATGCAACATTTTTAACATTTATGTGTTTGGCATTCAAAAAAACTTTTTATGCAAAGTAACCTTCTGCAGACATTTAACAGGTGGGGTTTCAAAGAGAAAGAGGAAAATCATAAAATGTTTGATAATAGAAGAATAAAAAAACTATTTATGCATTAGGAATTTATTTAATACATTCATTTATTAATTAACTAAAATAAGAATTATTTATTAAATCATGAATTATCAATTGTTGTTTATTAAGTCAAGTCAAGTCAACTTTATTATAACAAAGATGTTTTTTCAAAGGTAACAATAACTAAGAACATGCACACTACATAGGATGTTTTTTTGGATTTCATGACAAAAGGCAAAGTACCTTGTTTGGCCGATTCTGAGATTTTCTCAAACTTCTGACAGCACACTTGCTGTGTGGTTTCTGCGTGGAGAACGTCCTTGTTTTTAGCCCGGGCTTTATCCAGCGCTTTGTTAGCGTTCTCATAATCAACTAATGCCCTTCCTCGTCTGTACAGAAGGTCCTGTGGAGATAATGCAGTTTATATAACAAAACATGAAAACTCAATGTAAAAGAATCATTAAACTGTTTCAGCAAGCACTGCACTTCATGCAGAAGATCAAACCCGGGCTAGAAAACATCAATATAGCTGTGTAAAACTTAACCCAAAGGCACATTGCATTCCACTTGTATTGTTTCTCAGGGAATATTTAGGAAATCTCTCAATAATACGGGAATGTCTGGTGATCGGCTGTCAGTTTAACACACGGACTGAAGGGTCGAACTGATACCTTGGCAGCTTGCGACTCTCTGAGGTAGTACTTCAACAAGTCGGCAAGTTTCAAGTCCTCGTCGGCCGCCACGCGAGCTTCAATTTTCTGTACAGGAAAGAGACACATGTTGACACTAACTGAGAGGAAGAGGTGAGCTTCTAACCTCTGATTCATCACATTGTGCCTTCTGTTTAACTACAAACATGCTGAGTTCAGAAATACTTTTACAGCCATACGAGGTTCTCTTTAACTCAGTAAGTGAAGCAGTTACGGTAATATATCATTTTGAACATATTATCTTTTAAAAACCGTATATGAACACGTACCCTTGTTTTCTCAAAAAGCTCTGACACTTTCAGGAAAAATCTGTTTGGAAAACAAAACATAAGTGTAAAACAAGAGCATGTTGTAAAACTGCACCATTCAGATTCTATAAAAAAGGAACATACTTGCACAGATCTGTGGAGTCTTGGGTTCCTAAAGTGTACAGCGTGGAGGCGATTCTGTTGATGTCATCGGCAGCATCTGAAACAGATGTCCTGTTAGATCTCTCACGGGAGAAGCGTCTCATAAACGGACTTTACTGATCCACACATTCATCCCGGCAGCGCTCAACACCGTCTGCATTTCACGTATCAGTGTTGTGACAGTAAAACTCACGACATGCAAGAAAAGACGAAATATTTGGCTCATAACTGGAAAAACATTTTATTATGAGATGCATAGTTTAATAATAAAAATAAACTTTGGGTCGGAGCCGGAACCCACTCCCTTCTCTCTCCCACTTCGCTTCCTGTCCTCTCTATCACTAAGCAGTACAATTAAAGGCAAAACGGCAAAAACAAATCTTAAAAAAAAATATATATATAGTTTTAGAGGGTATATCTAAAGGTGATGTGTACATTCTACACCACTAGTGTCACCAAACAGAATGCAAAAATAAAGACAGGTGTTTTGATGATGACAGACAGGTTTTGTAAACACACCCTCCATCTGTCTGAATAAACAGATCGTCGGCTGAGCCAAAAGCAATGTTTAGCAAACACCACAGAGCCACTTCAGGAGAAACGCACTAGCTGCCTTTACATGGACCAATGTAATCCGATTAAAAGTCCAGTCCGAATGAAAACCCTCCATATAAACACGTCAATCAGATAAAAAATGCCCAAGCCGGTTTAAATTTCAGTCGGATTGTAAGGGGTGGTTTATGCCGTTTGTAATCCGCTTGATAGGACATGCAAACACTTGATCAGATTAAAAACCGAAGTAGGTAGTTGTGCGCATGTGCAAAGACGAACTGTTCTTTAGCTGTTGCTAAAGAAACCAAAAACCACAAATCTGATAAAGCAGTACAATTTCTCAGTTCCTTTATAAAACACGATACATTTGCAGATGTACAAACATACTGGAGGCTAAAATATCTAATCATAAAATTTCGTCAGTGGGCTACCGAACATTGATTTTATTTATGGTTTACTTACATGTGCTTTGGAAGGATTAACTGTTTTTACCATGTTGAGTCGCTGTAACGACATTGCTTCGTTGATATGTAGACATTATTTCGCGTTTATGGATTGTACATTATTATGCTGGTGTCTGTGACATAAAATAAATACATCTGTGCCTACAACATTGTTTGAGTAGCCGTTTTGTGAATATTATAATGACACCCGCGTCCACCGTGCCCGTCTCTGTTTACTGTAAATGCTGATATATGAATCCACGTATCATCACTACTAAAGTTCGGTATTAGCTGTTGCTAAACATTTATTTAATTATTGTTTACATATTTAACTTAGTTTCTATCATATCGGCCTAGAGAATCGCAACTTTTCATTTTCCGCCAGTCTTATTACACGATACAAGTACAGAAGGGTCAGGTTTTAAACAGGAAAAATATCAAAACTCTTTGGTCATTTTTGAACGCGATGCTACTGGTCTAATTGGATTCAATGATCTATGCTAAGCTATGCTAAAAGTGCTATCGCCAGACCCGGAGATCAGCTGAATAGACTCCAAACAGTAAAACTTATTAACTCTGGGGGAGTTGGAGAATGAGCCTATTTCTAAAAAAAAGTGTTCCTTTAAGAGACAAAAACTTACTTTTGTGAGATCTGATCATTTTATCAGATTTGGCAGAAGAGTCTTTGACGCGGTTGTGGTATTCTAAGAGGAATGTCTTCTCGTGTTCAAAGAAATCATCAACGTCCTGGAATTTAAAAAACAGGAAGAAATATTCAGTGAAATGTAGAAATAGAGTGATGTGTTATGCATGAAAAATTAAAAATATGCAAAATACAATAAAAAGATTTATATGGAATTTACTAGTGATGTTACTAGACAGTCTGTGTGTTTATTTCTTCTGTGGAAAACAAATTGAGGCTTTTGAGGAAAGCTTTCCAGGGTTCTTGTCCATATAATGCCCTTATACGGGGGTCTGTTGGTCAAGGTCCAAATTTTAGTTTCATCGCAGCTTTTAAAGGCTCAACACGACACCAGCCGATGACTAAGGGTGTTGTCTAGCCAAACCTTTAGTCATTTTCAAAGAAAACTAAAAAGATGATATACTTTGGAGTGCCTCCATGTGGCGTGACGCAAGCAGAAGTTCCAACCCAGTGTTAAGAGTGTGGAGAAAGAAGACCGTTCAAAAGTTCTTGGATGTTGAATGACACGTTTTATGTCTCTGTGCAAGACTTTTATTTAAAATGGTCAGTTCGTGTGCATTTCAAGGATGTTTAAATCTTTTGAAATCTACATCACGCGTGACCTTTCCAACGTGATTACGTAACAGGGAAGTCATGGACGCGCATCCTGGAGGACCTCCGAGCCATATATTTATGTTCAAAAAGTATATAGTATTTTTAGTTTTCTTGGAAAATGACTAATCGTTTCGCTAGACAACTCCCTTATTCAACGGCTGGTGTCGTGTAGAGCCTTTTGAAGCCACGATGAAACTGAAATTTGGACCTTACCCAACAGCCTCCCGTTTAAGTGCATTATATGGACAAGAACCTTAGAAAGCTTTCCTCAAAAGCCTCAATTTGTTTTTGACAGAAGAAATAAAAACACGGACATGACATGTGGGTGAGTGAATTATCATGGAATTCTAATTTCATAGAGAACTACTCCTTTAAATGTATTTTTTACTTAGTTTAAAGTAATAGTGTTGTAAGTAATAATGTTAATAAAGTAAATAATGTTGAGATTCTCGCACAGACTGATCGCACTTTGATTTTTGACTCACTCTTTAAAAAGGTCATAAACATCCTTCAGACTGCACATGAACACAAAGAACCTCAAGCCAAAGTAAATCATTTGACAGAAAATGAATCAATCTCTCTCTCTCTCTCTCTCTCTCTCTCTCTCTCACCTGATGTCTTGAGCAGAGGCAAATAAAACAGTCACAAGACAGAACTGACCTTCACTCCAGCCACCAGAACTCCATCTGCAGACTTCACCACATTCTTGAAGAAGTCCTCCAGCTTTTCCTTCTTGTTCTTCCCTCGTACACTTAGCTGTGATTAAAATGGACATATTTACGGTCAAGCAAACGGTGCTTTGCACTGTGGACCTTTTCTATTAAATTCAGAATGACAAATTCTCATAAATAGTTTCTTGACATTTCTTTAAAATTTGGGTTGGAATACGACCCACTCATGTTCAGGGCCCAAATATCTTTTTGGTTTGACTACACAAATGCTTTTTTTTTTTTTTAAACAAGCTAAAAGAGTAGATCTGCAAACCCGTAATTCATGTATTTATGCACTTGGCAAAAATTGTTATCCAAAGTTTTTATTTTTAACTAATGCCAAAGTTATTCATTTGATGTGAAAGATTTGATCTGAAATAAATAGAAAATCAGTTTCTTCTAAATCACCCGATTATGATAAAATCAGCATTAGCAATATTATATTTATGAAATATATTGAACGTTTTCAATTAAATTATTAGTAAAATAACTAGGTCATGACACATACATTGTCATCATGATGCAGGATCATTTATGTCACCCATATTGACTGTCAATGTTTTTTTAAGCTCAGTAAGAACAACACTCTCAGAGCGCACAAACACTTACATCTTGGTTGTACTCTAAGAAAACATGAAAGTTCAAGTCTTTGCGCAGGACGGGATGAGCAGCGACGCGGCACAGAAACACCTCGTGCATGGCCACGGTCTTCTTGAAGATGGCCAGATATTCCCTGCGACACATTTCATTTCATCAACACCCCCAACGAGCGATGCAAAGTAGACAATCACTACATGAAGACGATGGACTCACGCCTCCAGCTCCTGCTTCATCTTCGTAAACTCCTCCTTGGTCATTGAACCTTCGCCTTCTCCCAACTTTTGAAGCTTCTCACGTGACGCGTCGAAATCTGGTCTCGGAGGAGCGGGTGGGATCTGCAGGGAAAGCACATTATGACCTCATCGAGTCCCCGAATCGTTTTGGCTTGGCTTCGGTGGGAATTACTAATGAAACTCTGGGATTTGTAATAATATTCAGAGAATGCAAAACGCGATGGTTATTCCAAAGCGCTATAAATAATTCAGTCTGGCTTTGATGCTGTAAGTGCCGGGCCTCTTTCTTTGCTGTGTTTGAAATGTATTCCGGTTGGAACTTTATTAAATCAGAGAGCGAAAGACAGGCCTATCTGATATCTGAAGTAATGGAGAGAATAAACCAATATAAGCAGGGAACAGGACCGCTGATTCATTCTAATTCAACTATGATCGATATGACCACTTCTTATTGTTTTAAATAAACATATGACCGTAATAACTTAATGTTAGCTAGAAACGTAATCTAATGAAGAATAACATCTAATCGTTTTTTTGTTATTGAGAAAATAAATGCAACAAAAACAGGAATAGGGAAATGCAAATACCTTATGATACCAAATGTCGTTTCCCTTCTTTTATCAACTATAAAAGCTTCACAGACTTGCTATGAAAAATATGGGCCAAGGTAAAAGTAAGGTTATAGCAATGATTTCACCCTTGGAAGGGCGACCGGAACATTATAGAACAATAACAGATAAGCTTGCAGCTGCGATTAACAGTCCGGTCATGTCAATATTTGCCTCGCTGAGTATCATAAATCCCCTCGCTAACCAAACATATACGGTAAGCTTTATTTAAAGGTTTCACACATTTTACAGTACTTACAATATAACCGGCATATTCTTCATTTTCCACAAAGGAGTCGTGAAGCCAAATAAACTCTTCGTGTTGTCTCACCACTGAGAATTCATTTTGCTTGAAATTAGGAAGAGTGCTCTGAGAGACAAAAAACACGAAGTTAGTGTGAAATCATCATTTAATTCAAGCATGTTATATGTAGGAATTCATCTACGAGCATGCAAATATAGTTCCTAATGATAAAATCCTGATAGTTTAGGTTGCGTACCTTTGTATGGACGGTGAACTTGACTTTGTCTCTCTCGCTCAGAGCATCTGAAATGTCCACTTGTAGTGTAGCGTCAGTCTGAAGATCCACATTCACTGCTCTCGTCTATTAAAAAAACACACAAACGTTGTGTATTGTATATGACAGACGTTTACATATGGATCACAACAGAATAAAAATGACCCCATTCAAACGTTTACATACATCAAGTTCTGAACTGGTATATTTTTGTAAATTCAGTTATTATTCTGTGTCGTAGATTATGGTTATGTGAAATATCTTCAATATAAAACAAAATGCAATTATGTAGAATCCCGTATTTTCCCTTAACTATATTATGTGATACTAACACTTGGCAGGTTCTGTAAGGGGGTGTGTACATTTTACATGCAGAACTGTAATTATTCACATCTTCCGAGAGCTGACTGTTAAAATAACACTTCATTTTAAACATTGTTTCCCTATAGGTACATGATTATTTTATCATTAAAAAAAGTTGCCACTAAAACTTAGTAATTCCAAAACATAACAAAAATATATATTTAGTTGTTGAAATGATCATTAAACAACGGAAATTCACCACCCATTATTGTTACTATAATATAATGATAAAATGATTGACAATGAGATGCTTTGTCGTCTTTTGTCACGTTGTTTTGATGATATTAATGGTTAAGCTGTCAACTTCCATTTTTCAATTTATTTTAGCACAAGGACTTACAAATAACCAATTCTCTAACATTATATGTGTTTTGTACATTTTCATTCATGTTTCTCAAAGGTTACATGATTATTTTATCATTAAATGTTTTTAAAAAGACTTTAAACTTATAACAACGATATTTCATAAACATCTCGTTTTCACAATTATTGTTATTAGTGAAAATCGTAGTAAATGAACTACTGAAAGACTCTTTCTGTCATCTTCAGTCAAGTGCTTGTTTTGACAACATTGGTGCATAATAGTAAGTGGCACATTTCCCTTTGCATTTGCATCTTGCAAGCATAGAACCTGTAAATAAGGAATACAGTAAAATTATTCAGAGCACTTCTATTCAGCCAAACCCTTATGGAAACTACCAATGTTTTAACCAAAGTCATGGTAAAACCATAGGAACTCTTACTATAGAAACTGGCACATAAGCAACATTAACCTGCAAACGGGTGACAGCAACATACTGATACTTTAATAGACTACTTATAATATTAATAATCGTTTTTTTCTTCATGTCACGACGGTTCGTGGGTTTCTGTCCTTGTTTTGGCACTGACTTGAGATCGGTGAATCGTCGTGCATTCATGCGTTTTGTGTGTTTATGTTTCCAGCAGACAGAAGGAAGTGATCGGTCGGCTCGCGGTTACGCGCACCGGGCCACCAGCAGTGATCCACGCGTCCTCTACACGACTGCAAACACGCAAACACACGCAGGATCACAATGAGAAAAGAGGAAAAAAACTTACCCCTCTGTCCTCTTCGGAGAGAAAATCGGGACCATCGTCCAGCCCTTCTTGCTGTTGAGAGAAGACAGAGAGAGGTCAGTGCGGGCGAGAGGGAAGCAGATGCGCGCTATTACGCGACGCACCGGAGGATTGAGGGAGGTATGGATGGAGGTGGAAGGAGAATAAGAGAGAAAAGCGCCCACCATCATGGCTCCTGCGGGTGGAGATGAATGTGGCGGAGTCGTGTGACGTGAGGGAGGGAGTGTGAGGCTCGAGATCTAGAGAGGTGGAGCCTTCGTGTGTTCAGATCAGATCGGTGCATCCGCACACAAAATCGGTGGATTTATTTATTAGAACTTTATTTGATTTAAAGCACTATTACATTTAGTCTTTTTGTTTGTTTGTTTAGTTGTTGTATTTCTGCGGATTTGTCTGCACTTTTCATTATGTAAATGTGTATGTTGTCTGTAAAGGGCAGTGTTTCTTTTTTAAAAGGTGCTGTATATCCAAAATAAAGTTATTTCCTAGTGAAACTTTTTATGAATTGACAATGTTTACCCTTAAAACATTGTTAAATGTGATCATCAAAAAATGGTTCCACTACATGTGCATTCCGATGTTGTAAACATCAGATAATATTATTCTCAATTATAATATACGGTGTTTATTATAACTAAAAACATTCTGTATTATTTATTATTATTATTTGTTATTATTATTATTATTAACTACAATTATTCTTATTATTATTTATGTTGTGTCTTAGAAGACTGTTTAATGTTATATAAAATTATATTACATTACATTAAATGAGTATAAAGAAGTTTATAATAATTTTGTGTATTATAATATAATATGTTAATATAATATATAACATAATATATTATGATGTTAAGGTCACTGAAACAATAGACTTGTTTACATCATTGTGAGTCGATGCGTTTTTCTCACCACTAGAGGGTGACAAACTCACTTTTAGTTCTATGTAGAACACAACCTCTTATCTTCACCTGCTGGTTGAGTGTTGTGATGATGTTCTTCTGCTACTACTGACATAAACCAATGATAAAGCATTTCATGTAGGCCTGGATAAGTTCCTGCTAAACACAGGTAACAGATTAGTTATCCGTGCTGTACGCTTTGGGACTGTTATAGTTTTGGTTACTGATAGACTTAGGCAATGATCAACCAAAGTTCATAACCTGTTAACTTTTTGAGCCTACACATGAAAACGCATGTTGGAACTAAAATGGCTGTACCTCATGAATTCTTTGGAATACAGACGTACTGTTGGTCTCGTTTGAAAGAAGAAAAGTAGCTGATTATTGCTTAAAAAAGAAGAAAAAAAATCATACACACAAATTTTTTTAAAGGTATGTTGTTAGGTTTATTGTAAAAATAAATACAAAAGTTTAGGTTTTTCTTTGATTAAAAAATACGGGTGGCAAAAGGATAACAAAAAATCTAAGCACACTCTTTATAAAAAAGAATCAATTACTCTCCCTACATAAAAAAAAAAAAAATAAATCTGTATTCTAGAGTCTTAGACCTTTCCAATGATATATAGTTTGTCATGATTCGATTAGAATTACATGCACAATATTGATGCAAGTATAGGTGTCCCATATAAGGGACGCGTGACAGTTAACACCTCCAGAAAATGAACCACTCTAAACTACACTCTTAAAAATATATTGTTACGTTGATATGGAATAAAAATACAACCTCGGGGCATCAAAATAATTTTACGAAATGATAAACAAGCATCAACGTCAGAGTTGTAAGAGTTCATAATAACATATTGAGTAACTTTGTTTTGAAGTTAAATCTCGTGACACTGCGATGAGCAACACATTCATGTGCTCTCGACTCATCTTTCACTGCCACAGACACAACAAACTCCCAGAAAAACAATTTACAACTGTTCAATGATTTAATAAAGCTGAACATTTGTTTATTGATGACACCGAGCATTTATAAGATGGAGAGCAAATGAAAACCTTCCTTCTGCGTCTCAGATAGTTCTCCTGAGAAAAGACCCAGAATTCTCACAAATGTCTCCAACGGAGTGTGAGCTTAGATTTGTCACATCTGCAATCAGAAGAATAATATAGAAGATCTCAGTATGAACTCAAACAGTACCCAAATCCAGACTAATTTACCCAATCGTTTTACACCTCCCTTCTCATGCATTTAACAGTCATCTCTTTTGTTGTTTCTATTTTTATTTCTCCTAAGCAATCAAAAAAATGTAGTAACAGCAAGTTTCTCTGAGAGACCTCAAGGTTAATACACACAGGTGTGCGTCTCCTCTCTGGTAATATTCCTTCATCCTTAAACTCACAGACAGTCTGTTTAAAGTGGCTACTGTCCAGTTGACAGTTTTAATAAAAAAAATGTTTAAACGTGTGAGCATTCTCATACTTTGTGACGGCAGCTATCAATACTGCAGTGCGCAGTGCACACACCCATTCAGAGCACAGGACCTGTTGGAGAGCAGGGAGAGGTCGCTTGTTTATTTTCCGCACGCTGAGGTTCGGGGCTAACGTGAAAGGCACTTTGTTTTGTGCGGTGACGTATGTAAAAGCCCAGACAAACAATGCATCTGAATGCATCTATTTCCATTTAAAATAGTTGGATGCATGATTTAGTTTGTCTGGTGATCTGCTTCATAATCCCATTTGAGAGGGATTACTGTAGATATCAACTGGACCTGTTTTAGCTTTCAATGGATTCGTGCATTTTGTAATTACTTAAGTTAATTTACATGTACTTTCACTTAATAGTATTTAAGAGAGGGAGAGAGAAGCATTGCTGTGTAGTGTACTGTACTACACTATAGAAACAACTGAGGTCCGCACCCCATCCAGTCCTACAATGTGCACAACATCTAGTTCAACTAGAAATTTCCCAAAATGAGAGTGTGATCCTCTTCATAACTATAACCTCACCGATACAGGATAAACCCAGGGATGTCCTTCTCTGAAAGCTTTAAAGAAAGGGATTTTAAGGATTAGATTTGTCACACATTGTGATATTTGAGATCAGGCCGTCGGATCAGATTTTTCGCTGAGACACAGAGCTTCATTTATTCGTGCCACCTCATTCAAGAGTGAAAACGCTCTCTTCTCTCGTAGCTCTTTGGAGGCTTGTTCAGTTTTGCCATTTGTGGACAACGATGACAAGACACAAAAGCACGCTGGCTATAAATAGCGGCGAGCAGTGGAGGATTGCTCCCTGCCTGCGGATCAAATTCTCCAAAGGGAAAAGCAGCCCCTGGCCCGAGGCCCAGACCTGCTGCAAGAGCATGCTCATAGAAACCGCTCAGCTTGAGAAGTGAGGAAAGGCCGGAGGCTGTTCCTTTAAACTTTCTTAAACATTACCACCTAGCATTGAAAATTCTTTCGTTTACTCACTTTCATTTCATTCAAAACCTGTATGGCTTTCTTTATTCAGCAGAACACAAAAGAAGATATTTTGAAGAATGATGGGAACCAAACATGCTGACCCCCGTTGACTTGCATTGTGTGGACACAAAACATTTTTTGTTTGTGTTCCACGGGAGTCATATACAGGTTTAACATGACACGAGGGTGAATTAATGATGATTTTTATTTTTGGTTGAACTGTAATAATTTGGTTCACAAAGATGTAAATATGTAATGGGAGAATTAATGGGAAAAATATGTATATACCAAACCTGTATGAGTTTGTTTGTTCTGCAAAACACAAAGGAAGATATTTGGAAGAATGTCAGTAATCGAATAGATCTCATCCCCCATTGACTACCATAGCATTTATTTGACCTAATATGGTGGTAAATGGGGAATGAGATCTGTTTGGTTACTTACATTCTTCCAAATATCTTCTTTTGTGGTCAGTAAAATAAAGAAATGTAAACAGGTGTGGAACAACCCGAGGGTGAGTAAATGATGACAGAATTTTCATTTTTGGGTAAACTGTCTCTTTAAGAGGTGGTTGGCTGGTTGGATAGATGTTGTATTTGGCTTGAAATATATATATAACGACGACAGTTTCTTACAATGAACAATACTTCAGTTAAAGTTAAAACATGGGCCAGAAGTATTATGTCCTTGTGTGGTAAAACCCAGATGAACAGATTGAACTGAGCCAAAAAAAAATTCCAAGAATTCCGCCACACGATTTTATTCAAAGTGGCAACTTCCTTGATCTCAAAAACAACATTTCACATCAGGCTGCAAATATTGCCATCTTTACAGATAATATGTATTCCCTTGTAGTGTTAAAAAATTCCAAGCAGCTTGGCCTTCGCATACCGCGGTGAACCTACTGAATGCACTTGAAACAAATGCTGCGATGGAAAGTTCATGTCCATATGCATAGCAGGAATGAAAACTGTGGAAACCTCTATTTCGATTGACAGACACAGAAATTCCCAAGTCCTCCTTCCATTGGTAGTGTAAAAACGAAAAGTGCTTTTTAACGCGTCGCCATGTCAAAGGAGCCAGATTAGGTAGAAGAGTTCAATAAATACTTTACTTGCGACTTGTAAGGTGCTTGTTACTGGTTAATGCATTGCTGTGAGGCATTAACAAGCAGCATATTCTCATCCTGTATACAGAATATCTCTATAAATACATCATCATAAAGATATAAATTGAGTATGTGCTGTCGTAGCACTGTTAATATGCGATCATCTGAGCTGCTAGTGTCATTTGGCAAAACACGCAGAGAGAGAAACATTCTTTGGGGATGTACAAAAACTACCAGGAAGTGAAAAAGTAAGCTGGCGATAAACTGGTCGATTTTTTTGCATTTTGTTAATGAGATCTCCTTAATGTGGAAAAAAGGGAATAAAAACAAACTAGGACTATTTCCTTCAGGTTCAAATGAGACTGCTGCTAAGATGAAAGCGTGGAATCCAGATGGCACATGGCTGTTCAGTTTACAATGGTCTGCCCTCCAGCGATATGACCACGCTTCCTCCCAACTTTTCTGCCAAGGTTGTGCGGTCCTGAATGTCGTCTAAACCATTAACCTGCCATTCATGCTTGATACCTAAAAGAAAAAACTCAAATCAATTATCAGATTTCAAAACAGCCTCGTCGTGTCTTTTCTTCTGGAGAGATGCGTATCAGGACCAGAACAACACATTTTATGCATAAGATGCATTTTGCATACTCTTAGACAAAATCGGTCTCACCTGTAAACTTCTTCTTAATAGCATCTTTTGAGCTAGCGTATATCATCTTGCTTTTTAATGGCGCACCTTCAGGAGCCCTAAAACGTTTAGTAAACACAGCAGATAGAATAAAAATTAATTTACTTTGTATAAAAACCAAGCATGGTGCCACAGATGTGTCCAGACAGCCAAATTATTATGGATAACAAACAATATTGTGTAGACAAAAATGAACAGTGACTTAGATTTGTTAAAGCCACAATCCATAACTTTTCGGCTATATCTCAATGCCTGTTTAAAACATCAAATTGCAGGTTATCTTCACATCCTCAGCTTTACGAGGGTCGAAAATCTAATGAAAATTGACAATACCTGTCAAATGGTACCGGACAGCTTTAGGTATAAATCATTATTATTAGCTTATCGTAAGCTTGTAAATTGGGATAAGGATACATTTTATGTAATTGCTCAATAACAGATTTTTCTTTATTTTTAACAAAAAAATGTATAGATGCAGCTTTAACTTAAATAATAAATAATAGTAAACGTTCCATATGTGTTAACACAGCTAAAAAATTATTAGTTAAGTTTATAAATACACAAATATTAAAGGTTAAAATGAAAAAAACAGTTAACACTTAAAACTAACCAAAACTAAAATCAACTGAAAACACTTGAAAGGCTAAATGTAATCTGCGACATGTTAAACAATATATCTTTATAGACTGACTACGCACCAAAATACAAATACCAAGTCTTCTTTCTTGGACTCTTTAGTCTCATAGGTGGCATCATATAAGCAATATCTGCAATCATTGAGAGGTAGAAGCTTCACGAAGCAGGCGTAGGGGTCATCCACGGTTTCTCCAATATCTCCAACTAGGATATGCTTGCCCTCCTCGACGATGATCTTCTTCTTGTCTTCGCTGAGACAGAACAGCACCGCCTTTTTGCGCTTCTTCACCTCGTCTGAGGTCGAGGACTTCCGTACTTTCATATCATTAAAGACTTTGATGACTTCATCATTGACCGTGACGCCGGATGCCTGTGGCAGGGATGATATTGAGATTCACATTCACGCATTTGACAGACGCTTTTATCCAGAATGACTTACGGCGAATTCAAAGTATGTATGTGTCACCCGGTATGGGTTCAATACGCACCATCATAATACAATAAACAAAATGAACAAAACACAGTATGTATGAATTCAGCAGGTGATATTAGAAGTACATACGACGTCACATTTGAATCACCTCTTTGGCATTGAGTGATCCAGCTCACAAACCCTGACTCATGTACGTGCTGTGCATAGCCAGCTGGTCTGTCACCACAGTTCAAATCTCTCACTCGGGTTCATAAATGGACCGCGAGGCACAAGTCATAGCGGGGTGTTTAGGCCTCGATTCAAATATGAAAGCCCCTCCTGTGGTTATTCAGACATTTAGATTCATAATCAATATAATCATTCACTGTCAAAACCAAAAAACTCAAAGAAGCCCTTGTATGTTTCTTTCCAGTCTTTCAAAGCATTCGTTCCTTTAATAAAAACAGAATCATTTACTGTTATATTAAGCTAAATGCTTTTAACGTTTTACTGTTACTGCAACCAACTATAGCAGTAATGAACACTATTTTAGTTTTATAGGTATTTATGACATGATAGTACTTAGATACTAGTATGTGTACTACTAACTGATACAAAATAGGACCAGTATATTTTTTATGTTCCATTAATACAAATTTCTATGATTACTATTTCCTATTCCAGTTTTATGTATAACTTATATACGGCTACTGGATTATTAGTGTTTAGTTGCAGTCGAATGGTTCCTTCCAAAATGCAGTATCCCCGACAATTTTTGTAATCAGTAAAGGAATCGCTCTTAAAATATTCTATATTTTCTATACTAGTTACATACAGTAGGCCCACTTTGTACTATATCTGCCGTCTAAAAATACTGGGTTGTTTTGGTTGGGTAAAATATGGACAAACCCAACAACAAAATGATTTAAATTAACCTAGAAAACTTACAAATCTGGGTTTGGTATTTACTCCGCACGTTTTAGAATGAACACATATTGTGCATTTAATATAATACATTACCATATCTAATTACTGTTGGTATTAAAAATATAATTAGCATCAGTATTACGAATTATTAAAGCAAAAGCCACAAATAAACTACCGCTATAAATAGTTATTACTACAAAAAGTACTAACACGTATTAAAAATGAATCTATAGAATAATTACTAGGAGCATTACAACTAGTTTTGAAGAATGGGATTGTACAGCAGATTGGAGTCGGTCGAGGCGCGCATGCGCAGAGGCGCACTCAGAGCAGCTGGTGTAGAGCCCTCTCTCTCTCTCTCTCTCTCTCTCTCACACACTCTAAATCCTTTTTTAAATCATAAACAAAAATCTAACTCTCTCCCCAACACACACTGGACCTATTAAACACAATCAAACAGTTCACACTGATGTTAATAGATGGTGTGAATCCGTACGGTCCCTTTACCATGACATTCATTTCTCCAGCGGCCGTGCGTTAAAGTTGGAGAGAGGAAAGTGATTACCGTTATAAAGCACCGGCTAAAATTAGCTTAACATGGCCGCCTCGGGCTATAGGCCCGATCTATAGATCTATCCATAAGTATAAGTGTTAAAAATAATGGTAAAGCCAACTTACAGCCGGCTACAACATTATATTCATCCACCACGCGCACACAATCACGGATCCCGCATTACCGCCGCATTACCGACCGCGCTCGAGCTGAACAACGTGACAGTCACAGAGCAAAAGTTTGACAGGAATAAGTTCATAATTCTTACTGTTTATGAATTATATGAATTAAGAAAGAATTATTGCGCGGGTTATGAGTTATATGCTTACCATGCTGTCCGATGCTTGATGCGATGAGTCAATGTAAGATTCTTTTCTTGGTACTTCAATGTGGGAATGTGAAGAGCCGAGACAGTGTATGAGAGAGAGAGAGAGAGAGAGAGAGAGGGAGAGGAGAGAGAGAGAGAGGGAGAGAGGGAGAGAGGGAGCAGTGCGCAGCCGCAGTGAATGTCTGCTCGAGCACTGTTATTCAGCGTCTGATCATGTGTTTTGGACAGTTGACAATGAAAAGGACAATACGAGAGCCATCACGATTTGGTTAATAGGCATAATACCGTTTAAAAGGACAGAATTAAGTATAAAAACATATAAAACACACTTTAATTCACAAACTGCCAAAGCTTTTTTCCTTTGATGATTAATAATGAGCTTTAGAGCCAAATTTAGACAGGTTTCTGATTCATTCAAAAGAACGGTTTATTTTACATTTCCTATTATTAAGCTCTTACTGGTGTCAAAACTCATTTTGTTTGCTAACTGTAGCAAAACATGTCTAAACTTAAAAAACAACGACCAGAAATTTACTTCATGGACATTTTTCATTTCAACTGTTCCAAAATGCAAAAATGTTGAGATATACAGCGTATGGTAACGCGCACAAGTGTAAAACCTCACCTGTACATAACTGAGCATCTGCAAGAAAAACAACTATCCAAGCCAAATATAAACAAAATTTATTGTACATACAGAAATAAATTTACACAGCAGGTAAAATGGATCTTAAGACCTGAAAGGGGGGAAAACCAACATATTGAATCCAGCTTATTGCTTTTTGAAACCAAAGCTGGTTGTTCTTACAAAAGACAAACGATCTATAAAACAATCTTATAAATAAACCAAGCAAATTAGACCCAAATCTAAATAAATAACCAGTAAGTGAAGAGGAAATACAACAAAATAGGGGATGCTTTTGGTTCCTATGTAGTGTTTAAGCAAAGCTATAGGGACCTGACTGAAAAACAACGTGTTTCTCTTTACAAATATTCACAACTACGAAACAGAAGTTCTATTTGTTCCTTTGAGCTGCAAGACTTGATTTATCGTTATAACAGAGACTCAAGTCTGTAAAAATCTATACAAAACAGTAGTCTAGAAACATAGGTACAGAATACAAATGCACCTTTTTGAGATTACAGACAAAACACAATGCTTTTAGTCCTGAGTTAACTTTGAATGAAAAAGGACTTAACAGAAAACACAGTGCAAATACTTTTTCACAGCACAGCTTTATCCATCGGCACCCTAGAAAGAAAACACATTATGATTTCTACTAGTAAGGGATTGACATGTGACTTCATAACAGCTGATTTAAACTCTCATCGCTGCCTGAAGAATAAATGCCACTTGATATCCGTGAGAGTGACATTTCGTTTGCGCTCTGCACTTTAAAAGTTCATTTTCCTGCAAACAAGGGGTAGGTAGCAATTTTTATTGTCTCACACCACACTGGAATGCCCATGAACATTCTGCAAATGCCATGGAACAACATAATTAGACATCGGATTATGAACTGGCCTTCAGTCTCAGCCAGTTGGTGGGCTTGTGTGGAAGTTTTGTTTACATCCGTGCCCGCTTCTGTGGAGGGGTCACGCGGTCCGCCAAACCGAGTCTCTGAAGCTCGGAGTGGAAGAAGCTCTGGAGCCGAAGACCGGCCTTTGCCTCATTGGTGCTACGTGGATTGTACTCCAAACAGTTGGCAAACATCAGCTCCACATCTGCGATAAATTCCGCTGCAGCATTAAAAATACAGAAATAAATTAGCAGTGGCTAACGTTGTTCAACTCTCTTGATATTGAGTTTTTGTGTTTGGAGATGCGTACATTTATTCCTCAAAATAAAAATTAACTAACCAGCACTTTGGTATTCACAGTTGTTGACTTTTTCCCTGATTGTACTCAAGGCAATGGGCTTCTTGATGATGTCATAGTAATCAGGCACCTGAAAAATACACACATTAAGCATTATAAACCATCGTAATCTCTGTGTGAAAAAAACAAAAAACACTTTTGAAAAGAACATTTAACAGTACAGCTGACTGAAACACTACAAAAAAATGGGTCTTCCAAATTGGGTCAATGTTACAAAAACATATGAAAGGGACTTTTCTTAACTCCCACATGTACTACCTGAGTTCTGGAGACCAGTTTTTTGAAGGGCCAGCTGTCCTCATTTCTGACCAAATCCACAGTGAGCAGCTCACAGGCAGACAGCTCGTGGACACCCAAGTTTCTCCCTGAGCTTCGACGGTTGGATGAAGTAGTGGTTGGAGCCAAGACGATCTTGGCTTTTGGGGAGAAAATGGGGAAAAAAAACACAACGAAATGTGAACTTGAGATGTAAACTAGAACTGTTGAGATGTAAACTAGAACTTTTCTATTATTCTTACCAGTAATGGATCTCTTTCTGGACTCTGTATTCTGTGCAGCAGGGCTTGACTGGCTGCTGGATTTGGGTGTTGTTCGATTATTGAGCACCTCAAGACTAAGACGAGCACTGGAGCGGCTGCCTGCCCGTGCCGGGGGTTTGCCGTTGGACACCGGGGTGGCTTTCTTTCCTGAGTTTTTAGAGCCTCCTTTATTAGCAGACTGGCTTTGTTTGGGTGTGCTCTGCTGAGAGCGAGGTGTGGAATGACCCGATTCAGATTGCTTTGATTTGCTATTTGAACGACCTTCTTTAGTGCTCTGGAGAGGAAGTTTGACGGCAACCTTCTTAGAAACACTGAGGAGAAAAGGATAAAAGGCCAGGAAAATGTTAGTCTTAACTTTCAAGGAACATGTAATTTCCCATTACGTTAAAACAAATCAAAATAAAGGATTTTTTTATCTTTGAACCTTTCTTTCTCCTCCTCTTCTGACTGTTCCTCCTCAGAGTCCTCCTCTTCTTCCTCATCAGACTCCTCCTCTTCCTCAGACTCCTCCTGTTCCTCCATTTCTTCTTCTGAGTCGATGGATGAACGCTGGCGGGAGTTGATTCTGTGAGAGCGCTGTTTGGGACGGCATTCTGGGCAGAACCAGTCTTCAGTAGGAACAGCCTGTAATCACGATTATTTTCCTTCATATGTTAGAAGCCGGCAAATATAAGACCTAAACTATTTTGTCAAAAAACACCTGCCATGTTATGCAAAACTACCAAATGATAAAACTACTAAAAGCTTACCTTCAGTTTTGGGCGAACACAGAATATGTGATGGCCTCTGTCACAGGCGTCACATAAGAGCATGTTCTCAGCGTCTCCTTTCCTTCGACACACCTTGCAGCGGGCATTAAGTATAGATTTGGCCCAGACGACGCTGCGCTCCAGAGTGGAGAGATGCAGAAAAACCTGTGACAGACTGGAGCAGGCCAGCAGAGACTCGCGCCAGCGCTCCTGCACGGTTTTCACCTGCCGCCCACTCTCACTGCCTTCTGAGAATGGAGAAATAAACATTTAGTTAATGCACACATTTAAAACAAACTGTCCTGACCTGGGAAAGAATACTCTTACCGTCTTTCTCACTAGACTGGTCGTCATCTTTCTTTTTGTCTTTTTTCTTCACCTTTTGATCCTTTTTGGAATCTTCATCACCTTATTAAAAACAAAACATATTTAGAAATATAAATAAATTATATAAATGATGTACTGTGCTGTCGTTTGTAATTCATTTGCATAATTTGCAGGTTGTGTAGAACATTGCCTATAGAGTCTGATATTCCTCTGATTTTAACTTTCAATTTAACTTAAATTTTTCATATTGGTCACTGAAATGGTTGTATAAATTATAATCATCTTTTATATCAGATTACTTTGAAATGTAAAGAAGAAAATGAAAAATATCAATAATAGGCAGACCGTCACTTAAACACTATACCGTCCATACAAACAAAATTACTAAAAAAGGTTTAAAAAAAAAAAAGTTTGAATAGAAGCTGTAGCAGTAACCAATGTGCCGAGCTTACCGAGTGGAGCTTTGAGAAACTTGCGCTCTATACCCTGCTCTATCTGAGCCAGGGCTTGTGCCAGGAAGCGGACGGTGTTGTTGACAGGCGGAGGTGTGCTAGTGGACGTGACACTCTGGCTTTCTGCCTTTAATTCTTGCAGCCTGAATTACAGAAACACCAATTAGTTCCGATAATCACAAGGTAACAAGTCACTGTATTAAAACTACATAATGGTCATATTTTAAACCCCATTGTCAAAGTCTTAAAACAGACAATTAGTCGCCATAATCCCAATTATTTAATAGACAATTAATCATCAGCCAAATTTCATAATCGTGACAGCCCTACTCATACGTCAAATTACACAGTTTTAATCAGCTGACAGGTGGATTTTACTTCTAGTTTCACAGCAATAAGATGTTTCGGTGAATATAGCATAAAAACAAGAAAACACCGTTTTAAATGTAATTTCTAACTTGCACTGCTGCTTCATCACACATTAAAATGGTCAAAGATAAACTGACCTGTCTTTGACTCTGGAGTTGTTCTCATCAATCTCCATCGGCTCCTCTTCTCCGTTTATTGTCTGGTTCTCTTTGGATTCAGGGCTCAGTAGATCATAGTTCCCATTTTCAAGTGCTGCCCTCCATGAACTTCTGTCAGCCACCTTCTCAGAGACCAGGACGAAAGCCAAACACAAATGTATATGATCAATCACTGCATTCCAGCTCAACCCAACCAACCAATCAATCAATGAACATCAAAATTATGAAACATGACCAATGAGTAACTACAGTATATGCTGTAAATATGTCTAATTCACAGTGATCTGATAAACTCCAGAAAAGGTCAGAACACCTCAGGTCAGAAAACCAAGTTGTTGTTTGCTACATACACAGAAGCCGTGTCAATCGACATACTTTAATTGTTCCCAGAGTTCCCTGATAGATGCGGTCTTCAATATCCAGTAGCAGATCTTTGAGGCGATTCTCCATAAAGCGCTCAGCAGGTACAGTGCTGTCTGAGGAAGGTGAGCCAGCCTTTGATTTGACATTACTGCTTTTGGTCTCTGGTAAAGGTTGATCTGCAATATAACATTACATTTAATGACATTACTCGCACAAGACATGTTCATCTGTAACATTACTTTAATATAGAAGTACCATTATAATCCAAGACTAAACTTCTTTGGGAGCATGTGGTAAGTACTAAAATATAATACTTAGGAGCTAAATAACTTTAGTTTTGCGATGTTCGTTCATTTAAATAAGAGTTAATCTCACAGTACCTGAGTGATGATAATGCTGAACAGCTTTCACATCCAGAAGTTGAACGATGCGTTCTTTCTCCTGCAGAAGGGCTTCTTTGAGGGTGCTCTCTCTGTGTCCCCGAGAGTTCAGAGCTTCTATGAGCTGCTCCACCTCCTCAGCCGTGCTGTAGAAAAACCACTGATTGGGCCGGTTGACCGGAGGGGAGGTGTTGTGGACGGGTATTGTGTCCTCAGCGGTCTTAACTGGGCTCTCAACAGAAAGAGCCTCCTCCATTTTGGGTTCAGGAGTCGGACGTGGCTCCAGCATATCCTCGGTCAAACCAAAGAAGTCATCCTCGACGAAGAGTGCTCCGGCGGAAGGGAAGAGCCAGTGGCGGCGATACAGTCGGTCTCGGCCGAGTGGCAGGATGTAGGTGCAGGCCATAGCTTTATGAATGCGCTCCAGAAGCTCTTTCTCTTTGAGCTGCTGTTGCTGTAACTCTTCTGGGGTCAGACTGTCCTTCGCTTCAACCTCACCAGACTGCTTCTCTTTTGGAGAGTTGTTGGTTTTATTTTCTGTGAAAATGAGTGCATTATTGAATCTTGTACAGCAATGGACAGTCCCTGCAGGATTTTGCGATCGCAGAATTTAACCCATAATCAAACAAACTTCCAAAATGTTTAGATTGTCGCAGATTTTCCGCATAATTTGGCCAAAGACGCGCCATAAGACGTCCTCACATTGCGCATTCTGTCAAAACCTGCTCCAAAAGTCAAGCAGAGAGATACTATAGAAGGGAGATAGAAGGGTCGGTAACGCTTACAATTTGCTAACATCATCCATTGTCATCTATAAAAAAAAAAGCCTCTGGTATCCTTTCCTTCGTTCCCCTGAAGGCGTTAGCATTAGCTGTTACGCTTTTTTGTCTAAAGGTTGCAGGCTAGTGGCTTTGAGTCAAGTCAGCCTTACCGATGTGTGTGTCACATTATTAACCAACACACCTGGAAACAACATAATGTTATATACATCATGTTTATTTCGGTGTCAATGAACATTCATCACAATCAACTAAACGCTGATTTCTTAAAAGTATGCAAGGTTCACGGCATAAGACATTTCCACAAATATAAAGATGAAACGGCATGAAACGATATGCGATTGGTTGCTTGACCTGTCAGCCAAAATGGCCTTTTGGGCGGGCCTTAAACTTAAAGCGTCCAAGGTTTCCAGACCTTCAGTATGAATCTGCATTCTAATCATAAGTAATGCATAAATAATGTTTTCACAGGTGGTAGTTTTAAAGAAGAACCCAATTTGTCAATTCAAGTAGTTTTTTTTCTTTTTTTTTCTGTAAAAACCCCCCGCAATTTTAACGCAAAATTGTAATAAAGCCGCTGCAAAATTAATCTCCACAAAGTCCTGTGGGGACTGATTAAAGTATTTGCGGCCATCTGCTGCTGGTCATTTTAAAGCTGATACCTTTTTTAGATTTGACTGGTTGTTCCTCCTCATCATCTGTGTGTTGTTCAGTCTGAGCCTCCTGACTCTCTGTACTGGTGTCCATCTCCTCTCTACAAAACAGAATACAGGTTTATTCATTTACTTTTATCCAAAGCAACTTACATTGCATTGTATTATACATTTTGTTTCTGACTATGTGCAATCCCCTGGGATCGAATGCATGACTTTGGCATTGCTAGTGCCATGCTCTGACCACTGAGCCACAAGAAAGCTCAAGCATGTGAATAGAACTGTAAGGAGTGGATTGATGATGGAGTGCTGGTTAATCTTACCCTGCCACATGGCCTTCATTCTTAGCTTCCTCTTTGAGTTTTTCATGCTTCTCTTTCAACTTCTGCTCTTGTTCCCTCAGCTTCTCCTCTTTTCTTTTCCGAACCCTGAAACGGGGAGATTCAACCAATGAACTTCCAAGAATAAACAAGTTTGGCAATGAAGGACGTAATATCTTTGTAATGCATTACCTTTCGGCAGCTTCCTCTCTCACTCTGCGATGCTGCTCGGCTTTAAGCTCTCGTAGCTCCTGTTTGGCAGCTCTTTGATCATCTGCGTTGTCTTCAATGAAGTCTCGCGTGGAAACCAGAGTCAGCAGCTTCCCACACAGACCATGAAGGATCTTCAGCTTCTCTCCTTAAATACACAAGGGCCAAGAAACACTATAGACCCGTTTTTTTTATGTTTCATAACTTTCAAAATGTTTATTTTTCGTAGAGAATCTGAAATGTCTAATTTATGAACAAAGGCAGTTTACCTGGCAGCAGGTCATAGACTGCAGTGTTGGAGAGTTTTTTGATCAGGCACTGGTTTGACATACGCAGCTCCACACAGGGGTCATCTGTGGAACTGAACCCACCCTGCTTCTGGTAGCGAAACTTGGCACTAGTGGAGCTGCAGTCTGCCCCCGAAGCCAGGATGTGCAACCGCAGAATCTCAGAGAGGGTACAACTGTCCAGATCCAATTGCTTTAGGCTACAACCTTCACAGACACAAGCAAGGAACATAAAGCTCTGGATAGTGTGTTGACTGTAGTAATAAATAAAAACTGTCTCGTCTACATTGTTCATAAAAAGGCTCATTGTTAAACACTGAAAAGAGGTAAACATACAGCATTATCAAGACAGCACTGACTCGATATACTGCACATTATCTAACCTTGGTGGAGCTGTGGCCAGGCAGCAGCCAGAGACGCCACAGCGCTGATGGCAGACTGAGTGGGGTCAGCGTCATCCTCCAGAGCCTCACTAAGATCTGCCAATGACAACAAACAACATGATACTTGAGGTCTCTCACAAAGAACCTGCACATGTTACAACAACTTCATTTGATGCGATTTTATTTTACCATAATACATAAACCAACCTAAAATTGCATTAGGTTACGCTTTACCACTCTAACCTTTGGTGTCCACTTCCGCAACCTGGTCCTTGGCTACTTCCTCCTGCTCCTCCGCCAGAGCCTGGAATATCGCTGACAGGAAGAAGAAAAGCAGCTCACAGAGAGGCCCCTCAGGATTACTGCCGACCACTGCCTCCTCCAGAACCTCTGTCAACAACATTCAAATCCAATATGTTTAAATGATATTCAGCTCTGTGGGTGGAAATGACACAATATCCCATGATGCAATGCATTTACAGGTAGCCACTCTATCTCACCAAGTGTTATGCCATCAGGAAACTCATCTTTCAGGTCAAATAGCTCTCCAAATGCATGCAGAAACTCTAGCACCATCAGAGCATCTCCGAACAGGTCCGGTGGAAGACGTGTCTTAACTGGCAATGGATTTGGGAGCTCCTAAGGGTGGGCACATTCAAAAAAGACCAGTTTGTTAATTATGGATGGATGACTTGTCCTATAGCTGGCTCATTAGTAAAGCCAACTGATCTCAATCAAATCTTTATGTATTCTAATTGTCCACTCATCACATGTGAGAGTCTACGTCAAGAGTTGTGTTTACCTTAAGGTCATCACACTCCATGTCCTCTCGAGGTTTACTCCATAACTTCAGTCGCTCTGCATATTTTTTCTTCTCCTCCTTTAGCTTCTCTCGTTCCTGAAGTGCATTACATAAAAACATCCTTAAAGATTTAGCCTTAATGAAACCAAATCCTATAAAAATACAATTGATATGCAGTTATTCGATAAAAAAATTGGGATTTAAAAACTGATGTACTTGAAAGACAATATATGCAACTTACCCTCTCTTTCTCCACCTTCATTCGTTCTTTCTCCTCTTTTCTTCTCTGTTTCTCCTCTTCTACCATCCTCTTCATCTCCTCTTTCCTCTTCTCCTTGTCCTCTTTCTCTCTCCTTTTAGCCTCCATTAGATCTTCTCTTTCTCTCTTGAATTTTTCTTTTTAAAGCAAACCAAAAGTTGTTACACAACTTGCTTATGACATCTATATTCAATTCTCAGTATTTTGCATGAGCTGGAACTTACCCATTGACATCATCGGATCTTTCTGCTGCATCTGTTTTAATTTCTCCTCGACATAATTTATCTGAAAAAAGACAACAACTCATCATCACACGCCACATAGTCACTCTTTGAAAAACAATCAAAACATTAAAATAAAATCCAAATCAAGGTGTTCTGAAGTCCATATCAGAATGAACAATTTTAACATTTTACTTAACCTTTACACAAACTGCATGCCACGTTTCTAATTACAATAGATTAAGGCTCGACAACTACAGAAACACAGACCTCAGTTGGAGAGGCATCATTTGGACGACGACCTCTGCCCTTTCCTGGTGGACTGAAGGCAAACACTGGGGGCTCGTCGGGAAAGAAGTGTGAGAGATTCTGTTCAGATAACTTATATTTTGCAACTGTTGATGGCTGGAAATAATAAGAACAATTCAATACATTATAAAAAAAGGTGCAAAGCATTGTAAATGAGCAAATAAGATAAAAGGAGCATCCCAAATCGCGCACTCATGCTCTATTCTATGCCATTTTGTAGTATAAATAGTGCGAGTAGTGCATTCACATTGAAAATTCATAAGAAAGACTTTGGAACTGTGGACACTTCATGCACTCAACAGTCGTAGTTTCAATATACTTCTAGTTAGTAAAAACCATATAGTATCTCATTTGGGACACAAGTAAAGACTTCACTTGACTTACCTTGAGTCTGATGGTCCCGTTCATCGGTTCACAGTGATGTTTAAGAAGCAGCCTCAGTCTGTCTCGACTAAAAACGTTTTTCTTACGACTGTAGGATGAAACGGCAGAAAAAGGAAACAGCAACATTATCAGCAAACGTGCAATTTTCCATAACTTTACAAAATTGGTAACAAGAAGGGAAAAAATGGTTGTTAAAAAGCAGTTGCAAGAAGGACCTTGGATTTCTTTACTAATAAGGTATTGGGAAAAGGCATTTTCTGAATTTGACCAGTACAGTTTGTGTTATGATTTGATATCTAAACAAAAACAGGAAAAAAACTAAACAGTTTAAAAACTCACCAAATCTGAGCATGTTTCACTAATAAAGGCTCACAACCCTCAGGGTTGACAGGCTGAACTTTGTATTTAAACAAAGATGGACTCTTGGCTTTCTTCCTGCTTTCAATGCAAAAAGCACACAAAATCACACAGAATTTAGATAATGATCACTGGAACAGACTGATTAAGCATTTCATTGAGGGAGCTGAAGACATTTCTGAGCACTAACCCGTTTGGTGTCTTGGGAGAAGTGACTTTGGTCTCTTCATCACTGTCACTGATGACGATGGAGTCGTCCTCTATATGATGTTTGACGTGCCCATTGACTGTGCCATTGGAATGGGGAGGTATGACCTCCAATATCTTACAGTGTTGTCTGTTGAGCATATAAACCCTGTGTTAGTGTGAACATCTGATGGCATAGGATATCTTCAAATTAACTTTCAGAGCAAAGTATTACATTTGAATGATGAAATTTAAAGAATTCAAATTGATATGCAGACCTTAATAAAGCCCTAATAAAAATGATCAACCATAAAAATTCTTCAATAATAATTTTAAAACACAGTAACTTGGACAGAGACAAATTCTCTGGCCAACAATATAGAAGCCGCGAGGCAGTTTGGGTGTGACCCAAATGTCTGGCTGAGTCCTGCTTTCTAATTTCTGGGCCATCCATGTAGAAGCAAGGAACCACCCAGCATTGTCATGCCTTTCCAACAGAAAATGCCCCCTCCACCCCCTGTCTACCCGTGGGGCACCTTGTTGTCTGGTTGCCTCAGCACAAGCTGCAATATTGTCTGGGCCAACTCCTTGTACCAGTCCATCCAATCAGAGGCATTCTCTAAGCTCCACCCATTTATTTTGTTATCTCAAAATAGCAAGGTCAGCTTGTGATGGCTGACTCTGATCCTCTGTTACAGCACAGGACAGAGCTCTTGTACAGTATCCTTTAAGAGGTCAAGATCAGGCTTACTAAATCTCTGTTATTATCTTTGGACGTGCATGATTGTCACTTGTTTTTCAAGGTTTGAAAATGGATTGTATAGAAGGCTGCCAAGGACTTTCGAAGCTCTAAAAGACAGGCTTTGTCTACAGGAGGCAGGCAGAGGGTGGGGACATATCAATGAACATCTGGATGTTTCTCTTCAGTCAGGCCGTTGCGTGTTTTGAACAGAGCTTCGTTCGGAACCATTGTTCTTCACTATTGTGAATCATCTAGATGTTGTTTAGAGTTTTTGTCTTTAGGGAAGGGAAAACAACTTGTTTTGCGTCTTTACATTATTTTTCTTCATTACTGCACACCAGATATTTCCATTTCAAAACCGGATTGGTGTTCAAATGCGATATACAGTCAATATAACACAGGAAGGTCAATATACTATAAAGTTTTCGGAGAATTGTGAATAATGACCAATAATAATTATGTTTACTGGGCATTGGTGTCCTAAAGCACCATCATTTCATTATTTAACAACAACAACTATTTAAACTATATTTAAACATGATCTCTAACGGCTTATTGTTGTATTCTAAACATTCTTTGAATTGCCCATTATCATGTTGATGAATTATGAGTGACAACAATATCTGACTTCTTACCTGGTACCAGAGCGACTGACAACATCTACCATCTCTCCGGGAAAGAAGCGCTCTTTGACATAGGTGTACACATCATCACATATCTCGTGCAGTCGTACGCGGTGTGTAAGTGCAGTTAGGTGCAGGAGGGGGACCATTAGTTCGGCGGGAAAGTTTTGAAGATTTTGTCTGGCTTTCCTCTCACTGTCCAAAGCCTCCTGGTAGGTTAGGCCAGGCTTCCCTGTCACCGCACAACTCCACACCAGGCTGTTACACAGAATGGTCCTCTCGAAGAATTCACTGTTAAACAACACAACACGTCAACTGACTGCTACGGCCCTTAAATATACATTAAAGTTACATTTGTTCATCAGGCAAATGCTTTTATCCAAAGCGGTTTACAGCTCATTTAAAGTATACATTCTATTAGCATGTGTGCTGACTGTGCTCTCGGCATTAAACAAGCAAGCTGTGCGCTGCTAACAAAATGAGCAACGAGCTAACGAGCAACAGGTTAGCCGAACTATATAGAAGGTTTCATCGGATGGACGCGCCTGGCCCGAAGTTAACTTCTGGTCTGTGTTTGGTTAGAATATAACAATTAATTTTATATTTAAATTATATCAATATTTTATTGTATTAAATTACATTTAAACTACTCAACACTTTTCATTCTTTGCAGAGGTCAACCGGAAGTTAGGTTTGAGCCACATAACCTTTGTTTATTTCGTTGCTGCTGAAACCATCTGTCAACGTATAAATGAAAATGTATCTTCATGCAAAGGTTCAAAAGGTTTGCTTTGGTGACAGCAAAGAGATGAGTAGAGATTTAACCCAAAACAGACCGACTCATACACACCTACCACTCAATGCTTGTGGATAAATAAGTTAAAAACACAGTGGGTGACATACTTGCTTTTTAACATTAAGATTTTAATGTTCCCATCTAAGCAAATAAACTTGATGAGTTCGATATGACATCATGAAGTTTCTACATCAGCCTTATGATCCCACAAAGCAATTTGCTTTGATTGATGGCAACGTCATTTTATCCAAGTAGTTAATAGTTCAGACCATTTATAAACTGTGATAATCTGCAATTTTTCAGACCAGTCATGTGACCACTAAAACTAATTTCAAACCCAAAAGAAATGTCTCTTATTCATAGCTTGGAGACAAATACACAAAGATAAACAAAAGATTTAAACTTTTTTAAGGCCTTTTAACACGCATCTATAGCTTTAACGTTCAGATCAATGGAGGACTTTTATTATTAATAAGACAAAGGATGAATAGACAAAAAAATGAAACAACGTTGTCATCATAATCTATAATTTACTGAACCATCATCAGGATCATGACAAACTTTTCAAAGCAGTTCTAGAATCACTAAACCCCCAAATCCCAAACAATAAAGTGTACTTCCCCAGACTAAATTACAAAATAGAAGTAAAACTACTACTCTGGTAGCAAACAATCATTTTATTCACACATATTTGTATCATCTGATGACATTTTAATGTTTAATTATTTAGTGGTATTTGTACTACTAACTACTTGGTCATCATATTCCACAGCTTCCTATTCCAGTCCCATCTGACCACTAGGTCCAATGTCTACCGTCCAAGCCCTAATAACAGATGACACTACAATAATGAAACACAACTTCTAACCTGCAGTTCACGTTGGGATGAACTAAAGCCACTCATTGAGTGATACGTTTAAACATAGTAGTTAAAACACATGGTCATCATCATAATCTTACTCAAGTCATTACCAGCCCTATGACCACAGACCTTATGGCAAGTGACATCAACAAAATAATTACAAACGCAGTCAAACTCGTCCACTAAGTGCCTACACACATACTAACAATAGCGCGACCACGTTTTTAGCTAACGTTACAACATCCTGTGTGTGAATGAGATCTGCCCATCCTCGCTAACACCCCCTTAAAATCATTAGACCGGTGGCTTCCCGTGCACATCCCACCCGCGATCTGACATTATTTAGCCACTTATAACACATATACACACACTTTTAAGATATTATTCACTCAGTCTGGTTTCTGGACCGTGAATTTTGTTGGCTAAACCGAGCTAACTAACTAGCAACCAACTCTGTTAGCAGAGGCCCGAACTGACACCTGCCGGTGTATGAAGAGGTAAAAAAAACTCTTGAGGGTTTCTAAATATATGACCATTTCACACATGGGCTATTGTGTCCGAGACTGTGGTTTAAAACACCATAACAAGAGAAATGTATATTGCGGTTTGTATTACTAAAGTAAAAAGTAAAGTTGTCCATGGCTGTCACTTCTGTTAAGTTTCTGATGCTGTTGTTTGGGGAAGTTCATACGAATCGATACGAATGAATAAAATGTCTTACTCATAGGTCCTGAAGATTTCATGCGTGACTTTACAGAGGAATACTTCTTCATCTGGTCTGAGATCAGCGGGCGGCTTCTGCCTCACGAAGGGCTTTTTGTGAAGAAGCGGCATCTTTCTTTCTCTTTATCTCTTACCCTGAGACTTTCAAAATCAACAAACACAAAAGACAAACACAAAGTGAGAAAATGTCAAAGTAATACGCGTCCATTAAAAGTCAGTCGCGTCTTCGTTTCGTTCGTCGAAACTGCTTGTGGGAAAAGCCGTTTGGTTTTAAAATGTTTAAATTCTAACGACAGTTTTCAGTCTTTGTTAATGGCACGCGCTTCCCGGGTGACGTTCAAAATCCTGCCCACATGTTTCGCTTTTTTAATTCAAACCGAATATAAAGCATACGGATGGTCTCTAAATAACATAGTAGCCTGGTATAGTGACGAGTAAAGATAATATTTACCAATTTTATGGTGTGAACAAGATAAGCGGCTGTAAAAAGAAAGAAAAATACAGAAGTGTCCCACTTCTCCGAGCGGGGATATTACGCGTGCCGTGTTGACGACAAGTTTTGATCCGCTCTAGTTCACTTACCGACCGGGCAGTCCTGGAGGTGGAGCTTCCACGGCATTTCTATCATTACATTGGGCGGTTTGACTGCCAATCACGCCTCTGCGCCCAATGGTGAGAGGCAAGTGGAAATATACCACTTTTGTATTTTCCCCACCACTGAAGATTCATTTATTTCGTAATTCTTATATTTTAAGGTCATTTTGTATAAATATGGAGAAATTGTGTGGTTGAAAATTAACAAAACGTTTTCGACAGTGAGACTTTTCCCACCACAAAGCTTTCACTGATTATTAATATGTACACTCGAAAGCATTTTTACTAAAAGGAATAGCAAATATTATTTTCCAGTTGTACATTTAAATGTGTTCACAAACAAACTCCATTTAGTGCTTTTGCTGAATTTGGTTTTAGTATAAGGCAGCTTAAACCTAACTCTAAACATTATACATATATTGCCCTAAATGTGCTGCCTATAAAATAAAACAAACGTGTCCCCTCCTCTACTTCCTGTTTCAACAGAAAGAGTGTGAAACACAAAACAACTTGAACACGAAAATAATGTCACCAAGGAACACAAAGAGCACCATGTTAATTATATATCGATGACAATTTAACCATAGAAGCGCAATCTCTGAACAACATAAGAAAAGTGAATAAAACTAATCAATGGCAAAACAAAGAGTGTTTTTCCTTTGGCATATATTGCCTAAATGAAGTATAAATGCAAGCTCAACTTTTGTCACAACAAGGTTTATTTAAAAGAGGATACTGTTTGTTTAATCAAATCTATTTGCATAATTTACTTGGTGTGGCCTCATCGAGGTTATTCATTTACAGTGGTTCCACCGTTTCAGAAGACCTGTGTTACAGTACCCTGTAAAGATGAATTTGCTTGAGAGAATCTGCATCTGTGTCATTTTTAATGTAAACAGTGTAATCAAGTGGTACTTCCTCTATCCACTGGCAGAGCGGTAACATCTCCAGGGACTGAAAAAGACATAATAAATGTCACTTTTCAACCAGCAAACAACATGATATGTAATATGTTTTAGATATATTACAGTAAAGCTTCTTACAACATTTTCTTGCAGTACAGCATGTGCCTCTTGAATGCTAGGTACAGTCACCAACAGCGCACCTTTCTTTTGAAAATGATGACTAATAAATTGCCAAGCTCTAAAATGAAAGGAAATAAGAATAATACACATTAATGTACGTTGTAGGGAGAATCCTGGAACATGCTGGATTCACAAACCAAACCGCTTCGCCACAATAATTTGGCACTTACTGCATTTGATCGTTTGGCTCCATAAAGTATTCAAACACGTTGTTCATGATTAAAACATCTGCATTTTGCACTAATGCAGCCTGTGACCGGATATCTGCATGAATAACCTTGGCAGGAGAACAATGAACATTCCTATAAACACATTTTCAAGGAATATAAATCACCATACACGGATACAAAAAGATATTAGACCTGAATCCTGTCACTAAAGCCATATTTCTCCATAGTCATTGTTTGAAGCTTGACAAACTCTGAATTTATTTCAATCCCCACGAGCTGAGCTGCCGCACTGTAGAGGTAACCCTGATGAGAAAAAACATATCCATCTATTACAATACAGATGACAAGATGATTCGTCATAAAAACCTAAAATTCTCGGGAGACGATTATGAAGACAAACACTATTTTTAAAACAACATACAGTATAGCCTATGGTTTAAATTCCCACATGCAGAGGTAATCCATGAGTTACTCCCAATGTGGTCAGTCTACTCAATTGAATCTGTCCTTAGTGGAATAATCTCACTTTATTTTCCCATTTCAATTAAAAAATACTTTAAAGTTAATTTGAGAATGAGTTTATCTATGTTTAAAAAATATATATACCCCATATAACACAGCTCCTAGTCTTGATCCCACATCAATCACTTGTTTTCCTGTGAGGTCCGGGAGAACATTTTGGAATAGGAACTGAAGTTCCGGAATGGAGAATGAATGCGAGATGAATTCTGTGAAACAGAGGAGCATCATGTCACATCTTCTTTATCACAGTTTTATACGTTTATATTTTATGTGTCAATGCCATCGCTTACCCAACGGTGCGGTTCTGTGAGACGCACAATCGAGGCAGTAGTTGCGACTCATTTTTCCCTCTTCACACAGGGAATCTACCGTTTCCTCATCGTACAAGAACGCATCCACGTGCACTGTGGGAAGAGACTTCTGACTGGTCTACAATTGAAAGTACACTTTAGGATCTCACAATATAATGTAAAAACCCAATCAAACATTTTTTTTCATAATCTTACCCCTTCAATTTCAATGCATAAATGCTTGAGAAGTTGAGATATGAGGATTTCTCTAAAAAGTAACATTTGTTCTTTTATAATTAGCCAGTAATTATTTGCCCAGCATACATGATCATGTATACTAGGTCTCTCTTCATAAAGTGTTCTAGATAAAGTGATCTACTATTAAAATTTTAACAATACTCCCATAATAACCAGACAAGATGCGTCAATACATTTGACTGGAATATCAAAGTAAAATACACTTTACAATCAATACAGACCCTCTGGATGGCCATGGTCTCAGAGGGAGCCATAGCCTCCAAAGGAAGGCAAGCCCTGAGGTCTTCAGCAATACTCTGAAGAATAATACTTTGATTGTCCACCAGGAAATCGTCCAGATCATCTAAAAGTGTGAATATAAAATGACAAGTCTGATTGTAAATATATAACTAAATTCCAACTAAAACATTTATTCGCCTGGTACACAGTATCAAAAGTAGGTAACGTAATAATACATTAATTACCAGATGTTTTCAACCATTCGAGCAGCTTTGGAAGATGTTGTCTGTCCGTTTTGGACAACACCTGTAGAATTTCATTCTTAGCATCGTTAAAATTCATCGATTCCGTCCTTCAACCCTCTGTTATGCCCAAAACAATCCAGTTTACGGGCGAGTGAAAGACACATGGGTCCGCTGTATCACGATAGTGGTAGGAGTGTGCTAATGCTTTAAGGTCGAACCAAAAAATAGACACATTGAGCAAGTGAACTCTTCTCGGTTATAATGTCAAAAACGATTCCTTCCAAAGTAGTCTTAATGTTGTTTTTTAATTAAATTTTAATTAAAGCTATAAATACAAACATCTTTAAAAGTTGTAATAATTGTATCTAACAGTTAGTCCGGGGCTACCTTAAATAAATTAGAACGCGCATCTTGAAAAATTTCTCAAAGATAAATCATATTTGTAATAGTTCATATTTTTTTATTCCTTTATTTATGTATATTTTAACACATATTTCATAAACGGAGAGTGAAAATATTTTTTATTTTCATGCTTTACTAAAGAGCGTTTTACATAACCCGGATGTAAACCGCTTCACCGGAAGTTGAGGGTTGGGTGACGTCGGGCTTCGACTGAGAAAAACAGCTGCTGCGAGTTGACGGTGAGTAATATTAAATTAAAACAATTTATTTTAATGTTAATAATGTGGATGCCATACAAAACAAGTCGACGTTGGATCAATTTAATCAGGAGTTAAAATGTGTCGTTTTATTATGGGCCACGTTAATGCGGTTTAACGTCTGGCCTTATTTCGACAGGGAGCTTTAACTGAGCAATTCACACCTATAAAAACAAACAGATATATGAATAAGGGTCTATGTTTTCATACTAGCTGCAATAGTTTGTAGTTTAAAAACAAGATATTCTAACGTTATTTACAGTTCATGATTCCTCATACGTGTTTAACCAGATCGTACATGGCTTGTAAATAACAAGTCGTTTGTGTTTGTAGTTATTTTGTTTTCAAATAAGTACATTTTGTGTGTAGGAAGATTGGGAAAAATCATTGCGCTGGTTTTAATCCCGTGGTTCAGAGTGAGCAGTGACGGGAAGGTCTTGGGGGGAAACCCCAACCGCATTGGAAAGACCTCATTCTTTTTACAAGTAAGGGAAGAAACAGAAGATTAATCACAATCTTTTAGCCCCTTTAATATCATTACCCAAGTCTTATTCTGCTACGTCACCTGAAAAGTGCTGAAGTCTGTTTTATTAAATCTTTGCAGCCTGTTAAATCCAGATTTCCTTGTTGCAGGTTGGCAGCTCTCTGAACCGCAAAAATGGTTTTAGCTGATCTGGGTAGGAAAATAACCTCAGCCTTGAGGTCTCTCAGCAATGCCACCATCATCAACGAGGAGGTACTTTGACAATCTTACCCTCTTGAATATTTGGCCATTTTTCACCTCTGAAGAACATTACAATCCCATATTCACATCTATGTATTTGCAACTTTTAGGTTTTAAATGCTATGCTTAAAGAAGTCTGTGCGGCTCTGCTGGAGGCTGATGTGAATATCAAGTTGGTAAAACAGCTCAGAGAAAATGTCAAGTAGGTTATGTTTTTTATTTGATGGTAAACGTGTTACTATAGATTTGTTATATATCCTTGATAACCACTGTAAATTTTAGGGCAGCCATTGATCTGGAGGACATGGCCTCTGGGCTGAACAAGAGAAGAATGATCCAGCATGCCGTTTTCAAGGAGCTTGTCAAGGTGGATGGTTGTATCTTTTGTCATGCTGTTTAATAGTTTATTGTTTCATATTGTTTTATGCAGAGGTGATTTATTGTGAGTGTCATATATTTGTCAAGGCTGATCAGAACATAATCTCAATAAAAATTTTAAAATAGAACGCTTCCATTTTAGCTTGTCGACCCTGGAGTTAAAGCCTGGACTCCCACAAAGGGCAAAAACAATGTTATCATGTTTGTGGGACTTCAGGGCAGCGGGAAAACCACAACATGTTCTAAGGTGAGACGTCTTTGGATGTTGTCCTAGACAATGTACAGCATGAAGATCAAATGACAATGTATTTACGTTTTTATGTGATTTTAGTTAGCATATTACTTCCAAAGAAAAGGATGGAAGACATGTTTGATTTGTGCAGACACCTTCAGAGCAGGTACATCTGACTTCCACTGTTTTTGTAGCATACATGTTGTATGGGGGGACTAAAGTAAAGCTAAAATTGTTTTGTGTTTTTTTAGGTGCCTTTGACCAACTAAAGCAAAATGCAACAAAAGCCAGAATACCTTTTTATGGCAGGTAAGGGAACAATAAAAATGTTGTTTTTATCCAGACCTCATTAACTATTGTATATTTTTGTTCACCAAACCTAAACATTGATTTATGTGTACGTTAATTCAGTTACACAGAAATGGATCCAGTCATTATAGCAGCAGAGGGTGTGGAAAAGTTCAAGTCCGAAAACTTTGAAATAATCATCGTGGACACAAGTGGCAGACATAAACAGGAAGACTCACTCTTTGAAGAAATGCTCCAGGTGTCCAATGCTGTGGTATGTGAAGGATTATCTCTATTTTTATAAATGTAAATTTAAGAAGTAATCAATTATAGTACACATGCTATGAAAAAATACCATCCATCCATCCATCCATTTCACTTAAAAGCTTTGATTTGTACTTAAGTTAGGGTTACACTATATTTCAGGGTGTCCTTGTTACTGTTTACACAAATAATTATTGAGTATTATACATTTTACAAGCATACGCTTTCAAATTTTGGTTCCTTATAATTATTTATAATATAACTTAGTTCATTTAAAATATATGATAAAAACACTGTAAAACAAGTTGTCTTTTGTTTCAAATCATATCATCTGTTTCCATAGCAACCAGACAATATAGTGTACGTGATGGATGCTTCAATTGGTCAGGCTTGTGAGGCACAAGCTAAAGCCTTTAAAGACAAGGTAGATGTGGCCTCTGTTATCGTCACCAAACTGGATGGCCATGCCAAGGGTGGTGGTGCGCTCAGTGCGTAAGTACACACTTAATTGTTTTTTAGTTTAAATACATTTTCATTGTTTTAACATATTTAATGCAGCAATTGATGTACGTTTTATGTCTACAGTGTGGCAGCCACAAAAAGCCCCATCATATTTATCGGCACAGGAGAGCACATTGATGACTTTGAGCCTTTTAAGACTCAGCCTTTCATAAGCAAACTGCTTGGTAAGTTTTACGCATACTGATGAGATGTTAGTTTAAGTTTTTTATGATTTTAAACCTGCATTTGACTGTAAATGATTTTTCTTCTAGGCATGGGTGATATTGAAGGACTGATCGATAAAGTAAATGAACTAAAGCTTGACGATAATGAGGAGCTAATTGACAAGCTCAAACATGGTGAGATGATACATTTTACTGCTATTTTTTATTATAATGCCGATAATTGTTATATGAGAATGTATGAATTTTGAGGTTTATGCCTCTGCATTTATTCACATCTAACACAATCATATTGACATGTTTTTGTTAGGTCAGTTCACACTCAGAGACATGTATGAACAGTTCCAGAACATCATGAAGATGGGACCTTTTGGTCAGATCATGGTAAAGCCAAACTTTAAAGAGATGAAATCTAATTATGGTCACAAATATGTTTGATAGTCACGCAGCTTACGTGTACTTTTGTATGTTTTCAGGGTATGATCCCAGGCTTTGGAACAGATTTCATGAGTAAAGGAAATGAGCAGGAGTCTATGGCCAGGTTAAAGAAGCTCATGACAATAATGGATAGCATGAATGACCAAGGTATTTACAACTCTTATCATTTTTCATTTGTTTTCCGGAATCGCAAGGTTCAGTTTTGGACAGATTCAAATAAGTTGTTTTGGTTTTCTCGCTCAGAACTCGATAACAAAGATGGTGCCAAGCTCTTCAGTAAGCAGCCTAACCGAATCCAGCGAGTGGCACGTGGATCTGGAGTAGCACCCAGGGATGTTCAGGAGCTGCTTACCCAGTACACAAAGTTTGCTCAGATGGTTAAGAAGATGGGAGGCATTAAAGGCTTATTTAAAGGTTGAGTTGATCAAATAATAAATGCAAATGTTGAATATTTTACGTCAGATGCTTCTTACATGATTCATTGAAATGGTTGCTTTGTGATAAATTCCAATTGAATGACTCATGGTACATTTGTTGTGAAGGAGGCGACATGTCCAAAAATGTCAACCCATCACAGATGGCGAAACTGAACCAGCAGATGGCTAAAATGATGGATCCCAGAGTACTTCACCACATGGGTATAAGCTTAATATAACTATCACACTGACACTGTTGAATAAAACCGGTGTTTAAAACTTCTCTCTTTGTTTACAGGTGGCATGGCCGGACTGCAGTCTATGATGAGACAGTTTCAGCAGGGAGCTGCTGGTAACATGAAGGGCATGATGGGATTTAACAACATGTGAACATTTGAGCGTGCGAGCTGATCATGTAAAAGAATCGAATGGTGTACCTGGGTGGATAAAAGTGGTTTGAATCTTATGTCTTGCCACAAGTAATTTAATTATTTAAAGGGTGTAAAACATTTAAGGCTCATTTACATGTAAAGCCCAGTGGTACTGCAGCAGGATGGACATTGGGGACTGTTAGAAGAAATCTTTCTTTCTGAGATCAGTCAAGTGATGTTTAAAATGTCTTGAGTGATGTCAGATTGTTCCACTTTGCAAATATACACACAGACATCTGAGTACTTCACAGTTTGCCACGGTCTGGAGACTGGCCACTTTTCATCTTTAAACTGGGATAAAATATAAAGCATACACATTGTAATTTTACAGTAATAGCTATGACCACGGCAAAAATCTCCACAAGTAGAAATCTTGATTTATTGTATAATTGACTGTTTTTGATTTCTTGGTTTGCCATAGAAGCGCTTTGGCTTTGTATCGGAGATAAATATACTAGATGCATAATAGTATGTGGTAATATTTTGTCATAATGTTATAATAAAATTTATATGGCAACATTTTAACAGAAATTTTATTTTTATTTTCTGTCATCAAATCTAAAGCATTTAATCTATGCTTTATTTAGCCCACAGGGCATGTACTTGCCTACATAGGCCATGTTTTTTAAGGTTATGCCTAAGAAGTGCTTTTGCTAGCTTGAGTATGTAAATTTGCACAGAGATTAGTTAACATCAACGATAATGATAATAGATTTATAAATACTAATATTAGTGTTGAATCTTTGGTTAACACTGCTCTATAAAATATGTACTTTAAATCAAAGGCAAATCTTTACCTTAGGTAAGTATATAAATTTGCCTATAACAAACTGATATGAGATACGTAATTCCACATACAAGCATAAATATCCACCCAATGCATTTTTTATAAGAAATGTTCACACTGTGAATGGGTGTAAAGAACGGGTCTAGATTTTGCACATTTAATAGTCGTAATGCATTCAAATCTAACACATAAAATGTGTTATTTAAAAGTACAATTGAATTTAAAATAAATATCTTTGTAAATACGTTGTATGGTTATAAAATAATATAATAAATGAATATATTATTTTCTTCGTTTTATTATAAAATCCAAAAATGTCACTCGAGTTGAGCTCTTGACGTGGCACCGACTCCATGTTGCGCGGCTAGGTCATCCGCTCGGGAGCGCGCATGAGCCGTGAGCGTGCTGTCACTGGCTGAGAGAGTCTGAGGCACATAATCAACACTTCAGGTACGTCCAAAAGCCGTTTCCTCTTCAGAAACAAACACATATTAGCGTCATGGTCGTGATATGAATGATAAAGATTGTCGCGAGGAGTAACGTGGATTGTAGTTGAAATAAGTGCTTGAAAAATGACATTTAGCTTGAAGTCAGTGCTGTGTGTTTACTCTGAAGCATCACGTCCGATCAACAAGCGGCTGTTTAATCACATTCTTTAGTCAGATCTTGTCCTTATATATTATCTATACAATCAAAATGTTTTAATGTTGATAAGGTGTTTTGCATTGTTAAGTTTTTAAGTCGAGCTAGCTTGTTGTGGCTAATTTGGGGAGGTCTGCTAACGCCCCACATTGGACCCACATAACTTCTGCACACTAAACAAAACTTATTCACTAGACTCAGATATGTGTGTTGACTAACTATAAAGTCACACCTGGGTCTCTTATTTTGTAAAAAATAGCTCTTAATCATCATTTGCTTTTGATTTTAATATTGTAATTTGTTCCAGTATAACTTTGGCAGAATTGTCAAAACTTGTTAGAAAACTGGTGCTTGCTGCATAGTTTCTTTCTTTTTTCCATAAGGGTTGTAATTTACATGTAAACTTTGTTTTATTTGCCTGACTTGTAGTCTCTGTGCTTTGCTTCACTGGTCTTCACATCTGCACATGTGGCATATTTGGTGTTCATGTATCTGTGATCCGTGGCTCTGTATGAACCTAGCAAGCCAAATAAAATTAGGTTCCTCACTTAGACAACATTTCTGGGCCTCACAGATAGTTCTTATCTCTTTACCTTTTTATTTATATGATAGACTGCTCATTGTCCAAAGGGCAAAGTACTTGATTACATGGTTCAGATTGGGCACTCCTGTCTCTGTAATAAGTATTTTAAGTTTTATCTAAATAGTAAACGCATCATAACGCATTTCTGTCGCGCAAACCTTTCATAACGTGTCATTTTCAGAGGGTGCTATCATGGCGACCTTCCAGGAGTTCATCCAGCAGAACGAGGACCGTGATGGCGTCCGTTTCAGTTGGAACGTCTGGCCGTCCAGTCGTCTGGAAGCCACACGTATGGTTGTTCCGGTGGCATCACTGTTCACCCCTCTGAAGGAACGTCCAGATCTCCCTCCGATCCAGTACGAGCCTGTGCTGTGTAGCCGGGCCACATGTCGAGCCGTGCTCAATCCGCTTTGGTAAGTCTATTAAACCTGGATGAACAGCATGCTGAAATTCACAGATCTACTTTATACGAATAAATGCTTTTATTGTTTAAACCTGACATGTGACATGTCTTAACATTCTTTCCCTTATGCATATTATTCTCTTGCTTTTTTACACAAATAGTCAAGTGGATTACAAAGCAAAACTATGGGCATGCAACTTCTGCTATCAGAGAAATCAGGTATTTGTCAGTTTGGTAGCGTTTCATTTAAAGATTTGGAGATTCATTCAAAAGAATCAGGCTAGCAATGGCATGCATAATGTCTATGTTCTGTTATAGTTCCCGCCGACCTATGCTGGAATATCGGAGGTCAACCAGCCTGCTGAACTGCTCCCACAGTTCTCCACCATTGAATATGTTGTCCAGGTAAAGTCTGTCCTTGGTAACCTTGTAATGGTAAATAAATATTACTATAGAAATCAACTGTGCAATGCAGGGTCCAAAAGGAAAGTGTTAATGGAAAAGTTAAAAGCCTAATTTTGTTATGTAGTCCCTCCTGTGTCAAATTTTACGTAGCAAGAATTATCCTCATTTTAACTGACATTGAACTGTAAGTTTAGATCTTGTACAAATACAAAAACAATGGCTTCTCAACTTAAGTTTACTTTTTGTGATTTTGTCTCCTACCTGTAGCGTGGCACACAAATGCCTCTGAACATCTTGTATGTGGTGGACACGTGTATGGAGGACGAAGATCTACAGGCGCTGAAAGAGTCTCTTCAGATGTCCCTCAGCCTGCTTCCTCCCACCGCCCTGGTAGGCCTCATTACATTTGGACGGATGGTCCAGGTTCACGAGCTGGGCTGTGAGGGCATCTCTAAGAGCTACGTCTTCAGAGGCACCAAAGATCTCAGCGCTAAGCAGCTTCAGGTGAAAATGTCTTTCCATCTGACTTTCCATCTTTTCAGATGCTCATTTCAGATAGGAGTGTTTAGTTAAACATGTCAGTGTTGTTTTTTAGGAGATGCTTGGGTTGACCAAACCAGCTGCAGCACAAGCAGGTAGAGGTCCACAACAGCCTCAGGTTCCCCCTTCAAACCGGTGAGCTACAAATTTTAATCAGTTTTTCAACTTTGTTTCATATTTAAATGTTTAATCCTCAAATTGTTGCTAATGTTCAGTGGGTGTCTCTTATTTTCATGAAAATATTTATTAACTCTTGTTACGTTGTGGTCTCCTCTGTGCACTCAGGTTCTTACAGCCAGTACAGAATGTAGATATGAATTTGACCGATTTGCTGGGAGAGCTTCAGAGAGACCCATGGCCCGTCACCCAAGGCAAACGTCCACTAAGATCACTTGGAGTGGCCCTTTCTATTGCTGTTGGTCTATTAGAGGTGACTGTCGTGGTTTAAAGTATTAACCATACGTCTTTTTGTGAGGGCATCTTAGCTGTCACTTGCAATTGTCAAGTGTGTGGGGGCATTCAATGTTTTCCAGTTAAAATAAACAAAATAAGGATAGACGAGTGTGGATGATAAGGTGACGAAATAGTAAAACGCCTAAAATGATTGTGAGCATTCACAGCACCTTTAATAAGAAGCTGAAGTTACACAGTAGTTGAAGTGAGGTTATGTGACATCAGAGTGGTATTTTGTGTCGATTTAATTTGGTTACTTGCAATAACTTTGAATTTTCTCGTTTACCTCCTCAGTGCACTTTCCCTAACACCGGTGCTCGCATCATGTCTTTCATCGGTGGTCCAGCTACTCAGGGTCCAGGCATGGTGGTGGGAGATGAACTAAAAACACCTATTAGATCATGGCATGACATTGAGAAAGACAATGCAAAGTTCATGAAGAAAGGCACTAAAGTGAGTGGTCTTATATTTATTGTTTTTATGAGTTTTTTGCTACAGCTTGCTTTTACCAATAATTACAGAAATGTGAGATTGTAAGTGGTTGTACATGTATAAATATTATTGGTTAAAACCTCTAAACCCTGAATATTTTAAAACATACTGCATTTCGAGTTTCATTATGTTCACATAATTAAAGTGGTACTGCTTTCGCCTGTAGCACTATGAAGCCTTAGCCAACCGAGCCGCCACCAACGGACACATTATTGATATTTATGCCTGTGCTCTGGACCAGACAGGCTTACTCGAAATGAAGTGTTGCACCAACTACACGGGGTAAGTAACTCCGAAATAAAAAACGACTAAGCCACGGCTTTATAGCACTCGGACATTTGCTATCTGTTTGTCTGGTATTGCAGGGGTTATATGGTCATGGCAGATTCTTTCAACACATCTCTGTTCAAGCAAACGTTCCAGAGAGTTTTCACGAAAGACGTGCAGGGCTCCTTTAAGATGGCACTGGCAGGAACTCTGGAGATTAAGGTGTCATGATTTTACTTATTCTTAAACAAGATTTATCAAGTGCTCTGGTCTTTTTTGTTGTAATCCTCCGATTATTCTGCTGTACATTGGTTTGCTTATGATATTTGAATATATATTTTTCAGACTTCAAGAGAGATTAAGATTTCTGGAGCGATCGGGCCGTGCGTCTCTCTGAACGCCAAAGGTCCCTGTGTGTCAGAAAATGTGAGTAGCGCATCTGATTTCCATGTCACTCAGTTAGTTTCAGTTTTTGTGGTTTATCTCCGGAATTGCAAAGATGTATTTTGATCTCTATCTGTAGGAAATAGGAACTGGTGGCACAAGTCAGTGGAAGATTTGTGGACTGGACCCGAGTACAACTCTTGCGTTCTACTTTGAAGTCGTAAATCAGGTACATAAGCGAAAACGTTTTCTGCTTAAACATTGTATACATGTTCCTAAAAATATACTTATTTCTTCACAAAACCTTCAAAAAATCCACAGAAAGCACCGTAGATTTTTATCAGGCTATGCAACTGTATTTTTCCTAAAAGTTACTATATTTCACTATAGGATATATTTTAATAAAACTCACTTACTATGAATGATGATCCATTTTCAGTACATGTCAATCTAGTATTGTATTATACATTCTTGCAGTTTATCTCACAAAATTATTTTGGTTATAGTTTGCCGAGTTAAAAAAACTGCTAAATCTTGTTTTGAAGCCTGAAATTCAACTTTCTTGCTCCATATGTATTTCCAGTTCATCTGCAGATGGTCCGCTAGAGGGCAGACTTTCTCAAGCTTGGGATTTTTCAAGCGTTTTATTACCTTTTATTGCTTTTAATGATTCACAAATGACTGATTACAAACCTGTAATAGTAAAAAAATCTAATATTGCACTTGTTTAGTTCTCAAGCCGTCACCAGGTGTTAGAAGTCATTCATAATCAGCAGTTTTTTAAAAGCAACTTTTATTTGTTCTTTAAGAAATGGAGGTCACAGTTTTCATTAGAGAAAAATGATGTTTTCCTTATTCAGTCTTTGTTAAATTGAAGTGTTAAAAGATTTAATTTATGCGTCATAAATCCCTCCACGGTCTCGGTCAAGTCTCTTTACATCATAAGCAGCAATTTGCTCCTGGTTATCTCCGTCGACTCAGTGCTTTGTTTTGTCGCGATTCTTTAAATCATGATTATTTCTGCTCAATTTCAACCGCCGACACAAATGGCCAAAGGTCGTTGAGGGTCGTATTCAAGCCAGCGTGAGGTCCTGGTGTGCTCCGTTGTTCGTTTGTGGTCTTGTTGATACGCTGGGAGATGATGCAGGCGAGTTGTTGCTCTCGCACACCGGCAGAATCGTTGTGCACTGGGGGAGGGAGTTTTTAAGAGGATGCTGAAACATCTGTCGGATTTTATTCACTCTTCTGCGTAGTGCAGCTCGGTACCTCCTGAGAGATACAAACAAGGTCACAGTCAAATAACAGCCACATATCAGTAGTTTGATTCAGAGGCACTTCACGATCTCGGGGCTGACCACTGAATTTTTTATCCACAGTTTTACTTCCATCTTCTTTTTCAATTCTTTTCTTTAATTGCCGCCACATTTTCATCACCAAACATTATCATACGTGACAGGTGTTCATATGGGCTGCCACATCTGATTGTTAAAGTGCCGGAAAAGCCTTAATCAAGCAAAACGATTTCTCTATCCAAGATAACTTGTTTTTCAGGGAAAATGATTCTTATCTTCCTCCACATTTTAGGTACCCAAAATCACATATATACTGTTTTACCGCCCTGTTTGCATTGAAAGCATTTTATTTCATTTTTGTTCCACCATTCCACATAATGTACATTCTAAGCATCAAAACTTGCTTACGTTTGAGTCATGGAGTTGATCCATGGGTTGAGAGCTGAAGTGAAGAGCACCAGCCACATGGCAAGAACCGAGGCAGACTGCGAGCTCTCCTTTCCTGTCAGTGTCTCGTAGAAGCAGATAATGATGTACGGCAGCCAGCACACAAGCAGGCACACTGTCAACACAACGACATGACGCGATTAATGTTTCAGATAGGCTTACAGTATGTCTAAAGTAGATTAGAGTAATATTGGCTTTCATTGTCTCAAGAGTGTGTTGCACTTGTCATGTGTTGATCAGTAATCTAGTGTGATTTGATCTGTCATCAACAGCTTATTCCTTATGAGGAAATGTGTAACGTACGCTACAAATCAAATGTTTGGACACACTTGACTAAATGTATTATGATGATGATTCTAAAAAACGTTTGACCTAAAGACTTCTCGTTAAATATAGGGAACCGTTTGCTAGACAATATGTTTTATTTGTATAAAGTAGGAATGATAAAGGAGCTGGTGTGCCCAAACATTTGATTGGATTTTAAAGGCATAGTTTACCCCAAAATGAAAATTATTTTAGTGTTACCTTAACTCATGTCATTCCAAACCTGGTGTCTTTCTTTGACAGAATAAGAAATCAAGATATTTTGAAGAACGTTGGTAACCAAACAACATCGGCCCCCATTGACTTCCATTGTATGGACACAAAACCACCGAGACATTTCTCAAAATATCAGTTCAGTTCAGAGTTTTTGAACAACCTGAGAGTGAATGAATGATGACAGAGTTAATATTTTCGGATCTTTTTAAATGCATGGCCAAGCTGTATGTTTTTTGAATGGGAATCTCTTTTCATTTTACTGTATTTGCTCTGCTTTTCGGGCTGTTATTAAACGGTGTCCAAAGCAGGAAACAAATCTTAACACGCCAAGCCAAAGTAATCAGTTCATAGAAAGATGTCATAAAGATAAACCCTTAATGATTACCAAAACAGCGTGGTACCCAAATATAATAAATGTGCTTTATGTGCCGTTTTAATTGTGCTTACCTATGGTTGCCACCATTACTATGGAGCTCTTGAAGTAATTATTGGCTGGTACATAGAAACAGTGGTCTTCGTTGCAAACGAACGTCCCGCGTCTCACCTGATTCCACGCTACATAAACTATGTATCCGTACATGCAGCACATTAGAAGAATGGGGATGATTATTCCCAGCCCCATGAAGAGCATGTTGAAGCCGACGCTGGACGGTTGGAAGCTGGGAACGCAGAGGAACTTCGTCTCGCTGTAGCTGTAACTACCAAAACCGATTAATGGCATGGCAGCGCTGAGAAGACTATACACCCACACCACAGCGAGGATGATTTTGACCCTGTGAGCTGGGAAGATGCCGGCGTAGCTGAGGGCAAAGCAGATCTCTGTGAACTTGTCGACAGCGGCCCAGGTGAGGGAATGGATGGAAGCAAGTTGGAGGAATAGAAACAAGAAGGCGCTGCCCTGACAGAGGGCACTCTTGCTAGCATATCCCTTGACTTGAAAAAGACTGTTATGGATTCCAAACGGCATGACGGAGATGCCCAACGCCAGATCGCTTAGACAGAAACTGAGCGTAAGAGGCCAGGTGTCCGTCTGAAGGCTCTTGTCGAATAACACCACCAGCAGTAATACCGAGTTCCCCAACACCGAACAGATACTGGAAGCGATCAACAGCACTGCGAAGACCAGCGCTGTCCACTGCATCCTTCGTTCACCTGAGCGTTTATAAGCAGACATTTACAGACGCGAGCAAGCAAGCGGTCGGTCCAGTGGCAGACTTCACACTGGAAGCTGTGAGGAGATGAGGTCACGTTATTTGTGCCGTGTGCCAAAGCTCCAGGGAAGGTGTTGCTGTAGGGGAGGAGTGGACCTCATGCTGATCCTACGGAGATGAACATCTTCTGCTTCTCACCGACACCCCCCCATCCCCCAGCATCTGCCTCCGCCGGTTGGAAAACCACAAACGCGCACCTTGAGAGGCAAAACTATCAATCTCACGTAGAGAGAAAATACACGTAGAGAGGCAAAACGACCAATGTTTGGAGAGCGGAGTGTCTGTGGACACACAGTTTACGGGGAGGTTTGGACGGCAGAGAGGGTTCAGTATGACTTCATCAGGCTTTTTCGTACTCGTTTGTTTTTTTGGTGTAATTGGTGTGAGGCTCGGTTCTAATGCGCTTTAAGCCCTAAGCATTAATCTGTGCTTCATTGCCTTTAATAAGACCTTAAGCCTCTAGCCCAGTTATATCAGTTATTATATCCTGTCACATGTGTCGTTTCATTTGGCCAGTCGTGTGCTTTGGATTATATATTATTTTACATTTTTATTGAACAAGCCCATATTTGCAATTGCTAACCTAATAATTGATAAACAAATGTGACCCTCTTGGTAAAAAAAGTCGTTAATGAGTTAACTTCCATCAAATACATTTTTTATTTCTTTTCACTTCGATTTTAATTTCACACTCCATTTTAAAGGAGTAGTTCACTTTCAAAATAAATGCTCATGATAATTTAAAAACGGCATTATCATGAAAATGTATTTTGTAAGTGAACTACTCCTTTAAAGAAAATAGGTTATAATTATATTATGTAGGGTGGTTTTATGTAGAAAACAGTAAATGACAAAAAATGAGCACACTGGGTCACAAACCGATTATCATTTTGTGATGTTCAGGGTACAAACATGTCAACATCTCTTAAAACGCACAGTTCACCCTGTGGCCATCTATTATTTTGGCATTTCATTGCCTCTGTGATTTTTCTGCACAATGACAATGAAGTTGACAATAAATCTAATCTAATCTAAAGTACAGCTACTATCTGCTTTAAACGATTAAAGTCTTAAATATTCTGTTTGTGCATGAGCACTAGCTTGCACAATTTCACTAGACAAAGTAAATAAACAAGCGTGTTTTTCGTAATAAAGACAAGAACCACAGTATTCTTTGTTTTTTAGCAAGGTGCATTCGTGTTATGTTAAAATAGTTGTTATTAAAAATGTAAGATTTGTCTATAACATGCATGACTTTGTTCAAACTGTACTTTTTCTTTTTCCTGTTCCCCAGCACAATGCTCCTATACCACAGGGTGGACGTGGAGCCATACAATACGTGACCCAGTATCAGCATTCAAGCGGGCAACGACGCATCAGAGTCACCACCATTGCGAGAAAGTGCGTTTGACACATTTATTTCAGCCATGGATGCTTTGCTGTGGAATTTGCCTGCCGTTTTGATCCGGTCTTTTATTAAAGTGTTCGTCTTGTTTAGAGCTCAAGAATGCATACATCAGATTCAGCCTTTCAGTGTACTAGTGAATAGGAAAAATGTGCGTTAAACATAAACATTCTGACTGCAGATTGTACTCGGGGTCGATAATAGTCGTCTCCTTATAGACGTCTCTCAGAATCCGAGTTCGGACATCATCTCCGCACATCATCCATTTGTTATCCTGAATCACATCCAGTTTCCATGACAACCCGCGAAGACATCAAAAGATTCCACTTTTAGCATGTGCCATTTGTTTGTCAGAATCAATGCACCTTCAAAGAGAAAAGAGTAAATTCATTCTTTGACAAAGACTAATGTGCTGCTTGTAGCTTTTAGAAGTACTCAAAGTGTTTTCAAGTGCCCGAAAGAGATTTTTGACTGAACTTATTGATAAAGACAACCAGTCCGTGTCTATTTGGGTGCACCGTTGTAGTTTTTCTTTCTTTTAAGTCAGATTGATTATGTAGATGCTGTTAGAAGGTCACTGTATTATAACATGTTCTTCTAATTCTTTTCTTTAGCTGGGCTGACGCTCAGTCTCAAATACAAAGCATCGCGGCGTCTTTCGACCAAGAGGCCGCTGCCATTCTTATGGCTCGTCTAGCCGTTTACAGGGCAGAGACTGAGGAGGGACCTGACGTCCTGCGCTGGCTGGACCGACAGCTCATCCGATTGGTGAGTTTTTTGGAGGATCTTTTTTCTCCCAAATAGGAATTACCTTGACCCCAGTGCATTTGTATTAGGAATACAATTTAATTTAAATATTTTTGAACATACAGTATCTGTAAATGGGTGTTTCTGCAACGGGTACTTTTGACTGTCCAAAATAAAAAACAATTCCCTGTGAATTTTAATCATCAGAGTCTGAAATGCATATTAAAAGGTCATTCATTAAGATTTTAATCTGGAACCTGTTTATTTTTATATTTGTAATGTAATATACAGGAAACCTTGAGAATGTGCTGCGGTAAAGACGTGTTGCGGAAATGACATTTTAACAAATATTGCAGCTAGTAAGGTCTACTTCATTAGTTTTGACTATTAGCATCTTAATATACACGAATTAAACAGTAATATACATTTATTTTAAGATAAAGTACAGAATTACTGTATGGTAAGGACACACAATAAATACTGAAACAGAAAAGAGGATATGTACCTTATATCTTTAGGATCTTGTGAGTGAGGCAGTAAAGTGGCCTAATCTGTCAGCAATGTGGTCATCTGGTAATTTCTGTTTCCATAGAAACTAGACTTGTTTATCTTTGATAAAACTTCATTATAAAAGCCTATTTTCGTTTTAAGTACTTTGTAAGCAGTAAGGACTCAAAAGTGTAGGACAGGCACATTTACTTGATAAAATTATAAAAATGATCAGTAAAATATACAAAACATTTACAATGCTGTAAATTGATATGTATATTAAACAATTGTATTTGATATAATGTCAAATTGTAATTAATTGTGTCATTTTACATCTAAATATTGTGACCAGAGTTGTGGGACATAAACAAAAACGGTGTTTGGACCTATAAATGCTATATCATTTTATATTAAATCACATTAATTATGAATTATATTTTTTTCAAGGTGTGTGATGACACTGTGAATATATTTAGAAAGCGTCATATGAAAAATGTTGACATAAATCTAAAATTTCACTGCTGGGACTTAAAAGTGCCCGCAGTTGCAGAAACACCCAAATATTGAATTGGTAATTGTGAAAGCAGATATTGGCCATAGCATTTCCGTGTTTCTGTGAAAATGTCCTTATTTTTTCAATATAAAATTCTCAGATTATGACTTTTTGTATTCCATTTGCAGTGCCAGAAATTTGGAGATTATCACAAAGACGATCCCAATTCTTTCCGCTTCTCCGAGACGTTTTCGCTGTATCCTCAGGTACGTACCTCAAACTCCCTCTCATATGAACACTGTGATGTCACTATAAGTAAGATGGGAAAGCAAAGTAAGATGGGAAAAATAACAGCGTGTTCTTCCGCAGTTCATGTTCCACCTGAGAAGATCTCCATTCCTGCAAGTGTTCAACAACAGTCCTGATGAAAGCAGCTATTACAGACACCAGTTTATGAGGCAGGACCTGACCCAGTCTCTGATCATGATACAGCCCATCCTGTACGCGTACTCGTTCAGCGGGCCACCGGAGGTAAACGGCAACGCGCACCTCACTTTGAACCCCATTTAATGATTGTGTGGTTTGTCTGAGCTGTAAGTGATGTGGATGGATGTATGACTGATCCCTGCTTGTTCTCGTTGTACACACAAACCAGATTCAGATATAATCCAGAATTTTCCACGTTTAAAGTGGGATTATTATGTGGAAATGCAGTCCGGAGGTCATATTTGTACAATTTTGCTTTTAATTTTGGTTTAGTTCAAACCATTTAACTATAAGAGTATGATAGAAAATCAAGAAGACTAATGTGTTTATTTAACACAATTATTTGGAATGAAACAAACTAGAGCATATCAGGGAATAAGGGTTTAATCTAAATATAGGAAAAATGCATAGGACAACAAATATCTCATATGAAATAAAGCACACATTCATTGTCAACAGTTATTAATATTTAGTTTTTGACAACACCAGTCATTCTCCTGGGTCTTAGCTCAATTAGCTTTGTGCAAGATGCATGTCTTGTATGTCATGTTTTGCCAAGCTTTCCTTAATTCTTCCTAAAACGTTTCAATTTTCTCCAAGCACAACTACGCTTACGCAATTTTTAATCATCTTTAATAATATGTTTGAATAAAGAGCAATGGCGTTAATGTTGGACATCACTTTTGGCCACCACTGTATAATTGACTGTAGCTTTTAATAATCATACTCTCGTAGAAAATTAAATGATATAAATCCTAAAGTTTCTAATATACTATCTTATTAGGCAGGCAAACAAGTTGTTATTAGAATATGTTGAATGTGAAATGCAGTGTCATGATGACAGTACACATGATGTCCCCAGACTCAGCAGATTAAACACAGATTAATTAGCACACATGACATTCCCCCCTTTCATTTATTCAAGGCTTTTAAATCTTTCTGCAAAGCAAAATTTATATCTCTGCCGTTTTTTATCCACGAGACTTTGAATAATGTTTACTGTACACCTGTAAGAGAGAGACATATAGAGAGTTAAACTGTACAGAATGTCCTGATGGTCCGTAGTGTTGTCCAATAAGAAGCATTAAGGTGATGGTTCCTTAGATTGACATCTGTGTGTTTTAATCTGGTTTTAATGGAGGGCTTTAGGTCTTTATGCCAATGACTGTTTTTTCTCTGACTCTGGGACCAGAAGAGGGGTGGAGCTCCATCTAATTGACAATGATAGTGCAAAATAACATTGCCTTTGTTTCCTGGTGTTGTAGCCGGTGTTACTGGACAGCAGCAGCATCTTGCCCGACCGCATCCTCCTCATGGACACCTTCTTTCAGATTCTGATCTACCACGGAGAGGTGAGATTCACACAGCACATCTTGCCTGCAGATTATTCTGGGGCTCTGTGCTTCATAGACCCCGGTAACTAAAAAGTCTCGGCGTTAAACCACCGTGTGTTCAGTCTTTTAAATAATTGAGAGGGAAGCCTGCTGTGGTCCGAACTGTTCAATATCTGAGCGCATAAAACCGAAGCCGGTAATGCACTGCAACAAGTTTGAAGTTGGCGAGGGGAGGCGTTTTCTGATGAAACGCTTGCTAAAGTGCATGCAAATGAAATCAAACTTTAACCCTTTCACGCACTACGGTGCACAGCTTTTCAAAAAGCATTACACCGTGTCTACACCGGACGTGACAAGACAACCTGCTTGTTCTTAATGGGGTGGTCGTGTCTCGTCGCATCCAGTGGGGACAATATTTGAAATTAAAATGGGTTCTACTGCGTTTCTAATGTCTTTTGTCGTGCCTTGCCTGTCGCGTCCGGTGTAGACACGATGTTATGCGTGGGGTTTGTTGGAATCTCAGCCGTGTGAGGCAACACATTGTCACCTATTCAGATGTCCACTCAAGTGAAAAATATGTGTTAAAAATGTTCAAATCCTGTTTTAAATAAAGCCAAATATGAAGGTGGTCATAATTCATGCATAAAGGGCAAAATAAATTGACATGAATGCATCTGGCAGACGCTTTTATCCAAAGTGACTTCCAGTGCATTCAAGGAATGTTTTTCTCTGAGAAGCCAACCATGACCTTTTTGTTGCTGGCGCAATGCTCTCAATCGAGCTTCACTTATAATACTGTACAGACATGGATTAAAAACACATACCTGTAAAACAAGACGACCTCTGACCGCTTTTTGCCTCTCGCAGACGGTGTCTCAGTGGCGTAAAGCCGGATACCAGGAGATGCCCGAGTATGAGAACTTCAAGCACCTGCTGCAGGCTCCAGTGGACGATGCCCAAGAGATTCTTCAGAGCCGCTTTCCTATGCCACGCTATATAGACACAGAGCACGGTGGCAGTCAGGTACGACCCCACGGAGACGTGGAGGAATTTCTGTGTTATGGAAATTCTGCACAGCTTGAATATGCTTTTCACAAATGCCAGCAGCATAATAATGACAGATCGATCAAGTGAAGTACTGTGCTATTAAAATGGGATTTCAATTCAATTTGTGGCCATTCATTTCAATTTTAAATTAGTCAATGCAAATATTTTTACAAAATCCATTTTCATCAAGCTTTGACTAATGACGGACCAAATAGAAGGTGCTACTAAAAGAAATCGGTTCTTTACAGCCCTTCAGTTCATTTGGACGCTTGATAAAGTCGCCCTTTGAGGTTTTACTCGGCGCTTGTGAATAAATGACTGTAATGGGTCATTGGCGGCTGCTCTGAATACTAACACACTCGTGTTTTCAATGTTTAGGGTATGAAATTGTACCAAGATTTGTTTTTCTTACATCTTTCCCTCCAGGCCCGTTTCCTCCTGTCCAAAGTGAATCCTTCTCAGACACACAACAACATGTACGCATGGGGTCAGGTGAGGAATATTAAGCAGTCCACTCACAGTACCAGAGGCTGTTTTATACAACCATAAACACGTCGCAGCTTGTCCTAATATTGTGTCACTCACACCAGCGACTGAATCACGCTTTCCCATGTGTTTGCACAGGAGTCCGGCGCGCCTATTCTTACAGACGACGTGAGTCTTCAGGTCTTCATGGATCATCTCAAGAAGCTGGCGGTGTCCAGTGCTGCCTAGAAAGCCTGAATATCCACCACTGTACCAAGTCAGCACATTAGCATTGTTGGCTATTTTCCTTTTACATTGTGCATATATGAAGCCTAGACCCTAGAAAGATTGAAATGATGACAAAAAACGGCAAATTCCACACCCTCGCAACACTACATATACATCAGAGCAAGCTATGCGGTACTGGTTTTTGACTAAATTCAGTGTTGCATGTGTAGTGGCCACGTTTAAATCTGATGTTTACGATAACAAAGCTCTGTTATGAAACCTGAAGTTGAACGGAGGAGGAAACTAGGTCTTGTTTAAGCACACCTGCAGATGATAGTTTGTTAGTGGAGGAGAGTGAACGTGGTGCCGGTGTAGCCAATTAAACGTAAGAGCTTCAACGCTGCCTCTAGCCAACACAGCACAGAACAATGCTTTATTTTTAGACTCCGTACGCGTCCCGCCGACGTTTTCTGTTTCAGTGCAGTCTTTTTCCAAACAGACTTGCGGAATGTGAAAGCTGCCTCTCCGTCTGCTGCTCTGATATTTATGATATGTTTGTGGCAGTATTTGAATGTTTTGTTTCTAATAAAAGCGGCTTCATCACACCAGCTGGCCTGCCGTGTTCAGATTTTGTGCAACAGAAGCTGAAAAAGAATGGCTTGCTTTGTCACTCTTGCCTTTCAAGTCACAATCCCGTCGGTCTTAAAGGACACGGAAAGCATCTGCGTATCTTGTCTTAAAGCAACGGTTCACCTGAAATGGTTTACTCACCCTTGTGTCGATGCAAACGCACTCCGCTCGCTTCTTCTGTGGTGCATGGAGACGTTTAGTTTTCATACAGTTTAAGGGAGAATCTCTGCAAAAAAAACATGAGAAAAATGTTTGTCTGAGAATCTGATTCAATTAAAGTTAACTAAACATCTTGATCTTCATCATAACCCTCTTACAACATTTGTGTGGTTGTTTTCATTACTGGCCACATGGGAGCAGCGATTTACTAAGAGAGCAATGCTCGTGCAAATATGACTTTTTCAGAAGCATGTACATTTTTTCTGTGCTTTCTCGTCTGTCTTTCCTCCTCCATACCGGAATAGATCAACCTGTCAGATATGCATGACATCATGCTTATTAAATGAACAAATTCAACACGTCATCAGGCACTGTGTATGAAAGAGATATTACTTACACCCTGAGCAGTCTCATCTATACTCATTCTGAATCCATTCTCACACCAGTCGTGGGTGTGAATTCTTTTTTTTATCTCAACCCATTCCTCTTTTAATCATTACAGCTTTGGTTGATATCTTAAATATACTGGAATAATTTCTTGCATTGGAGTGATCGACACCTCCGTCAACACATTCAGATGCAGGATCAGATTAGCACAATGTGACGCTTTATTTTAAGAATCGTAAGAGTAAAATGTGCTGAAACAAGTATGTTACCCTGGAGACGACGCTAAGCAGACATGGGCGAAAAAATTGCCCATTTTAAGCCATGAGAATCCAAATCTGCTTGGCAGAAGTGTGTCACAATGTATTTCAGATGCGCAGCATGACATACAGCTCGCAGGCATCGAGGGTGAAAACAACAGTTTAGAATCTATGAAAAATAAATGTGAACCTTTTTTTGAAGACAGACTTTTAATTGCATCGTTGTTAAAAGATGGGAAAAACAAACACCGCATTAGAAATGATGTTGCGTGCAGTGTCTTGTAAACGTTAGAGGGGTAGTTCTCCCAACTATAAATATGAATTCATCGCATTGATCTTCATGTCATTCTGAACCTGCACGACTTTCTTCAGAATAACACAAAAAAAGATATTTGGAAACATCCGCGGCATTGACTTTTATTGTATGGACACAAAACCATTGAGACATTTCTCAAAATATCTTCTCCGTCTTCCACAAAAAAGGTTTTGAACAACATTTTTGGGTGAACTCTCCCTTTAAACTTACTTTAAATTATTAAATGATATCTTTAAAAGGACCGCTTCATTTGGTGCTAAATATATAAGTGCAATTTTAAAATATCATACATTAAATAAGCAATATCTCTAGACTCCTCAGAAGCTGATTGGCTGTAATACATCCAGCTGCTCAACACTCACACAGATGATTCATGGGAGCTGAAGCACACTAGAGATCCACTGATCGAAGATTCCCCACATATCTCTTAACATAGAATATGTTTGTTCAAATAGTCGTCCTCCATTCATGCGTATGCGTGGGATCTGCGTGTCAGTGTACGTCTCAGCCTGTGGAAAAGATTTAAGGAGTAAATTATTGTATTAAAGCAGTAGTCTGAAATATTTTTCTGTGCATTCTCATTTCTTTACACTGTTAAACGTGATGGCTTTGGATATAGTTTGAAACTGATAGATGGAGCGGTCCAAGTGCTAAAAGATGCCGGACTTGAACCGCACGTGGTAAGTAAAACTAAGTCATTTGTCTCTGTTTTGTTGCATATAGTGAATCAATGTGAAACAACCGGTTATTTAATAGGTTTTCAAGAAGCAGCTACAGTACGTTGTCCTTGCAATCAACTGTCTGCCGTTGTAAAAGATGAAGCAGGTTTCTTTAGAAGTTCGTGAATAGGCCGTGCAGAAGAAAGCCAGGAAAACTTTAATCTGTGAAGCCGTCAGTACAGCTGAATGTTCTCTCTAATGTCACAAAGAGAAGCAGAGATTTCTCCTGCATCAGCAGCGATGGCTGCCAAGAACATTTTTATATAAAACTGTAAATTAAAGATATAGTGGCCAAAAGTGATGTCCAAAGAGGGGTTTGTGCGGTACTCGCTAAACCAAATTATTTGGTAAAAAAAGCTAATTTAATATTTGTTAATTATCTCGAAATATTTATTCATTCTCATTGGCCTTGACTCCGTGTTGTTTTTCTCCAAGCTATCTTATTTTTTTCCAAATCTAAGCTTTAGTTTATACTCCAAATACAACTATGCAACATAAATACAAAATTTTTAATGCATTTTAAATGAAATATTTAAATAAAAAGCATGGTCCTCAATTTCTTTTTCCCACTATTGTTTTAAATACATATACAGTATTGTTCAAAATAATAGCAGTACAATGTGACTAACCAGAATAATCAAGGTTTTTAGTATATTTTTTATTGCTACGTGGCAAACAAGTTACCAGTAGGTTCAGTAGATTCTCAGAAAACAAACAAGACCCAGCATTCATGATATGCACGCTCTTAAGGCTGTGCAATTGGGCAATTAGTTGAAAGGGGTGTGTTCAAAAAAATAGCAGTGTCTACCTTTGACTGTACAAACTCAAAACTATTTGTACAAACATTTTTTTTCTTCTGGGATTTAGCAATCCTGTGAATCACTTAACTAATATTTAGTTGTATGACCACAGTTTTTTAAAACTGCTTGACATCTGTGTGGCATGGAGTCAACCAACTTGTGGCACCTCTCAGCTGTTATTCCACTCCATGATTCTTTAACAACATTCCACAATTCATTCACATTTCTTGGTTTTGCTTCAGAAACAGCATTTTTGATATCACCCCACAAGTTCTCAATTGGATTAAGGTCTGGAGATTGGGCTGGCCACTCCATAACATTAATTTTGTTGGTTTGGAACCAAGACTTTGCCCGTTTACTAGTGTGTTTTGGGTCATTGTCTTGTTGAAACAACCATTTCAAGGGCATGTCCTCTTCAGCATAGGGCAACATGACCTCTTCAAGTATTTTAACATATGCAAACTGATCCATGATCCCTGGTATGTGATAAATAGGCCCAACACCATAGTAGGAGAAACATGCCCATATCATGATGCTTGCACCTCCATGCTCACTGTCTTCACTGTGTACTGTGGCTTGAATTCAGAGTTTGGGGGTCGTCTCACAAACTGCCTGTGGCCCTTGGACCCAAAAAGAACAATTTTACTCTCATCAGTCCACAAAATGTTCCTCCATTTCTCTTTAGGCCAGTTGATGTGTTCTTTGGCAAATTGTAACCTCTTCTGCACATGCCTTTTTTTTAACAGAGGGACTTTGCGGGGGATTCTTGAAAATAGATTAGCTTCACACAGACGTCTTCTAACTGTCACAGTACTTACAGGTAACTCCAGACTGTCTTTGATCATCCTGGAGGTGATCATTGGCTGAGCCTTTGCCATTCTGGTTATTCTTCTATCCATTTTGATGGTTGTCTTCCGTTTTCTTCCACGTCTCTCTGGTTTTGCTCTCCATTTTAAGGCATTGGAGATCATTTTAGCTGAACAGCCTATCATTTTTTGCACCTCTTTATAGGTTTTCCCATCTCCAATCAACTTTTTAATCAAAGTACGCTGTTCTTCTGAACAATGTCTTGAACGACCCATTTTCCTCAGCTTTCAAATGCATGTTCAACAAGTGTTGGCTTCATCCTTAAATAGGGGCCACCTGATTCACACCTGTTTCTTCACAAAATTGATGACCTCAGTGATTGAATGCCACACTGCTATTTTTTTGAACACACCCCTTTCAACTAATTGCCCAATTGCACAGCCTTAAGAGCGTGCATATCATGAATGCTGGGTCTTGTTTGTTTTTGAGAATCTTACTGGTAACTTGTTTGCCACGTAGCAATAAAAAATATACTAAAAACCTTGATTATTCTGGTTAGTCACATTGTACTGCTATTATTTTGAACAATACTGTACCTGTAATTTAAGGGTGTAGTCATAAATGTGTGTTTCATGTATGAAAAACATGTTTACAAATGAGCACAATATCAAAACGTTATCTCCAGTAGCTTAAACAAAAACTTTAATACACCGCGTAAAGAGAAGGGTGCACGGTATGCTACAGGCCGCTTTATTTATTTTATAATAAATCCATATACTTTACAATAAATTGCTGTTAATGTTTCCATGGTGATCCTGCCATCAAGGTTATTCTTTACAATCCAATTACCTTAGAAGTTAATCTCTGGCTCCAGATTTAACACCTAACGCTTTTGTTTCACAATGTCACAGAGAGAACAGCGGAGACAAGTGAAATATATTTAAATCTGGACCGTTTGTCATTAGAGAATAAAATGCAATTAACAGTGCGAATGCAGTTGAAGTCACCGGGGTTCTGTGAAAATGGCCTCGTTTTACTGTGAGCTTCATGGTGATGGAAAATATTTGAAACCTGACAAGAGTTTATTACATCATAACTCCACTGTCAGAGCTTTATGATAAGGGTTTTTAATATAACCTACACACTTATGGAAAGACATGTCATGGAAATGTATGCATTTAGTCATTTAGCTGACGCTTTTTTTTATCCAAAGTATGCTTTGTTACAGTGTTGAATGTAAAGAAGTGAATGATGACATTTTTCTGAGAATGCAGTGGCATGTTCATTTACTATCAAGATGTACAATGGGAACCACAGTAAGCTTAATCACGTCATGGTTGGTATATGTCAATGTCGTCTCTAAGAAACCATTGATTTATAAATACAGTTGCCTTGTAATAATAGATTTGATATACGTACATTAGGTTGTTGCCAAATAACTAAACATCAATTTAAGTACATTGCATTTACACAAGCAAAAGACACTTACCTCGCAAAGCCTTCTTAAATATATTCTGGTGTCACCTGAAATAAATAAGAAATTATAAAAATGAAGACCAAGAAAAGATTGTTAAACAAGCTCTCAAGTTTGTGTTTATTTCAGAAAATTGTATGCCAGGTATGCTCTTTTTCAGTATTATATATATATTTTTAAGTCTAACGCACGTCCACAGGACTCAGTGGGTCTGTTGTTGAACAGAACAGAGACAGGTCACCACGCTGCTTCTGACGTGATCAATCACCGGCCGTCTAAATGTCCAGACACAAGCGTTCCAATGAATGAGCATCATTTCTCCAATAAGCAGCGCTGCGGTCTCACCTGCGTGAAACTGAAGACTCGCTCACCTGTGTGATTGACGGTGTATTTCAGCGCACCCTCCCTGACGCTTACTTTAGAGAACTTAGAGAATGATTGAGATCTCATTACCCCAAGTCCTGATTCTAAGAGTTCTTAACAAGAAAAGATCTCGCATGTCTAAGTTATTAGAAAAATTCTCAAAGTACAATTTCGAATACATTTGCTAAGTTACCAAGGTCTGGTAATCACAGATTTCTTCGTCTTCTCATTTCTTTGCAAATTTTGCCAATATAAAATGATTTATGACATTTTTGCTCTGCACATTCATTATATCTCCATCTGCCCTCTGTATTTAAACAACTGTCTTATTTGCGTCTGTGTTCATTTCTATCAAAGTAAAAAGCATCTGACACAAACATGACCTTTTACTTAATCATTTATACATGGCTGAAATCAAATCTTTTGATAGTCCAATAAAACAACGAATGAAAAGATCAGGGTATTCAAATTCATTCTTCACATTAGAAATGTAAGGTCAAGCCAAGCGCCATGCATTGAGGGATACAGCATCGCATGGAGTAAACAGCAGGATAAATCCACTTGCACGTTGCATAGAGTGCATACTGTCAAAACAGTGCAAGTTGGTAGTATGCTGTTTGAACAGGTTTTGGAAATGCATAAGAATCATCACAGTTTTAAAGGTCAGACAAATTCGGTCTGACAGTATCAGGAGGGAAGACATTTCATTGGAGAATGAAAAAAAAAAACAATCTCACGGCAAAAACGTAACTATTGCACGAGGTGGATAATTCTTATAATTTCGTACAATCTCATTAATTTATTTGAGTACGATTTGCTTTGGCGCCAGTGAAGTTCAGGGTTAGGGGTGGGGCTTCAGTACAGCTTTTTTTAGTTTTTGTGCGATTCACAACGTACAAATTCATACGAATTAGCCACAAAATAGTTACGAATTCCTGTGAGATCAGGTAAATATTGTATAGTATTTGCTTTAAAGTGCATATTGGGATCAAAAACTGAATGACTTTTAAATTACTCTTTAGTCTGTAAAGAATAACTATTCTGTTTTATATCATTTATCAGGTTAATCTACTTAAAGGCAGGGTGGGTGATTCTTTTGGCCATGTTGGTTGGAAATCTCTTTACATACAAGAACAATAGTGGTCAAATAATATTTTTATAATTATATTATGTCTGTGAAAGAAGTAGAATCAAAAAACGTTCGCCCAATCAAAACGTTCTGGCCGAACACTGTGACTGGTCATGTGTACATTTTCGGCCAACGTATTTTGCATACCACGGCACACCCTGTTCACCAGACATCATACATCATCAGCGCCGCAGCGCGCTCACGTCCGCTGTGTCAATGTAGGGAGAATGGCGGACAGTCAGCAACAATCAAACTAGCAGGCTAAAGTTAGCACCTTTCCAAATCAACCACCCCACCTTTAACTGACTGGATATAAACTGTTGGTTTTCTGCTGTGCCGACACTGCCCGTTCCTAAAGGACACGGGCCCGTTCCTAAAGGCCTCTCGGCGGGTGACTCTGACATTAGACCGAGTTAATGATGTGTGAACCGTCAGTTATTGTGGCCTGTGGTCCAGCGGCGCCGCGCTCTCCCCATCCTCACAGTAGTAGGTCAGTTTAATCACAAGATGTGCCGCTTGACTAACAGGCACACATTTCACAACCCAAACTGGAATAGAGTCATACAGCTTCCGACAGATCCACAGACTGTCCTCGCACTCCAAACACTGTGATGTTTTCATCTTTAACACACACAGAGACATAGGCTTTGTTTTTAGCTTTATAAATGTGCATGTCTGTTTCAGCGAAACCTCAGCTGATGGAATGGCATTCTGAAGTAATAGCTTAATGGCTTTCTATTTGCTAATGTTGGCGGTGCATGTTTTGCTCGGATGAAGCTCAATTATTTTGATGATTCTCTCCTTTCTAGTAGCAGTGATTACTAGTCATGTTACTTCACTTCCATTTTTAGCTCCAACTACCTGCTAGAAAACAACACCAGAGCACCAAATGAAGAGAGTCCAGATATTTTCTCAACACACGACACAAAGATTGTATTTGAAATGATTACACGGCTTTATGAAATACTTGATCCTGAATGCTCAGTCATGCCATTAAAATGATTTACTGCACATATTGTAAGTCATCTTGACTGATACTACTCATGTTTAATGTAAAGCCCTGCTGTATTTTCTCATACCATGTTTATATTTGTCCCAAATAATTAAAATATTTGAAATAAATATTTTGTGTCCGATGATTTACTCATCTGTTATTTATTTAGTTAGTTTTACTCAGTGTTGGGGAAGTTACTCTGAAAAAGTAATGAATTACTAGTTACTTATTACATATTCAATAGTGTAATTAGATTACTGTACAAATGACTCTCCAGAAAGTATTTAATTATTACTAATTACTTTCTATATCCCTTCTATATACTTTTTAAGGGAAAAGTAATTAAACTAAAGTAACTATTTAACTAGTTACACCCAACACTGGTTTTACTGTAGTTTTATTAATATTTTGAATTGGTTTTTATTTTTTGTTTTAGTCAATTTATGTTGTGTGCTTTTGGTGTCATTTAGCCCTTTATATTTATTTATGATTATTTCATTAGATTTTAATGAACAAAAAAATTATATTATTATAGTATCATAATATTTCTTTTAAAACCCTGGTTTTGGCTAAACAAATCCCTTCAGGCTGATATAATGATGCCTTCACGTACTCCCACTTCAACCCGGAAATAACGTTTTGATTTAATTACATTTAAACATAACAAGTATCTGCTGACATGAAGCACATTTCAATACTCTAGTTCTGTTTCTCCTAAAATTTCCAATATCATAATTTTGTACCGTAGCCGTTGGGTAAACAAAAAGACACAACATAAACACATTGAAGATAGTTCATATTTACGTTTATTCATTTACTGTGTCCACTTCGGTTGTGTTTCAGTCAAGAATTCAGTGTACAGTGTGTGTTTAATATAGCCACTCAAAAATAAAACCATATCATTAACTGGAGAACAAACGTGACAACAAAAACGCCTCCACTACTTAAATCAAAGAGAAAAACCTCATAGTGCTGTAGAAATGTGTGTTTCTGTAATGCACGATTTGGCCGGTCAGGAGGGAAACTAAGAAACTCACGCAAGGCTAAAGGCTTTCCTCGAGCCACAAAATAATCAACGCTGCATTAATCCGCCCTCCAGCTTCCACTTGAGCTTTTACTCTTTGCTGTTTGGCAGGAAGCCACATAGACAAATGCGAACTTCCTCGAACAGGCAGCAGGCCATTCCTCGAGCTATGAAAGAAACCTTACACAACGCATCATCAGGGGGATCGAGTACTGGCTTGTGATATTTTCCTCTATGTTCCTTCCAGGCAATGGGGCATCCTTGCTTTCCGGTTCTCTTGTGGAAGATGGGCCAGACAACGTTGTTGCTTCCTTCCTGTCATTACGAAACCCTCTGCGGACAGGCACATCACTCACATGGGACTTAATGACACACAATGCAGGAGTTTTCTGCGTGTGATCTGTCCATAATCCTTCCCAACAGGCAGGAAAAGTGTTTGCGCAGGAAGTTAATGCATTATTCATGACATTGCCCTTAAAGCGAAGGAAATGAATGTAGCCTGATACAAAGTTTGAGACTAAAGGTTGAAGTTAATTTGTTTTGCGCTGTCTCAGGTGGGATCTCCATTGCTGTTGTTAATCCAGCTAGCTGAAATTAAAGTTTGATCCATGAAAGCCCAAAGGGCAATGCAATCTGTACTCAAAACACAAATGATTTACCTCCCGTCCCCTAACGTGGAGGTTTCTCGCCGAGGGAGCGTGGAACAATATCAAAACATGTCATTGTGGAAATGAGCATCAGTCATTTGAGAAGTGCCAATTTAAAACTGAAATGATGTGATTATGAACTATAATGAGTTGTTGTTTTGGCCCAATGTCACAATCAAGCAATATCCTTCAGGAAAGAAAATCACGTGTTTGTATCTTAATTATTTCTCTGGCACATGAATGAGATTAAATGGAAACATTTGCTTAGGTCACCTGTGCCTCGGTTATTTCTCCTGAAAAAAAGACACAGAAATCTTTCATTTATTTGAATATCAACTCAAACCATATACATCAAATATACTAAATTGTACATCACAATCCACACTTATTTTACAGCTCTCTATACCAATTTATTTTTGCATTTCGTCTCTGTTTGTATTACTCCCGAGCAATTTTAGCAACTACAAATTTAGCATCTTTATATGTAAGATGATCAACCGGTGAAGACTTGAAGTCAATTACGTTTTGCTAAAGAACAGACGGGAAACAACAAGAAAAGACGTGAAGCTATATCTTATATGCTAATTATACTTGATCTCAAAGGGAAAAACAGCTCTTGGCCGAACAATAACGGTTCATAGAGACCACATTCATGTCCTCCAAGCTCCAAGAAGACCAAAACTAAATGAGCACGCTCTATATTAAAAACTACATCAATATTTACAGAAACATAAATGAAGTGTTGCATTATATTGGATATGAGCGTGAGTAAATGTTATCTCCTAATGTGCTCTGGCATTTAACGTGACTCAGTCTTTTTAAAGAAAACACAAGTGCCAAGAACATTCCGAACATAAAACACAAGAATGATTAATTCACATCTCCGTGAGAAGAATGATATAGTTTAAGAGCATGCCGCGGGCACAACCCAGCATCATTTAAGCGCGCGCTGCTGTCATGGCCTCATACTTCACCTCCACCTTCCTGTGTCTGTTGCCATAGTAAACCCGTTCTCCCATCAACCAAAACACATGCAAAACACAAGCCCCTTTCACTTTTACCGACAGCTTCATCTGTCTCTATGGCGATGCCTGCTAGAAGGCACCTTTGATACTTCGAGTTTTGTGCGGCAACCGCACGAAACAATAACTGTGTTTAACATTCTAATCAGCAGAAATGGTGCATTGAGCACTCACAAAGAAAGCTTCCATATCTCCGGCAAACACCGAGCCTCTGCAAACACAGAGGTGTAAATGCCTGATTAACCGGCTAACACCTTCACTGAAGACAGAGGTGAGAGAGAGAATCACATCTATCAGAATACGCTTGGAGGGGCGAGACTTCAGCATCTGCTAAACAAAGAAGAAGAAGGAGTGGCAGATAATAATACGCCTAATCTACAAAAGCTTATTCTTCATTTACTATAACTGAAAGAATGAAGCCATCATCCATTTCACCAATTCATCCGAAAGGAATCAAGTTGAAACCAAAAATGTAATAAGGCATCATAAATAAAAACATTTTCTTCTGGGAGCTAAATTCAAAAGTCGCGTTCACAAGTTTATTTTCTTCTCAATCTTTTCCTTTTATGACACGTGAAAATGTTATTCTTTGCATTTAGGCTGTCAGGGTCTTTTTTCCTTTCTTTCTTTGTTTTGTCTTTATTTACTTTGAGCTTTTTATTAACTTGTCTACTATTACTATTATATGTAAATATTAACTATAAACGATAAAGAAATGTATAATAATCATTTTTACATGTTTAATATTTGTTTTCCTGTGATCATGTTAGTAATGCAAACAAAAACATATCTTTAATATTTACCTTGACATATAACATAATATAAAATATATCAACTTAACAATAAATACCAAAACTCAGCAACAACACATCAAGCAAAGTCTCATATCACCACAAAAAAATCTATTTCACAGTGATAAAACAATTCATATTTCAGACCACTGTTCACATCACACTTCATAAACACTTCGCATTATACAAAATCAACAAATATTGCTTTGCTAAAACAGCTATAAGTGTCACAGCATGGTTCAGAAAAGTGTGTGGCCAAGCTGTGTGCAGCAATTTAGTCGGCGAACAGCAGGAACGGTCATGCCGAGAAAGCCTTCAATGCATCGCCTAAAAGCACAGGCGCAGAACACGGTGACGCAGAGCGTGGTCACGCATTCAACGTTTTTAAAGAGCTCTGCGCACTTGTGTGAGACTGTCACGTTCCTTTACTGTTAGTAGGTCAAGGAAATGCTTGTGAATACTGAAAATGTAACGTTCGGATTCATTTGAGAGTTCATTCTGTCTTTATTTGGTTTTGGACCACTTGCATGTAAAATCAAACCGCGGCAGCAAGATATTATTTTGACCAGCAAGATTTACAGATGCGTCATGGCTGACCACGGATTATAAAAGATGTGAAACTTACGAACCAAAAAGTCTGTTTGCCATTGATCATTTTTGTCGGCGGACATGATCCTGCAGTGAAACACATCATTAAAACTGCTCCTCGGATCAGGGGTGACGTCGGGACATCAACACACGTAGCTGATTTTGCCCTCAATGTCACTATGATTTGAAGAAAGACAAATTATACTCATTCGTTGCTATTCATGATTGACTTTATCATATACAAAATTACTGGGATGCCCCCTTCAAATAAACACGTTTGTCTATTCCAGTAATTCAAAAACAAATATTGATGCAATAGCCGTACTATACAATAGTGGGCAATATTAAATCATTTTTGTTTCCATCATTGCAACAGTTTTGAAAGGGTCTTTCTGTTCTGACATTGAAGGGTTGATGTGTTCTGAAGTGTTTGAGTCAAAGATGTTCAGCTGGGTTCAGGTCTGGGTTTGATGCGGCCGGTCCTGTTCATCTACACTATAGGGTCTGAATCAATCCTTTCTTTTTGAATCGTGCTTTGTGCACAGGGGCATTGCCATGTTGGAATATTAAAGAGCTCTCAAAAACTGTTGCTATAAAATTGGAAGCACATCGTTTTCTGGAAGATCATTATTTGCTGTAGCATCAAGATTTGTCGTCACTGAAATGACCAAAGTAATCAAACCGGTTCATTAGAGGCGTCAATCTCCATAAAATGTAATCCATAGTGTATGTGAGATACAATCTAGAACGTAATGCACACTTTACACTATACACGTTAAAAGTCCCTGGGTTAACAAGAACTGGCAGTACCATGGTGCACGGATGGTAAAAATTGTACCTTTGTTTGGTTTTACCGATACTAAATGTATAGCTATACAAAGATTGTGGATATTTTCACATGGTACATAACTCAATGTAGTTCAAAGCATACCAACGATATACTGTAGTCCTAAAAACATGATATTACTATACTTCCAAATAACAATATAGCATAATGGTGCTCTATTTACTTACACCTATTTTTAAGTCTATAAATTAATGTCTAGATAAACCGTGGGTGAGATGCATTTATACATTGGCAGGTCCCTTTATCTGAAGTGCCTTTCAGTGCATTTTTAAGAATGTTTTTATCCGTTCGTTCCCCAGGAATCAAAGCCACAACCTTTGCGCTGCTAACGCAATGCTCTACCAACTGAGCTACAGGACCGAAGTTTAATGACGCCGTGTGTCGCTACGAAGTCGTTAGAAGGCATAGATGACGTGAGCTCCACTGCTCCACTCCTATTGGTAGTCGCTCCCGAAAGTCGCTCATCATTTGCATAAAGTAGAGCAATTCTTAACTTGTCGCGTCGCTGGACACGCCCACTTCCTGTCGCCAACAGTCACTGACGCTCGTGACGTCGGAAGTAGCCGAGCATCCGTTGAAATGAAAAAATGAATGAAATCGCGTCGCTCTGCCGCTGCTAGTCGCTGGCGGTGTGAACGTACTGTAATACCTGTTGTTAGGGGTTTATTCTAATGTCTAACGGCTTTAAGTATGACCGATAGAAGTGATGTTGGCTTTAACAAACATACTGCTCATAAATGAAGGTTTTCAAGAATATTTTCTTTTGTTGTGTTTCCAAGGGCATTGTTTCTCATATGTGCTCCATGACGAATCCTTTAGGAGACATTACAGTATGTGGGTGCTTGACCAAGCTCCTGAAGCTCCACACATGCCAAATGTGATTACATTCAGGTCGACGTGCTAACATTAATAAGAGCGCATTGATCCACGTCGTACTGTACAGCGGTCTGCTACTGTGCTTGACCAACACAGTCTGGATGTATCTGTATGCTGTGCGTGTGTGTGTGTGTGTGTGTGTGTGTGTGTGCGTGTGTTTGTGCGTGTGTGTGTGTGTGTGTGCGTGTGTGTGTGTGTGTGTGTGTTTGTAATCGTGTGGGTGTGAAGGACAAGAGGTGCAGAGTTCTTTTTAAGCCTGATAAAGCAAGTGATGGGTGGGAGGAAAATATTTATGTAGTGAATGCTTCGGTGAGTATAGGCTGTAAAAAAGCAGTTCGCTCTATAGAAACGGGGCCTCAAGCTTTGATAATGTGATCAATGAAGATCATGTCTGGCAAATATGTAATGTAAATGTAAGTTGTAATTTAAGTTATAGTTAATGTTAATAATGTCAGCTTACCATCTTATGGCAAATTAATGGTGGCAGACGGTGCTTCTAAAATAATCTGATCCCTATTTCTCAAGAAATGCACAACTTTGAATCTGTTTTTGTTGACTGCACACAATCATTAACGAGGGGCATTTATATCTATATAAAATAATTAAGCCACATAGATTTATTTGGCTTTTATTTTGTTTACATAAAAATTGGAAGGACAAGGGGCTACGGTTGAGTCGCTATGGTCGCCGCTATTTGCCATTATATTTTAATATACAAATACAGCTGAAAGACAAACTAAAGATGCATTATAGTGATTTTAAGGTTTAAGCCTTGCATGGCTTATTGCTTTCTAATATCCTCATGAGCCCGTTTTCTTCATACCGGGTTTATGACGGAAAGGGCAGTGTGCGGCCCTTATTTGTGTGCGAGGGACTTGTTTATTAATAAAAAACCTTGTTTCATAACCCTAGCAAGTAAATTATTGAGACAATAAAGACAGAGAAGTAATACTTCTTTGTAAAAAGCTCTCCAAAGACAGGCAGGCGAGTTATTTGCACATGCAGGGAACGCAATTACGGTGAGCAGAGCTCAGCTATGACTGTCAATTACTGCTGAACGTTATTCTAAATATGGTTTTATATTTACACATTTAACAGTCTAATGGCAGCCTAAGCAACACACATGAACTTCAGTTAATTATCTTCAATAAATAGAAATGACAAGATGGCCATGAACCATTACCGTACAGCAACCAATGTCATGATGAACATGTGCAGTGGAGATCATGCCAAATATATATTGACTTATTAACTCCTGCACCATACCAGAGCTGGTTATGTAAATTGTATTAGATGTGGCAGCTTTTCCAGGGTGTCCTTCATCGTGAAAGGTCGGTTGTCTTTGTTTCACATAGACTGCACAGTAATTGACGGAAGCTGTCAAAAGTAGTTCATAGTATAAAACACATCAGTGCAGATGGCTAAATCGAGATTTGGTTCAGAAAACTTTTCAGCTGCCTGCCAAGGCTATAGACACAATTGAAGGCATCACTCATGTGCACCTGACGTGAAGTCTGTTCCAAAAAGCTGCATAGTTATGACTTTCAAGATCGCTCATGATAATGACATCTAAGGTAAATATATGAACAGAATTCTGTTTCTGCCTTTAAAGATGCGCCGTTTTGACATCTCGGGTGTTTTTCATCAATTGCAAATGACTCTGGAACTAAATACCTGTAACATCATTACGTCAGTTCTGAAGATCTTTGCTTGGCAAAAGAACATTGGAAGAGTTAAATTAGCATTTGTTTATCAGGCTCCTACGTTTACTTTCAGCAATACCAGATATTTCAGTTTGGTATTTAGCGTTTTTTGAAGCAAAATGTTAATTATTTGACGTTTAGGCAACTGTGTGTGTAGCGCTTTCACTCAACATCAATCTCATTTTTGGCCTAGGTGACTTTTCAAAAGTTTTGTAAAACTCTTCCATTTTAAGTCAAAAAAGGAAGCTTACTGCAGTAAAAATAACTAGTAATTATTCGACGTTGGTAACTTTATTCAACGCCTGTCACGTGTGTTTTCGTACCGTGATACACGAGTTCAAGTTCGCATCTATTTTCAAATATTAACATACATTACCTCATATAACAAATAAATGGTAGGCAAACCTTTATTTCACTGTAGAAAGTCATCAGTCTGGCAACACCGAGGACGTTCACTCCTGACCAGAATGCAAATGGCCGATTTGCGATTCCTCGTGCTGAACCAGCGGCGGCAGCTCTGTGACTGTCCTATCAGAACGCTTTATTGGCCACGCGTGCGCGCGCACTCGATGCATTTGTTACGGTTTCCACAAGCGCGGTTACAGCCTAAACAACACAAGATACTATGAATAATTGAATTAGGTTATAAAATCGACCAACCTTATAAAAAAATAACACACTTCCAACCCCCTTCGTGAAAAATTGACTGCAGTTTATAGTAACTCAAGTTACCACCATGTCTTTGACAGATCGATTGCCGTTATTTGTATTACAAATATATCTCAAATATCATGGTTCAAATATTAGTTATGCTTAAGAGAGGCCCAACTTAACTGTGAAGTGAATATATCAAATCAATTATTTACTATTCAACTTGTATTTCTATCATGTATTCTTCGCCCAGAGACTGCAGATGAAATTTAGCTTCCAGGGCAGTCCACTGTCCCTGTAAAAAACTAACAGACAATAATAAAATGCAAAGCTTTCCGATATATTAAACTATTAACTTAATATATGGCTGCAGTGTCATCATGAGTAGGAGATGGTAGACTGGATTTGTTTATTTGATGCCAGCAATCTCCAGATAAAAGATTGACTTCATAAATACAGGAGGCATTAGAGCTGATTCAGTCTTGGAGACCCGTAAAAACGAGCCAGTGCTTACACTGCATTACTTAATAACACAAGCATAGACTGTAATGTTTCTGCAGCTTACATATGGATTAAATCAGCTTTCTAAATGTGGATCACATTTGCATAGCGAGCTCAGTATGTTCAACAGAGCTGACAGCTAACAGCACAAGGAGGTTAATAGGAAGAAACGGGAGGGTTGGACGTTACGACCTCTCTCTGTGCTTGGAACTAAATGCTCCCTGCCACGGTGTAATATATAATTACACTTTCATCTGCCTCTACTTGTCCCATTGCTCTTCTGCTTTGGTTCTGCCAAAGTCACATCCTCGCCATTGTTTTAATATTCATGAATATAGAAAAATCAACTGCACGTGAAAGTACCCAGTGAGGAAAGCTGGCACGGTGAGGGTTACAGGACGAGCTAAGTGGACGAAGAAGCTCTAGGGATGTTTTTCATAATCTGTTCTTAAAGGGACCGTGCACCCATAAATGAAGATTATATTACAGTCACGTTTCCACAGATTTTCAACCATGTATTGTTTTCCGTGCAGTTACAGTAGGGATAGTCACCTAATAATGAAGATTATTTCATTTACTTACCCTCGTCATTCCAAACTTATATGACTTTTTATCTTCTGTAGAACTAAAGAAAAAGATATTTCGAAGAGCGTTGGTAACCAAACAACATTGACCCAGTTGACTTCCATTGTATCGACACAAACCACTGAGACATTTCTCAATATATCTCCTTTGTGTTCACCAGGAGTCAGAGGGTAAATAAATGATAACAGATTATTTGGGGTGTACTATCCTTCTAAATAGGGACCTGAGTTGGAACTTTAAAAAAGGATGCAAAAGCACCATTAAAGTGTTTAAATGTCTTTGCAATGACCTGAGGTTCTGACAGTGTTTTTTATCTTAAGGAGAACTTCACTTTTTCTCTATGCGCGCGGATCTATTGTGATAAAATTGAGGACATTGTATTGAATCTCATAGTCGCTGTACAGATGACCCTTGCAGATCATTTAAAGAGTACAGTGGACATGACACAAGGCTCTAAAGCACAGTCACACTGATAGTTGTGTGCAGTGTTGGGTAAGTTACTCTGAAAAAGTAATTAATTACTAGTTACTAGTTACATATTCAATAGTGTAATTAGATTACTTTACGAATTACTCTGTCCAAAAAGTATTTAATTACTTATTACTAATTACTTTCTATATCCTATATCAACCTTGATTAGTTAAGTGATTCAAGGATAGACATGAAACGGCTCTTTTAATTCATTCAAATCAATAATATAAAACTACATAAAGTAGTATTATTAACTGACCAAATTATTACAAATGTGAGAATTATACATTAAGGCATAGATTCTTAAGTTAGACTTTGAATTTTGATGTCAATTCCATGTTTGCACACACAAATATTACACAAAGTATTTAGTTTAATTGCATCAGAAGTAACTGTAATTAAATTACAGGAAAACATAGAGTAATCCCTTACTTTACTTTTTCAAAGGAAAAGTAATTTAATTACAGTAACTAGTTACTTAGTATCTAGTTACACCCAACACTGGTTGTGTGTGCGTGTGTGCGTTCGTGCGTTTTCTGCTGCGTCAACACTAACAATGCTGCTTTTGTACATCAAGGTGAAGACGTCCAACAAAAAGACTTACTAACTGCCACATGAGTCATGCAGACGTTCATAAGTCTACACGTCTACATCAGTTGTGTAATACCTGGAGAAAACCCAGTGTTGGTATTCTTATTTGTCTTCATTGCAGTTGCTCAGCTGGCACTTGATGCTAGAGATGTGGTTTGAATTGTGTTGTGTTCGTTCATAGTTAAGTTCTGGGTGCGGGTGGTTTTGAGCCAATCACCTCGGTCAGGTGACCAATCACTCTGCAGCTGCAGGAAAATGACGTCATTGTGCTGATTGGCCGGTGGCCATTTTTCGAGCATCTCATGATTGATGGAGCCTTCAGATAGTTCCAAGAAGTTATTATATTTTATTTTTATATATAATATTATTCATTACTTCCGTCTTTAAATGAAATGTGTTAAAAGGTTACCTCAATGGGTCGGTTTAGCCAGTTTCTCTCTCTCTCAAGATTCAAGATTCATAGAAGCTTTATTGGCATGATTTACATCGCCGGAAAATGAAATACAAACATTCTGCACAAATACAGTTTTAGATCAAAATAAAATAAAAGTATAAAGTATCTATATATACATATCTATCTAAACAGAAAAAGAGCAAAGTGTTGATGACTGTTCTCATTGAGGTTGACAGGATCCTGTCATATAGTGTCAGTGTTGTGTTGTGCTGGTTGTTCTTTAGTCGTGGCAGGACTTGACATATCTTGCAGCTAAGTTAGAGCTTGTTGAGTTTTCTCCCAGTATGTACGAAATCTTGTCCTTTTGTTGAAACCAGTGAAAGTCTTTGTGGAAGTTTGTAAACTGGGGGAAGAATGTTCCTCTGATGTGTGTATAGTTTGGACATGAGATTAAAAAGTGCGGCTCTGTTTCCACTTGATTCTGTGTGCTGTGTGGACACATTCGCTCTTCTCTTGGTGTCCATGTCTGTCTGTGTCTGACTGTAACTAACTGTGTCTAACCAATTTACTTTGCGGAGCTGATGCTTCTGTCCAGTGTTTGAGATATTTCTTTTTTTGTGTTTTTATCATTGGTTTAGTCTGGCTGGGGTTTGGGGTTGGGTTGGGCATGTTTTGGGTTGTAGAGTTAGTTCTGAGATCAGTTGGATGAAAGAGCTTCTCTCTGGCTTCAGCTCTTGATGGCTTAAGGCTTTGTGATGAAGTGTAATAAAATTAAATCTATATTCATCTATATATTAATAGAAATTTCACGTAAGGTGGAGTATTTGAAAGCATAATTGATTTTTTTTAACGTGACATCAACTTTTTTTTGTATTTATTTATTTTTTGTTTACACATTTGGACAAAGCCTTGGACTTGCACTTATCTGTGTTCCCTGGGATTCGAACCCACAACCTTGGCAACAAGCTTTGGTCTAAAGCTCAGCTGATTGGTCTGAGGTTAGTGAAGATCTCAAGAGTAAATGCCACGTGTGCCTCCTCCAGATTGTCCGGTTGCTATGAAACCTGGATGTAAAGTACGCCCACAATGCACTGCACTTAACCACTTCACTATCACATAGAAAAATAAATCTATAAAAACATTGAAGGAGTGATGTGCACTATTCTAACACGACACCAGTCACCCGAGTTATATGTGATCTGATCTAATAATAACAAGGAAAATAGAATCCACTATGCGTCTGGCAGGTTGAAACAAGCACAGTGTGCAACAGAAGCACTTTAGAGATAGATCGTATCAGTCATGACATCAGGCATTAAAGCTGGTGTACTCAAAGAACACAAGATGTGAAGCCAAATATAAAACGGTGGTTTTGATTCATGACTCAACTGTTTGCCCAGACAGAATACAGACTTTCCTTAAATCTCCAGTTCTTCAGTCCTTATTTTCTTTACATTCTTCATATATTCGGTTTCAATAGGCCTACAGCATTCTTTTTTGTCATATGATCTTTATTATTATATTTATTGTACTTTGGTCTCACAGGAATTCATAACTATTTCATGAGGTGCCTTATTCGTATGAATTCATACATTGTAACTCGTACAAAAATGTACGATTAGTAGAAAAAAGCAATCCTAAAGCCGCATCCCTAAATGTAGGAATCCGATTGTACAAATTCATACGTACGAGCCAAAATTTGCCACGTTATAAAAATAGTTACGTTTGTACCGTGATATTGTGTTTCGTAGAAGGGCAACGAACAATAAATTACAAGACAATTAAATATCAAAGGAATGTAATAAAGAACAAAATAAAAAGATCCTTAAAAACAACAACAGAAAAATGATAATTAGACTATAAGAAAGCGATTTGTATTTTATAAAAAGTATGTTTCACACTCTTACAAAAGGTTCTTTGTCTGTGATGCCCCATAAGAACCATTTTTGGTTCCGCAAAGAACCTTTTACTCGAAGGTTCTTAGACCTTGAACAAGAACAAATGAACCTGTTTTTAACCATTGATCTTAAGGATCTGATGAAATATGTAGAAGACCCAAAAGATTTTAAAGTGAACTAAAAAAAGATTTGGTCAATCATCTCTTAAAAACAGCAAAAAATTCCTATCTCAAATCCGTATTATTCTTCAGTCCCGGACTGACATTTGGTTTTGTTACTATGTATAAACGTACACTGAAAGAAATTCATACAAATACCAAGGAAAGGTTTTTAATGAAAGATTGGACCATTTCAACTTAGAGAGGAACATAACCTCAGGCCTGAGAGAGGGACGTGTTTCATCCTAAAATGAAGAACAGAATGCGGTTGGCAATAACTAGACTTTAAAAGGCAGAAAATCCATTAGTTTCATTTGAAGAAGATGACTAATCAATACTGAGAAACAGAGAGAAAAGGAGTGAGAGAGAAAATGCCGGAAGGTAACATGTGTGTTTGGTAGATGCAACAGCTTTACTTATGGCAAGACATGAAAGTGTTAAGCGTAGCATGCTTTAAAATAAAATGTAATAAAATATGTCAGATGCTTCTGTAAGTGACAAGGTGTATTTCATAAGTATGTGGGGTCTCTCTGGGAACTTAACCCTTGACCTTTGGGTCGCAAGCACAATGCTCTACCATTTGACCTACAGAACCATGTCTATGGTGGAGTGTTTTTTGCAGGTTGTTTCTATACAGTTAGCATTTGCTTCTCTGTCGCCATCTCTGAAACACAAATTGCAGTTACTTCATGTACTTATGCTTTCATTTGTTGAAGTCAGATGATACCAGACTGACACTTCCCACAAAATCGTACCAGACAGCTCAAACTATAATATTTATTAACCATAACATACATTATTATATAAAACCTTACCCTGCTATGAATCAGAGTAAGAAAACTGATGTTTGTCACGACATTGTTTTCACCGCAACTTTCTTCTGGTCAGCAGTTCATTTCGTCGAAACAACATTTGCTTTGAGCATTAATTAAGAGTTTTCTTTCGCATGAGCTTCCTGCCGAAGATAAAATGAACCGTGAGGGAGCGAGCTGGAGGCTGCAGGTCGTGGATTATTCTGCACTGTTATCAGCTTTGAGTCTTGCACCAGCGGTTCATTTACCAATGCAACCGTTCTTCATTATACACTACAAGGTTCTAATAGATGTAAAAAGACTCAGTGAGTTCAGTCCTTTTTTTAAACATCCGAGCAGCACAAAAGATATGCACCCAATGAACTTTACACGCCGTTGCACACAGAGCTCACTGACAGTGTAATGAGTTCATGTCATAGAGGAACAGAAGACTCGTCCATATGCACCTTTTATAGTTCAAGGATGACGGTTATAAAGAAGCACATAAATTGATTTCATCTTACGAATCTTCGACGTGTTTTTAATCCATTAGCTGTAATGTGCAGCATTTGAGTTTGATCTTTTTCAACCCATTTTTTCTACTTTTAAGAATGTATTTCAGAGTTTGAATATTTCTGTTATTTTGATGCACATCATGCCAGCATGTAGCATTTCTGTATTACTCTGTGTTTTTTTACCCTTCAATGTTTCATGATTTCATCATTTCAAATTTTTAATGGATCTGCCGAATGCACAAGGATGTCCCCTGGACTAAAACTAAAAGCTCAAAGAGACCACGATAATGAATCATTCTCTCTCTTACATTTGCGCCATACGCATTTACAAAACATCCTCATTATTCCAATAATATAAATACACTCACATTTCTTATATTTTTGTGATGATTGCAAACAAAGAGATGAAGAGGTTTCACACTATAGAACACTGAGCTAAAGGACACAGATGAGTGGCATTTGGAGAATGAACCGTGTCGCGTGTCCGTGGGGTTCATGGTCAATTATTTCACTGCTGTGCTTTTCAACTGCAGCCGGTAGAAGAAAAAATGGATAAGTATTCAATCAAAACTGAGTTTGACTTATTACTGGGTCTGTGAGTGTGTTGTACCGGAAACAAAGTATACATTATAACTCAAAATGTGACATATTCTTATTAAACGGCACTGAAAATCTATTTTCAAGGTCTCTTGGAAAATAAAAATATTTAATTCATATAACTAGCCCGAGTTGTTTAAAATCAATACCAATAAATGGACACACACACTTTTTTGGGCGTGCGGAAAAAATAAATAAAACGTGACTTTGAAGACGCCACCTGCTTCTAAAGGCAAAATGAACAAACACCTTCCAAAGAAAAGAGGCATCAATCACATCTCAATATTCTCCTTATTACAGTTCTTGACGTTCATTTCCTGTTTGACGGGCATCCCGAGATGAAATCAGGAGATATTTTGCGGCGTGACAGGATTTGGAAGAAGAATGTTAATCACAACAAATATCATGATTCTGCACTCTGATAACCGTTTATAGTTCTGCTTCATCGACCTCCGGCATCCCGCCGTTCACCCAGCAAACACCCGCGGAGAGGGAGGCAAGACGGCAAAAAACTGTAATTAAATATCCAGCGTTAATCTCTGTGGAATCAAGACACCATAAATAGGGCTGTTACTGAACTGCGGATGACTTCTGCCATCTTGTTTTCTTTGGTTCACATGAAGCCGAACAAGATTATAGTGCTTGTTCCTCTTGCAGTAAGTGGAAATCCACCGGGCCTGAGCGGTTCTCTCCTGTCCTCTAAGATGCAAGCATCAGGTTTTATTGAAGTTCAGATTTGTTATCTCTTCCGCTGCAATTACAGGCGCAATTTAGAGATAGGAGACGTGCTCTGTGCGGATAAACAGAACCGTCCGCACCGTCCGCCGGGGTCAGGAAATGTCCTGCTGCACTCAAACATCATAGAAATCACACAAACCTGAATACAAACACCACAAGTGCGGCAGCGAACGTGCTCGAGTTCTTCAAACCGGGAGAACAAATTACAGCTCAGCTTGCTGATAGGAGACACTGACTTAAGAGTTAGAACCACCGTGTTAATTTTACATTCTGACATTGTCAAAGATTAAAAAAAAACTCCTGCAATGCATTTAGTGCAGGTCGCTGAGTCTCTATGCATGAGGAAACAATCTTTGATTTTTTTTCTCTGTAGATTCTGCACTTTGCTCTCAAGACAATGAAAACAGAATAGCCCAGAGAGTTAGGGGATACTCATGAAATGAGAATGGACAAAACAAGCATCTGATCTTAAAGGTCCAGTGTGACATTTTTGGAGGATCTATTGACAGAAATGCAATATAAAACAAAACTATGTCTTCAGAGGTGAATAAAGACCTCACATAATGAAGTTATATGTTTATATCACCTTCTATCTACATACACCGCGGTCTCCTTGCATGGAATTCACCATGTTGTTTCTACAGTAGTCCTAAACGGCCAGCGCTACAGAGCTTGTTTCTTAAATACATTATGTCCTTCGGCAAAGAAGCAAAAACGTGCTGACATGTTTGTCTTGTTTCATTTGCCATAGTGCTTTGAAAGGGAGGGGGAGTGAGCCATCGGGGGCAATTCACAACGTCAAAGCTAGATGCCGCTAAATCTCATACACTGGACCTTTAAAGAGTTAGTTTAATAATTATTGGCGCAGCTACCGTTAAAGTATTATTCAGGTTGATGAGCGCCTATAAAAAAACATTTTCATGCCATTGGAGTAGACCCAGATGAGCTTTTTGCATTTCTTGTGCTCATGTTGGCAAACATATTAAATAATGAAACACAAACATAAGTTGTGAATGACAATGGGTGCAGATTATGTAGGATGGATGGATGGATGGATAGATGGATAGATGGATAGATGGATAGATGGATAGATGGATGGATGGATGGATGGAGGAGGAGCAATGCTCATCTATCTGTGGCACAGCATGTCTAGCATGTGTCTGGTCTAATGATGGGACTCACATTACTCCACAAGGTCAAAGATGAAGTTCACTAGAAGTTTCTTCTGTGTGGAGGTCAGTAAATGTCACCATATTTTATTCATGTGTTTTGAGAATATGAACTGACAGTGTTTATTAACTGGATATTGTATTAGTTAACTCGAGGGCGAGACTCGTGGAGTCACATCATCACCGGCGCGGCTGGACGCAGCATCTTCTTCAAGCTCTCAGACGACCAATTAGAGTGTCATTTCTGAGATAATACATAATGAATTGGTTTTAATTGGCTATTCCAATATCCGTGCGTATGTTTACTCTTGATATTCAAAAGCAAAGGTTGATCATTGCTGATGTACGTGAAATAGCCCGTTAATGATTTACTGATGGACTTCTAGTAAAGCTTTGTGATGTACAGAAATGTCACGAATTAAGAATTCATATTCATTCATTTGGGAAATTGTATTTTTCTTCAAGGAAATACTTGAGACACAGGAGGCGTTGTAAACATGTATGCTTTTTTTTCTGCAAAACACAAAGATATTTTGAGAATGTTGAACAATGGCAGCATCCAATGACTTCAACTGTAAGGACACAAAACCAATGCAAGTGGGTACCGCTCTGGTTCGGTTACCAACATTCTTCAAAATATCTTCTTTTGTGTTTAGCAGAAGAAATAATGTCATACAGATACCTTACAACAAGAATTTTGACAGAATTTTCATTTTTAGGTGAACTTTCCCTTCAAGCAAAAGTTTCTATTCACCCTGTCTAGCAGAAATAATTGAGGTTAAGATTCTCATCTGAAATCATTCCTCCAACCAATCAGCTCGCTCTCTGGGTCTGTCACCCCCTTTTTCTAATGCTTAAAATCAACATTTACAGTTAGACTTATGCATGAACATCACACGTTCCATCATATTACGAAAGTAAAACGAATTCCAAATGCAGATGTCATGTTCATGCTGACTTGAATCTGATTGGATTGTTTGGTTTAGTTCTTTTCAAACTAACATGCTGTTCTGTCCTTGTGCAGAGTGGAATGTAATTGAACAGAATGATGTTTGAATGACACATTTAAATTGTCTACCGATTAGTGTTATCCTGCGCTGGCTCTCTCAGACATCTCTCGGCTGGCTCTCTCAGACACCTCATCTGACTCCTCTGCTCACACGAGCGTTTGACATTACAGTAAAAGACAAAGGACGGAGATGATTCACTTTAAAGAAATGGTATTAGTCGCTCCATCAGCAGAACCTGCTTTGTTTAACAGCTCATATTAAAGAGGATTGCTAGAAAGACACCACCACGCATTACAACCTTCAGTTCTTTTTCTTAAAGTCAGAAAACGTTTTGCCGATGTGATGTTTAACACACATTGGCAGTGAAGCGTTCAGCAAGGCTACAAAACATCATTTGCACAAGTGCAACAGCAAATCATTTGTGTCTTTGCTGGAATGTTTCTGGTCTAAATCTTAAATCCTGAGGTGTTTCTCAATCAGTGAAGTGCACTCGAATCTTTCAAGTGCACGGAGATATTCTCTCTCTAAAATTCCCACAATGCAATCTAAAAATAGTCAGTGCTCACCGTGTCACATGCTATTTTGAAGACTCTTAGCGTGGAATCGTAGAAGCCAACTCAATAAACATCATGAAATGTGATATAACCTTTGTTGAATTGTACGTTTGCATTTCAACCAAAAATGAAAATTCTGTCGTCATTTACTCATCTTCGAGTTGCAAATCTGTATTTATTTCTTTGTTCTGATGAACACAGAGAAAGATATTTGGAAGAATGCTTATGACCAAACAGATCTTGCCCCCCATTGACTCCCATAGTAGGAAAAAAACAATGGTAGTCAAAAGTGGCCGAGAACTGTTTGCTGTCCTACATTCTTCAAAATATCTTCTTTTGTGTTCAACAGAACAGAACAAAACAAAAAGATAAAGTAATTTTTCCTACTATGGGAGTCAACGGGGGGCGAGATCTTTTGGTTATAAGCATTCTTCCAAATATCTTTCTCTGTGTTCGTCAGAACAAGTCCAGAGTAAATGATGACAGAATTTAATGTAGGTCATATTTAAAATGAAACTTCGGCTAAAATGTTCCACGTAAATTAAACAGAATAATATTTATTATAATGTACTTTAATAGCACGTTTCACACCTCCAATTCCCCGACTTGTGTGTGTGGAGTTTGCATGTTCTCCCCGTGCCTCGGGGTTTAATGCCATCTCTGGAAGTCCGTAGCGTGAGTGAATCATGGTTGGCACTCCATCCAGGGTATCCTGCCTTGATGCCCGATGACTCCTGAGATAGGCGCAGGCTCCCCGTGACCCGAGGTAGTTCGGACAAGCCTTTAATGTCAAGCCCTGTCATTCATGAATGCAAGAGGTGATGTATGTCACCAGAAAAGTGTTACCAACATGTAGTGAGCCAGATTCACAACGTAGGGAGCGATTGAGTCGCACCATTGGTTTCATGCTTTACCCACAATTCAATTGTTTGTGTCCATGTGCCATGACTAAACCAGCTCTGGTTCCCCTCCCACAGCCCTCAACATGTTTCATACGGACATTGTCCCAATAAGGTTAGTTTGTGCTCGCTTGATTACGTCGTTCCTTGGCAAGAAAGTCAAAACACACAGCTGTCTAGTCAATCTGACTCTGTGGTTGAGGACCAGCATGTGCTGTGCTTCGGTTCACAGCGGGACATAATGATCTCAGGATTCCTAAACCAAAACGATTTCCCAGGAAGTCCTGCTGGTTGACCAGCTTTGGTAAAGCAGTTACGACAGCGAGGAACCTGATAGTGGTTTAGGCTGGGCTAGCAAACACAACATGACTGCAGTTTTGTGACGTCTGCAGCAGATGGACTTTGAGCTCCTGTTTAAGTGTAACATTTCTTGGCATTGAACACGGCTGTAGGCTCTATCTATCAAACCCACTTTTAATGAAATCATGACTCACCAGCTGACTTCCTTAAAGATTTTCTGTAGGAGGACTTCAGTCCTGGAGCATGTGTGTGCGCGCACGCGCACGCACACGCACACGCACACACACACACACACACACACACACCTACTACAGAGCAGTCCTGTGTTGTGTAACAGAACATTATTTTTCACACTAAACTGATCCTGGGACGATGGACACGGGTGTTAAAAGCCTTTAGAAACTATTGGGCATGTAGATTTTAAATCAGAATTATGCTTATAAAGCTACAATGTTTATGAATCTCACTTATGGATAAACATCCTTACTTTATCTAGAGAGGATAAGAACATCCAACACAAACTTACAGCAATTCATAACTATGATGCGGTATGAATTCGTGATCTTATTTGTACATTTTTGTACAGTAAGGGTGGGGTTAGGGGAGGGGCTTCAGTATGGCGTTTTTAATAGTTTGATTCCATACATTTATTGAATTCATACGAATTAGCCACCATGTTTTTCCAGGCTGGAATATCAAGGGTTCAAACAGAAACTATATACAGTAACGGTGCAAAACTCTCCGCCTCAGAACCAAGCTGTTGCTATATGGTTGATGTGTTAGCAAATTGCTTTGAGGTTGTTAAAGGAATAATTCACACAAATATAACATTACTAATAAAAATCACTAATAATTGACTTACCCTTATGCCATCTCAGGTGTGTGTACTTGACTTCCTTTAATCATTTGAACAGAAACAAAAATTCTATATTAAAGCGATTCAAAAATACAAATTCTGTCATCATTTACTCACCCTCAAGTTGTTCCAAATCTGTAAATATCTTTGTTCTGATGAACACAGAGAAAGATATTTGGAAGAATGCTTGTAACCAAACAGTTCTTGGTCACCATTGACTATTATAGTTGGAAAAATGACAACGGTAGTCAAAAGTGCCTCGAAACTGTTTGCCTTCTACATTCTTCAAAATATCTTCTTTTGTGTTCAACAGAACAAAGACTTTTATAAAGCGATTTTTCCTACAAAGGGAGTCAATGGGGGCCAAGATCTGTTTGGTTACAAGCATTCTTCCAAATATCTTTATACATTTATACAGATTTGGAACAACCAGAGGGTGAGTAAATGAAGACAGAATTTTCATTTCTGGGTGAACTGTTCTTTTAAATTGCCATCGCAATATCTTCTTCTAAAGAACTTCAAATGTCGTCTAAAAAGCACAAACGCCCATCCATAAAGTTTGTAAGCCCATAGGTTTGATTGTCCATCCTGCACCTTTTCTCAGCACGCACCCTTAAAAAGTACAAATGCTTTGACTGTTTGGGTCGTTAATTGTTCGTTTTATTGCCTTTATCCTAACCTCTTGTTCTGTACGCCATGCCAGTGACTCCTTTTCCCGTCGCTTATAATTCCATTTCCTGTCCTTATTCTCTACCCCGACACCGCGGAGCGTCGAGCAGAAAATCAAGTGCTTCTATTGCAACCTCACTTCCTGCCATTCACTGGCACTTCCTCCAGGAAGCATCTGCTGGTGGTTTATAAAGCTGCCCATCAGAAGGACAGAAAAATACCACATTACTCTGCGTTAGTCCCGCGTGAGCCTTTGTAAACACACTGAGGTCAATCAACACACGTTCAAAGCGATTGTGTTGAGTGTAAACACAGCTACATATAGTTAGGCTGTAAAATACACTCCCTTAGTGCAGTGAGCAACTTTGCTTTGTTTAGCCAATGGGTCCAGACAACAAAGATATAAACCAAACCCATTTCTTTCTAAGGCATGCAGAAGTGGTTACGATGTTTCTCAGGTTTTAAATTTACAGATCCGGTACAGATATTTTTATCCAAAAGAGACTATTACAAAAGAGAAACGTCACATTCAGCTTTTGTCCTCCCCTCGGTTTGAGGTCATCCATCACACTGCTGTGGGAGTTTCTCCGTGAGATTATGGAAGATTTAGTTTCACGAGCAAATCGTTTTTTCCCAGTCGCGATTGTTTTCTGAAGCACCACCACCCAAGAGGAAGTGAATGTCTGTATCAAGGCAGCGCAGGTTTCCTGGGCTTGTTGTCTTGGGAGGACCTCACAGAGCGTCTAAGAAAGAGAGCGAAAAAAACATCGTCATTTAGTTCCAGTCTGCAGAGCGCGCGAGCACTCAACAGAACGCAATGGAATTGTGGACGGGCTTGTACCTCGTGAGCGTTCTGAACATGGCTTTTGGTTCTCCAGAGGCATCTTATAGCATTCACTTGAACAAAGTCTCATTCGAGGGCGCTCAGAGTCATTGCAAACCTGGTGGCTTTCTCTCCAGCCTGACAAGCGAGGCGGAAATCGCAAAGATCCAAAAGGCGATCTGGGAGAAAAACAACAAAACCGCCACCTCGTTCTGGATTGGACTAAAGAAGAAAAAAGGTGAGTGTGTTGATCAAAACAAACCTCTTAAAGGATTCCGCTGGACGGCGGACGGCGGCGAATATTCACACGGTATTAAATGGAAAGAAGACCCCATGCTGACTTGCACGGATGAACGCTGTGGACTGTTGTGGGTGGAATACAGCACCTCGGAGACGGAAAACAGTGGGCTGGGGAATGCCGCCTGTAAGCAAAAGCATGCGTTTATCTGCAAACGGAACTTGGAGGTGACCTGTCCCTCACCATCGATCTTAGGCTCCCATGACATCGTTACATCTTCAAATGACCCATACACGCGTCACATTACCTGCAGTTCTGGTGCCACGTACACTTTGAAGTGCTCGAACAAACTGCTTTGGAAAGTCGAGGGTCATGAAAACTCGGACGCATCTCAAATTTGCCTGCCGTGTCAAAGCGGCTTCAGACAGGATGCTTCTAGAAACTGTGTGGATATTAACGAATGCGAACCATCCAATCCATGCAAGCACACGTGCCTAACACACGGCTCATACAAGTGCACATGTCCCGACAATGAGGACTCGGATGTCTGCGGTGAATCAAAGACACCCACCACGGATCTGGAAAACAATGACGTACATCCAACATATTTAGATGCGAACATGATTCAATCAGATGTCAGCAGAAATGAGACAGCAGCAGAGATTGAAGAACAGGATGGAGACATTTCAAATATCGTGGTACCTGTGATTATAGCTCTTCTGATTTTCGTGGTTCTGCTGGTGATCGTAGCAGCCATCGTGAAGGGTTGCCTGAGGAGGCGCTCTATGAAACTGGCTCAGAATAAGGCGGAGGCAATGGCACTGAATGGGTCCAACTCCACGGAGAACGGGAATGAAAATAAACATAAAAGTTTAGAGAGATTGTAAACTGTGAAACACAATTTGATTTGACACATGCAGACTACTGGAAGAGTTTTTTCTTATTGGAACATTTCCGTGGGAGGTTGAAACACAGGCGTGGAGTGTAGTAACTGCCTTTTCATTATGTTATGGGTTTTTTTCTTAAGGTTAAAATCAGGGTCTTTATGCAAATCTGGATATGAGAATATATTTGGTAATTAAATGTATAAAGTTTCCTTGTTTATTCTTTCACTGCTTGGATGTAATGCGGACATTTGAGAACTGTAAATACTATTCTGTTAAATGTTACATGTGAATTTCTGAGGTTTTTTATTATGTTTCACACAAAAGGTTTATCTTTACAACTAGATTTTTTATATGAATAAAAATTACGTCGAAGACACTGTGATTGTTCCAGTACTGTGTACAGTCCCTATGACCTGACATGTGTCCAAAATCCTGGACACTTTAAAAAAGGCTGTTTTTTAACACATGATTTGGTCAAAAAGGAACAAACTTAACCGATGGGTAGGTGTTAACCAATGCTGGGTTGTTTGAACCAATTGTTGGGTCGAATAAGGACATTTTTTAGGTTAATTTTACCCAACGGTTGGATTTGTCTCTTTTTGATCCAGCCATGATTTGAAAGTAACTCAGCATTTTTGGAGTGGAGAATCAATTTCACTCTGATTAATAGTCCCAGACTCTTCAAAAAGCAAGAAATAAATAAACTTACCAGGCACGTTTTGTGTTAGCCAATCAAAACACTTGTAGGTGGCTCTCAGCCAATGAGTTTGAGGCAGGAGAGGTTGTTTGGGTGACCAATGAAAGACAGAAAAGCGTTTAGAAAGGCTGTTTGGAAACACTATTGCAATTCTGTTTGATGCTGTTAGGGGCACAGAAATTGCACAGAGACGCTTTGAAGATGCATTCAGCGATATTTGAGTAGAATGAAAATAACAAGCTGTACTAGACATTTCATTAAATAAGAGTACAAGATTTGTAACAGATTCTATTATGCCTTTTTAGACGTAAAACCTCTTTTCTAATGCAACAAATATACACATTTAATGAGTGCACCTTGACCAAATAACTTTTTTTTATTCAAATGAATACATTCATTGTGGTTAAAATACAGTAATCACACCTATAGACCAGCCTTGAATTACATTAAGCTATATAGTTCCTGCTCAATACTTGCCCCTCCCATTTTCACATATAGCCTACATACGAGGTCGTTGTAATATCTGCACACGCAATTACAATTGGTCCGCTTACTCGCATTTATTTGCATATTGGATTGTCAATGAGTTTTCTCCTCCCTCTACCTGCTTACCAAAACTTCACGATTTGTCCTTGCACTGCAACCATCGTCCAGGAAATGCAAATCTAGTTTCCTCAAAGCCACGACCAGTTTGTTTGAATTAAATTCAAAAGCTGATTTTTTGATATTTTTTAATCTGGACAGTTTTTTTTCACATCTTCCAACAACAAAGTCAAAAACACCAGTAACACTTTATAACGACTTTTATCAGTAAGTCATTAACAAACATTGTCAGGAGCTCATAACGCATTACAATATGAAAATATAATAATAAATAATACTTTCGTGAATGCACACCAACGAATCTTTACATCATGTTTGTTAATGCATGACAGATATTTTAAAGTGTTACCAAAACATACGAACGGGGAAAAAATTATTAAATAGCACATACTTCAATGACAACAGATGACAAAACAAGGCTTCTGTAAACGGCTCTGCTGAGTCCTACAGTGTTGTGGTTCTGGATGTACAGGTGCCGTTCCTGTAAGTGCTGCCCGATTCCAGATTATCCGGCTGAAATTCGTCCACACTGTATCCTCGACTCTTTAGAGCCGTGGCATAGTAATCTATGGGTTCCTCCGTTGCGTTTTCCCACCACCTGAGACATAAGATCCTCTGGAAGGAGCGCCTGAAGTTGTCCGAGAGAAATCCGTACAGAATGGGGTTGGCACAGCTGTTCGCATACCCTAAAATCACAGCCAGCTGACTGAGGGTGGCATTGTGCCGTTGAACAAACACACTGACGAGCTGCACGATGTGAAACGGCATCCAGCAGATGACAAAAACAGTTACGACCATCATGACCATGAGTGTGATCTTCCTCTCGGACCTTTTGCGCTGCTGCCAGCCCGCTTTCAGCGCCACGACCCTCATCTTCACTATGATGAGGATGTAACACATGCATATGGCGATGACGGGAAACAGAAAGCCCATCAGAAAGGCATAAATCACGAACACAGCCATCCACTGCCTCTCGGGCTCGGGCATCTGCATGTTGCACGCCACGGATCCGTCAGAATTTGGCGCAGTGGTGGAGAAGACGACGATGGGTAAGATGACCAGGATGGAGAACATCCAGACCCCCAAGTTGACCATTTTGGCGATGGTGGGTCTCCGGTACCGGGCGGCTTTGATGGGATGCACCACGGAGATGTAGCGGTCGATGCTCAGCACGGTGAGACAATAGATGCTGGTGAACATATTGATCGCGTCGACGCTTAAAACCAAACGACACAGAAGGGACCCGAAGGGCCAGTGGTGAAGTAGCGAAGAGGTCACCAAAAAGGGCACGCTCAACATGAGTAGCTCGTCCGCGATCGCCAAGTTCAAAATGTAGATATTTGTCGCGGTTTTCATCTTGGCGTATCTGAAGATGACATAAATCACCATCGAGTTGCCACATAGTCCGACCAAACACACCACGGAATAGATGAAGGAGATGAAGATCGCGCTGCTGCCGTGAGAGTCTCCGGTATGCGTTTCGTTGGAGGAGTTTAACAGATACAAACCGTCCTCCAGGTTCTTGAAGGTGTCGTTGGGCAGCATTCCGACCCTGTATTGGCTCTGCTACGGACTTAAAGTATACGTAAAGATCAGAGGGTGCTCGCATACATGCTGCAGGAGTCCCGAAAGCGCATTCCGTGTCACTGTCGCTGCGGCGGTGCGCGGCGCTTTCAGCACCGTGGACAGTTACTCCACATCCACGCGCATCACATTCACAGACGTCAGACGTGCAGAATGACGCTGCTCGGGTCCTAATGGGGTCGGCAGCGTGTCTGAGGAAGCAAAATAGTTTATTGACGCCAACCAGACGTCTTTTCTATGTCAGTATAATTAGAAATGATGTAACACGCGTGGTTTGTTTTATATGAGAGAAAACTGTGGTGTGTTATTCAAACAAGTCTTTCCTGTTGCTTAATAAATGAAATGGCGTGAAATTGAAAGGTTTAGATTATAGTTAAGCTTTGTAAGGAACCTTTGATTTTGTTCTTGACCAAAATGATAACATTTGCGTAGTGCATTTACACATAAACTCCTCGATGGTCACGGGAGATTTAATGGGGCCCACGTCAGCAACAGCAACACAAGACTGTATACAATATGTTGTATCATTTTTTTGATAACCTTGTCCCTGCTTTTGTTCGGATAAACTTGAGCCTCGACAAACCGGTGTCACTCATAGACTGCATTAAACAATTGAAACTACTACAGGGTTATTAAGAGGTGGGTTACTTTAAAAACTCAGTGGTCCAACCTTAAAGGAGTAGTTCACCTTCAAAATGAAAATTCTGTCATCACTTATTTCAAACCTGTATGACTTTCTTCCGCAGAACACAAAAGAAGATATTTTGAAGAATGTTGTTCACAGCCCCCCATTCACTTGCATTGGTTACAATAGAAGTGAATGAGGGGCTGTGCTGTTTTGTTAACAACATTTTTCAAATCTTCTTTTGTGTTCTGCAGAAGAAAGAAAGTCAAACAGGTTTGAAATGACAAGAGGGCGTGTAAATGATGGTAGAATTATCATTTTGAAATCGAACTACTCCTTTAATGACTCCGGTCAATGACAACCAAATAAAAACTGTGTCTGACACAGCAATAGGATTTTCAAAGGCATTACTCAAGAAACACTAAACAAACTCTTGCCTCGGTATAAAGAGCCTTGAGGCATTCAAGTGAACGCATATATTGGCATCTTTTACCATACTATACAATGTCTAAAAAAACACATATCTGTGCTTATTTCTGGCACCACCTAGTGATGGCTTCACATCCGAAGAACATCATTCTCCTAAAGGCTGCATTTCAGCCATAAATACATATAAAACCAGTTCACTGCAGTAATCTCTCAATGTGTTTAGTTGATTGACCCTTTTCTTATATTTGCTTTTCTACCTAAATACTTGTTTCAAAACGTGCATGTAACTTTAGGAGAAAACATTGCTATGCACATTTCTAATTTCCAAATATGCCAACACTGTGTAGCTCATTTCTTAAACACCCATGTTAGAAGATGTATCTCATGGTTAGAAAAGATGTTACTATGTTTCAGCAGGGCAACCGGCCTGCATCAAACAGACAACTATTAGGGAGATCTGGCACCACAGAGTCCTGATCTGAACCCTTTGGGAAGTCTTTGCTGGACAACACTTGGTGGAGTTGCTTGCAATCTCCTGTCATCAATATAAGCTCTCAAAATCGAATGCATCGATGTGATGTTTGCCCAACGCCCCGTTCAGACCGCCAGTGACAAAGCGAGGCGATGTCATTCATTTCAATGGGGAGCTGTTGACTTCCCGCGACAGGAAGTGGGCGTGTCTAGCGACGTGACAAAGTTGAGATTTACTCAACTGATGAGCGACTTTCGGGAGCGACTATCAATAGGAGTAAAGCAGCAGAGCTCACGTCATCAGTCTCTTGTCAGTTACTGAACGGTTGTTTATAAATGTTACTCCAAATCTAGGAACGCCTTCTAACGACCTCGTAGCATCACTAGCGACACATTCAGCGACACAGTCGCTGGCGGTCTGAACCCACCTCAGGGAATGTGAAACATTTCACACCCCAAACTATTTTACTCTCTTCACTCCCAAGCTATTTGCTTGTATACAGTGCAAGTATACAGTGATACCTCACTTTCTCACAGAAGGACTCGTGCTGTCCTTGAAATGTAATGAGCCCAGTCATCACTGCACAACGTGTGAGAAGCAGATGGCTGAATACACACTTCTCTCTCTCGACTGGAGAGAAGCCAAATCATTCAGCAGGTGTTTCTTTCACTCTTCATCTATTTAAGCCTATTAAAGGACCTATAGATATCAGGAATTTGGAATTTGATTTCATAAGTCAGTGAACTGAGTTTCTAAACTGTGATAACGGTGATCATTTTAATGCGATAATTGTATGTGCTGCTAGACACATAAAACTACTGAAGTGCAATTCGTGCAACTAACACCCTTTAGACCCTGAACCGACGTTTCGACGTCGACCCCCCCCCCCCCAAAAATGAAAATTCACCATCATTGATTCACCCTCATGTCGTTCGAAATCCTTCCTCTGTGGGAAACCTAAGAAGATATTTTGAGAAGTGTCTCAATGGTTTTGTGCACATACAATAGTAATCAATGTGGACCGATGTTGTTTAATTACCAAACATTCTTAAAAATACTTTGTAAACTATCACTTTATAAAAGGTTTCACACACATGTTCTCCTCCTCCTGTTGGTTAACCCTCGCCTCAAGCTGATGCCATTGATCATTTCTTTGCTAACCTGCAAGCAAAAACCTTCTGAGATTTAAAAAAAATAATTAAAACGTGTTGCTAATTAACTGCATCAAAGTGCTTTAATAAGTTACACTTCATTGATTTAAAGAACCCCGAGCAGCATCAAGATTCATGCTTCCGAGTCTTCAAGTTCCACTGCGGTCCTGTAGTCCTCCAACGCCTGCTCAGTCCACCCTAAACGTGCCCGAACATCAGCCCTGAGTTTATAGAGCAGAGCATCTCCCGGCTGGAGCTGCAGAGCTTCAAAACACACACACAAAGACAGATGTTAGTACAAAACGTCCCTCTGTTTACAACCACCATCACCTTCATCAATCCGTCTGCTGTTTATTTCAAGAGGTGTGAACATGCACTGAAGTCACTCGTGCTCCATTAAGAGGTCTGCCATTAACCGCATTGTCTTACAACAACTCGCATGCGTTTCTATTCTCCTCAAACAGAGACCGACATCACGCACCGCATTACCACAAGCATCTCTAACAGGCTGCGAGAGAAAAAGACTAGGCCAGTAAGAGGACATCTACTTTTTAGTTCACACAAGAGGGACAATTTGCGAGCAATTTCCCAGGCGCATTTGCATAAATTACCATGGCTCGGCAGGTACCTTTAACAGACAGTGTTTTGCTAAGGTGCTTTGATTTAGAGCGCTCGCGTGTAAAAGCCTGGGAGCGAGCTAATGTGTAAAAACTCGCGGGATAAGCGTTCAATGTATCTATTTACAGCTAACAAAATGAGAGCGTTTGGAAATGCGCGCTGGAATGACGAGTGATCACTCCATTCACACAGAACAGAACATGGACACTCATTAGTTACCGAGGGCCATCTGTTCTCCAATACCCACCTGTCTCAGACGCGGGATTCAGCCGTGCCGTTTAAAAAAACTCAGATTTTCATATTTGGAATGCCTGTACATCCCTAGGTTTCAACCTTATAAATATGCAGCATGCCAAGAGGAAACCAATAATTGGTTTACACTGTAACCATAGTAACCACCTGACTCTTGGTTTAAATCAGGAGGGACATGGGTACTGCGTTATTTTCGTGTGTGAAGGTGTGCTTAAAGCCATCCATCTGCCTTACACATACGCACACAAACATACCGAGTAATGACTGCACACATACACAACGACGGTGCAAAGGTTGTGCGTCGGATTCTCAGGGAACATACGAAAATATATCGCTTGAGCTCACGTGAATCCACAAGTCAATTGGGATTGCATAAAGCATTAGTGTAATGTAAATGTCAATCATTATTTCAGAATACTGAATCAAGTGCAAAGTTGTGATTGTACGCTGGCAGTCTACTAGTTAAAAAACCTGAAGCTTTTACCAGTAGTTACAAAAAGCCCGACAAACAGATTGGAATGAACGCTTTCAGCCCGTCATCTTTTTTGCAATATGCATCAGGGAGTGAACAGACTATGTGGGCATGACAATTAAAACAAAGATTATCACACACTTGACTGTCTGAATAAAGACATCTTCGCTATCTCCTCACAACCTCTCCATTCATCATCTTGACAAAGCCCTTCACAGAGATATCACACATTGTTATCAGGGTTATCATGTGCAAATCTCCATGTAAAGTGATGTATCATATTGGCATATTTCACAAAAGGATATTTCCAACTGAAGAGTAAAAGCTTTTATGTTCATGTCCATGAAATCAAGAAACCCTGTTTGCTGCAGTTTCTGCTCACTAATGAAGTAAATGTATGATGACTAATGCAGTGTCATTCTCCCGGAGTACAGAGAACGAGAGAGATCTGTATGCTAGCAAGTTACCCTTCTTTATAAGCGTATGTAACTTGTAGCTGTTGGGACCCTTAAATAACACGGGACATACAAAAAATATCATTTCCAATAAATGTCATTCTGCGTCATTTCTATACGAGTGGAATTAAAAACACTGGCTTGAATAAACCAAGCAAAAAGCATGCTACTTTTTGCTTGTATAAAGGGTTTAAGGAGCGTTATATATATAAATATATAACAATAAAGGTTTAAAACACTAAATATTAAAGAAGACGTTTTGGAAAAGTATTCACTTTTTTTCTAACACTAGTGGACAAAGGTTATTATAGTTTACTTAAACTAAAACTATTACATTGGCATTTAGCTGACACTTTCTTTTTTTCTTAGTTGAATTCTAATCAAATATTGTCCAAAATATTATTCGAACAACTAAACTGAGATGTGTTGCTTCAGCAATAAACTCAAGTTTTAGTTGAGGCCATCATTTTATTAACCGAAAAAAAAGGAAAAATAAACAAATAAAAAAAAATGACACAACATAACAAAATTGCTCAAATTTACATAAAACCGAGTAATATAAATGCAGCTAATGCAGAATATTAATAAAACTACAAAAACAAAAAACACAACTATAAAAACTAAATAAATCTTACAAAAGTGTACAAATATCTGTCATATTATCTGATTATTGTGGCCAAAAGAATTTACAGTAAAGATATTAAAATTTTTATTGAAATAAAGAATTATACACGATAATTATGATGCTATTAATTCATCTTCCTTTTTTATTCTATGTTTTTTCTCTTTTTTGGCCAGTAATATATGAATGCATGTAGAGAGGCAAAGAGACTTTACAGCATCATGTTAAACGGGCACAATAACACCACCTTCTATGTTGGAGTGTCACACAGATACTAGTGCAGATTTGTTTATGATGTTAGTATTAACATGCTATCAATATCACGATTATTGTCTTATTAAAAGGTGGTGTGTTCAGGCTCACGTCGCTCACCTTGCGTAAGGTCTTCCTCGGCCGACTGATGCTGTCTGAGTGAGCAGTAAAGATTGGCTCTGTTGAAGTACACGTGTGCAGAGAGCGGGTTGAGGCGCAGAGTCTCATTGAAATCCTGCAGCGCTTCAGGAATCTTCCGCAGCAGCGCGTGGGTGATGGCTCGGTTCAGGATGGCGGACTCATCTGATGGGTCCAGTTCAAAGGCTCTGCTGAAGAACTCACACGCCTGGGTCGCAGAAGAGAAACAGCTTGAGTGGATTTCTTCCTGAGAATAGTGTGAGAATTGATTCGGGTTTCACCTGCTCAAACTGTCCGTTGTAAAAGAAGAGAGTGGCAGCATTGAAGTGTGCCAGAGCGTATTTGGGATTGAGGCTGATGGCTTTCTGATAGTCCTTCATGGCGCTGACTTTATCCCCCATTAACTGCTGGATCAGACCTCGGTTTGTAAAAAGCAGCTCGGAGTGAGGGTTATACTGACAGAAAGAGGAAAACAACTGAAATAAACATTTTCTCATGGTTTTCATGTCATTTAGTTTACATACGATGTTCAATATGCTCCTTTCCCTTCAATGAAAGTGCATGGATGTAATTCAGCATGAACAAAATGAACATTTTAGACATTCAGATCTCCAATCATGTGTTTCACGAAACTAAAAGACACATAACTGCACTGCCATGTTTTGTCCTAGTGAGTACATCAAAAGCATTTTTTTATATATCGAAAGCTACACAACAACCTCTAAAGCAGTGTTTATATCCTGCAGCGCTGCAAACGGGTTTCCCATCCTCGCACTGACGACAGCTCTGCCTTCATACGCCGGCCAGCATTTGACGTTCACCTCCATCGCCACAGTGAACTGATTCCAGGCTCTCAGGAAGAATCCAAAAACCTGCCGTGGAGGACAGAATATCGATGCAGCTCAGCGCGAATCAATAAAGAGCAGAGAGTCAACAGAGCGTCTGCAATATATCGTTCCGCCGAGGGGAAAAAGCTAAGATAATGAAAACAAGACTGATCACACAATGAAAGATGTACACACTATCCGCATTTGTTTCCTGCTGATCTATCTCTGGAAACTGTCCATTTCACAATACAGAATTATTTTTATTTTTTTTTGAAAATTGAACATCAATTAGAAAGACATTGTGTAAAGATAAAAGACAGAAAAAGAGATATCGACTGGGTCAAATGAACGTCTTTGTGGGACGGCTGAAATGAAGAGAACCCATGCCTGGTTGTCTGCAGGCTATGAGTAGATTTAGATTTACCAAGCGGGTTGTGTCGATTCAACGCATTCAGGTTCGTGAAAACATATTAGATCTTGAAAACATGCTTGTCCTTCAAGCTGTGAAAGGGAAAGGTCGACCAAATGAAAATATTTCTTCGGTATTTATTCTCCCTCACATCATTGCAAGTTGGATGAGTCTTATGAATGAATCAGGCGGTTTGTGAGCTTGAGCTTGAGCAACCAATTCATTCAAAAGAACCCAATTTAAATATATGGTTTGTGTATGAATTTTATTTGACCGTTTGAGAAACAAGGACATCTTTCCTTGTTTCACAAACGTTAATAAAAAGAAAAAAAATGAATATGGGGTGAATAAACAAAGACAGAATTTTCATATTTGGGTGAACCATTTCTTAAAAGAAACCCATCGGACGTTATTTCATTATTTGTGTATCAGATAACTTGAATGGTATCAACAAGAGTAATTTATCTGGTTCAAATTCCTCAGTTCCTCCATAATTTTAGTTTTCTACACAATTTTTTAAATATGCATATTTTGGCACATTTTCTCAAGGAGGATAGTCAACAATTTATTTAGAGTTAAAATGTCAAAATCACTAGGATTTACATTCGGAAATATTCAATAAATTGACTTCCCCATGCAAGCTGGCAAATTGTTGAATAAAACATATATTGCTTTAATGAGAAACAAACACCATTTCATAATTCATGAATGAATTCGTTGTATTATGCAAACTTACAGCATGCAAATGTTTGTCAGAAACAAGAGGATTCTTAGAGTGCTACCTGTAAGGTGTATGCCAGGCCGATGCGGGCATTCGAGCAGAGTGGATTGAGGTGCAGGGCAGTGAGAAAGTCTCTCTGGGCGTGCTTCATGCCATGACTGTGGCCATAATCCATAAAAACGTTACCTCGGCCCACATAAGCATCTTGTGAGAAGGGATCAAGTCTTATAGCTTTACCGTACCTGTCCAAAGCTTCTTCCGACTGTCCAAGCCTAGAAAACAGACAATGGACATCCATCATTACACTCAAAGCTGTGTCCTCATTCCGTTTGCAAATGAATTTTAATCTGATTTGTAATTACAGACTTCGCTGGAGAATTTCCAATTCAGACACTAAAATACAGCTTTGTAACATCCCCAGCGTGAGCATTTACCCAACATGCAGTTCAAAAAGTGATCAAACGAAAAAAATCTGCAATTACTGTGACATTCGAGTTGTGATCTTGTGGAAGGCCATTTATTTGAGGTCTAAAAGCATTCTGTTTTTGTTTTAATGACAGTTCAGTGATCTGTGCATCACATCAGCAGGGTTATCGAGTTATGGCTTTCATTACAGCTCGTGTAAAGAGATCAAACACCCTGTCTATAATACACTGTTAGTCTGATTAAAGTAAGTCTTTGGACACCCAGAGCCTTTTGAAGGTGAATCAATAAACGCATTGACAGAATCAGCGATGCCCTGTCTACATTATTTACAGTGTACCTTTTCAAACACAGACCATATTCACAACTGTGTGATAAAAGAGCATTAAGAACATCATTTATTACAGCTTCATAACTAAAAAATGTTCTCCGTAGCAAAGTAGCTGTGGTCAAATTTGTCAATGTATCAATCGATCAAATTCATATAATCTGAATCCTTCATTTACAAAATGCACTGAATTGATTCTCCAGTTCAATTCATTGACTCAATCTTTCAGTTGGTTAAGTGGGAGGTAAGGGAAGATTATTGCCTATCAAATAATTCACACAAATCACACAGATGTATTGTATGGTTTCAGATGACTTTGGAAGATTTGTGGGCGACCTGTTTGTTACATATCCCCACAAATAATCATTACCATGCTTTTGGGTTTCTGGTGTCGGAAATCCAGCAATTTCATGAGAAGATATTTTTTTCCAGCCAATGTTCAATTTGGGATGTTACAATATCAGATTCAGATTTTTTTTTCTTTTTCGGCCAAGGAATCATACTCAAAATACAGCTACGGAAAAAATTGAAAGTCCATTCCAAATGTTCATTTAATCAGCATTTCTAGATAAAAGAGAAAATTAACATTTAGCAGACACAGAATTACAGTATATATACAGTCGCAATAAAATGTTTAATTTCTAGATTTATTATCACTGTTATCACATCATAATTTTCCTAAAATACAGGCACAAATGAAGAGTTTGGTTCCAAAATGAGATGACACCGTTTTTCTCAAAAATCATGTTTTTTTATTGTGCATTCCAATTAATATCAATCAAACTGTTGTTGGTTTGTTTTGATTTAAGCCATAATAAAAAAAAATACTGCTTACTAATACAATAAAAAACATGATAACATAATAAAAAACCTGATTATTAAATTGTTTTATTTTTTATCTCTCTTTGGAACCAAACTCTTCAAATGTTTGTGTTGTAGTGCTCAAAAATGAAAATTAACTTGTTTTCTTTGTAGTATTTGAAGTCTCAAAAAAAAGAATATTTTTGTTCATTTTACCTAATAATTAGATTTTTATTTCAAAATAAATGGAAAAATAAACTTTTTTTTTATTTGGGAGAACTATTGTTAGTAGTTCACAGATTGAAAAAAGTGATAATTTTACCCAAACACGTAACTATAAAGAGTAACTTCCGAAAAACTTGAAACAATTTTTTTCCACTGCTGTATTTCAGTATGGTCTTTTTTGACTTAACTCGTTCTATAAATTCTCAGAAATCCTCCATGAAAAGACACAGACCTGTGATGGATCACGCCCAATGTATGGTGAATTATTGCATCGTCAGGACGCTTGTGTGCTGCAGCTGTAAAATCCTACAAATAAATACAATTTACACACATTTTACAAATATTGCTATTACTACTAATCTCCATAATATTTTATTTAAAGTAATCATAAATCATAAATGGATCCTATTTACGTTTTATAATATATGTTTCTGATATTACTGTGTAGTATCTTCAATGCATATTAATTCTCCTTTTCTTTTATAAAAACAGATGATACAAACTAGATGGTTTGTTTTTCACATTCTGTTCTACCCAACACCTTATCTTGAAAATTACCATGTCTTACTTGGAAAAACATAACATTACATTTCATACCAGAAATATAGTTAAAAAAACCTGAGCATGTTTAAAATGCTTTTGAGTCTTGGAACAAACAGATTACAGAAGATGTCGTACAATCGATGCTTCACACTTGATAACTCTTGCTTACCTGAAGGGCACTGCTATAATCATTTAACTCCACATACAGAAGGCCACGGTTTATCAACACTTTGAGATCAAGCTCCGGCTCTCCATCCAGGAGCAGCACGACACTGTAGTCCCTGAGCGCCTTGAAAATCAAAGAAAAGTAATGCAGGAGCAAATAAAGAAATCTGCATTAAAATGTATGTGCCTAAGCTCAGTGCTTATGAAAATCCATCCCGCTGTTTGTATACATATTTACATATACGATCCTGTGTTACTGAGTGGAAAAAGTAGCCGATACAAAACGGAGAAATGCAAATGAAAACCGTCACCAGCTCATAATCCTGCAGTTTCTGGTAACAAACACCACGGTTGTAGTAAGCAAATGCACACGCGGGGTCCATCTGGATTGCCACGGACAAATCCTCCACTGCTTTCTTGTATGCCTAAAGATTCAACCCATATCACAAAGTAGCATTTTATTCAAATTGCAAAGTCCTGCTTCGCTTGCCATCGCAAACCATAATCCTTAAGTGAGAGGCAAATCTGTTCAAATGGTGTTTTCACACTTACTTTCAGATAGAATTGAAGAGCTCCTTTATACAAGTATGCTTTGACACTCTTGGGCTGGATTCTAATAGCTTCATTACAGTCAAGTACGGCCTTTGCATATCGCCCTTCAGCTCCATAAAGGGCAGCTCGGCTTAAATGTACCTTAAAAGAGGAATAACATGTTTTAAACATGAAACGCTCTCTGCATGACATGCACAGAATAAATCAGTCAAGCCAGATTAAACTCAATATGTTCGAATAAACATACAGGTTCAAAGTCTGACACCACTAACATTAAAGGCGTCCGTTTTGCATTTCATGCTATCAGCGATGCAATTTGATTGACAAATGTAATTGACAAATTTACATTTGTTCATTTAGCAGATGCTTTTATCCAAAGCGACTAATAAAGGTAAGAGCATTTAACATTTTGTCTAAAAAGGCAATAAACATAGTCTACTAAGCTATGTCTATATCTAAGAAAATCGGCATTACTCATAATTGACATGAATATGGATGTCCACCTTTTGCTTTAGCACAACTATGTGCCAACCATGATTCATGTTTTTCCAGCAAGATTCGATGATGCCACAAAAGAGCATCATGTCTACTTTAATCAAGTTGTGCTTTCAGACATTTGGACTCCGTTGGATGCGATGTACCTGATAAAGGTTGGGGTTTATGCGCAGTGCTGTATTAAAGTCCTGCCCGCTTGCTGAATCTCGTAGGTACGTGCGACAAAGTCCTCTCTGATGGTACGCTTCAGCGAGGTCTGGCTTCATGCTCACAGCGCCGTTGAAAGCATCTAAAGCCTGGAGCAAAAGAGAGTCTTCGCTCTCCTGAATTACAAAATAATAGTGACAGACATCACCACAACAGAACACAACAAGATTTATGTCTATGTTTCACACTGCAGACGGTTTTGGATGATGACGGTTGCTTTGATGTATGAATGTCTCATTTATTACCTGTAACAGAGGCACCTGTGCCATGCAGCACACGCCAATAAGATGGAAGACTTCTGCAGCTTTTTGTACACTAGAGCGTTTCGCTTTATTGGTATCCAGCATTTCCAGAGCTTTTCCGAAGGTCTCCACTGCTTCCTGAGTGTGATACACATCATAAACTCTGACATAGTAATCTAACCATGCTGCATAATGTTTACAGCGGTATTGATGCTCTCTGATACTGTCTGACAGTCAGACCAAAAGCATGAAAATCAAGAAATCTTCAAAGCAAATCAGAAACAACAACACACTGTGCAAACAAACTAGCGACTACCTTAGAAAAACAGCCCATGTAGTATATTTCTCTCTTTCTCTTCATACATTAACACTCTTAAAAATAAAGCTTAAAAAGTTATGCACAGCGATGCCGTAGGAGAACCATTTTTGGTTCCACAAAGAACCATTAAGCCAAAGGTTCTTTGAAGAACCATCTCTTTCTACTTTTTTATCATCTAAAGAACCTTCAGATGTTAAAGGTTCTTTGTGGAAGCAAAAGGTGCTTCTATGGCATCGAAGAACCATTTGAAGCTTTTTCTAAGAGAGTATACGAGACAGACAGATATAAAGCAAGATACACCGACGGATTCATAGACAGATGGATAGATGGATGTATAGATAGCTAGACAGATATATGGACAGACAGACGGATAGATGGTTGCTTAGCAACTATAAACAGTCTCCTCTATGTACTCATAAAAGAGAAAATTAACATTTAGCAGATACAGAATTACAGTATATATAGTCGCAATAAACATTTTAAGTCCATTCCAAATGTTCGTTTAATTTCTAGATGTATTGTGGTCATTCCAGTCCAGTGTCTGTTGAATTTCAACGAAATCAAACCTCAGGAGTGACATAAAGCCATCCAAGAGCAATGTGAAAGATTGACAGCATGACAAGACATGAAAATCCGGGTTATCACATAATACATATTTTTCAACTTTTCCTAAATACGTGTAGAAATATGACTGTTGTGTTGCTTTAAAGTGAATATGAACTTGTTCTCTTTGTCGTATTTGAGGTCTGAAAAAATACAGAGCATCTTTTCTGTTATTTTGACCTGTTTCTCCAGACACGTTTCTCCTTTTTTTTTCCTTTTCTGGAAATATATGCAAATAGAAACAATATTTTTCATTTGAATTTGGGAGAAATGTTGTTAGTAGTTCACAGAATAAAACTAAAATGACCATTTTACCAAAAAATATACCTATAAACAGCAAATTCAGAAAAATAAAAATTATTTTGAAATGGTGTCTTAATATTTTCCGCAGATGTATAGCTAAATACTCATCTTTTAAACAGAGGCATACATTACTTTTTAATAAAAAAGAGAATGCCCCTTCATACTATACTATACAGGAAGCAAATAATTGTTTAGGACTGTAAAGGAGTAGTGACTATTTTACAAAAAGTAAATGATATGTTGATGTATTTTTGAAGCAGATTGTAGCATGTTGCTTTAGTGATCTTTTAAATAAAACTACCAGTATTTGTGTTTACTGATGTTTTTGGAAAGGTTGGTCCATTGCTGGTTTAGTTTGCCACACATCATGTGAGCCATGCAGGCTAAGCTTGACTAAGATGTTCCCTTCATGGATCTCAGACTTACTGTGAACCTGTGTTCCCTCATCAGTGTCTTTCCCAAAAGAATGAGGGCTGGAAGGGAAGGACGTGTATCGACCGTGTCCCGCAGGCAGGCAATAGCTTCGGCTTCGTTCCCCAGGAACGATTCAACGGTTGCTTGCTGGACCGCCGATAAACCCAGAGCTGTAACAGACGAGAGGAGAGCTTTTCAGTTTGGTCTTGTTGTTGTTATGGCAACAAACACCACATTGCCCTGCAAGGTTCACTTGACCCTCAGTTACGCCAGGTGGCCTAATATGATTTAATGACGGTCATTCAAATATGGCCTGCGATAAGGGTTGATATATTTCGAGAGCTAAAAATACCTTTGCAATTTACTTTGGACAGACAGTGAACTGAAATGACCACTACCTGTCTTCATTTCTGCTGCATACCGTATGGAGAGATGAGCCAGGTCAAGCCGTCCCATTTCATACAAGTACTGCCCTCTAAAAAACAACACAACACTTTAAAATACTTTCATCTGCGTTAGCTAAACATTCAAATATAGAGATTCCAAATAGAACCAAAATAATTTTGCCTAATGTTGCTAAATGGGGAGATGCTGTATTTACATTTTGAGGTCCTAAAACTTCAGGATTTTCAGAACTTCATTGAACACTATATTTACATTTATATGTACACAACTCTACAACCCGTTGAACTCACAACCTGGTTTTCATCTGTATCAAATGTAATATGGCATCAAATCTGCCTACAGTTGATAAAAGCACTTTTGTAAGATACACAAAAGCGTTTCATAAGAAAAACGACGAACAGATGCTTTAAACAGCCCAGACGCCACTACATTGAGCTGAAAAACATATAAGGTCAATATCGTTATTTTTCTTTTTCCATACACCCTCAATTCACGAATCCTATAGAGCTGAAGAGGCTTCTGGATAAGAGGCGGCTTTTTGAAAACAAAATCCTATTATGTTTTGCAACCATGTACTGTTTGCTCAAGCTCAAGAGTGGGGATTGTTGAGAACAATAAAACCAAAAAAGAAAATCCCTGTTGTACGTCCAGATAACCTCATGATGTGCAGGTCATGGGCATCTGGATTCACGTGTATCGCTCGACTCAAATCCTTTACGGCTGGACTCAGATTATTCACCTATGAATAACAGAAGAGCACATGTTTGCTTTACAACAGACTAATAAAAATGATATTAAAATGATTATAACATGAACCTATAAATAACATGAGTGCCTCTTAAAACATGACGGTACCAATAACTGTATAATTGGTTGAACAGTCCAATGACATTAAATATATTTTTATCATCTCTGTAATAAACTCAGTTCACGATCGCTTCAGTGTTTTGTCTCAGTCCGCTCAGTTACATCCGGTGCACGTAGCGTCCATAGGGATTCAATTCAAACACTTTTTGGGCACATTCCTGTATTTCCCTGCTGTCCTTCTGAAACCTTGTATCTCAGTATTTTTATTTTAGGTCACAAATCATTATTAATAGTTACTCTTTATGTTTCTCACTGGTTTTGCAAATATCTAACCAATGAAAAGTATTAAAAAGTGCTTTTCAACATTGACTACATAGTATTTAATCATTTAAAATGTAAGTGTTTTTTCCATTTCCTGAAAAAATGTGGACATCAGAGGTTATGGAGGGACAGCTATGATATTTTAATTTTGTTAGCAAAGTCAATTTCTTAAGACTTTACTTTTCTCAATGTTCCCTTTAAAAACAAAACCTTGACAGTCGATATCTTCAATTTTAAGAGCCACTTCCAGTCCTTCATCCTCTTACGTTGTAGTAAGCTTTGGCCCTGCACACGCATGCTCTCACGCAGCTGGGATCCGCTTTCAACGCATCACTGAACCTTTTGATGGCTTCATAGTTTCGATTCATTTTCAACATGCTGATGAGCCCCAAACTGACATAAGCAACAGCCACCGACCTGCGGAGGAAAGAAGACGGTTTCAATATTTGACTCAAACACTTCCAGTCACGTTCTACCATGAAGATACATTCAAAGAACTTCAACTTTCAATACACTAAAATTCACTTTGGACCGCAAGAGAAGACAGGAAAGGTCTTTCGACACACGGCAGAGGCGTCACCTGTCAAGTTTGATCACAGCTTCAAAGTCAGCCGTGGCCTGTCGCCAGAGCCGCAGCTGAGCATAGAGCAAGCCGCGGTGCAGGAAAGATCTCAGGTTTTCAGCGCTGTCATTGATGAGAACTACAACACACAGAGAGAGAGAGAGAGAGAGAATGACAGATACAGACTTCAGAAGCAAGCAATGCACAATGTATTGGCATGTTTCCACAGACAAACTCTCATTGGCTCTCCAGCGTGCCACTTTTTTATCTCTCAAAGCGTGTGCCAATAAAATACAGTGAAGTTATTGTAATATAGTAGCTCAGTGGCACATCTAAGCCTATGAGTTTACAGTTTGAATCTGCTCGGTTTAGTGCAGTCAGCGTTGAAAAAAATGATCCAAGCTGAAGAGATCAAAGAAGCAGATTACAGCGTCCGACATCACATAGCTCTTGGATAGCTCTTATTTGTTCTGCTGGATGAATAAAAACATTAAGATTCTCATATGACCTGATTCAATAGATAACCGTGATAAAATGTTAAGATTATGATGTGGTTCCAATAAGGAGATTAATTCTGTGCAAAACAGTTTAATTGAAAGATTTAGACCAAATACTCGTGAAGGGAATATTTTATAGAAAGAGAGATTTTCTTTTGCCATGTGAAGATCCTGCATCAGTCCATTCATGAAATCTAAGCTGCAAAAATAGGTCATTCAAGAAGCTATCTAGAAGAAACTCAATGTGTAAAAAATGTTTTATTAACCTTGGAATAAATCGAGCATCAAGCACGACGGATCCAACTACGTATATCCACAAATACAAAAATTACACATCTCTCCCGGCTGTATGAAAAAGAAACCTAAACACTGAAGAACATTTGCATCACTCTTCCTCATGTGCATGCACCAAAACAGATATGTGACCTTTTATCGCATCTTAAATGAGTTTTATGCAGCATGTGTGTGTGTGTGTGTGTTACCAGACGTGCTGAGGTCTCTCAAGGCCATCTGAGGCTTTATCTTCCTCAGCAGGAAGCCTCTGTGGTAAAATGCCAACCAGTCACTGGGATTCAAGTGCATAGCCAATGAAAGGTCCTCGATAGCCTCCTCAAAGCGGCCCAGCTTAGTGTAGATCCTTCCTCTGTATGTCCTGCAATAAAGACTTTCTTTAAATTCTATATTTAAATAAAACAGGGACTTTTACCTACTGTATGCAGACCACTATTAAAAATGTCTCTATGATCAGTCGTGATCAATCGCATCCAGTATAGAGTTTGTGGTTACATATTATTTGTCTGTGTACTGCGCATAATAATTTTGTACATACATCCATATATTTAAGAACATTTACAGTACATTTAATTTAAATTATTGGTAAAAATAAATAAATATGCGTGTATATGTTTATAAATACAAAATAAATACGCAGACATATATTATGTAAACAAAAACTTTTATTCTGGATGCAATTAATCGCGATTAATCGTTTGACAGCCCTAATCATTACAAATTATATTATCAGCTTGACATTTCCATAATTTTTTTCAAAATCCTCAAACATTTTCATTTAAATTAAACACAATGTTTTGATTTTGGATCTTAGATTTTCAATGGGGTCTCAGACTTCTTGGACCCACTCCTTTTATTGGAAATCAAATGTAAGCACCCACAAGCACACACACCGAGTAAGCTATCCAAATGTGGACATTAAATAGATTTTGTATTGTTAATATACTGTTAATATTGACCTTGCTACAGCGTTCCTCGGCTCCTGCTGCAGCAGCAAGGAGAAATCATCCAGGCCCATCGTCCATCGAGAGTTGTTGAAATGCTGCACTCCACAGATCATCATAGCATCTGTCCTTGTCGAGTCAACAGCGAATGTCTGGTGGTCAAATACAGGAGGATCCTATTAAAATCTCCAATACGTTTTATGTGCAACTGCACCATTTATAATAATTGACAATTCTAAAGTTCTGACAAACAAACTGTAGATTACATTGTGACAGGATCATAAAAACAATCTGCGCTGAAACCCACTTTAGCATAGTCTTCCATGGCCAGCAGTATTTCACCCGTCTTCTCATACACCTGTGCTCGTCTGAAGTAAATGTCTGCTTTATCTGGCTTGGCTTTGATGGCTTGTGTGTAGCTGATTATAGCTGCCGTAGTTTCTCCTCTTTGTTTGTAGATTTCTGCTCTGGACATAAAGGCGTCTGGAACACATTTGCCATCAGTCAGAATCTTCCAAACTGTGGATCTATGATTCTAAATCGCTAAAACTTGACAGAACATGTTCACCTAAATAGTCCAACTAATGTGACATTTTATAATATTTCTTTTAATAGCTTTAGAATTTAACAGGCTTTTTGCGAATGCAACTGTAAGATTTTCCATATGCAAATGATATCTGTTTAACGATCTGCTTGGCTAATCTAAGTGAATGGGTGTAATTCACAGTGTTCATTACATTAGTGACTATATGTAAATTTGTACAACTTGTTTCACTCTGAGCAGACTAAATGTGCATTATACTGTGTGTGTATGCCGTTCATTTCAGAAAAGCAAGGACAATCTGGTTTTGATTGAAATATTGTCCAGTACTCTACAGTACAGGTGTAGGTTATAGTTTACTTGTCTCCCTGTTATGGCTAATGAAAGTGGACTCATGCGCACACCTGCATGCATCTTGTTGTTCCTAATGATGATGTCGAGATCAGCCAGGGCTCGACTGGGGTCGTTTCTCAGCAGGTAGACGTTGTGTCTGTGCCAGTAGGCATCCAGTAAATGGGGCTCCAGGGAGATGGCCTTTAAAAACAGAAAAACAACAGATCGATCTTTAATACCAAATAAACAGCTCGCATCTGTAGAACATTCTGTTCTTGTATAATTTATCTACATAGATCAAATATGCAATGAAATACTATGATTTTTTTTAAACCCAATATCTGAAAATCAGATGCTAGCCTTAGCAAACATCACTTTATCTTACAACATTCAGATCTTCCAGGGCCTGGTTGAGATAACCAAGTTTGATTTGAAGTGCTCCACGCCGACACAAATCAAAGGCACTGCGAGTCCCACGTTCGGTCATAACTTGGGTTAGCTTGGCTACCTCACGCTCCAAATCTGCTATAGTGAGACCTTCTTCCAGAACTGCACACAGATCCACTCTATCCAGCGCCTGTGGGGGCTTGTTCTCTTTCAGACCACCTGATATAGAGTCTGTACTCTGGATCTTCTCCAGAGGTGGAAAGAGCTCGTCGAACCAGGCGTCCCATAAATCTCGAACCCACTCTCTGGGTGGCGCCGTGTCAGGTATCCCACCCCGATCTGCAGAAAAGCTCTTAAAATCGAGTAGCAGAGGCAGACTGAGGCGGTTTAGGGGTGTGGACAGACCTTCAGATGGTTTGGGCTTCCATGGTAACTGACACAAAGACTCACTCCTTTTGGGAATAAAAATAAACCCAATATTATTGCTTGCATTACAATAGACTGAATGAGTTTGAAGTGGTCCCTTTAACCCCTTTAACACAAAACCACTTCAACGCCGCACTTCAAAAGAAATTGTGCTAAAATATATCAATGTATACATTTCTTTTAATATCACTAATCAGAATAAATCATATTTTATTTTCTATGGCGTTTACGTCTTGTTGCATTAATATAGAATGTACATGCGTCAGTATATTTTTCAACAGCTTTGTATTATGTATAATTCAATACGTTCTGAAATACATGTGCCAAGTCCATTTCATAATATTTACTAAAGTTCAATTCTATGTTTTAACATTTCAGTTCTGTATGCTATGAATATAAAGATGATCTGGTAACAAAAGTTAACAAACCTTTCAAGTGTTCGTGGCGGCTCGCTCAGTGTTTTGTGAACGTAGGCCATCTTAACAGAGCTCAGTTTCTTTCCTCTTTTAGCTGCATTTCTTTTATAACAGGGGACACTTGTCCTGTCTGTGCATTTGCGTGGGTTTCTCCTGTGATTTGGGGGCTGGCAGGGTCCCTCTGATGAGCTGGGGCCAGCGCGAACATCCCGGAGCTCAGCCTGTCTGGCATTGGAGAGGGATTCTCCAGCCAGAGCGGCACAGACTGACTTCTGCTGCTGTAAGCGCACATGTTCCAGCTCCTGCGAGAGGCTGGTAAAGTCAGACCGCAGCTGAAGAAGGGGCTCAGGATCCGGGGTTAAGTGCGGGGTAGAGCGGGGCCGTCTGGCCTGGAAGCCCGAGGGGAAACAGGATATTATTAAAGATGAAATCTGGTTGCAATGACTGTTCTAGTACAACAGTCAAGATGTATATAACAGACAATAATATACCAGTATAGCTGGAAGCTGATAGAAGCTTTTAAATAAGTTCTCTAAATTAGCAATACAAACTGAAATACTGTACGTGTATCAGCTTTGGATAAAAGCGTCTGCCAAAATGCCTAAATGTACGTGTATCACCTGTTCATTTGCGCCGAACCCAAAAGAAGTAAATGAGGCCATTTCCACTGTTTTCAACTCTGGCAAAGATTTGCACTGACTAGACGAGACATTTTTCTGTGGACAAGGCCAGACAATTAGATGTGTAAAACTCACAACAGCACAAATAGATATGTGATTTTTTTATATGTGATATTTAACAGCCGCGGAAATAACTAGGATACCATTTCAAAGACCATTTTCAGGTGTTCTGAATTTACTATTTATAGGTATGTGTGTGACAATATTATGCCCAAATTTCAACCTAAAATGTTGTTTCTATTTGCATTTATTTGAAAAAAAAACTGAGGATTGATTTTCTTGAAATTCACACTGGACTGAAATGACCACAATGCATCTAGAAATGCTGATTTGAAATGAAAATTTGGAATGATCTGTCGTTTTTGTCCACGGTTGTATATTAATATTGAGTTTTGTAATATTCATATTGTCATATTGCAAAAGGAATTTCCTTTGGATTATCTAAACTAGACTAAATTAAGTAAACTGACCTGTTTCGCCACAGTCTCATGGCCAACTGAGCCCACCACATGATCCATCATGTTCTCTTTGTACTGGTCAGGCCGGGTTATCTGAGAATGTAAAGAATATATGAACTCCAGTTCCATAAAAATGGTTCCACTTAAATGTTTCATCATTTCAGCCAAGTTCAAAGGAAATATCACAGGGGAATATTAATAGCTATCATTTGAGATAATTAAAATCTTTAATATGCAAGCGCATCTTTTCATTTAAACTCTTGGCACGAACCATACTTGAGTGCTTTAGCCATTTGTCTTCTATTATGCAGTTGGAGGATAAATGCAGTCATATAAAAATGAGTTTAAACAAGTGCACATCTATATTAGTCACAAACAAAAAGATTTTCATTTTTTTGGGGGGGGGTTCTGTAGGGTAAAATTGAGAGAGCAGATGGACAAAGACGGCTAGTGGTTTCTGCAGTAAATGTTGCTGTTGAAGTCCAAAAGAGCTTAGAGGAGATAAAGGTCCATCTGTTAATGGCGCTGCTGTACCTGATATTCAGGAAAGAGTTTTTCTTTCAACACGCACGGAGCACAGATGAATTTGGGAGGTGCCGGATTCCAGAACATTCTGAGCTCGCTGGCACACAGGGTTGCCTAGGGGAAAAGAGATCATTAAACTGTTGGAAGTTTCAAATAATATGAATGTGAGAAGTCTATCCTAACCTGAAACCTATTGTGAAATGAAGCCACATAGTGTCAATTTAAACTGTGTGATTCTGTGGGGAAAAGCACTGCATGTGTGTCTAATGCCACCTAGTGATGTAATATCACCAGTATCCTGAAACATACAAAACAACAATCTGCTTCCGTTTCTCATATAGGTACAATAAACATCTCCATCTGCTTGGAAACCATTATAGAAGGAGATAAAATCCTTAAAGGCTGCGTTTTAAATAACAAACTACTACAAAAGAATCTTGTTTTTCTTTCATCAAAAGTCACTTCCAGTGAATTATAACAAATGTTTCTTACAGCACGTCCACACATTATAATCCGTGGTCTTTCCACATAAAACTCTGCTATTCTCTGCCAATCCGCCAGAGTATCTGAGGGCTGTTTGGGTATGTGGGAAATACAGTCTGTGTGTGCCGAGACTCCAGCATATTCAGCGGCTACACCTTCACACACCAGCCTACAATCAACAAATTATTAAATATATTATTCTTCCAGGGACCAAAAATAAAAATCATTTATTCACCCTCACGTCATTCAAAATCTGTTTATGACTCTGTCATCTGTGAAACACAAAAGAAGATATTTGGGGAAATGTCCATACAATGGAAGTCAGTGGGGGTCCCAAATTGTTTGTTCACCAACATTCTTCAAAATATCTTTTGTGTTCTGCAGAAATGTCATGCGGTTTTGAAATGACATGAGGGTAAGCCAATGGTGAAAGAATTTTCATTTTTGGGTGAACCTTTGTAACAAAACATATCAGCTCCCATGTGAGCAAGAGATAAGAAGATTGTACATGAAATACCTCTTTAGGTCAGGATGAGACAGCTGTCCAGGTGCTGCCATCTGCTGGTCTAACTGAGGTGTTGCAGTGATCAGATTTTGAGTGTGGCAGATCCTGGATGCCAGTCGTAGCTCCACGGGCACAATTTGACTGACCGGTGTGGTGCAAAAAATGATGGATGGTTTTATAGCTCTTAGCACTGTAGATGAAACAAATATTTAGAAAATGATCATTTGGGTATAATACGTAATCGTACACGGCATGAAAGGGATAATTCATCCAAAAATAAAAATTATGTCACACATTTTTTAACCCTTGTGTCATTCAAAACCTGCATACATGTATGACTGTTCCGTGGAAATTTAGAGAAAAGTCTCAGTCGTTTTGTGTCCATACAATGGAGGTCAATGGGGGCCAATGTTGTTACAATTGCTCTTCAAAATATTTTATTTTGTGTTTTTCAGAAGAAAGAAAGTCGTGCAGGTTTGCAATGACATGTGGGTGAGCAAAGAAGTCATTTTCATTTTTGGGTGAAGGTTTTGCCGTGCTTTCTTCGCATGAATTTTGGACCCCGTGTACAAACCAAACGTTTTTGCTCAAAGATTTTCACATCCAGCAAACACTAGTACGCTAGTGTTCTGCTCCCAAAGCAGATAAACATTTTCCCGGTTTCAGGGTCTCACAGGGACACTTCATTGACCTTTATCATAAACCATTTTGGTGCCAACTTGACCTGATATAGGCCCTTAACTCCAGCGTAAAGACCATGACTCTGTCTGTTTACACAGATCGTCTCTGCCATAACTTCACACCACGGTTTGAACCCTAGACAGCAGAAGAAGAAAAAACTCTGAACCGACTGTGTGTGTGGGCTCTTTGTGTTCCTCAGAGCTCCGCCACCCACGTCCCCGCGGCTCCACTGACAGCGCCAATTTATTGCGTAAGACTCGTTCACTCTAGCCTGTGACAAGCTCGATTTATCACCCTGCTCTGGCACGGCGAAGCCTCACCAAAAAAATCTGGAAGGTCACACCAAAGTCATCAGCCCTGCCTTTACTGAAAAGAAACATTCTTGAACCTTGAAGAGAAACCTTCAACCTGCCCAGCTATCCATCTGCCCTGCAGGCAGGCGGCTCTCATATAAACCCTCTCAACCGCGTCCCACACAAACCTTTCAGTGACCCTCGTGACTGGAAAAGGCCAGTAATTAAAAGCCTCTTTCTCCTGAGTGTTTTTCTGGGAGGGAGTGGCCGTGCTCCAGCCGCGCAGGTAGTAAATCTTGCGTTATCAGTTCTCAGGTGAGTGGCGGAGAGGTCGGGAAGAGGTATGCGTGGGTGCGCTGGCTCCAGTCGGACCCGCAGCACGGTTGAGTGGGGTAAGTGACGGGTAATTACTCGCTGTGTTACTGCCCCTTTAATAGGGCTGAGGGAGGGGCTGATGACAGCCTTGAACGCTCTTCTCAGGTACCGTGAAACAAGATCATTTGCGTCCAAGGCCACCCTCCGAGCCCTTCCGCTAGAGAGACGCTTTGAGAGATTGACATGCTGATAGCAATTTGAATGTGCCATTATATATTATTAACATTTAAAACAGTCACTCTTGTTGTCATAATGCACACGTGAAGTACTGTACTTTACATCTACACCACAACTACCATTTAGATATTTCAGCCACATAAACTAAAATTGTATGACAAAAAAAAGAGAGAGCACACTTTTAAAGCCACCTCTGTAAACTTGAAAAGACTGAACTTTAAAATGAACTTTGGGTTATGAATTGACCTGTTTGGTTGTTTCAACCCAAAATGCTGTGTTGTTTTAACTCATTGTTGGGTCAAAAATAAACCATTTGCTTGGTAAATTGAACCCAACCGTTGGGTTTGTCCATTTTTTACCCAATTCTGGGTTGAAATAACCTAAAATATTTAGTGTGTACATACTGCGACTAAAATCAAACTGACACCATTTTCCTACAAGAAATCCTAAAAATGGCTCTAAGAAGGAAATCTAGTTTTAGAAAACATCTGAAATGAGTTGTTTCATTACCTTCTATAATCTTTTTTAGGTTTCCACGTTGCTACTAGTGAAAGACGCTGAATGTTTTTTGTCTGAGGTGACGTCCTTTCTGCTCTTCGAGTTAGGCTGTGTCCTCGAGCCATTATTATATCTTCATTAGTCACCTTAAAAATATAAAGCGTTGAAAGACAACTTGAGAAATCCAATACCAACCAATGATAAGTTGTTGCTTATATTTTTCAAAATAGACAAGAATTATACTTCAAACCATACAGTCTGAAAGATGAGCTAGTACTACAATTGATCAGACTTGTTGCACATGCACACAATAAAATGTAGAAAAAAATCCCACTGATTTTACATGTGTGCATTTGCCAGACAATCCATGTATTTAATCTACATTTTTTTGATCAGATTATTTTTTTATTATTTGTTCCCTGGGGTTTGAACCCGTGACTGTTGGTAATGCAATGCTCAACCAATCAAAAAAAGATTTAGATTAGAAATCCAAGACAAATCTGGAATTTGGTTGCTTTAAAAAAAAATCCTTTAGCATTCAGAGTTTTGAAAGATCAAGCACCACTAAAATTTTCTTTAGAAAATGACAGTATACATGACTACAGCTGGTAAGCGCTGTATTAAGTACTTTTGAAATAGTTTTGTTTAATAGTAATGTGTATGAGTTTACTGAGGAGAAGACATCCTTGAGTTCTTTATCATCACAGCCAGCCTGACAAGCAACTGACACGGCCATCTTATCACAAGATGACACGGGTTGAGGGCACACTGGTCTTGAACATCTTTCTTCTGATATATACACATTTAACTGTGGTACAGAGGAGTCCCTTCGAGTTGGCCCCTGAAAGAAAATACACATGAGCATTCTACCAAGAAGTTTTCATTCCAAGCATGTGACTTTACACATCACAACGTACAAACAGGAAATACTACAGATTTTCCTCTGCTTTAAGAAACATGACATTTTTCCATTCTGTCACATTATATGTGCTCAAGTGCAACAATCCAAATATTACATTAAACAGCAAACAAACAGGTTTTGTTCTTTGTCTCTGTGGCTTTCCCTAAGGATTTCATGCTATACCTTTACTGTAGATTACTGTAATGAAAGATTTAAGCCATATAGGGTCATTCGACACAAGTTTCACACACAAAGTGTGTATTGTGTGTTCAAAATAAAACAAAAAATTGGTTATAGTTATGAAATGTTAGCGGAACATACAACAGACTTGTAACCGTTTTGTGTTGACCTTCTGTATTCTACATCTGTCTGAACCTGACGGGAACGGACTTCATACAGCCACAAAAAAAACATATTAAATTGCAATTGAAGCAAAAAAGGTTTTTGGATTTTTGGCAGGATGGCACCTAGTTTGATGTTATAAAGTTCACACTTTAATGCCAAGTGTCCAGACATTTTTTAGAATCACTGTACAAGTGAAAGTATGAACCCATGTATTACCTTTTAAACATTTTAACAAACAAATAAATCAAGCAAGAAACAAATAGTTATGGCAGACCTCATTATCAGTACGTCGATGTCCAGATTCACTCTCCATGCACTTCTTGGCCATTTGCTTACAGGTGGGGAGAGTTTCGATTCTTACTTCCCTATGCAGGGTACCAATACTCTCATCTCCAGTGCGCCCACTTTCCTTCACTGATGTGTCTGGCAGGGTCTCCTCTGTCGCCCTCTGCTGGCCGGACTCATCTGGCTGCTCAGTCCTGCAATAAGTCTAGCTTCCATCAGCAGCTCAGAGGTGGACTTGACACTTTGTGATCTGCTGGAACCAGAACTGCTGGTGTGACTCTTAGAGAGAGCTTGATGTGTACCAGCCTCCCAAAATGATTCTGTCGTTCCCCCTCCAAATCCATTCTCTTCTCGATCCTCAAAGTTTTCAGAACTTCCCGGACTACAGAATGCGGACTGGTGAGCTTTCTTCGACGCACCTGCACCCTGTTGGGTAAGTGTGCTAGGTTTATAAGATCCACCTGCTGACAGATGCTTCTCTGATCTGGGCTTAATGGGAGGCTGAGGCCTCTGGGACATGGATACTGCTTTGGTGGTCCCAGCGAGAGAGGCAATGACCGGCTTTTGGACAATGTCATGTCCTGGTTTAGGTTTTCGAAGAGGCATTGTGTTTACTGAAGTGTCTGTGAAGGAAATCTCTGGTCTTGCTTCTCACATTATAGGTCCATAAAACATGGATTTGTGGGGCAGTTAGCTTAAAAGAGAAGGGAGAAAGTTAAACTTGTGTTTGGAGCTTAACAAAGCTAGGCAGACTTAAGATATACTGTACAGTCCTTCATATATTGATGTAAAATGTATTATGTATATGTTTTCATATATACTCAAATTAAGTGCACTTGGTGTCCATGGTTCGATTGCCAAATGTGCTGAAATACAAATAACTGAAAAATCGACAATAAAAGAAATAGCCTGTATAATTTGACATTGTTGGTGCAGTATTCTCATGCATAAAATAAAATGTTACAGTGTCTTTAAAAAGTGTAGATAAAATATGTAGAATAGTGTAACAATAAATGATCGTATCTGAGCTAGCCTGCTAGCTAAACTTGTTGGCACAAAAGTTGTTCCTTTCCCATGCTGCCATTCAAACGTTTACAGAAATCTTTCTAATAAACTTTCTTACCTTTTCAGTGATGTATCCCCTCGAACTTTAGCCTTTCTCAAACATACAAAATGAATTTGACAGGTTTGCTAATTGCTCAAATGTGTCTGCAGCTTTTTACCACAGAAACTCAAACAGAGAAACGCCAAGCAGCGTCTCCTAGCAACCGGGCTGTCCCTCTGCGCGTGCCAGAGCTGCCGAGCAAATCTGAAACAGGCTAACGTTACTGAAGTGAATCATTAACTAGCTGCGATTCATTGTTTTTATGATCGTTTTTTGTTTATTCTCGTTTTATCTCTGTATATGCTTCCGTTTTTACTGATTAGCAATTACGCATCTTCGCCTGTCACTTTTTTCTTATTTAGTGTGACAAAAAAGGTGAAATACCTTGAGAGGGAAATAGGCTACGAATAAAAATGTAGCCTACTTGTCGATTTAATGCATATTTTGGTCGATATACAATGCACAATAAAATAGCCAAAATAAACATACATTAAAATAATAAAGTACACACCGATTTGTTATTGTGAATCTGAAACCACCATTTATTTAATGCATTAAAATGCTTAGACTGCATAGTAATGCTCTTCAACCTCCCTCGTGGGAGCTTTGACACGGTCTAATGTTCCTCTGCTTCAAGGGCCATTTCATTGCGTCCTGTGAGAGATCGATCTGTTCTCTAATGGTGTCATAGATCACTGGTGATAATCCCGTGTAAGTGGATGATCAGCGCTGTCATTCGCTCATTAGCAGGTGTACAGTGAGATGCGGGACCTTATCTGAACATTAATGGGAGGGAGTCGGTGGGGTTTCCAGTTCCGTTCTAAACGATATAGCCACACAATTGCCACTTAAGTAATAGGCCCTATTAATAATACGGTATATTACAAAAAAAACTTGTTAAATATAAAGTGCTTAAACATAATAGCCCATTGCATATTTCCGTTAGAACTGTTGACATCTTCTATAATACTTCATTATTTCCATATTTAGGCTTTAACTGAATGCCCATTTGTTTATTACATTCTATATGCTTCATAAAGCCTTTTATTATAAACCTAACAGGTCCAACGCATGTCTTTGGTTTTGCCAGAAAGTTATTACAAAGTGAATCATTTTGTTTTAATAAAGCAAAAATATGGCATAAATGTTTTGTGATGTATGCATTTACTATAGGGTGGCACTACGTGGTTCTTATAGCAGAAAAACACACTTGTTTTCCTAACTAAATACAGTAGAGTAAGAGGTGTTCCTGGAATAAGAGAGAGATCCGGCAAATGAGACTTGGAAAGTGGGCCGTACCGTATACGTAACAGGCAGGGGAAGATCTCCAATGCAGTCCCAACATTTCCACACTTTACTCAAAGCCGAGAGCAACATCCCGTCAGTGATTGCGCGCGCTCTACACACGCACACACACGCGCTGCGGGTCTGCGAACTGCATGTGGACGAGCTGCGGATTTCCTCCAGTATGTTGGGCGCAGTGAAAATGGAAGGACACGAAACTTCAGACTGGAGCAGCTACTATAACGATGCACAAGAGGTAAGAGACAACGATCATTTCACGAATCTGAGCTATTGGAACAGACAAAACTTTGTATAGGTTGACGAATATTTTACCTATAATGCATCATTGTTTTAGAAACGAGCCTTCTTGTAAAAACACAGACGAATAAGAACGAATTACATGTTATGTTTATACATAACTTTTTTATTCCTGTCAGAAGCAGAGAACATTTCTGATAATCGATCAACCCACTTGGTGGCAGCAGTGATCCCATTGGAAGTGGGTCAATATAATATATTATAGTAAGAGTTAAAATTAAATTTGCGGTTGAAACTATTTCAAATTATTAGCTATTAAAAATAAACGATTTCTTCCATTTATTATTGAGGTACACATGTAAAATGAGTAATTAAATAACACGAGTCCTGTCCTGTACAATTTAGTTCTTTTTTACATTTGACAATTAGGCTGCATGAAAAACAACTGCTTTCACTTTCAAACATACTATTCGTTTCTACAATTAATTGCAGAATTGTTTGTCAATTGTTATGCGATCGTTTGTACGCGCAACGTTGTGATTTTATCCAGATTGCATCAAAATATAAAAAAGTATAAGTAAAAGTCCTATTTTATTTGGTGTTGTGCACAACGATTGCGTTAATTGTTTGGCAATCGTGTTTTATAATATTCTGTGGGGGGAAATAAGAGTGTAAAAATGCCAAACGCATGTTTAAAAAACACTGTCGAATGGTAAAATACGCGGATTGAAATAAAAAAGAAAGGGCTGTTAACAAACACAGTTATTACAGTAATAAAACGCACGATTTCTTCCCTTTCAGGTGTATTCTCCCATGGCGAACAGCGGTATGAACGCTGGGCTGGGCTCCATGAACAACATGAACGGCTACATGAGCATGTCGACCAGTGGAAATATGACTTCAAGCTCTTTCAACATGTCTTACGCGAACACAGCTCTCGGTGCCGGACTGAGCCCGGGCACCATGGCGGGGATGACGGCGGGCGCCGCCGGTGCCATGAACGGGATGGGCGGCGGGGTGTCGACCATGGGCACCGCTCTCAGCCCGTCCAACCTAAACGCCATGACGGCTCAGCACAGCTCCATGAACGCCCTGAACCCTTATTCCAACATGAGTCCCACTATGAGCACCATGGCATACACGCAGACCAACCTGAACAGGGCCAGAGACAACAAGACCTTCAGAAGAAGTTACCCGCATGCCAAGCCACCCTACTCGTATATCTCTCTCATTACGATGGCTATCCAACAGGCACCGAGCAAAATGCTTACTTTAAGTGAGATTTATCAGTGGATAATGGACCTGTTTCCCTACTACCGTCAGAATCAACAAAGGTGGCAAAACTCCATCAGGCATTCGCTGTCTTTCAATGACTTGTTTCATCAAAGTGTCCAGGTCGCCGGATAAACCGGGAAAGGGCTCTTATTGGGCCCTGCATCCTGACTCTGGGAATATGTTCGAGAACGGCTGTTATCTGCGCCGACAAAAACGCTTTAAATGCGATAAGAAGTTGGGGTCGGGTAAGGGCTCCGATGGAAAGAGGGACCAGACCAGTGGCTCGGGTTCGCCATCGAGCGACAGTGCCAGCACGAAACCCGTGCACATGGATTCCAGCTCTTTGACCTCTTCGAACCACTCGTCCAGTCCTCACAGTTTGGACCACAGGAGCGGCACCACCAACTCCGAACTGAAAAACACCGGCCCACAGATCCACCCCTTGTCCAGTTCGGCCACATCTCTGTCCTCTTTACCTTTAGCCCCTCACTCAATGGCTCACGAGTCGCAGCTGCACCTCAAGGGAGACCCCCATTACTCCTTCAATCACCCGTTTTCCATCAATAATTTAATGTCCTCCTCAGAGCAACAGCATAAACTGGAATTGAAAGCTTACGAACAAGCGTTGCAATATTCCTCGTACGGCTCAGGGATGTCGTCCAGTTTGCCCATGGCCGGGAGAGCCAGCATGGACCCATCGGCTTTAGAGGCCTCGTACTATCAAGGTGTGTATTCCAGGCCGGTTCTTAACACGTCTTAGTTTTCATTTTTACCAGCTGTCGACGAAAAAAACTTTATTTTATTTTTTGCATGCACCTGGTGCATAAAGAACTGTTACTTTAAAGTATAAAGAAATGTGTATGTGTATAATAAAATATTGTAAAGTGTTCCCATTGAATGATTGTATATCCCAGTTATAAATCATTGCTAGTGTATTTAAAATAATTTTGAGCTTGTAAAAATACTTGTTGTTATCCCCAAAACTTGTAGTTCCCCATCATATGTTCATGTGTTACAACGTGCACGAAAGAAGGTCAACTTTGGTCTTGTAGAAAAAAATGCTTGTCGCTGGTAAAAAAGCCATGCCCCTGTATGTTGCAGATGTATTTGAATGTTGTCATTTTACTCATTGTTTTGGGGTTTATTTACCTCGTTTTGTCAAAAACACTTTAAATCCCAATCTTGTACTGAAATAAATTAATCCAAGGTGGAAATGCATTCTGAATAAAATATGTATTTCTTAATCAAGCAAAAAATGACAGTGTTTTGTGACGTTTTTATGAAAAAATGACAAAGGTATCAAGGCGCGCGACCACCAATTTTTTCTTTGATAGAATTTAATTTGACATGTATTTGAATTTATTAGAACTGTGATTTATTAAATAATAAATATCAAGCTTTATTTATTTTAATGTATTTGTTAAAAAAATTACATTTCAAATAAGTATTGTTTAAAAGCATTTGGTCTTTTTTTCTTTAGCCTACTAATTGTTTATTTCTTTTGTATTTGCGCTTTTTTTGTCCCTGTAACAATGACGCGCTTTAACACAAGATACAATCATAAGACAGCCTATAGTCAAATTTTAAACAAAATAGTAATACGTGCCATTTAATTTTTTTTGATGTGCCGTCTACTCTTGGAGCAGATTTTGGCTGAGCTCGTCTGGTTTAGGACACGATGTTGGTAAAAGACCAAGAGAAAATCCAAGTCTAACACAAGCGCAGGCTGAAAGACTCGCTTCATAAAAGATCCGATCACGTTTTAAATGGGATTTTAAACAATATCATAAAGAGGCCAAATCATCTTTTTGTGAAGCGTAACCTACATGATGGGCACGTGAACCTGAACAGATTTGACTTTGATCATGGTATTTTGTACACACGCATTTTGGCTGAGTAGCCGTGAAATTCATTTAATTATCGTGTAATTCCCCCCCGATGCGTAAATAAAATGGATAATTGACTTCAGGCAACAGACATCTCTTCACGTTAAAGATGAAGACGCTCTAATGCTTCCCACCACAGCCATTTATGACTCACATAATTCGGATGATATTTATATATATTTCTTTTCGAATTAAAGATACAGATAAAGATCAAAATGTCCTAAATGCAGCCTGCTGCTGACATCAAATTAGGCACGAGGACGGAAAAAGTCAATCTAGTCAAGTTAATTGCACAGATTGATAGGCTACTAAAACGTATTATTATAATGCGTTTAAAAAATTGTAAACGATCCAAGTATATAGGAAATAAAAAACATTTAATGGCATGTTAGAATTATCTAAATTTCTCTAGCGTCCCTTCACGCGCATGATAAGAAACCCGAAGCGCTTAGACACAATTCAAGTACAATGTTAAAAATATTTCACAGATCTTTAATTATCTAAAAATGTGTTTCCTGTTCACACAATTTAACAAATTACATAAAATGGCACACAACTTTTATGATTCTTTTTTATTTCATTTGATTTTGTTTGGCGATGCGCACATTAATAAAATACACATCGTAAAGGGTCATTATCAAGTTCATAAATCACACAGCAGACTACTGTTCCACTGTGGTTGGATCATGTCTATTTGCCTCATATGTAATCAAAACCTCGTCTTTTTTATATTATGTTTAGAGAATGTTTGTCGGCTTTGCACCAGGCCAGTCACAACACATTTTATGATTTTAATTTTTTGTCAACGGGAGACATTACTGTGCGGTTCTATTAAAAGTTGGTAGTGCAGACATATTAGATTATTTTTAAGGAAACGTCTTTAGATGAGAGTTTTCCCTAATTAATGTATATAGGATATATGCATTTGGAAAAGTGAAGGATAATATAATGTCATTTCTAATATGATTTCTAGAAAACTTCCCAGATTCGACACTCTTGTCCCATTCATGCATTTCGTGCACATCTTAACTCCTATATATATTTAAATGGCCAGACGTTATTAAGGCATGACATATGTTATCAGCGGGCAGTGTCCAAGGCGGAGGTTTCAGAAGCTCCTTGTTTTCAAACGTATGTGGCATTTCTCGTTACCCCATCAAAAGCTCTGGCGCTTTCTCCAGCCTTATGGACAAAAATTTCGACAACAATACACATGGCCCTTTAGTTCAAAGCGACCATCAGCGGGCCTACCCGTAGACCTTTCTTCTCCCTCTTTTCATTCGCAGTTTGGAAAAGCACTACAGGGCCAAGGCGCTCCTAATACCTTCTGATGGGGATTGAATTAATTATCTCCAATAACACAATTGTGCTTGGCCAACGAAAAGAGCAAAGCAATTCCCCTTCAAAATCACACGCACGAAAGAAAGGAGCTTTCAAAGGGCCAGTGAGAAGAGGGAGAGATCTCTATACGAAATCAGCTTTAGAAGCAGCTGGTTTTCCATTAAAAATGATACGGGAGAAGTTTATTAGGGCTTTGTGTCCCCCTAATATGCATCGACCATGTCAGGTTGGTGGTCTCACTCCCCTCGCGCTGTTCCGTGTTTTGTGTCTTCATTATTCTAGAGAGAGCCAGTTGGTTTTTGTTGGAGTTCACTGGACGATCAACCAATAGTTCTGCGTTTTTTCTCGATATTTTTATTTATAAAGAGCAGATAAGATATTTTAGAGAAGAATGTTAAGTGTTCTTTTTGTAAAATGCAGTTGAAAACTAGCGCGTAAAAGCCATATATCAAGTATATCAAGCTATATCATTTAGTTTAAAAAGATTAGGTCGATCTTAAATATGTTTGCGATCATGCAAACCTGTAAAATGAACGAAATGCAACCTAAATTCGTTTTATTAACTACACATGTAGAATTAAAGTTCATAATAGAGTTGATCAACCTCACCTCAAATGTAAATGTAATAATGCGCAATAATTGAATCCGTTTTCCCAAACACGTTTCTGCAGTAATGGTCATAAATTGGAAAAAAATAAATGCATCAAGAAAATGGAGTTATAGAAAATACGCGCAAAAACCATTTCCTATTTGTATGAAATAGCAACTATGAAAAGCATGGACAGAGAAAGCGAGAGATGGGAGGCTTTGAAATATTTGGTGTCGTTATAGCAACAGGATCAGTCGCGCTTTTCATTGGGGGTCATTCAATATGTGCAGCCGAAACACGGTTTTAATTAAAGCGTATAAAAGTTTTTTTGTAAGCCGATGATCACGCACACTGAATTTGGGGGGAGATAATCGGGCGTTTCACTCCACATGCCCCAACAAACACAGACTCGAGCCTTCACACCCACTTTGAGCATGCATCTCAAACACATCTTTAAAAACATGCACACCTCAAACAAATCATTTACGAATGCACGTCTCGAACAAATAACGTTTCTCGTCTGGGGAAAGAAAGTTGGAGCACTATCAAAGGACAACACTTTTCTTCAGGGACGTGTGGGGACACCCAGGTTGCGCCATCTCCACGGTAACCTACAGGAGAAAAATCGACAAGCTTGTCTTGGTGTCGGGGCATTTATTTGAGGGGAGGGCAACTCAGCAGCACGTCTCGCCTAAACAGCCTTTTCTTTATTCACCGGTGCATCTAACATGATTCTGAGTACATAATCGATCAGGCTGAAGAACAGCAGTCACCATTCGAGCTCTGCTGAAGGACGGCAGGCAAAGGAAACGAACCGTAATCATGTAGGCCTAATTGTTTAGGGCGGTAAAGGTCGACAGGTCTCTTTTGCCCGTTTTATATAAATTATCAGCATGCTAAACTCGCTATTAAAACAATATTTTTTGTAATTTAAAAGGACTATCAGCGTAAGTTTGCTCAGCAAACTTATAGTTTAAATTTTAAACGCACATAGACATGTTGTTTCAGACATTTAACATCAATTTCGTTGACTAAATATTTTTTTCATATCATTTTTCGAGCTTAAACGATTTTACATGATTTTAAAATATAGTTAAATTTAAGAACGACGAAGGTATCGAAATAAAATATTTTTTCTTACATTTCTTAAACTAATTAACTCTTAATTAAAATAAACATCATTTACGCATTTAACGGATTGAAATTGTTAAATTTAAGCAAGCATGCCTCATGAATATTAGTAAATCAGAAATAATAATTCGACTCCTTTTTAAGGTAGATTTTGTACCCCGAAAGACCCGTGATTCCGTGAACTCAATTAGAAAATAAAACCTTAAATAAATAATAGCCGAGAGTGTTAAATGGATATTCTCTAGAATATTAATAGGGCTCATATTTCGGGTCCAGTGTAAACAAAGACATTTAAAAATGTACATTTATATACCGTTTTTATGTATGCCAGTACATATAATTCATAAAACTCTGTGGTGATAATATAATGAGAAAATAAACTTATTCAAGAGCACAAAAAACTTTTTTTAATTAATAGTAAATACGGAACAAATTTAATGAGAAATACTGATTGGATTTGCTCCTGCATTTTCGATTTCCCCTTCAATAATTAAGAAAAACAGGATCATGAAAAATCCCTGAAAATCACTTTGTCATCTTTTAAACAAATTTTACAAAATAATCCAGCCTGCTCCACCAAATAGCTGGATTTAAAAGGAAACTGACCAAGTAATTGTCAATCTAAATTTCCCTTGCTTAACCTGACCTAACATCATAAGATAAAAAACGACCCAAGGAGCAGAAAAGTGTGTGTTAAATGTGTTAAAGCGCTGACAGAGGAATGTTCATTGGTGACTGCAGAGTGAATGAGGTTAAACATTTACGATCCAGTTTCTGCAATGAGAACAGGACTGAGAGGCAGATAGCCACTTCTCAGCCTGTGTTTGCGCAGGCCGGGCTTCGGCTGTTTGCTCAGAGTTAAACGCTCCAGCCTGGTCACCAGATGTGGCCGTCTGCTCGGGTCGACCGACGGCCAGTCAGTCAGATCACCGTCCGGACGCTGCCGGTTCCAACTTTCTTCCTTAACACCTCCACCAGCCGTTCCAACCTGAGCAAGAAACACACAGCGAGAGAGAGAAATCAGTGATTGAGTCAATGAAAGAAGTGCAAGACAAACGCGGGCCAGCTCTTTGCCGTTTTCTCCTGACACGAGGGCGCTCCTGGAGGAGCGGAGAAAGGCAGAGAGGGGATGTAGATGCTTCTTAAAGTGGGTGAGACAACCATGCTGGTGTCAATGCCCAAATCCTCAGAATATCCGCCTGCCTTTGCTCTGGCAAACAGAAGCCCGCGCGTGGTGTCATGTGATTGGTCGGGGTAAGTAAACCTGTGCTTATGAGGGCGATGATCCCAAAGACTGTGGAAATGGAGGAAGCTCTTGGCTGGGTGAAGGGATTCTTTGGAGCAAATGAAGAATGGGCATGAAAACAGGCCTGTCTCTCTCTCCCTGCAAACAAATACTGATTCCAGCCCCCCAAAAAAGAGAGCACATGCATCTTAACAAACCTCACATCTAACAGTTATGTACATGCAGGTTTCAGACCATGTTCCTAATAATATTCAGAACACAAAGTCAGCACCTTTCCATTTACAACTGATATCTCAAATGTTTCAAGTTTGAAGTACTTTGGACTAAGAATTGGGGCTTTATAGGGCGAGTTGTTGATACCCAACCAATGTTTTCCAATCGGTTTCATAATAAAACAATGACGTCATCAATTGAGTCATCTTTCTAGTTTTTTTGCAGTTACATCGTAAGAGAAACTTAAGACACATTTTCTTACTAGTACTACACTCTAAAAAGTCTTGGTTATCTTTAACTCAGCATTGCTGGGTTGTTTTAACATGGCTGGTTCAAATATAAACACTTCTGGGTTAATTTAACCAGTGGCTGGATTTGTTCCTTTCTGACACAAAGCTGGCTTGAAAATAACCAAGCATTGTTTTCGTGTATAAATATGATTACATTACAATTACAACAGACAATTCATTTCAGTTAGAAAAAATGTATAGAGACGGTTTTATCGGACTCAATGCTGACCCGAAGTAAACTTCCGGTCTCTGTTTGGTTATAATATACCCAAGTATTTTATATTGAATTTGCATGAATATTTTTTTGTATATTAATTGTATTAAATTAATTTAAAACTACTCAACAGTTATTGATTCTTTGTGGAGGTCAAATGGAAGTTAAGTTATGGCTGTAATGTTTGTTTATGTTCTTGCTTCTGAAACAGTCTAAAGATTTCATAATTACACGTTTCCCTTTTGTCACTACTATCTGTATTCATATGTATTAACTGTAAATCTGCTTTGCAACAATGCAAACTTGTGAAAAGCGCTATAGAAACAACAGCAAATTTTGTTCCTAGCTTATTCAGATCAGGTCAGTATGAGTTACGCACTAAAGGTAAATGCTAAAAAGTGAGGTTAGATGAAAACTAAAACCTTTAGAGGTTTGTTTAAGAACAGTAGTACAGTAACAGTAAAGTTTGTATAGAAAGCCATTATAAACATGTAAAAGTGTGGAAAAATATCAGAATACGTTGCACTAATTCTATGATCCAGAAATGAGATCTAAAAATAAACCAAAACACTTTGAAGGCTTTGAATAAGAGTGTAGGTTGGTATTCCTAAAAAACAAAAAACGTGTTTTAGATAAAAGAGCCAGGTACTGACAATTCTACTGGGCTAAAAAGATCCGAGCTTTCTCTATCACAGATTTCATAGCAAGCCGCTGCTTATACTGTCTACTGAGGTTTTCTCTTATCAAGTGAGCATATGGGAGTGGTTTGACCCAAGCCCTGCTCCCTCTGTAGTCTCCACCTGTTTTCTCCTACAGGGACTTTGGAGAGAAGCCACAAGACCGCGGGCATTTTCTTTCCAAGAAGAACTACGCATCAGAGAAGGGGAAGGGAACACGAAACAACAGGCTCATATTTATGAAAGGTCAGCGCTGCTAAATGAACAGGGCACGCGCGCGGGCATATATACATAAATAAGCAAACGATCCTCTCCCCCCAAAACATACAAACAGGCGGACAGATACCTTAAAACTGTCTCTCTCTCTCTCCCCGCACATCCGTCCGGCTTTCATAAACATGCACAGAAACCTCTCTCCCCTCGTGTGCAAATTTTGAGCGTTTTAAATATATTCATTAGCCTCTCTGTCGTGTTTGCACAATTAACAGGTCTGCGATTCTGTGGCAGGATCTCCGAGGTGTGTCTGCGGGCTGGGGAGGATTTGGCGAACACTGTTTGAAGAAAGCGGCCGTAAACTCAAACATACACGCGAGGGAAGAGCCGGCGAACGCCTAAATCCCGATTAAGAATTCACAGAGTCGCAAAACCAACAATTCCAGCTCCGAGTAAACAGCGGCCGTGCATAAATTCTAAACAACGGCATGTTTTATGTACGGCGTGAAAACATATTCATGTTTCAATGCAAAAATATGATCCTTTTTATTGTGTTTTGTGTACACATGAATTATAATTATGCCACTACAACGTCTGGCAAAAACCCTTGATGGGGTCAAAAAATAAGGAATTCAAGTCTTCATTGCACTACGAAACATACTGTAACTGTAACACACAAACTATCTCCACAGTCCAAAAGTTGAAAATATATAAATCTGGAAATATATGATGATTTATATTTACAAGTAAACAAACCTACTCATGACTGACAAGCACTAGGCAGCAGAATGTCTCATTTCAAATCAGTTTCTAAAAGGACCACGTAGTTAAATGTCAAAGGTAAAATAGCCATAAAAAGTAAATTATGATTATTTGTCGCAAAACCTTTACAAATGAACCTCATATAATAATTGATCATTTCAAATCAAATGGAAAAAGAGAAATACAAAAATGATGATTATGAAAAATGACATGCAATCTTTAACTGGAACGCTTCTTTATCTGGCAACAGTAACATGTTTCCCGCTGGACATAGAAATCAGAATCAGTAATAAAACATGGCGGTGAGGAGGGTAAGCCCTCGCTGTGCCAGACAGAAGCCGCCCCACACGGGAGTCAGCAAGACTGAAGTATGCCGGGACACACCAGCCACGGCCCATTTGTGGGCCAATGAAAAGACCCTTTGTGTGTTTCTCACGGCCAAGTTTGATTCAGCGGGTCATTAGACATTCAGCTCAGCTCTTCCGTCAATGAGCTGCCGCGCTACACTCAGGTGCCACATTCTGGGCATGTGCCGGGCTCGTCCACCCCAGCGTGCCCTACTGCCGGAGCCCGGAGGCTGAGCGCATCACCCCAGCATTCTTCACACCACGGTGAGACGAGGCCCACGTCACAGCGGCTTCCCACAGCCGCCCGGGGCCCGGTGAGCAGGGGGCATCCGTCTGATTGTCAGCTAACGGTCAGGTGTGACCGGCGTGGCCGCCCTCTCATCCCGGGCCTGACCCCAGTCTCGAACAATATATGCTCATGTTCTGTGTCGCTTGCGCTTTTACACAAATAAACCTTACACTAGAGTCATGAATCATTCCATAAATAATCATATATATTATTAAATAAAAAAAACTGGAGCCAAATGATTTGAATAATGGCTTGGTTGGCATTCTGCATTCTTTAACAAATGCAGACAGAATACTGTGATATGCAATTAAATATAAATAGTTTTATCTGTAATAAATAGAATACATGTAGTTTTGTTGCATTACGCAGGACCTTTAAAAGAATGTAATCGCATTCTGCAGCTATATTTCGGTAGTTGAAGAAATGAATCGTTCATGCGTCTTATGGTGTGACAAAGCAAAATTTAGAAAACTTAATATTACATTGTTTTATATTAATAATATTTTTTATGTAAAATAGCATAAGAGAGACTTATTTTTATTGTTAGCTTTTTCTTAATTTTTGCCATCCCACTATAGGACACATTTGCAACGCTTCCATGCAGCTTCTTCCATCATACGTCCCATTTCCACCTAAATGGGGAAAGACCGATATCTTTAAAATCACTTGCTAATATTGAAATAACACAACATATTCATAACCAACAATCAAACATATTTAGTAACACCAGGTTGCTCAAGCGACTGTGGATGCAAATGTTTACAACACTCGGTACAAAGCTCCTCCCCAGAAAATGGTTAGTCATTAAAGTTTGTAGCTCTTATTACCAAAGACGGGACTTTCTTCGCATTTCTTTTCTAGTAGAAACTTAAATCTTTAACTGTACTTAAACATAAAATAGGGTGTTCGAAAATAAGTAGACAATTCTTAACAGTTCACATCTGTAACGGTCACAAAGTGCACAAAAAAATGGGGAATCGCATTCAACCCCAGGCAGCAACTTTGAATCTAGGGTAAAGAATAACATGATTCTCAGAAAATTGGGAATGTCCAGTTGAACTACACAGAAACACCTGCAGATGTGAGGCAGAGGGGTGAGATGGACTTTCTCATCAGAGTTCGGCTGAACGCCGTACACAGTAGTGACCCACATGGCTGAACCCTGTACTGCGGACGATGCCGGGTCATATCTCTGAATCAGCACTATAATGTACACAAACAAGCTACTGTGACACACACCGGCTCTTTCACAAACCCAGTGAACTGACTTACTGTCTACTGCTAACAAACTTGATCAGTGCTACACTTCTAGTACTACATTGTGCAGTGCAGTGCTGGAGGTGTTTCTGTGTGGTTTTACAAGGAGTAAAATTCACAACGTTCTGAGCATCATCATGTTATTATATCATTTCTTAGATAACCCCAACCCCTAACTTTGACCATATTTGTATTGTTTTTTGCCAGGCAGTATGGTGTAGAAAGACAGGGAATGATGGTATGAGAGAGAGGGGTACAGGAGCCGAGCCGTGATTTGAACTCGGGCCGCCCACAGCGCTTTGACGCAACATGTCGCCATATCTGTAACTTGGTGAAAGGTCTCATCTTAAATACAGACACGTTGCAGTTTTCGGGGACTGGATACGACTTGTTATACGGAAGAAATTGTTATAAATTGAATGATTCTTGTTCTGCTAACAAGTGATTTCTTTCCTAGTAAACTTCCTCTCCAATAATTGCTTGCTTTGTATCAATAATGGTACTGAATAAATATATCCTTAAGTAAAGACTGCACATGCATTTAAGAAGACTGCATCCTTCAGCATGACTATTTACTTGTAGATTTGTGTATTTGGCTTTTATCCAAATTGACTTGAGTGCATTCAAGCTAAACATTTGTATTGGTGTGTATGTTCCCTGGGCATCGAATCCACAACGCGTGGGTGCTAACACTATAACTGATGAATTGAGCCAAATGAACAACTGAACTGAGCTTTTCAACACCATGCTAGTAAAGAAAAACTCCTCGGTCATGGTCATGCACTTTGGTGTGACCAAAAAAGGAAAACAAACACCAAGATATTACTATTGTAGTCTTGCAATGCAATGATTTGTGCCAGTGTTTCAGAAATGACAGAAGGCGGCACAGAAAGGACACTATCAGTGTTTCAGACAGTAGCACAAGGAGTTGCATGTCAGCCAGCAGGGACTGTGTGATCTTACCACTGAAGATGGAAGCCCTTCAGAACGTCATGTGCAAACAGTCCACTAAAGTTCTCGCTTTTATTCTGTGGTCTCATTGTGCCGGGATGGTGGGGGGTTCGCTCTGTGTTTTGAGCACCCCCTCAGCTTGGCATCTCCACCCCCTTTGGTTAATTCATCATGTAAATAGATCAGCGGGCCGGCCTGTGTTTGCTTTACGTGGGGAGCCCCCCATCTGAGCGAGACGAGAGCGAGAGAAGATCTCCCAGCCAACCCGCTTTCATAAGCGTAGACAACAGCTCAGTGAACTAGGTTTAGGGAAGCTGAGGATGTACGTTTGAAGAACGTCCGAGAAGAGCTTGGTATTTCCATCCAGTCACACGGTGACTTTACCTTGTCCATGAATCAGCGGAGGTTTTTATTTCCACAAAACTCTTTTGACCACAACTGGACATGTTTGTACTGACCTCTGAACTTTCTCACTGGCCTCTCTCTCTCTCCTGGGCCAGGCAGAGTTGAGTCTGAGCGCGCTGGTGTTCTGATGTCACCTGCTGCAGATGACGCTGCAGAGACTGAATCTGGCTTTGGTTCGGGGTGGCGGGCCTGTCGTGACCGCTCTCATCAGCTTTACTCTGCAGCTGACTGAAAAAGCACATGTACACAAAAATGCCTTTTATTCAATTGGGAAAGAGAATGCAATGACCAATGAAAGCTGTGAACAAAAAAAAATATTCATTTTCCTAAAATACATGAGTATTGTTTTTTTTATGATTATCGTTGCTGTCCTTCCAAAACCACAGATGTTCACATTTGCCTTTTTTCAGGAAATGGAAAAAACGTTGTTCTTTTGAAATGATTAAATACTGGGTTGCCAAAGTAGACAAGCACTTTTTAATACTTCTTATTGGTTAGATATGTCCAAAACCCAGTGACAAACATATAGGGTGACTTAAGGTATAGTTCACCCAAAAATACATTTCTTTGTTTTGCTGAACACACGGAAAGAAATTTGGAAGAATGTCAGATCTCACCCACCATTTACTGCCATAGTAAGGGAGTAAATTGGGGTGAGATTTGACATCTTCCAGATATCTTCCAAATAAATGTATACAGGTTTGGAACATTCTAAGAGTGAGTAAATGATGACAGAATTTTGGGTGAAGTATCCCATAATAATAATAATAATGATTTATTGCAAAAAATAAAAATCACTAAATATGATGATACAAGGTTTCAGAAGGACATCAGCGATATGGACGCAGTATTTAAGATCTAAGTAGTTTCATTTTCTGCAAAGACGAAAAAAATTAGTATTTGGAATTGTTTTATAGTTCAACAACTGGTAGAAAATGTTAATTTTACTTCAACACATACCTATAAATAGTAAATAAAAAAGCCAAAATAATTTTGGAGTGGTCTCCTAACGTTTTCCGGAAACATTTCTAATAATTCTTGTTGCTTATTGGTGACATTTAGAAATTTATTGAAATTGCATTTTGCTGTATTCTCCCACAATCAGCACAGAAACGGTGCAAAACACATTTGGCAAACGCTTCTATCCAAAACAACTTCCAGTGCATTCAAGCTAGACATCTGTATCAGTATGTGTGTTCCCTGGGACTCAAAGCCACGTTGACATTACTAACACAATGGTCGGCCAACAGAGCTACAGGAACCCTGTTACAAATCCAATTTAATTTTCATTATACTGAAATGTGGCAAGTAATTTTTTATCAGATACAGATAAGCATCTACAACAACAATTCTTAAAATGACAAGAACAAAATATAACTGTCAAGGGTTAAGGCAGTAACGTATCATACTTCAAAAACCAAAAGCACAAATGTCAATGGTCAAATGTCTTACACAAACATGAAACTTGACCCGGTGCATGCTTACAGTTTACCTGGAGGTGGAGAATCGTGACTCTCTATCAACAGATACATCTAATATTCAAACAGAATGTCAGTACAAGGAACAATATCTGAGGCTAATAATTCCTGGGAATGTCAGTGGAATACATTAGCGCTCGCACGGCACCTTCAAACTCGCAAAGCTGTTTTTCCAGCAAGATGCCAGATGATTAAGGTCATGATAAAACGAGAGGGGCGGGTGAGAGATACATATCAGTCTAACGGAAAGAGAGTGTAGATTGTGCCAAGAAAAACCAAGACAACATCACTTAAACTTTAAAGCAAGCTCAAGTGTTGACAAAAAAAAAGGTTTCATCACATGACCGCTGATGGTCAGTTTAAGCAAATGAAGGGATAATCCACACAAAAATGAAACTTCCTCATGTCATTTCACAACTTTATGACTTGCTTTCTTCTGCAGAACACAAAAGAAGATATTTTGAAGAATGTTGGTAACCAAACGATACTGGTCCCCATTGAGTTCCATTGTACGGACGAAAAAAAACACGAAATATCTACTTTTGTGTTCAACGGAAGGAAGAGTCATACATATGTTTTGAATGGCATGAGGATGTGGAGGAACAATACACTTTAATATGACACCACCGATATAGTTATCAAAAACAAAGATGACACCTGCTCTCCTCGGCTGCACTAATAACACATATACAGGTAGACCGCTCTCACCTGAGACCACAGACGCACACAACACCAGCACGTTATTAAGTGGGTATTCATATTAGGAAACAATGCACATGGGACAATGGCAAGATTAGTCAACAATGCAACTCGGGCTCGTGTGTCATCTGTGACAGAGAAATCTTGATCGATAGGCACCGGCTTTTATCTTTAGGCTTGCGTGCGTGTGTGTGTATGTGTGTTTTCACCCTAAAGTCATAGTACTCATTGAATCCCGCTCATTAGTTGACGAGAGCTCGTCTATGTTCTTTATTAAAGCAAGAGGTAATCAATTCTGATGCGATATTGATGCTGGAGAAAGTGATGTAAAGTTGTGTGCTTTGTTTAATTAAATGCAAACATATTGGGTACAAAGGTCCGATGACGGTGACAAACAAGGGCAGGAGCGTTGCCACACTATGGATTATCTTATCTAAGCCTGCCCACCCCCCACCGAACAACCGGCTCTCTGCGACCAGGCTCTCCATCCTGGCCCCCGCTACGGGCAAATTATGAGAAGTCAATTGGCGAAGAATATATGATGTAAACAAGTCATAGTTCACCCAAAAATAAAAATACGACTCTTTGTAACACAAAAGAAGATATTTTGAGAAATGTCTCTATGTGTCCATTCAAATGGAAGTCAATGTGACCCAATGTTGTTTTGTTACCAACGTCTTCTGTGTTTGGCAGAAAAGACGAGGTCGTACATGTTTGAAATGACATGTGGGTGAATAAATCTGAACTTTCCTGTGGCTCAGTGGTAAGAGCAATGGCGCTAGCAACACCAACGTCATAGGTTCGACCCCAGGGATCGCGCATACTCCGATACAAATGTATAGTATAATGCAATGTAAGTCGCTTTGGATAAAAGTACCTGCCAAATGCTTAAATGTAAATGAACTATTCAGTGTATATGACTAACAGCAAGTCAAACACACAACGCTCGTGTTGAACACGGCCTTTATATTAGTGTCTGACTTGCTTTACCTTTAATAAAAAAACAGCAGACAGCCGATCGGCGCGGCGTGTTAAACATTAACCAGAATGCAAGATACCTGATCGCAGAGGCGGGACCCCGACAAACCTGCCCTCCACAGGCCAGTTAAACATTAACACCCCACAAAATGCTATCAGATGGGAAAATTGAAATAACCTTTTAATAGAGAGCCCTTATCTGCGGGCAAAAAGTACATAGAGACGGCAACAAGAAAGAAACAAGACAGGCGTTCCAGACAGGTGGACAAAAAGTGACCTAAAAACTACTGCCCACATCCCAGCGTCCACCATTACTACACCAATCACTCACGCTGACAGCTCCTGATAAGTCGCGCTAGATTCGATACGTCTCTTTCTCTCTCGAGAACAGATGTTTGAGAACCCAACCCAACGGTGCAGAAAAACAGCACAGTTTTGATCACTCCTTTCTGAAAACTACAGACAATGTCTTACGCTTGTGGAGGAACGCTGCTGTGCGCTTGGATAAAGGAGATGTTGCTGACTGTGACGGGGTTCCAGGCAATCTACAAAATGTATTTTCCTGCACAGAATGGGGACGACGGCTTATGCAGAGGATGCGGTTTGTGCCGTTTTGGGCTAAAGCTGCTTAAAGCCACAGACGTTATAAACATCACATAAAGTTTCCAAGAGCAACACGGCATATCTGACGGTGTGATCAAAGGCAATGCAGTTCTTAGAATATATTATTCAGCCCAAACTGTGGAGACTTTAAAAGTGAGCAAAAATTAAATGATAAAAAATGTAAATAAATGACATCATACTTCACTGATGTTATAAGCTAGCTAGTGTGGAAAAAGACACAAATGTAACGTCATTGTAAGTTAACCTTACAAATGTATAATAACCAGAATATATAGTTTATAGACTGTTTCAACATGTGTGTTATGTGGCCCAAACTTTACTTTCTGTAGACCTGTAGCAAAGAATATATAACTGTTGAGTAGTTTTCAATTAGTTTAATCCAATTAATATCCAATAAAATATTCATTTTAATATAAATTAAACATAAAATTAATTGTTAACTTTGGACCAGGCGTGTGCGACCGATGAAACCGTGCACTGTGAAACTTTGCTGTTATTTTGCAGCAAGAATTGGATAAGAGAGAGAATTATTTATGTAATAATAAAGTTTTTTAAAAATTAGAGCATAATGTAAAACATAAAAAATATTGTGTCGAGATCCATTTTTTTGTATTTTTATTGTGTTGAATTAACACCCCAGAAACATTTGACTTGAATGTTTAAAGTCTATTTATATTAAATAGAAACAATGTTTTTGACAAAAGCTAACGCAGAATTTTAATGAAGACGTACTGTAATATACCCGGCCAAATGACATTGAAAAAACAAATGTATATACATTCAAATACAGTATCATGTGAATGCAAGCGGTTACCTTCTCCAGGTATTTGTGAAATTACATACGTTTAATATTAGCGTTAAAAAATGAGAACAAAGCCATGAGAAACAGCAAATGCCCTTCAAGCGTTTTAGCATGAGAAGCTAACGTAAGAAAAAGATATCGGAAGGAAAGCGTACGTGTCTGACTTTTAAGTATCTGCTAATGACTATTGAGCCGAGAGTGTTGACAGATCAAGATGTTGGTGTGGGAAATGATGAGCGATCGCTGGGGAGATGGAGACCCCCGGCGTTAATAAGCGTCAATCCAACGTCACCTCCCTCTGCTCCTGGCTGATGGTCAAACAAAGCACCTTAAACTCAGTCTAACCTCTCCTTCACCGCCCGGCCAATGATAACCTATTAATACAACTCACTCTCAGAGTACAAGTGTTGCTCTTTATCAGCGGGGCGCCCGTGTACGCCGCTCCGCTCTGAGACGCTTCTATCAAACCCGAGCTTGAGGCAGCAGACCTTTTTTTCCCGTCCTATTCTCGCTCTCATCTGTTCTGTGCCCTTTCATCTGACACAGACGGTCTGTTATCCTGAAAGACACAATGGAGGTGGTCGGGAATCCTGAAAGCAAACACACACAGCCATACTCTGGCCTTTGTTGTTCCTGGAGGATTCTCCTTTTAAAGGTTCAGCGCCGCAGCCATGCCGGCAGGGGCCGGGGACCAGCGACGGACACCGTGTTGCCCACACAATGCAGATTGTCTGGGGGAATACAATGTGCTCCGTCACCTCCTTCGGCAGAAAACATCTAGACTACAAGAGTGGTTTTGGATCGAAACATGACAACAAGGGTTCTTCTAACATGTTTTGTGGACATGACACAAAGACTTTGTATAAACAAAAAGATCTTGATGTTACATTAAAGGTTGCTCAGCTCAGAATGACTTGTTAAGGTTCCTTTATGGCAGTTGTTTTTGTGTTGTAAAGCCCCTTTTGTGTAGAGTGCATCGTCTCTTAAACTTTGAATGTGTTTTGGGTTTAATTAAAATTCTGTCAAACAATACTGGAACATCAATTATTTTGGTTGGTGGTCTTATTTTTCTGATGTTTGATTGCACAAAATATATTTTACATTTCTACACTTTATAAAATGGAATAAAATTCTGTGCGTCCCCCTTGGATCCCTCTTGGGGCCCCTGGTTTTAGTACCGCTGCTCTATGGAACCAGGTTGGAACCACCTTTTTGGTACTGTTATTTTAAAAGAGAACTACGAACGATCAGTCACGAATGACAAGATCTACCGATACGACACATGCAAATATAAAAGTCCTCAATGCACGCGGACGCTCATCTCACTGAAAGCGGATGCAGCTCACTTAACCAGCGTGACCAGTTTATTAGCCAAATGTATTTACTTCATATTATCTATCAAACCAATCCTCGCTGACAGATAAACCCCAGGTAAAGCAAACAGCCTCTGGCAGGGAGACAAGACCTGGGCAGGGCGTCCATCACCACCACCTAAGGTTTGGTTATTTAACACCACGACAATCAATTTGAACAAAACATTTAAATTATCTCAGGTGCCAAAACAATCAGATTCAAGGCGGTGCTGAAACGCTTGCGGTCTATACCGCTGGAGGTTTATACACTCTGGCAAAACAACTACGAGACTCTCGTGACTTTAAAGCCGGTGTAGACAGACCCCCAACAGAGAACACAGAGGGGGGCGTGTCTGCACAAAATGTGGATTGAGATCTTTCTGAATGCTTCAAATCTCCACATCAGGAATTGTGGTACGAGTCATTTATTATTACCAGAGCAAAACAAACAAGCTTTCTCAAAGCAATAGGTTCCAAATTTAAGGAGGGGCGTGGCTTTGGCCTTGCTCCAGTTTGATGGCAGTGTAGGGTTAGGTGGTTGATCTGTAATACCTGCATAAGGTTTGTAACTCCTCTTCAAGCGTGCGACTGAGCTCCAGGGCTTTATCTCGTTCTCTTCGGGCTTCCACCAGCTCCTCTTCAAGCTGTAGAGATAAATGCAAGTCACGGTGGTATTTCAATGATAAACCTCTAGTGCTCCACATTTAGGGGTCATTCTTCTCCCGGTCAAAAGTGAGAGAACACCTCAAATCTAACTTGTATTTCTTTTCTGTGGAGTCAGTGTAGTATATATCATCCAGGATCCGTTTCACCACTATACCGCAGGGGAGAGGAAACGCGCGGTGTAGAGTTGTTTGTCCGTTTAGGGCTGCTATACAAAACATGGCGGCGAATTCAATGTATGTAGGCCCGCTCATTGTAAGGTATTAGAAACAACGTTTTTTTATGTAAGGTCTTTATACAGCTCTGAAGAAATAGTTTTGTATATTATATTAAATTTCTGTCAATAGATCCTCCTAAAAACCCCGTATTGTTCCTTTAAGTTGACCTACACATCATTTCCTAAAATCGTTCAACTTTTTTAACGTACAATTTTATCATGTTACCCATTCATTTTGGACAGAGGACCACAAGTATGACTGTGTTTGGGACCATTTAGACCTTTGAAATCACATCCATGATTTTGTGTGTTCACACAGTTATAGTCACAGAATGGATAAAAGCCTCTGCTAAATAAATATCTGTAAATGTAAATGTTGGTCGAAAGTGACCCAACACAAAAAAGTAATTTCCAATGGTGAATGCTATCAGGATCTACAAATCAGCAAGGACCACTTGCCATGAAAACAAGTCACAAAAAATGCAAACAAACAAATGCAATAATGTTTGTGGTCTAATGAAGCGCAATCAAACAGTAGCCGACGTGTACCAACGTCAAGTCTCAGATCCTCATCTGAACTGCATTCATTGATTCATTGGCCCACACACACACACACACGTTTGGTTCGAGAAGGATCCAGTGTATTGTCTTCCATCTCAGCACCTTCTCTCCTGTGAGAGCGAGGGAACCCTGAGCTGTTGGGTGCAGGGCAGGTGCGGGACCTCAATAAAGCTCCTGCTAATGACCAGCCGTTGAAACAGATGTATTGATGAATTCATCCTCTCAACAGCTGGGTGAGCAGACAGACACAATAGAGACTGTCTAAACAAACATGACAACCCGCCCTACTGTAAAGTCCTCCAATATACTCCCAGAGACCCGGGGGGTGTTAGAGAGAGAAGAAAGAGAAAGAAATGCTGTCATAATTTAAAATAAAATAATTTAAAACATTTTAAACCTGTTGTCATGTATACGTTGAACTACATGTTTAGTTTCAAATAGGACAAAGAAAAGGAATGATGTAGTATGGTTTGAGTCAGTTTATCGTACTGCTCCTAAAAGATATGGAACATAGCACACGCATCTATTGGCTAGTTTTATGGCTCTTTTCTTGCTTTGGGGAGCTTAAAAAGTATGGGTGGTGAATGACATGAAAGAAAAAGATGACAGAAGTTTCTTTTTTTGATGAACTTATCTTCATCTTAAGGATTTGAGTAACTGATAGTAAGTTAGCGCTTTGTTGAAATGTCAAAGCTATCAATGACTAACCTCAGTTGAACAGTTTTCTTAAAAAAAAAAAACTGTGCCTTATCTTTTGCCTGAGGGTGGTGTATATATTTACCTTACAACCTACTGGCTTCACAGACTTCAAAACATCGAAACACAAACTGTTGTTAAGAGGACGCCGTTTGTCACACAGCAGATGAGACTTTTTTAAAGCTGCAATTCAAACATTTTGGGTTAAAAAATTAACAAAAATCTAAAAAATGTCTCCTTACCATGATTTATTAATGATTTTTAAGTTAAACTGTCGGATCGATTTCGATGTAAACATCAGATTCATTTGAAAGTATGTAAAGTGACCTGCAATTTGTATTTTTAACAGGGTGAAGGTAAAGACAGAGGCAAAAAGCTATGAATTCCACTATTTATCTAATCTTATAAAATCTTCACCGACTTGCAATGCTAAACTATAACGTCTCCTACAAAACACATGTTTTAGCTGCGATCCAGTTTGTGAAAACGTTTACATGCGCAACTACAACAAAAACAGGCTTGTGACTGTGGCTTGTTGCATCTAAATCCCTTACCCAGCGCTACAAACACTTTTACCCATAAGCACTTGCAGCATCCGATGGCGCGCTCCCAATCATTCTAATTACCGGAGTGTAGGTCTCGCAAGTCAAAGAGAACATCAAAAAGCCTCAAACCCCTAAAGTCAATATGTACTTTTCTCCAACAGGGAAGGGAGCTCGACTTCAAAGCTCACTTCTTTTAATCTTATGTATTTTATCAGCGTTCATTACAATATTATCCAAATTAGGTTCCCAGAGTAACATGTTAACCTGTAGAGATTAAGGCCGGCAAAGGAGGGTCGCAGCCTTGACCTTTACGAGCGAGCGTTTGGTGGGGCAGAGGTGGGCTGGTCGTGGCCTTTCTGAACCAGTGGGGAGAGGAGGATGTGATGGGGGTTATCAGCTGTGTCGCACGCTCCGTCGCCGACTGCGGCACAATTAAACCAGAGCGGCCCGTATCACGTCAGAGGTCACCGAACAGCGCGCTGGCACTTCTGATGTTAAACACAAGGTTAAATGAGAGAAACAGGACTTTTTTCAGATAGATACACTCCAATGTTCAATGCAAAAGAGAATTAAAACCGACTATTTGAGATCCAGTCCAGGTGGAGGTAAGTCGATCATAACAGAGGTCAAATATTGCTTTATTCTGATGGTCAAAGGGAATAGTTTTAAAGGACTATTCACTTTGTAATTAAAATGATGTCTTCATTTACTCGCCCACTAGTTATTCCAATCTGTCTAAATGTCTTTGTTCTGTTCAACAAAAAATATATTTTGAAGAATGAAGGACAGCAAACAGTTCTGGAGCACTTTTGACTATGATTGTAATTTCTACTACTATATTAGTCAATGGTGGAAAAGAACTGTTTACAAGCATTCTACCAAATATCTTTCTCTGCGTTCATCAGAAACGGCTGCGCCATATATCGAAATAAAGGAAATATCGCACATGTGCATATCTCAATATGCGTATTGCAACATTTAGCAATAACAAAAAAGTAAAGTTTAGACCATTTTGGATGGCGTAAACAACGCTGGTCCAAAAGAACGTCCCGTTTCAGTTTTTTAACACTATACAATTGTTGAACAAAATGCAAAGACCAGCACATTTTTAACCAAATCAAAATATATCTTAAAAGTTTCAATAATATATGCAAGATTTTAAAAATAAATAAATCAAACTTTTCAGTTTCAGTTAAATTTATACTGCATTTTACAAACTTGAACCATTATACTATCGCACATCGCATTATTTAGCAAACTATTGTTTATCACATCTTTCTTTAATATCGTGGTTGTATAATTATTTCCAATATATTTAAAACAATTTAAATTTATTTTAGAAAACGAAATATGATATCACATGTTGAATATTGCATTATTTAGCATGCTATCACATAGTATTTTTCTTTAATATCGCACAGCCCTTGTCAGAACAAAGACATTTCGACAGATTTGGAACAACTCAAGTTGTGAGCAAATGATGACAGAATGTTGATTTTTGAGTGTGCTGTCCCTTTAAGTACATTATGGAAGTGTACTTTAATAAAGTTTACTGGCATTGTTGACTTCCACTGTATGGACACAAATCCACAAAGACCTTTTTTTTCCCACAATGAAAAGTCAGATACAGGTTTTGACGGACATAAGAGCGAGTAAATGATGAGAGAACTTTTAATTAACCATTGCACCTCTTCTTTCCAACTGTGTAAACTGATGGTGAAGGAGCCAGCTTACATCCGTGCCCGACAACAACACGCTCTAGTACAAGAGATCCCTCATAAGCAGAACAAGCTCGTAAATGTCTCTCGTAACATTTAGGCAACCTTTATGAGCCACCAGGAACTTTTATATGGGCCTTTTGTCCATTTTAACTGAAAGGCAGAGCAGAGACGAGACTGATATTAACTGGACGAGAGAGAAGAGGAATAGAATCGAACATGGCGCATGCTGGCATCAGACAACAATCGATGCATCCAAACCAGTGTTGGGTAAGTTACTCTGAAAAAGTAATTAGTTACTAGTTACTAATTACATATTCAATACTGTAATTAGAGTACTTTACAAATTACTCTGTCCAAAAAGTATTTAGTTACTTATTACTAATTACTTTCTATATCCTACATCAACGTTGATTAGTTAAGTGATTCAAGGATACACATGAAACGACTTATTTAATTCATTCAAATAAATAACATTAAACTACTTAAAGTACTCTATTAACTGACCAAACGTATGACGGATGTGAGAATTATACATTTTACAAGTTACAAGTTAGACTTTGAATTTTTATGTCAATTCCACTATTGCACACACATATATTACACAAAGTATTTAGTTTAATCACATCAAACGTAACAGTGCAAAATGCATAAATGTAACAGTAATTAAATTACAGAAAACATAAGAGTAATCCCTTACTTTACTTTTTCAAGGGGAAAGTAATTAAATTACAGTAACTAATTACTTAGTAACTAGTTACACCCAACACTGATCCAAACCATAGACGCTAACCACCAGGATATGGTTCAGACAAGACCCAAATCCTGATAAAATGTTGAATAATTCAAATCATTTATTCACTTACATGTTGTTCTCAATGTGTATATGACTCTTTCTTCTGAGGAACACAAAAGAAGATATTTTTGAGAAATGTCTCCGTGGTTTTGTCCACACAATGAAAGTCAATGGGGTCCAATGTTGTTTGGTTACCAACATAAAATGTTTGTGTTCTGCAGAGGAACGAAAGTCATACAGGTTCAAAATGACATGAGGGTGAATACATGAATTACCCCTTTAAACGTCAATAGCGAATCATCCATCCATGATCTCAATTTTAGAAACCAAGCTGTTCAGTTGTCAGCAAATTATTGAATAAAAAACAATAATCTTGCAACAACATGAGAGCAAGTAAATTAAGACGAATTTGTAATTTTTGTGTAAACCGAGTTACGGGCGGACCTCAGCGTGAGAATGTGACAGGGGGGCAGGGATGGGATGGGGGCAGGAGATCACTTTGCTGTTCCGAGAGTCAAGCTGTAGAGCAAACACAGGTGCTTCTGCGCGAGGACAGAGTTCTTCACAATGGCCCTCCACCCCCCACCCCGGCAGAGACAGCGACCCGTACACTTAAAACTAACACCAACCCAAATATCAACCACTTTAACCCTGTTTTTTCCTCTTGATCCAACAAACACATCTGTACACAAACTTACCATCCCCTAAACACCCGTATACACATCTTAACCTGCACTAAATCTTTACACTGGGAGGTTTATTCTTTAAAAAAATGCTTTTCCTTATTCGTACTGCAAACTGACTTTTGCTTTTTTGTTTCATCTGATCAAATTCTACCATGTTTGTCTTTCATTGTATGTTTAATATAATTTGATTGTGTTTTATTAGTAATCCTTTACTAGACAGTTTTATAAATTGGGATTTCCCTTTCACATCCATCCATCCATTTTCTACCGCTTGTCCGAACTACCTCGGGTCACGGGGAGCCTGCGCCTATCTCAGGAGTTTCCCTTTCACATAATGTTTGTAAATAATTCAAATGAACCAACACCCACACACAACCGGCGTTTCCTGATTTTAATGAAAACATTTAAAGTTGTTTGGTTTGTGGGGAAATCCCAGATATCATGTTCAGATTTTACTGCCTTTGTTGGGGGCAACTGGTCTTTAAAAGGACGGTAAAACCTGCCCCGAAGCTCTCACGCACACATATAAAGCTTTTAGATCAATTTGGTGCAATGGCTTCGAGATGGCTGCCGAACAGGTTTGTTCACAGGTGAAAAAGAGACCGGTCGAGGCGATAAGACAAGGAACTGCCCCAGGTTTCATCAACCGACAAATGTCACAAGCCAAAAAAAACATTTCTTTCTGGAGAATTACGATGATGAACATCAACAGCCGAATACGGTCGTTATTGCCGTCTTAATTGAAAAAAGCTTTCATAATGAGAAAGAACATTGGTCTCTCTCGCTTCCGAAAGAGAATTGTGATTAAACCAGAGAAATTAATCAACCAAGAGTCCCTGAACGTTACTTTCAGCTAAAAGCTAAATATAAAGATTTCACAAAGAAAACTCTTTCCCTGAACTCGGCTCTTTTTTCACACCCCTGCAGACTTTCTTTAAAGTAAAATGTCAATCGATAAGTGGAAGTCCTGTTCATTTTTAAATTGTTTTGTGGATATGTTCCCGGCACTGTTGACTAATTTTACGACAGCTGTTCCCATTTCGTTTTAAATTAAAAACCCCGCTCTGTAATCCCAGGAGTCAATCTATAATTAAGGGGATTTATAGAAAAACCAAGTGCTACATTAATAACAAAATTTAATATATTTCTTAATAAGCCATCAGCCGAACCGTCTTAAATGGGAATACCATTATTTTTTTCAAAAATCTTCAAAAAAGCTTTGCCTGGAAACACAGACCGGACTTTTTACCAGATTATAACTAATTATAATTCTTTATCTGCTGATAATCGTCACCATGTGGCACAGTTGTGTCTTAACATTTCCAGACCACATCGTCACATCCACATCCAAACACAAACAGTATCCATCTAGTACTTAATCTAGTTTTATATCACATCACGGGTTTGATGATTATCGTAAAATGAAACAATAACTGAGCAAATGTTCATCGTACGGCTACAACATCAAAACAAGTATTAACCACAGAAGGTGCATTTGGAAAAATGAAGCAATATTTACGTACAAGACATTTTACTAAACCACTAAATAAAACTATATCTAATGTATGCAACCCAAATTAGGTGATTTCATATTTTTAATTTTTATTTAATGTAAGGAAAACTTTCTAAATTATAACTGTCTACAAACAGCCGTAGAAAAAAAGAGACCATTTTAAAATTATTTTCAGTTTTTCTGAATTTATTATATATAGGGATGTTTTAGGTAAAATGGTTATATTTGTTTCATTCTGTGAACTACTGGCAATATTTCTCCCAAATTTCAAATACAAATATCATTTCTATTTGCATTCATTTGCAGAAAATGAAAATTGGAGAACCAGGTCAAAATAACAGAAAAGTTCCTTAAAGTCCAATATTCCTACATGTACTTTGGTCGATGTGATAACCTTGAATTTTGTCATGCTGTCAGTCTTTCATGTTGCTGATGGATGACTTTGTGTCACTCCTGAGGTTTGACTGGTTTGTAATGGTCTCCTAATTTTTTCCGCAGCTGATAAATGTAGATACATGATGTACAGACATGTACTCTATTTGTATAACAAACATCATGCCTATGCAGTTTATTTATACTTTCCAATACGTCTACTTTGTACACTTACACCTGCACTATCCATATTTACTTCTTCCTTTAAAAATCCCATACTATTTTGTGTACACAATTGTGTGTACATACACAGCTATACATATTTACTTTTATGAAATTGCACAGTATACAAACAATTTCCTTGGCACTGCACCGATGTGTACACAACCGGTCCAAAACACGCCTGACCTGCGTCGCATTTCCTTACACACCACATCAAATCTGTTTCATAAAAATGTGATATTCCCATAAATACTCGACACACAATGTCCCCTGTAGCTGTGCAGCGAGGTTAAGTGGATAACAACATCAAACGCAGTCATTATATTCAACGTAAGGGTCCAGGGTTCAACCCCGACTCCGCACCCCTGCTGAAATCCCCCCTCGCCCGAATCACTCTCAGCGCATGTTTGCCCATCTCTACCTAATGATGGCTTTTTTACAGTACCGTGCATTGAACTCGAGGGCTTTAGCTGCATCAGATAAATACAGCAAATCAAATAGCTCCCTGTTTGCCCTGCGTTACCCCGCAATCGCCGCGGCACACCGGCCGGCCCCAAAACCCTGTCAAACAGACGCCCGGGTCTATCTTTGCAGATCGTTGGAAGACAAGAGCAGGAGAGAGCAAATAGGAGTTAATGAGTGATACAGTGGAGAGGGTAATGACGGGCTGATAAAGGGTCCGAGGGCATCCCTTTGTGTGTGGAGGACCGCACGCACCATGAAGGTCACGCTCTGGGATGGTGTTGTTGGCAAACAGACTCAGCGTGTTTGGCCGAGCACGTGTACTTTTGTGAAAGCTAGCAAGGGGGACATTTGTTTTCAGAGGAACCTTCTCATGTGGGAGGTGTGCGTTTTACCTTGCTCGATCCTTCCCGATTGTTTTGGGTGGCCAGGTGGCGGGTGCCGTTTGCAGAATTATGGCTTGGCTCTTTTGCACGAAGAAGATCTTGTTCCAGACGTTTGCACTGAGAGAGAGCAAGCGAGAGAGAGAGGGAGGGAAATCAGAATTACAAGACGAACCAAAGGACACTTCTGTTTTGATGTTTTAGGTCTGAACCAAAATTTGATTCATTCTGAGTTTGATTCCTCATTGTACTTTTGGGACAGAGTACTAAAAAACACTTGATCATTGTTTACTACTAATTCAACATCAACTAAACAAACTGAATGCGTGTTATTTCAGAAAACGCCACTCTCTTTCTCTTACTTCGCTATTTAGGTCTCTCGCCCCTTTTGGCATATTCACAGTTGCAGTGACAGTTTCTGTCTGTTGGGATCAAAGCAAAACTCACAAAAACCTCTCTGTAATTCCTCTGAATGGTTCAGAAATGTCCTCTGTGCGTTAAATTATGTATAATCTCGCGTCGAGGGGCAGGGGTCAGTTGCTTGACAAAATAAATGAAACCGCAAAAATCAGTGCACAAACACATTAAAGTTGGCTTAAGGACTCTGCAAAAACTTGTTACGTCGCCGCGTGGAAAAATAATGTGTATCTAAGCCCGTTCTATGAGAGGTGAAATCTCTGAAGGGTAAAAAACCTACATTCTCAGTTATTACTACATTTACTGTAAGAACTTTGGCACACACGGCTGATATTACTTCCCGTGTGAGTCTGTGATGCCTGGAGGGACAGACTCATTTGCGGTGGAGTTGAAAATAAAATACGGTTTTATTAAGAAAAATAGAAAGCAAATTCAAGTCCTAAAGGGTGGAGCTTACCCCAAAACTAAAATTCATGTTATTTCGAACCTGTATGACTTTCTTTCTTCTGCAGAACACAAAAGAAGATATTTGGAACAACGTAGGTTACCAAACAACATTGAAACCTTTTGACTTCCACCGTATGGACACAAAAACTGTGCTCCGCAGATGAAGTCGAAGAAAATCTCTTTAAATGAGCTTTTACATACAACACAAGACCTCCGTCTGGCTGTCTGACAGACCCATTGAGAGACGTACAGACACTTTAAACATACAACGAGTTTTTCTCTGAGTATTATTGTAAGGGTCTTGTTTTATGCCCGTCCATATGTGCCCCTCTCCATGTGAACATTCCACGGCCGACAGACACTTACCAGGAATGTAAACCATCCTCATGGCCCGACAAGCCTCAACATTCAGCCATCTCAAAGAGCGGCGGCCGCAAAAACAAGCCTCACAGTACAGACCCCGCTCTCGTCTCTTTCCTCTGCAGACTAAAATAATACCGCTGCCATCCAGACCAAACACACGGCTCCTCTTTAGTGTCAGCCTGAGTTATGATTCTCGGGCAGCAGATGTCTTTTAGAGGGAAACGTATTTCAATCAGAATGCACCTCTGAGATGACGCAAAAGACCAGCACTGCTGTCAGCTACCCAAAAATAGCCACAGTCGGGGGAAATGGGGCGTAGGAACAGACACATTCAAGTATTTTAACTTTCTTTAACTATCGTCGGAGAGAAGTCTAAGAGAAATCTGTGATCTGTCAATCCAGGTGACGAATACGATTACTCAACAAATTAAATAAACGACATGCCTTAATATCCGCATATCAATATTTGATAGCCAAAATGCAGATCATTCAAAGACAATACATGAATGCGACAGATGAGTAAAGCAGTAAATTAGCAATTGAAATAGCTGGAGAAGTCAAAATGCAATCAGTTTTACTGCTCTTGGTAAACATATAGAACATCATTTGCGATCATTTGCACATCGTTTCAGGGACGTCTTAATGCACGGCGACATTTTTACAATATTAAAGAAAACTGTTAATGTGTTAAGGACTTAGCAATACAATAATACAATTTACAAACTATATTAGGGCTGTCAAACGAATAATTGTGATTAATCGCATCCAAAATAAAAGTTTGTGTTTACATAATATATGTCGGTGTATTTATAAACACAAAAACATACACATAAATGTATATATATTTTGGAAATATTTATATGTATTTATCTATATTTCGCAAAATTTAAATTATAAACTATTCATTTTTGTATTTTATATTCTTCTTAAATTTATGCATGTATGCGTATGTTTATATATTATAAAAGATAAAAATGCAGTATATTATGTTAATTCAATCTTTTATTCTGGACGCGATTAATCGTTTGACAGCCCTCAACTATATAAAACAAGTTTAAGAAACTATATTAAAATACACACAACCATTCAAGTTTTTAAACACATGAAATGTTTCCATTTCTCCATTAAATGCTTGAAAAATATAATTGTGAAAAACATATTAAAGATTTTATATGAAAACAAAAAATCTATACTCGTATAATGTTAATAATTTAAAATAATTCGACAGCCTTAGAAATAATATTAAACTAGTCACAAGTCAACACTTCAAATGAGTCTGATCCATGTGACCGCGCATTCCGCCAGGGAAAAAAAATCCTGTGGAATAAGATCTCAAGACAATCATCCAGCCCTAATTCACCGGGAGATGCGACTTCATTTCCCCTCTCACTTTAACATCAGCACTCTATCAAGATCAAGAGAAATTCAATAAGCACCCGGCGCTGACACATAACGAAGCCGCTCTTATTCTCCGCGTTAACTGCGAGGAGAGGAAGGAAGTGAGAATAAGATTTATTTCTTCCAGCACTTATCCAGCTTTTCATATTCCGGCAGGCCAAAGGGATGCGTCGGACCTCCGCCTGCAGCCGGGCTCTAATCCCTGCGAGATGAGGCGCGAGATGGGCGGAACGGCAGGGGAGGGAGAGATCCGTGAGGATAGAGAGCCGACTCATTCCTGTCTCAGAGGGATTAGGCCTGGGGTTTGCAACTTACTACTGAAATTGCCCCACAGATTCCGGTTTTTGGCCTCGATGAAAAACAGGGTGGCTTTTCTGGGGGACGCGGAGATGTTTTGGCGGAGCTAGAAGAGTGACACCTGGCCCTCTGTTCATATCGGAGAGGTTGACACAGGTTTTCACGGTCTAGCTGCATCTATCTGCACGCCGGGATTTATTTTATGAAGTTGGCCTCCTTCAATAAAGGACACATTTGATCGGAAGGTTCTGAGCGATACGCTCTCAAAAAGGATGTGTTAAATAACCCCCAAAAATTGTGATATGGAAATAAAACACATTATGTTATTTTTAAAACGTTCGATTCATTTGGTTTATATAAATAACAGGCACAACACAAGTTGAGTTTAAAGTAACACAAAATGTGTCGTCCCAGAAATAACAGAGAAATGTGTCTAGTCAAGGACACTACATTTTGTGTGTGTCACAGAAATAACACGGATTGCGTTTTTTTTTAACAAACCTTTATTTGGAGTGTAGTAGTTTATATAACCCTAATTATGAACCGTACGCTGTATTTATCAACAAAGAAATCCCTGCTAACGCCTCCACTGCCCCACACTTGAACTCCATTATGAAGCTGAATATCTGGATGTCAATATTTAGCTACCTGCTTGTTTGTTTTCATTTGATCGAATTATTACGATATACCAAATATTTGAGGTTATGCGGCAATATTTGTCCCAACACGTGAATTAGCTTTTAGCTAGCAGCCGTGTTGATTCTTAAATCAGAGCAGGATCTGAGAATAAACACAGATGTATGTGCTTTAATAGACCAATAATCAAAGACATCTTGCCGAGGAGTTAAAACGCAGGAGGAGAGATAGTCAATATTTAGAGAGTCGTATTTGATTTTTTTTGATGGTGTGAAGGTGTCTGCTCGGTACACAACTACTGTAAGTCGAGTGTTTGGGCCTGTGTGTGTTAGGATTGACCCGTAGTGGAGTGTGTGTGATGGTGTGTGCATGTGCCGGGGTGCGAGGATGTGTGTCGTAAGGTCTCACCCGAGATAAAGCGGTATCTCGCTCCTCTATGACGGCTTTCATCTCCTCTGAGGTGATCTGCGAGCGGCGCTCTCTGGCCCTCTGGATCTGTTCGATGATGGCCGCTCCGCTCTCCTCGATATCGAGGGCAGACTCAGCGCTGTTGACTCTGTTCAACAACTCTTCCAGGTCCTGAACACAGGAGCATTCGAACAATGCCATCATAGTTTATCAACACTGAAAAATGTATTGGAAACATTTTTGTAGCTATTACATTCCCAAAGACAATTATTTTTACCGTTACGATCACAAATGTACAGTTTTACATAAAAGTTAAGTGAAATTTAGCGACATCTAGCAGTGAGGTTGCGAACTGCAACAAACGGCTCCTCCCCCTCCCTTTGAAAGCACTACAGCAGCTGACTTACTATTTGGTTGCTAGGGTGTTCAGAATGGTTGCTAACACCGTGTCTACACCGGTGTCTCCTGTATGACATATCGCTTATTGCTCCCTAAACTCTTTGTAAGTCGCTTTGGATAAAAGCGTCTGCTAAATGACTAAATGTAAATGGTGTACCGATGAGACACATCAAAATACACTAGAAACGCATTAGAACCCATTATAATCTTTTATTTTGTCCACACTGGATGCGGCGCAGCAAGACGTGACAAACCCATTAAGAACAAGCAGGTTGTCATGTTGCATTGCGCTTGTCGCGTCCAGTGTAGACACGGTGTATGTGTTTACTAACGTCTTGGGTAGGCTGTGGAATCTTGTTGCTTGTTGTACGATCGTACAGACGATTACGTAGTGAGGTAAAAGTATACCTTTCCATAAGAGCCATGGTTAGTTATCATTTATGTGGGCATCCTAAACAATCTCGGTTAAATTTGAATACATTGAGGAATAGTAAAACTGATGATAGACAGCACCAGAAACGATGAAGTCTTCCATCAAAATAAGCGTGAACAACACTCAAACTTTTTGTTTCTCGTGGTCGTTCTTTCATTTAAGACAGTGGAACAAAAAGGGTACGCAGGAGACCCAAAGATGAGATCCTCCAGCGAGGACGGCTTACCACATTACTGTCCTCAGGTTTAATATTCTCCAGCCTGCAGAGAGATGAAAGGAGAGAGAAAAGAGAGAGATGAAATGTAGTGAGCTTCCTTCAGTTTCCATTCTGTCATTCGTGCAAAATGAAATCACTTCCCAAATCCAGTAATTGCATTCTGTGAGTCTGGGCATGGAGGCAGAAGACACACTCGGAGATATTAAAAGTGCCGCCCGGCTCGAGCGGTTATTTCACCGTAATGCCCGTTCTGCTCGGAACTGACAGCCATTGTTAAGTTATTAATGTTTACTGCTTCATATGACTATTGGGATCAATCGTTCATATGTGTGGGGAAAGCGAGAAAGAGATTAGGGCCGAATCTTTCGTGCCACACCTGCCGAGAGCATCTTTATAGAGGCGAAGACAACAGTAATTACGGAGCCCGACGGCTGGAGAGTCGTGGGTCGAGTGCTCGGAACTATTTCTGACTTCTGCGCTTTTTCATTTAGACCTCAAAGCGGTATAACAAACGTTCATTCACAAAGATTTGTTCGTGGCTAGTGTAGATCAGCGCCGTGGAAAGAAAAATCTAGGGGTTTGGTGAATGCACGAAATATATACTTTATACTAAATATACACAATATATATCTGCACACATTTTCACTACATTCTCTTGGAAAAACAGTTTGCTTGGGGAAAATTCGCGGCACATTTGTGCATGCACCTTTGCTTCACGTAATTTATCCTCCTGACAATCAGATAAATCGCAGAAATCCACCACGCATGCTTCCACACACCTGGCTGTGTGATTCTCCTTTAAGAGCAAATCGAATTTCCCCTTCAACCAGCAGGCAGAAAAAACAACAACCCCTGCACTCATTTACAAAGGCATTACACGGATCTCCATCCATTATAAAGGTACATACTCATTCACACGCCGGACTCGAGAGTGACCTCTGAAAATAAGGGCTTAGAACACCGGCAACCATATTCCCCCAAAGATAATAGGATTTCACTTGGCTATCAATTATCATTTTTAGAGAGAGGGGCCAGAATAAGAGAGGAATACGGTTTTATAATTAGATTTCGAAGGGATCTCTCACTCATTGGACGATTGGAAAATGCGGTCCATGCCTCTGGATAATTGCAGTTCGTTTGAGTGACTTGAGTAACTATCAATAAATCATGAGATCTAAATGAAATATTAAACAGGGCGTAAGGTGACAAAAACTTCTGAGGAAGGACGTAAAGCAATGAAGAACGCAGAAAGTCGACGGAAAATTACATTTAAAACATTTGCAAAAAGATGTAAACATGCATACTACTATGTGAGTTAGTTGTTTGGAAATGAAACAAAGCTGTTTTTAAACAGGCAATAACAGCTGTAAAACAAGTTTGATTTTATATCAATATATCTACACGCACCATTCATAAGTTTAGGGTCACTTACATGTTTTTTTTTTTTTTCAAAAATTACAATAATAGTAAACTCTTAAGAATGATAAAATAACACATGTGACTATGGTGATAGTTTATTATAGTGTTTTTAACACTGAAACTATTAAAACATTTCTGTTAAAGGGATACTTCACCCAAAGATGAAAATTCTGTCATCATTTACTCAAATCTGTATACATTTCTTTGTTCAGATGAACACGGAGAAAGATATTTGGACCAGACAGGTTTTGCCCCCCATTGACTCCCATAGTAGGAAAAATTACTTTATCATTTTTGTTGTTCTTTTGAAATTGCATTTTTTCCTACTATGGTAGTCAATGGGGGGGCAAAACCTGTCTGGTTATAAGCATTCTTCCAAATATCTTTCTCCGTGTCCAACAAACGAAATCAAATAAAATATAGGTCTAAATGTAACTAAATGAATGTTCAAAATTATGTCTTTCTGATAAAACTGAAATAAAAACAATGAGGCACTAAACTATTACAAAACTAAACTAAAACTGAAATAAAATTGAATGCAGCCTATATAGCAATATAAACATTCACATATAAAGAATTAAGTTGCAGAAGCTCATAAAAATGGCGAAAAATTTAACTAAAAATAACATGAAAACTAAATATTTAAAAAAATCTAATAAAAAATATGAATAAAAACAGTATTTGCTTTTTAAACACTATTTAAGTAGTTTCAATCAACACTGGGCAATTATATTTTACCATTATTCAGTCAGTCATCGATTTCAAACAAACTGTTACTAAGTGCAATTTTAGCTGTGTACTGAAAGACACAAACCAAAAACATTCAAACGTATGCCTTTAGATCAAAAGATCAAGAGAAACATTTCAGCTGTAAGTGACCCTAAACGTCTGAATGGTTGTGTATGTATATAGCATCTATTCCCTGGAGGTCACAGGGCAATATGTTTGAAAATCCCATCTGCTTTTTCCACCAACACCTGCATTATCGCCAATTAAACATACAAGGAAGAAGTTCATATTAATGAGGAAGCAGCAGATGAGGGGGGAGATGGTAAACAGGCCTAAAGCACACATTGATTTCCTATACAGTGGAACTTTTGACTGACAACCCAGCACAACTGTGAGTGGATTCTGAAGATATGTCACAACACTCTGATATATTTCCAAATATCTACGTTTAACTTATCAACTCAGACGCTTTAAAGCAACGTCCTCAACAATGTAAGGTTGTGATCTACAGTATTTATGAATGTGTCATTTGCTATCAAACTGCTATCAGACAAATTATTTGTCACTACAGTCATGTCAAAACTTGTAGACATCACAACAACATCTTGATAACATCAGACATTTGTTTATCTTGCTTTATGATAACAGACAGTAAAATAGGAAAACTGAGCGGAAAAGAACAGGAACTAGTGGTAAGGAATTGATCAATGGCTGGTTGTTGTCACTTATATTTCATATCCAATTGCATATCAATTTAAAAAAATAATTATACAAAAACTAGAAAAAAAGAATTTGAAAATAAAATATGTTATTGCGTCTATACAGTATACCCGTGTAAATAATTGATACAACTATTTTTACATAACTGTATTCTGTTCTATGCAAATTTTTGGCAAAAAAAAAGGTTTTACAAACCATTTACACACAAATTAATTTTGCATATTTCTCAGTCAGCATTACTAAAGACAGGGTTGTCAAATGCCAAATGTCAAATTCCGGACTTTTACAGCCTAAAAAGCTAAATTTCCATGACTAACAATGAACGGATAAACATGTGCAGATGTACATGCAGACATTAAATACATCATGTCTGCCAGATGTACAGTATATGTGCTAATATGGTAGACATACACGTTGTATAATTAAATAGCTTGATACTTTGTGCAAATCTGTTTTACGCTGGTGTTAAATGGGATTAACATACGATTTATCCATTCAGTCCATTACATTACTTTAAATTAATTGTCAACAAAATAATTCATTAATTTGTTCACATAAAAACTGAATAATACTGTGGACTCAGGAGAGTTCTACGTATAGCCGCTAGATGGCGCATCTACGTCATTCATAAAGCGCTGTTAGCATTGATCTGCACGTAATAATGGTATTTGAAAACACAACAGTTTTAGACTATTACAATGTCTGTATTTAGAAGCGCCTTCATTCCAACGCGAGGACGAGTACTAACTCAATCGTTTTTATTGTTTTAAGCCCTAAAATTGCATTTCGCAATTTGGTCTATAATGTTGCTTAAATGGGTATAATGTGTAGCATAACTCTGTATACACTGATGTAAATATGACTTACAGAGATACTGTGCACTCTAAAAAAATCCGTAAAATAGCGCACATTGAACTGTATTAATATGAAGGAATTTTCCTTATTCAGTTTTACAGTTGCTTTAGCAGTATTTGACATTTTGCACTGCATTAAATTAACGGAAATGTCTGTAAAATAAAGGAAAATGTACTGGTAAGTTGCGCAGTACTTTATCTGTTTTTTAACAGGATGTTTTTTTACAGTGTAGGCTATATTTCAGAATCAAGCTGAATTGAGCGACCGCGCGTTCTTAAAGTCCCAGCGAATTCAAAAATTGCAATACCTATTTTTTCATGAAATATTGCAGCGTTTATTGTACATAGCTTATCAATGTGGGCCATTCTCTTTTTAAAATTTGTGTGCCCTCATAATCCTGAGCTAAGCACATTCAATCAAATCGCAGAGAAAGACGAAAGTCACGTCCACTATTTTTCTCATTAGAAATTCCATTTCACTCGGAAATGCGTAAAAATACGGAAGTAAAACGATCAAAACTTCCGGTTCACGGGGACTTTATTAAGCATGCATGGCATATAACGTAAAAAGGATCCAGTTGCATGATGACGAGTGGGAAGGGAATTGAATGGCGTTGAAAATAGTTAACAATATGCAAAACATGTGAAACAAGAAACAAAAGGTACAGAAAAATTACATTTCGATAAATGGAAACAAAAATGTTAAGTGACAAACAAAAATCCCTGACGCTCCATGACTTGGGGCTTTTAAAATTCCATGATATTCCAGATATTCCATGACCCGTGGGAACCCTGTAAAGAGCGCAATATCAGCCCAATTTCAGTGTGACAAGCACGAATGTGTGAAAATTGCAAGTTGATCAATTTTCATTTCGTGAAGCCTTCCTTTGAGAGTACAGATATGAGACAGCAGAACATTGTGTGGTTGCATAGGCTGAACTACAGGGCTCTGGAGAGAGAGAGTGAGAGAGAGAGTGAGAGAGAGAACAGCACATACTCAATCGACGCCTCCTGAAGCTTCTTGGCCCGGAGTAAAGCTTCATCTCTCTCCTCGTTAGCCAAACGCAGTCTGGCCATCACAGCCTGATCTCTCTCCCTCTGAGCCTTATAGATCTCCTCCACTAACACTGAGAGAGAGAGAGAGAGAGAGAGAGAGAGAGAGAGAGAGAGGGTTATTATTCTGGTATTGCACACTCCAGAGCTCCAGCTGCACAATAACAAGGCTAAGCTCTTCGGGAAAGAGGTTATTGCAGTTGAAACACTATGGCATAAGTATTAATAACTCTAAGTGAGCCTTATTTTGAAAAGACAGTTTCCCCCAGTGTGTGTGTGTGTGTGTATATATGTGTGTGTGTGTGTGTGTGTGTGTGTGCGCACGCCCGAGCAATAAAATAGCAGCAACACACCTGAAGTCGGAGTTCCATGCACTTGGAGACTGTGCAGATATTTTATTTATGCAATTTCAGCACGGCAATGCTCTGGTTTATCAACATTGTAAGAGAACAGCGAGCAATTACACCCAGTGTGTGGATATCAGAAACTAAAGAAAACACAACTGCGTTTGACCCTTGGAAGGTCGGCGTGCACGATGACGTCTGAACTTCCAGTGCGATATTGGAAACAAACGGTCCTAGCAAATACGAATGGATCGAATAAGCAGATAAATAAAAAACGAGGTTGGGATGAATATACTGTAAATCGCTTTGGTTGGAAGCGTCTGCCAAAAGCATTAATGTAAATATAATGTAAACTCAATATAATAAACTTGACATACACTATGAAACAGGAATCTACGAGGAAAACGAGAACCCGACCATCACAGACAGTTTGGTGAAATCTAGAAGATTTTGGGATTACCACACTGTCCTCGGCTCCATCTGTAATCCCATTGAAAGCGTCTCTGTTCTCCATCATTGCGTCAATTCACTCCTGCATGTTACGCCGGCTTCACGATAAACAGTCATTCCTGCGCTAAGCCATGACAAAGTTCACAAAGCAAATCAATATTGCATTTTAGCTGGAATTTGCTGATTAAACATCGCCACCCCGAACCATGCAAATCATATTGAAATGAGGGCGGCAAATACATGCGCGATCATCGTCTTATTAAACGAACAATTGGCTGCTTAATTGTATTCCCTATATGTCACGCGCCACGTATCTGCGTTTAATTACCAAGGCGCGAACTGACGCTTTTTAGCAAGTTAAGACGAAACGGAAAGTGAATATTGGCTGAATTTAAATATTTGTTCATGGAAGGTGAGAGCGTGTAAATGCCATTGACAAAATAATCAGTTACAAAGTGGAGCGACGGCTGCTGATGAGACCGCTTTATGTTAAACATACAGGTTGTTGTTTACAAACGTGGAAGTGTGCTTTTCTCGGGTTCTCTTGACACGTAGTGACTAATTAATTTAAAGGTGTTTATCTTTCGAACAGCGCTGGAAGGTCAGACGTCTTCATTAGAAATCTTTGAAACGCTAAACATCACGCAAAAGTGCTCCGATTGTCCGAGGGGGTAAAGGGGAAAACATCTGTCTCGTTGTGTTGCTTGTGTTTATTTTTTTAATCATCCATCCTGTCGTACCTGACGCTCTCTCGCTGGCCTGGGCCTCTAGCTCGGCCTCCTGCAGCTGACAGTCCAGTAGTTTGGTTTCCAACTCCTTCTCCTTCAATGCCAACTTGTCTTGAAGCTACAGACACACAAACAGACAGACATGTAAATAGAGAGACAGACATACGGAGAGAGAGAGACACCCAAAGAGATACGCAAAGACACAAACATAGATAAAGACACACAGAGAGACAGACAGACAGAAACATAAAGACACAGACACACAGGGAGACAGAAATGCACACAGAGACAGACAGATACAGAAAACATCAAAACACACAGAGACACAGACACAGAGACAAAAAGATAAACACACAAAAGGACAGATACACAAAGACAAAAAGAGAGACAGACAGACAGACCGATACACATAAAGACACAAAGAGAGACAGACGCACAGAGACACAAAGAAAGACAGACGCACAGAGACAGATACACAAAGACAAAAAGAAAGACAGACAGAACGACAGACAGACAGATACACAAAGACACAAAGAGGGACAGACGCAGAGAGACAGACAGACAGACAGACAGACAGACAGACAAAGACAAAAAGAGAGAGAGACAGACAGACAGAAAGACAGACACACACACAGAGACAGACACACACACACAGAGACAGACACACAGACACACAGAGACAGACAGATACACAGAAAGACACAAAGAGAGACAGACACACACACACACACACAGAGACAGACAGACAGACACAAGGAGAAACAGACACACAAACAGAGACAGACAGATACACATAAATATACAAATAGAGACAGACACAAAGACAGACAGGAAGGAACACAGAGAGACAAACAGAGGGACCAAAGAAACCAAGTATTTTTGACTGAACCTTTGTAAAATACACTGGGTAAAATACACTGGGTAAAATACACTGGGTCAGCCTTATACTGCATTTCAGTGTCCAAAAAATGTTCTTTGTTTGATTCAACCTCTTGTTCATTTCAGTTCTGCTTGGCTTCTTCAGAAGATTCACACACTTTGTTTCATACAGCTGCACTTGATTCATTCTTTTTTGTATATCATGTGCCACCATTAAATAATACCACATATTTACATAATTGCTGCTTTACAGATATAGCATTATTGGTCGAGTACTGCCGAGTCATGTCAAACTTTCAAATCTGGACCACTAAATAATTTAGAAATAATTCTAAACATCTAATAAAAAAGAGGCACTTTTATGTCTCATCCATAAATCTTGTTTGGGAATGATCCTCTTAAGCCTGTCAATGACCGATTTAACCCCTTTTTTGTTTTTGTCCACCTGGACTTTGAAACGAGCTGGGCTTTCAGATCACTGCCAGCACGAACACATTCTCAGGACATGTTCCTGCTCTTCTGTCAGGAGTCACAGCTACTTGCAAACCTGGGACATCAATTACAGTCATTCCAGAGGGCCGCCCCCTTCCCGGGCCTTCAAACAGAGGCACAGCACATACAGACAGCAGCTGCACACGCATCTGTATCAAACGGATGACCCGGTGCTAAATGGTCATGAACATTTCAACGCTCAAATTCTTTTGCTAATGTCTCTGAATGGGTTTTGGACCATAATGCAGGAAAAAAAAATGGGAAAAGAAAAAAGCGTTTATTTGGAAAACTCATCACAATAAAGCAAGATCCACATGATAGAAGTTGCGTTACCACGGAAACGAGAATTATTGCAATCAATTGCAATGTGATGGAGGTTAGCCAGACTGACAGCAGACTCTACAGCAGCTTTCATGGGTCGTCTGAATGATTTTTAAAGAATCATAGACTGTATAAAGCATGGACGTAGTGTCTGCGATGTCACCCGTAGGTTTGTGAAGTGAAGAGCAATTTTGAAGCCTAAAGTGAGCGGAGCCCGGCAGCGTAACACCAGGATAATAAAAAAAGGTCAAAAAGGCCAAAAAGTTGGTGAAGATGAGATGCATGGTTGTTGAAACCACTTCTCACTTGTCTGTATTTCAAACCCTGAAAAAGGGGCAAGATGAACAAATTTACTGAAGTTCTGGATGTACCTTCTTATTGAGGTCTCGAAGGGAATCCAGCTCCTTTAGGAGAAACGCAATGTTCTTCTCTTTATCCAGAACTGGGATTTGCTTTCTGGAGTCACTGACAACTTTGGAATTCTCTTGGTCCTCCTGAGCTTGCCTTAAGATAAAAGACAAAAGTTGATTAGAAAATCTCTTATATTACACTCCCGAACGGGCAACAAAAAATGAAGCACATTCACATTCTGACATGCAATTATCAAATACACAAGGGATGCCGTCTCCCACTTCCACGAATATTACTGTGACTTATTTACTTTGAGATATTAGTCAAATCATACAGTTGACCTTTAAGGTAATATTAAAGTATCACTGCACTGTATCGTTCGGTAAATTACTTCCCCTCTTGTAGCCAGGAATCGGATTCGCTTCTTATTAAGGTGGCTCAGAAAATGCATTGGAATCTATATTTATCAGATGATGATTCTCGCTGATATAATTAAAATAATCTCACAATGGACAGAAATGCTATAAACGAGTATAAATGTGACGTTCGTGCCCTACAAGGGCCTTCTCGATAGTACTCGAGATGAAATTGAAAAGGTCACACAGAGGAAACGAAACAACTGTTGCATTGCACGATTGATACATGTTAAAAATGACCAATTGTCAATAAATGATCAATATGAGGATAATACTACACACATCATCAATTTCGTACTTTTGAAATTAAAACGGGGGTAGTTCACCCAAAAATTTTAATTCTTTCATTTTACTCATATCTATGTCATTCCAAACCTCAATGACTTTCTTTCTTCTGCAGAACACAAACGAAGATATTTCGAAAAACGTTGCCCCCCAAACATTGACCCCCATTCACTTTTACTGCTTGCACACAAAACCACAGAGACATTTCTCTAAATATGTTTTTTGTGTTCCACAGATAAAAGTCATATACTACGGGCCTTATACTACTATATAATTATAATTTATTTTATTTAATAGACATCACGATGATATTATATGCCCACGATAAGCATATCTTGAATATCTGATATCATGACAGCCCTACTATTTTGGAAAAAATAGTATGCAGTATGTACGCTGGGCAAAGTACACCAAAAGCTGTTATGCACATCATACCTCAATGACAATGTTTGACTAAATGAAGAACACAAGCAGAACACAGTTTGCAAAACACTGTATCCCACAATGCAATGCAACTTCACCTATACAATGAACCGGATGAAGAGTGAGCCAAAATTCCCAACATCTCCCTATTTACTTATTTTGTGTTTAAAGAACACAAAGGAAGATATTTGGAAGAATGTCAGTAACCGAACAGATCTCATCCCGCCATAGTAGGGAAAATAAATACTATGAGTATGAGATCTGTTTGGTAACTGACATTCTTCCTAACATTTTTATTTGTGTTTACCAGAACAAAGACATTTATACAGGTTCGGAAAATCTGAGGGCGAGTAAATGGTGAGAGAATTTTCACTTTTGGGTGAACTATCCCTTTGGACGAATGCTTGTAACCAAACACTTCTTGGCAACCATTGACTACCATAGTAGGAAAAATGACAACGGAAGTCTAAAGTGCCCCAGAACTGTTTGCTGACCTACATTCTTTAAAATATCTTATTTTATGTTCAAATTATAAAGCAAAATCCCTACTATGGTAGTCAATGGGGTCCAAGAACTGTTTAGGTACAAGCATTCTTCCAAATATCTTTCTGTGTTCATCAAAACAAAGAATGGTATATAGATTCTCTCTCTTCTCCTAACCTGAGTGTGGTGGATGCAGATCTGCTGACGTGAGGTGTGTGGACCGGACTCCCCGCCATCTCATTTCTGTCCTGTTCCTGCTGCGCTGCGGTTCTCTGTGGAGACGGTTTCTCCTCCATTTTTCTCACTTCACATGCAGTCAGGCCTGGTGCGGGTGGGGGCGGAGGGGGTTTGAGTGCCAAACCTTCAGCGGGACGAGGAGTCTTGGGTACTTTGCAAAAAAAACGAGGAGGTTGAGAAACAATGAGAAAGCAAACAAAAGATTTACTTTTACAAGTTTGATTCTTGTACGCGTGGACTGATTTAAAAATATCTTTAGGATGTTTGTTGTTGTTGTCTTTCATTAACTTTTATATTTTGCATGGCAAAATAACGGCGCAAACATCTTTGGTCGTCTACAGAAGTCAAATGAGTTTGGAACGCCATGAGGTAGAGTAAACATTGACAGAACGCTCATTTTTGACGATCCTATGAACTCGGATAGGAGACAGCATTATAACGTTCCAAAAAGATTGAGAGACTCTTTTTAAAACCGGCAACAAAACCATTTTACAGTATATACGACCTCCATTCTTCTGGTGTGAGAACACCGTCTGAGGGTTTGAAAAGCGGCTCTGTTGGGTTGGTTCACGTCAGCTCTCTGAAAAGGAAACTAGGTCTGGCTGTCTTTCACGAGAGAATGTGGCGGGCTGTGCCGGGTGACTGGCAGGAGGGGGAAGCGAGGTCTTCTGTCAATGTTTCTGTAGCGCTCACGGCCAGAGACGCAGGCGAGGAGGCAAACACAGAGGCCTGTCTCTCTGGCAGCCTTTCTGACAACACGCTCCGCTCCTCAGGGAAACCTGGATGTACCCGCGATCATTTGCAATGAACGATGCTCTTTATATCAGAGGCGTTTTCGATGAGAACTAATTTCTGATGTTAAGACTCTTATAATATAACAAAGGCAGACGTCATAATGCAGGGCACTATAATTGCATTACGTCAAATAACCGTCTCATGTAAATATTTCTTTCCTTCTTCATTTCTTTTCTTTCCTTTCTTCTCTCTCTCTCTTGCTTCTGTTTTCTGTCTCTCTTTCTCTATACGTTTATGGAGCCAACTATCATCAAACACAAAACCAAATAATATTCATTCTTTTTTTTCTAAAATCCTTAAAACCTTTGGCTTATCTTGCTTATGAACATTTTCACAAATATTAAAACAATAAACAAGTTCCTCAAGGTGGGAGAAGTATAACTGTCCTCTAATAAAATCATACAAAGTGTGACTAGTGTCACCAAATATAGAAAATTTAACTGTACCATTTTCATCCAGAAATGCCAAAACCGGTCGAACAAATAGACTTTAAGAGTACACCATTAAAAATAAAGGTTCTTAAAGTGTTCTTCACAGTGATGCCATAGAAGAACCGTTTTTGGTTCTTCAAAAAACTTTCAAAGAACAATTTCTGTCTTTATAATCTTTGTCCACTATATTAAAACATTTTATAACAAGAATGGTTCTGTGAATGTTAAAAGGTTCTTTATGGAACCATATGGACAAAAAATCTTCTCTGGCATTGTGTCGCACCTTTATTTTTAAGAGTGAATGCTGCAAAGTCGAGTTTTATTCTTTCTTAAAAAAAAATGTGTATAAGGATGACTTATTTATTGTTGTCTCTTAAGACAAAATAATTTTAACATCGACAAAATGACACTTCACCTTTACGTCTGCAAGCAAATTAAACAGAAAGCATCACTAAGCACATTGGAGAGGGCCAAGTGCTACACTATGAAAGCGGTCGGGATGTCCTGCGATTATAAAATATACATAAATCACTTCAACATCAATGCGATTCAAATCCTGCAGAACTCAAACACGGCCGCCTAAATCGCCGTAGCATCAAAAGCTGGAGAATCAAACCGCGTTAATAAATGCGACGTGATGCACGGCTCGCAGGCTTGTGACCGCCATGTCCAAAAAGCGCCAGCTTAGCAGCCACAATTATTTAGCGAAAGGTCAGGTTTTGAAGTCGAGATCAGGGAGGTCTGCCTCATGGCTTTGTTGCTAGGGCTCGGCTCTCAGGATCGCTGGAGATAGTTATTAGTATTCCCCGTAAGAGACACCAGAGCAAACAGCAAATTCAAACCATGAATAATAACGCCAAACACACTTATAGAAGCCCTTTGTCACACTGCAAATATGAGACTTTTGGATACATTGTTCCCTAACCTGGGTTACTTCTTTAATTTTATCTCTCTCCGTGGGTGTCTCTCACAAAGGTAACTGCCCCAGAGAATGTTTTTAAAGTGTCATTTCCCTCACAAATGGGGTGAGCGGGGCTTTTAATCTTAGCGTCCTATGGGAACCGATTCTCTCGCAAGTTTAAGAGCGGAAGAGCTGGACGTCTTTTAGGATTTAGGTACATGCTCACTTTTTAATTTGTGAGTGTGAATTTGAATTGAATTGGCCACACCCACAAGTTTATCTTTCTTTCTTTCTTTCTTTGAAAAAATTCAACAGTCACACAAACACATGGTTTAACCTATTTGCTTGTTATGTTTCCATTTGAGGATTTTGGGTTGAATTACAGCATTCTGAAAAATGATTGGACCATAAAATAATTTAATTTATTCAAGGGCTAGTTTACCCCAGAAATTAAAATTCATCGTGTCATTTCAAACCCGTATGACTTCAGAACACAATAGAAGATATTTTTAAAAGTGTTGGTAACCCAACAACGCTGGTCCCCGTTGACTTCTATTGCATGGACACAAAACCATTTCTCAAAATATCTTCTTTCATGTTCCACAGAAGAAAGAGCCATATACAGGTTTTAAAAGATATGAGGAAGAATAAATGATGACAGAATGTGTATTGTTAGGTGAACTATCCCTTAAAATATAATAAAATGTACATAAATCAAAAACATATTTCTATATCAAAACCTCTTTGAATTCCTTTGCATTGAATGCCTTTTCCTTTCATTCCATTAAAAATCGACATGTTTAATTTGAATTACAATGTGCTTGGATCTGGATGGCGCACAAACAAAAAGGTCGTTTAACATGCCAAACGGGGCAAAAAAAAGAGAAAACTCATGTGTCCATCTCTTCTCTCGGACTGATAAAGAGAGTACAATACTATCACGTGCCATCTCACTAATGTCAGTCACTAATAACCAAACACATGCTGATTAACCCGCCGCGAAAAGATTCAAGTGTTTCTGCGACAGCCCAAATGTATATTTGAGCAGTCAGCCAGAAAACATTTGCATATCAGGAGCGTTTGGTGAAGGGTTGGTAAATACTCTGTTTATCTCTCTTTGTCATTCCAACCGGTCTATCTAAATAGTGGCTCTTCCGTAGCGTTACGGCCTAGGTGACGCTATTATTCTGCTGCTGTAATGGTGGAAAGTAATTTACACATGTAAATAAATGTAGGCATTGTTTCGGACAGCATTTAGACAACAGGAAGCTGGAAAGAAATAGTAACAAGCATCAAACAAATAAGGGCCAAACATTGTGATTTAAATAGACATGATTACCGTTATTACACAATTGCTTTTGGTAATCATTTATTACCTGGTTTGAGCTTTTCCTCCAAAGCTTTGGATAAACTCTTGGTGAGGGATGTAGAATCGCGTTCAGAGGCTCTGAAAAACATAAATGCAAAATAAGTGATTTCTTTTTTCCTCTGGTCACATCGTCCCCTTAGATATCTAACAGCAGTGCAATAAAAGTGATGCTGTAGCTGACACGAACAGGTAAAGGATACGGGATATTGACAAACTGTACATCAATGACAGCGCTTTGATGGACTAGCTGTCGTTTTTTCTCTAAAGCGATGTATAAAGGCAGGACATGACACAAATATCAAAGACCTTCAAGTGTTCGCACCCAAAGAGAACAGTGTCAACTCTTTCGCAGCGTGTGCGCTGTACGTCTACACAAACAAACACAACAACTCATTGTGTAGGTGCTTATAAATAAATGTGTGTAAACATAAATATATCTTATCTTGATTACCATAACGATATCCCGAATGATATGTAAATTGTACAGCTGTTTAGTTTACAAAATTGTTTACGTTTCCTGAAAGTAAATAAAAATAAATAATAATTAGCATATGCCTGCATTTGTGTGCATGTAAGTGAAATGTAATTAACGGGAGTTTTAAATCGTAACTCGGTGTCGAATCGTACTAAAATAACCAACAAACTACGTTTCAGGGCCTGTTAAAAGTGCATCCTGTGCACACACAAAAATGCGCTCGCAACCAATTTACACTTGCATTTCACTAAAGACGCACAAACCAAACTAGCTGATTTTCAAACATTGTAACAGGGTTTTGGATTTAGAAAACATATCTGTGCAAAGATATCATTACAGCGTGTAATCATCGCCGGCGATGTACACCGATAAACATTTCGCACATATTAAAAAACCGTCCTTAATTGTAACATGTGGAAGAAAGCCATTGACAAACAGTGTAAAATGAGCGGAGGAAAGCATCTTTACCCAAGTTGTGGTGTGGTCTCTGAACAATGGTGCCTTACGGGGGACGGAAACCTTTGTTTCAGTTCTTCATTGACTTTAGGATTAGCTGGAAATATATAGAAGGGATATGATTAATTTCGGCGCGGGAAAAAATGCTTCTCGTCTCAGCCTCTTCCTCGCTCCTTTTCCATTAGACGTAGAAAGGTTAGTATTAATTAAAGCCTGTCAATATGATCTCGGGGTGCTTGGTGGAGAGCGATCTTTAATAACCTCTGGAGTACAGGCAGCAAAACAAGGCAGGCGCCTTTTAATTTGCCCGTGCAAAATTATGCTTTAAGACTTTGTCTTTATCTCATCCACTGTGTACCGGCGCTTTACCTCGCAGTTTATGGAGGGCTAATGAACGGCGCCAATTAACCATCCGTAATCCCTCCATGCCATCGATTTAATGCTTTTAGCTATCAGAAAAGTAAACAGCTATTTAATACAGCTCAAGGCATATCAGATCCCAGTCAGGAATCGCCGATTAAAGCATCATCTACTCAGGTGTAATTAAATAATGGCGGGTAATTCCGTTCGGTGAACGGGAAGCTAATTCATAAGCAAGCAACAAACAGACAGGAGGCAATTAGCAGGAGCGCTGACATTCACGCGCCGGAGAGCCTGATGCTGGATGACGTTCCAGTCGTGGTGGAGAGCTTCCCTCTAGTGGTGGAGCTTCTGAGGGAAAGATACATCACAATCCATCATGACAGAGTTTCACAGAACCTGCGCTTCACAAGAAACATCTTTACAGTTCTGTCAACCGTAGGTTCGAGTCAAATGAATGCAATTCTTCAAAGCAGATTCGGGATGAATCGGTGAACAATGCTGGACAAAACCGTTACAAGTAACATGGAATGAAAAGTATTTTGTTTCTGCACTCTGAAGGTGATGGACGTACAACACGATGCTATAAAATTACCCTTGGCTGTTGCACAAAAGGTCCTTAAGACTACAAAAGCCAAGATTTTTTTTTTGAGGATCCAAAACTTGATCTCATATGGCATCGCTGTGAAGAACCTTTTGTGACACCTTTATTTTAAAGAGTGTGGGGCATATTGAAAGGCTTGTTCCTTTTTCATAGCCAACGGGGTTTAGTTGACAGCCATCATGAATCATGATTTGATACTTTTGTTAGGAGGCAGAAGCACTTCAGCATTTTATCGAACAAACGTTAAGTCCCTGTTGGGCACCAATTGGTATGTATTTGCAATACAATACATTTATTATTACCACGTTTTTTTCTCTCTTTTTTCCTTATTTATTTGTGCAAAAATGTCCTTATGGTAAAGCTGCTTCGCAACGTTGTTGAAAAAACCATAGACATGAATGTAAATTTGGTAGTTACAATACTAAGTGATAAAACAGACCAAACATACTATTCGTATGTTTAAACAAAACAGAATTTGATGTCACCAACAAAATAAAAATTGGAAGTGCTTTCAACTCTGCTTGAAAAAAAGTAGCTTTGCCAAAATATTGGTTGCATTTTGTTATTTGCGCACATCATATTTTGCACTTTTTCTTCCCCTGGTCTCTGCCACAAAAGCCACAACGACATTTTCGATTTCATGGCCTTTTTCTTGAGGCTCTATGTAAATACGTAAATCACTGGACAAATTAGGATCAATTTCATGGGAAAGGAAACCGAGGTCAGGACGAGGATCTAAAGGTCTAGGGGCATCATGGGAGAAAGAGGAAGAAAGAGGTGAGAATACATTTTAAAAGAAGTGAGAAAAAGAGAGTGAAAGAGCGGGAGCGCTCTTGGGAGGTTGCGGCTCGGCGGGTGGGGTTGACCCCTGGGGCAGATGCCACTGGAACGTTATCCCTGCGCTGTTAGCCAGCACACACGGCTCACACGCTATTCAGCTCAGGCGTGAACGGACAACTGGCTTTTTGTGCCCAACACCACGGGGCTCCATTAATCTCAGTGATGGACTCCGAGCAGGAGCGGGCCCCGCACGCCGCCCTCTCGCAGGGACGGAGAGGAAGACGAGGATGAAGAAAGAGTTTCAAGATATTAGGTACGGCTAAGACGACTGGTAATCCTTGAACGCTAACAGGAGAAAGCAGCTTTAGAAAGACGGAAAGGAAAAGAAACAAGTCAAAGCATACAAACGTGACCTTTTGATGTTCTCCTCATTTCGGGCGAGACGCACGAAACGGTTCCCCAAAAGGAGTGCTTTACCAAATAAATTTGGGCCGATTCAGTGATTTCCTGGGAGAATCAACCCCGAAAAACCTAATGAAATTGATACCATCCAATAATCCGATATTGAAAAACAGAGACGCGCCCGTTCTGGTTTAATGAAAGTTGGAATTGTGCGGGGTGCAATAGAGGAGGCCCGTTTCTGTTCGGCTGCCGCTCCAGATGGTGAATTAGCATCGCATCTACATTTTCGACATAATCTGCAGGAGTTTCATGATAGATTAATGAGCTATTAGCCTTAGTGCTCACAGGACAGGACTGAAAAATACATTCACGCAAAAGTAATGGGGATAACCTATCATTGTGCTTAAGCAGTGCATTCAAATGGCATCCAAATTAATTTGCCCTATACACAAGAATACGGCAATTGCATACGATAAAATCATATTCCTGCAAAACCAAACATTTCAAGTAACTTTGGGTCATTTTACATAACAAGAACATACAAAAAAAAAAGTCTTTCCTTGACATTTCTGAAAAGTTTTGCGTACATACACTATAACAACTAGACCGTGAAACCATTTTGACAATGTTATTTTTAGGCTGACACGACATGCAGTGTCTGAATTTGATCATTCACTTTAACATGTTAACATGCAACTGCAGGTTGGGTCAACCTAAAAAAAAAAACTACACTGAAAGAACAAAACTGAACACAAAAATTGTGACAACAACGCTGTCAAAACGACTAAAAACACGACCATATTATGCCATGAGCAAGTGACGTCATAACATATACATGTGCATGATGTCATCGTTTTCACAAATGCAAACACCGACCATAATAGTATTGCTTTAAAAACTTGCACTTTGAAAACAGCTTTCAAAAGTTTGCATTTTCGGGCAACCAAAATATCCTTGCCCAATAAATAAACGACCAAAATGCATAAAAAATTGTCAGTTTTTAGTTGAAAACAGTGTAGTGAGATACAGGGGAACAGATGAATAATTAAAGAGAAAAATAATTTATACAAAACGTAAATGTACAAATGCAACTTTTTGAAGTAACCGTGTGAAACAATATCAAAATTTATGATTTACGTCTACGCAACAAGGTCTGTGAAAGTCTCTGCTGATTAAATAAACTTGTAATGTATTTCAGAATGAGTCGTCACGTCTTTAGATAACATTTCACAAAGGTTCTCTCACAATAATGAAACATCGGCACATAAAGAAATATTAATCGGTTATAAACCGACATCAAACGTAAAAGACGCCCCGAATTCTTACAAAGCAGCGTTTGCCACTTAAAACCACTTTATCCTTCCTTCAAACTTTTCTCATTTCAATTTGTCCTTTGCTGTCACTCAGTGATCTTCATTTTCTCATCTTGTAGACTTTAAGCTAATTGCCTCGGCGGGCCACTTATTATTCATGTACAATTATTGCAGTGTAATGTCTTTAAATCCTTTTAAATGACCATTCATGCGTCGCATTCATTGAAAACACCTTTGATGTCTGTCAGAGATGGAATTCTTCAAAAAGAAATGTCTAAGCCCAATTTCAATCGCTCAGTGAGGGGGGCGCGGCGCTTCACTCTAAAATAAACTCAATTCCATTAATTTTTTAAGCTGCATTTAAACGCGTTTCCTCGGCAAAAAAAGTTTCCGGATTCCTCGGGCTGTCATTTGTATTCCAGCTGGCTTTATGAATATTAATAACAGTGTTATCCTGATTAAACGAGCTTCGTGCGAAATCCCCGCGAATCTACCAGCTCAGGATTCTCATCTTACCGATTCTTTATGAATTTTGATATGGACATTAAAGTGGAGAGAGTCTTAAATCAGCTTTAATTGTACAGCATGCTTGGGGCTGGAAAGAAAAAGGCAGACATGAGCCGATTTGATATGGATAAACAAGATCTTTTCTAAAGGGGAGGTGGGATAGCACGCAGGGCGCCCCACCGTGTAATTTGATTGTCACGGGGATGTCGTGAAGCTCTGAACGGTCTTAACTTTTTTGGGATCAAACGATTTTATTAACTTGTTGAAAGATATTCACAATAGAAACTGTTTTGTCAATGGGTGACATGCAGAAGATTGCTGCTGATGTTATTTATTTTTCATTTTAAACAGCTAATGATGATAATGATTTTGCTTTTACAGCTTGACTGAAACTGAATGGAAAAAAAATCTAACTTCATAAAAAAAATGAATGTGCACAAATATAAAAATATTTATGTTTTTTTATTTTCACGAAGCCAACATGACCTGTTGAAATGGACAGTTATACATAAAAATGTACGTTTTTATTGTGTGTAGAAATAAAAATAACTGGATTTTGGAATTTATATTAACACAAAGTTTGCAGACAATTCACATTTTACTGAACTACAAAAAAATCTATTAGTAGAACAAAAAAAAAAATTTTGAAGAAGTTTAATGCCATTCAAATAAACAAAAAGATTTTGTTACGCTTGCAAATGTTAGTCACATTTAGCAACAACAATCACAAATATCGTACGGATCACAGATCAATCATTATTGACAAACGTCCTGGATATAGTGAAAAAGTACAGTAATCAAAATGTGAAACTGTCCCATCTATTTAAAGATAAACTCATCCGTCTTTATGATTTATGGAAAGATAAACAAAAAAAATGAACTATTCACGAAAAAAAAACTATTCACGAGGAAGTCAATGTCACTTTAAGGTCTTCAGATACGCAGTCTCTCAAATGAAACCATAATTCCTGGCATTACTTGACAATTCTCAGGTAGACTTTATGTTTCTTAGACGGTGGAGATATCTAATAGTGAGAGTAGTACAGGCTCTGTGAGGCAAGGCCGCGTGTCTTATAGGCATAAAGCTCATAGTCGGAGCAGGCGCGGTGATAATTGAATTGAGCCTGTGGGAAATGAGCTAGCGCTTGCATCTCGGATCTCTCTGATGGATCCATCTTTGGTAGCGTCTATCAGGCCACGATTCGCTGATCCTCTTGTATTAACGGGGGAGGAGAAATGACCCTCCAAATCTACCAGGATGAGTGCCTCAATTTCCCCAGATCCATCTCATTTGGGTGCGAGGGAAGCAAGAAACTGCTCCCTAACCCCACAACCGAATGAATAAAATGCAGGAAAACTGCCCCTCGAGATGTCTGATAAATAAACCTTGAATAATCTGTTTGGGGTATCTGATATTGTGATGACATAAATTGAGTTTGTGTTCAAACAATACAAATACTGTTGGATATGCTGAATAAATTACAGTTTGAACCAATATGACTTTTGCCAGAAATGTTTAATCTTACAATTCAGATAAACCATTGAATAAATCATATAATTTATTAATTATAAACTAAGTAAATAGTTACACAGTAATCGGATTAATAATTAATATCGCTTATTGAAATTATACCATATATTTTCTTATAATGCACTACATATTCAATATATAATAAGTCAATTACAGAAAGTCATAAACAATGATTTAATGAAACCAGACATTTAAGTAAACCAAAGCGTTAAACTTTCAATTGTTAAAACACATTTATATTTCAGAAATAACCTAGAAATTATTAAAACTGTTTTTTAAAGCAGCCTGATTTTATACTACAGCAAATAAACCTGTTGCAACATTACTTATTTATTTCTAAAATTATAACTTAAACTCAAGCATAATTCAAGGAAAATACTCAGGCTGAAAAATTTTAAATAAATATTTTTCTAGCAAAGTGGTGTTTTAACAATTGCACATTTCTTTTGCCGCTGCTTTTAACTATGCAGAAAAGCATATGATTTTATTTCTCCCGCAGCAAAGTTGCAGCGTCATGCGACGACTTTATTTGTCAAAGTGAGATTGTCACAGTCATCAAAAATTGATTTTAAAAGGTCTGTATTTGTAAGCACTTAGCCAAACAGCACGTTTCGTATGAATTCTGCAATGGGATGTCAAGAGTGAATATTTCAGCGATTGGATAATTCATCTGCAGAATGTAACCTCAAAATTGGCTGTGTAAATATGGACTAAGCTGAGATTTGCATTGGCTAACATTTGGGAGGGTAAGGAGAGTTATTTAAAGATGAGCTTAATGCAGTCGAAACAAGAGGAAAGAAGGTTTCAATCATATTTCAAATACTGTAACACTTCTGCAACACAAAAAGACAGATATCATCATTCGCATGAAAGAAATGATTTCTTGAAATATGAGAAAATTCACTTTTCTTAAATGTACACAAGTCGTCAAAAGTTTGCTTACATTTGACTTGATTTTTGTTCCTCTAAAGTCTTGACTTGTTTAATGCCTGAAAGTAGTTTTGTAGAAAAATATAAATAACGCCTTTACAAAGACATCCCATGCTGCACCTCATGAAGAGAGAGAATGCTCACAGCGCTGCAGATTTATGCAGTAAGCGGCTACTTTATAGAATAAAAAAAACGACGTGCCCAAACGTTTGACTGGCAGTCAAAGACCTGAAGAAATCCTATTGCGTTTACTCAATTTCCAGCAGAGACGTTCTAAGAATTTTTATAGAAGCGTGATGAAAACAAATGCTTTTATTTCTGACCACCCTTGCTCTTTTGCCAATCAAAACAAAAAAGCACATTACTTTCGACATTTTAACCCGGGCACAGAGAAAACAAAGCCTTATTGTGGCCAGAGAGATTGCGAAACTAGTGCAAGGTGGCGTCACCGGCCGTGAGACTGTTATTACTCATCGAAGAGACGCCAAACAGGAGAGGTGGGGCTCGCCGAGAGAGTCAACGCAAGGTCAGCCGCTTTGTGAAAGACATTCCGGCCAAGAGTTTAGCCTTCTCGACTCCGTGCTGTTTTTACAGAAAGCTGTACAAGTTTCGACACATCGATCTTCTATGTAGAACTACTTTCAAATACAAATGTATTGTACATTATGTACCAGTCCTCGCTCGGTTTGTAAATCACTTTGAATTAAAGCATCTGCTAAATGAATAATCTTCAAATGTCAATCACCAGTTTGATTTTCACTTGGAATGTTCTCACAATAAAATAACTACATATCCTATATCTGCATTTACTGTTATATCGTTATACTAGAATATCAATTATTTATTGATTTGACAAGTTTCCAAATAGAAGTAGAAAAATATGTGCCGTTAGAACCACAACCTCAAAATCTCAATTTACTAATAATGTATGGTTATTATGTTTTAAACGATCTAAATTTGCCCTATAATATATACATATATATATATTATATGAAAATATAAATCTGCATTTTATCAGTCATAACCCATCTTAGGGGTCCACTAGTAACCCATAGCATAGCTACTGCAGTTAAACATTTACTTAAACTTAAAAGGATAGTTCACCCAAAAATAATAATTCTGTCATTATTTACTCACACTTATGTAATTTCATACCTGTATAAATTAGAATAGAAAGATATTTGGAAGAATGTTAGTAATTTTCAGTTCCGGGACATCATTGACTACCATAGTAGGAAGAACTAAATGGTAGTCAATGGTGCCCGGGAACTCTTTGCTTTCCTAAATTCTTCAAAATATCTCATTATGTGCTCAACAGAACAAAAAAAATACAATATTTTTTTGCTACAATGATGTCCCAGAACTGAAAATTGCTAACATTCTTCCAAATATCTTTCTCTGTGTTCATTGGAACAAATGTATACAGGTTTAAAACAACCTGAGGGTGAGTAAAGGATGACAGATTTTTCATTTTTGGATGAACCATCCCTTTAAGAAAAAGACAAAATCAGAACTTACAGTGACAATAGTAAAAAGAAGATTTTTTTTCAACTGTAGTAGAAGCTTTAGCCAGAAACCATTGTTAACACTGTACATTTTCATAAGAGTGAGCAAAGAAATAACCGCATTCATTGTCCTTTAATCTTCCTAATGATAATACAAATATTCCTACAGGTATAATATCCCTCAGCATCCACCAAACATAAAACTTTCGTATCAAGTCAACATTTAACCCGCTTTCCAGAGCAACATTTAAAGAGCTGCATGTCACCTCAACGCCCGGCGCTAAAACACACACATAGCTAGTGGTGCGAGGATCCTCGACAAACACGTCTTCCTTTGTTCAGGAAATCCTTTCTCTAACACGACCTGCAAAGCTCAACTACGGGCAACGCAGAGGCGTCAAATCCAAACAGACCTTTTCTCTTTCTTCCAGCGTTAATAATGACAGACGCTTGTGCCTCGACCTGTCCTTCAAACACACTGCTTTAAATAGCACTGTGTTTTTTTTTACTTTGGAACATTTGGGAACAAACAAAGTTTGTATTAATGTGTGATATTGGTGTAGTGTGGGCACTTGGGCGACATCGGCACAATTGCGGGACACATGCAGAGAGACTTGCGGGAGGTATTGTGTGTGCAAGGATGTACATCACCGCAAATATTTACAGAGCAGCTATTGTACAATAGTGGTCACATGACCATCTCTCAAACACATGCGAAAGAACATGATGCTTTACTCTATAGAACGATCGAGTTATTAAAACCTTTGCATCAGAGGACAATACAATGGTTAGACCCACACTAAATCGGTACGCTTTGCATTCTGCTTTTTGCAGAATGTTGTGCAATGGCTTTAAAAGGGAGTACGGCACTTTTATGAGCAGCTGAGAGCATTAACAAATAGGCCAAAACATTAATACACAAATATGCATAATGCAATTAGAACGAATGCACAAATCTGTCAAATTTTGCCGTTGCAGGTTCACACAGGCCTGCTCATTTGTTTACTCAAGGACCTGCTATTTTTCAACCCCGGGACAAAGCATTTCAACCCAATGTTTCTCAACAGGACTCTTTGGGCCGCTCAATAAATTCCCCAACTCAAGTGTCAACTGTCTGCGCAATGAGCATTTCTGGTGGTTCTGAGTTTGACAAACATTCCCCGAATACAAGTAGGTAAAAAGGCAGTAAAACTGCCACTCTGTGAAAGTGGCCCGTCATTGTTGGTCCTGCCTCCTTTGGGAGCGTGAATGTGTTGAAAAGCGAAGCGGAGGCCGGGGGCCACAGGACCGGGCCCTTCGTCCTCATTACCACTCGATGTTTGAAGACCGGCCACAGGAGTGACTGTTTAAATTGCTCCCTGTTCAAACAGTTCCCAAGCATCTGTGGTTCACAGCGAAGCAAGCCGTGTTTGTTTTCCTGCCCGTTTCATGGGCCATCACTAGGTCGTCTGGAATCCCTGCTCGCAACTGGGTGGCAAGAGAGACGTTAGAGAACATTGCAGCGCCGGTTAGATTCTTAAGAGACGCATGATGGAACAGAACCTCTGTGACTCTGACCTGATACAATATGTTTAGTCCATCATTGAAAAGCTACGAGTCTAAATTAAAGGGATAGTTCACCTAAAAATAAAATCCTGACATTTATTCACCCTTACATTGTTCAAAATGAAAATATTAGGTTTTTGTTTTCTTTCATTAAATGGAAGTCAACGGGGTCCAATTTTGTGTGGTTACAAACATTATTCAAACTATCTTCTTTTGTGTTCTGCAGAACGTCATACAGGTTTGAAATGACAAGAGGGGGAGTAAACCAGGACAGAAATTTCCTTTTTAGGTGAACTTTTTCTAGGGAAGGGACTCAATCATTTTATAAATTACGAAACAGCCCGACATATTCTTATATACATTTCAAAAGTTGGCTGACCGTTTACATTAAAACTATTTAAATTTTATGGTGAGGTTAAACAAACACACACAGGTTAAATCTCACAAAACCTGTTAAGAACTTATCCGGTTATATAACACCTCAAAATTCAAAAGAAATAAGTTGCATGGCAATATTTTCTCACGCCTATTCCAAACAACATTATTAAAGTGCAAACAAATCTAACTTTTATTAGAATAAAGCAGAAAATATGATATTCATCTATATTGTTTTTATGATTTGCTGTATTGCCTTTAAAGGGATGGTCCACCCAAAAATGAAAACTTCCTCAAGTTGTTCCAAACCTGTTTAAATGTCTTTGTTTCGGTTCAACACAAAGATAGATATGGAAAAATGTTAGCAACTGACAATTCTGGGTCAACATTGACTAACCTAGTAGAAAAAAAAAGTGTTTTGTTCTGTATAACACAAAGTGAGATATTTTGAAGAATTTAGGAAAGCAAACAGTTCTGGGGCACCATTTACTACCATCTTTATTTTTCCTACTATGGCAGTCAACGATGTCTCCGAAATATCAGTCGCTAACATTTTTCCAAATATCTTTCTTTGTGTTCAACAGAACAAAGAAATTGATACAGATTTGGAATAACTTTGGGGGGCTAAATGGTGACAGAATTTGTATTTTTGGGTGGAGTGCCCCTTTAAATTACGCTTCTTTTAAGCAAAACAATGCTATTACATTAAAAACTAAATGGAAATAATGGAAATGACTAGAAAACCCAATCATTCAGAACAAAGAGAATTTAAAGAAATTATTTGTACCGTCATAAAAATTCATGTCAATGAAAAAAGATCGTAATGGTTTAATGCTTTTTAAAATTTTGATGTAGGGGTGAAATATGATCGGATGATGAGATTTACCCAAACATTCAGAAAAATTCTTCGTTTCAAGACCCTTCGGAGAGATGCCAACCTCTGCCTGGGTGTTACAGCCCGAGTCTTTGTGTGTTTGTGAGTGTGCAGGCTTTTCAACTAGGTTTGTTTGGTTTCAGATCACAGTAACCAGGCTTAAACAGTTAAGCAGTGCCCTTCCTAGGTCTATTCCTTAAACCAACACAGAGACACAAAAGATGGGACAGAGCCCTGTGGAATCCCACTGTCACTGGTGGACCACCCACTTAGGGAGTTAGGCCCGCTGGGCCACACTGCACTCTATCCCAGGGATTTTGAACTTCAATAGGACCCACAAATAAGCCGCGAAGGGGTCGCCGGCGCTTCTCTCGCTCTTCATGAAGCGAAGAGGGAGCGAGGCGCAGGATCGGAGTGGGTGGCTGTCGGAAAGCCAAGGAGGGACCACACCGTACCAGGGGTGATGGGTCCGAACAGCACGTTTTCCTGCCGGCCGGCTCGCGCAGGGGGAGGGGGCGCGAGGGGTTACGTCAAAGGTCGATTCACCTGCTAAGAACAAAGCTTGTTGAGACTGTAGCCCCATTCCTGCTCTTGTCGGCAAGGCCAATTCAACTCCATAGGAAACTTTACATGTTTGTTATGATGGACGTGGTGTGTGTGCTTTGAATTTGCACCGCGAAAGGACAGTTTACCCACGCAGGAAAACAATCCGGCGGGTCGGTTGTAATAACACGACCAAGCCTACAGCAGCGGGCTTATCCCAAACCACGTGAGACAAATAAAAACAGCAGGGAAACGGACGCGTGAGGAAACCGCTCAAACGCGGACGGCGTTTGATTTTGGTTCAAAAATGTGATTTCTTACTTTCTCACAGCTCTTTGCCATTTAGTGACTATTTTTGTTTTAATTATGTTAGCAGTACAGAAAATAAACGTAACATGTTAGTAGCGTGGAAATAAACAATTCAACATCATTATAAAAGTGGTGCACTACCAAACCAGAGAGGCATTTACAAAGAAATACAAGGCACAAAAGTTAATTTACTTTCAAAACTAGTAAATTAGCTATTTGTTTAATGAAATCCAGATAAATGTAAATATCACTTGCAAAATCCCAAATTGTGAATCATCCAATAATTTTATTCCAGGGTTTGATTTGACAAGCGCTATCCCAAGAGTGCTGATGTTTTGTATAACAGCTTTCTATCTCTTTAAACTGAACAATTCGATATGAATACACACTTCACACAGTTTGACAACACGATGACAACACATACGCTTGTGTTTGTAAGAGGCAGACGTACGTCTGCGCTTCAAACGCAAACAAAGATATAAAAACCTGGCATCCAGCCATATGCCGGCAGGCACACACGCATATCCACACACACATACACGCCTGCCGTCTAAGATATCAGGATACATGCTAAGTAGATCCTGTTTCAGGTCTAAGCCTCCACCCATCTCAAGGCTTTGGGTTGGGCTGCTCTGCTGCAGAATGTGTCAGCATATAGAAAAAACAGCGAGCCTGACATTTTATCCGAAACACAAACAGACGTGACGGTATAATGTATCGAACCTTATCTGTGCTCTTTACGCTGCACATCCCTGTGACTAAAGCTCAGATGATGTTCTGAGATCTCCAACATATACATACACATTGATGACATGGGCCTGCAGTGCCAACCCAACATCTAGATTTACACAACGCATTATTTCCTTTTTTATCAAAAAGCATTACGGTACTACCATTTCTTTGGACATGGTACCACTGTGATAAAAAGGTGCTTAAATATGTTCATCGTCAATATTATGGTATGTATCAAAATACTAAGATATCATCATCAGATACCATCACTGCACCATTGCACCCCTTCAGTGCTTTTGTAAAGGGTATTATACTCTATTAGCAGTGCTGGATCATTACATTTTAATGGATTATTTTCTCGGACCCTTTGGTGTCTGACATGTTTGGAAAATCAATAAATATGAATTTCCTTTACTGGGATTAAGATGATTAAATGTCTATGTAATAGTTTTGCTTTTCCTAGCAACACAGAGCGTTAAGGTGTCTCACAATCATTTGATGTGATAAGAGGGCCATCTTGTGTCCAGAATCTAGAATGCATCCGTTTTCAAGTGATTTATGTACTAAACCAAGCTTTGGTTCTTATGAAAGCCACAATATCAACAAATTGGTTTAAATAACATATTACATTTCAAGCTATAACATAAACACGATCCTTCCTTAAATCAGCTTGGCTCTAAATTCATTTCATTCTGATTATTCAGAATTTCAATTTGAAATGTAAAAGTGTCTCGTGTACACTATACTGCGTTCATTTTGCCATTTAAATACTATACAGTCAGTGTGCACTGTGTCAGAAAGTATGATTTGAAATCTTCTGATGATGATGACAAAAAATTTAAAAAAATTAACATGACATGCATTCAACAACTTCACCTTTGTCACTTTATAATTTAACTCCAACAATCACAAAACGTCCAGACTCACCTTTGTACATATCAAACAGTGAATCCCTCAGTTCCTGTTTGTGCGTCCATGACAGCTGATCATCTTCACTCTCAGAGCAGCTCTCCCTTTAAACAGACAGACAGAACATCAGCGTTAATAACTCGCTTCCAAATCTCTGTGGATGCTCAGGCTCTTTGTGTTGGGTTTCTGGTCATGTTTACTAGCGCCCAGTGTGGGTCAGACTAATCTCTTTAGCAATGTTTTCAGGAGCTCACAGGCTACACATCAAATTCTGTGTGTGTGTGTGTGTGTGTGTGTGTGTGTGTGAGAAAAATAATGTTACATATATAATGAATGGGTTCTCTAATGTTCCTTGTAATCCCAACCCACGAGGATGTAACCTTATGATGAAAATGTAAGTGCATGTTAGAATGCAATTTTCAAACATGAGAAAACATTTCATCTAATTTAAGGCATGAGAAAGTAGCAAATTCAGTCAAAAATGAATAAAAGCGACACTGCTAGACCTATAAAAGTTTAGTTTAATCAAATATACTAGTACACTTGAAAATGTATGATTTAGAACAAAAAGAAAAAGACAAAGTAAGCTTTTTTTACAAGACATATGTCAAAAAGCAACGGAGGAATACACATGTGGTCACACTGATAACACACGAGAACATGAGAAGAAGAATTACTTCATGCACCCACCAAAAATCACAAGATTGGTAAAAAGTCCTTACAAAAAAAAAGGCCTGGAAGAGTAAAGTCAGTTCTGAGAGTTTAACATTGTCGCTTGCTAAATTTTTGGTGTGACAGGCGTCCAAATACATTTAGGGCCAAACTAATTTAATCCCTTATAGGACTTGCTTCAAATTTAAAGACACAGTTTCTGCCAATCTCATATTAATCTTGATTACCTATACAGTGGTATTGCACACATCATATATTCGAAGAGTATATTGGTTTGATCAAATTTATAAAAGAGAGATACAGCTGTACGATTATTTCCGGAAAAAGATGAGCTTCCGTAGGCAGGCAGGGGGGACGAAACTACAACACGAGCACACAACACATCGCATTAATCCCTTATTATGCACGTACACTCCGACTAACAACAAAACACAGACACATGATTTAGTTTCACTTACCGCCTGCGGTTCATGTCCGGCATGTTTTAGTGCCATCTATCAGTTTCAAACTATCTCCAAATACAGCGTCATATCCAGCGTTTATATAACATCCATCACTGAAATGGCGTGAACAAACAAACACACCTCAACTTCTTTCACTATTGCAAGAGTAACGAGCTGCAGCTGCACATCAATCTTGATAAGCAGGTCTTCCTAACGCGGTTGACGCGTGGGTGGCCTATCTCTTTCGGCTTGCCGTAGGCGTGCTTTTCCGGGAGAATTGCCCAATAAAAGGAATAGGATCCCTGTTACGAAATAGGGGTCCAGACTTATAAAAACTGTCCGAAACAAGTTGGAGTGCCGGGGGGTGTATCAAGCACAAAAATAATACGTCATACGTCCAACTCGTTTTTTGACAAGTTGACCATGATAAGCACGAGACACGAGACACCAGCACGTTCAACAGTGTAAAGAAGGCAGAATGCATGACAAAGCATGTTATCCCGTACACATACACATCTTAACAGCACACCTGACAGAATTTACACACACCCCTAAGTGGAATCAGCTGTTAGTAATGAAGTATGGCATCTTATCATCCATCACCCTCTTAAAATACAGTTTACAAAACAAAATCCAGCACACATCAAAAGTAGTTTTTGGCAGTCCACAGATACTTGCTCATGTTCAATTGCTCACTCCCATCAGGCAGGTGAATAACTGACATCACATTATACTCACTTCGATGACAGCTCGTTCTCCAATGTCGATATCTTGTTTTTTGCCCTCTGAAGTGCACATTTAACATCCCTTGCCATGCTTGTGATATTCATGTATGTGTTCAGAAAGCCGGGCTTTTCTGACTGGACACAGTATCCTTCATCTCACCTTGCACATATCCATGCAACATGATACGTGTGAGGAGACAATGGTCGTGTCTCAAACCCTAGTGAGCTGCGAATATACACTTGCAAGACAGCACAACAGTATTACAACATCTGTCTGTTTAACATACACTATGGTGTAATCATCCATGTATTGCAACTCTTTTGTTGTATGGATAAATAATGCTATTTAGTCTGATATCTACAAATCTTCCAAGCGACTCTGACGCTCACAACTGCAGTCTGACTAGATAGGGAGCTCACGTGCTATTGATAACACAGCTAATGTGTCCTCGAAACGTGCGTTTGTATCAAAGTATACATTGTATCACGTGTACATTGTAGCAGAAATGTAACAAGTGGGTTCAACATGTTACTTGTTGCAGTTTGTCTTAGTAAAACGAACACAGTACAGCAGTTCATTCAGGTCCAATCCATTCGAGAACCACATCTAATGTCAACCCGAATAAAATCAAAACACAAGCATTGCTTTTTCGTATTTCTAAGTCATGACTGAACTTTTGTAATGATAACATCGATAGGCTTGGTGATGTGAAAATAAAGGCTTTAGGCTTACCATAAAAAGGCTGGAGGTTAAGGGGTTGCTGTTCATTTTGGGCTGCTCGGACAGAATTGTTTCCAAAAAAGTTTTGCAGGGCAGCTTCCTATTACAGCGTTCGACGCCAAGCGCCATTCCGGTCCCGGTGAGGGAACGACCGGAAAGAAATGAGACTTTAAGTCCACCAGAGGGCAGTAAGCACTGCTGAAATGAGGACAACCAGTTAAAATAAAACAATAACATTTTTTAGACATTTCTTAGAGTTTGGATATTTTTAACGAAGATACATATTTGTAGTTTGTAGTATTTTTGATTGTGTAAAAAAGAGGGAGGGCTTCAAAATTGTTGTGGACAGTTTTAAAAACCAGTAATAATTCTAAAGATCTATTTAACAAATACCTTAATGAACCATCTCACTACTATCAAACCATTGCATATTAGTAAAATGTGCATGTGGTGTGTTTTGGGCTTTGATATACATATACCACCTACCATCAACAGAGCCAAACACTAGTAGAAACCAGTGGAATTCCTATTATATTCTAACCCATTAGGCTTTTCTGTGATGGTTCCTATAGTTTTTTCTCAGCATGCATCGCAATACATGACAATCTAAGCGAAATCCTTCCTGGAAGTCTCATCAGTCATTAATGCTGTGTGTAATGTTGAGATCACCCTCAATGGAGTCCCACAACAGTGACGTAAACCTATTTCACATACCCGGAACCTTCACTTTAAAGATGTAGTGGGTACATATATTGGATTAAGATTATCTTTGGCTATACCATGACGATTGAAACTGTGTAATTATCTTAAAATTAGGAACATTTTCTCTAAACAACAGGCTGGTGTAACTACTGCTCTGCTGGCGATGTGTAGATACGCCGTGTGATCTATAGGGGGCGCTAATGCACAGTTTCAACTAGTCGGATTTTTTCACACTTTTCTGATCGGTCGAGTTTACTTCACCTCTTCTGAGCAACTCTTTAAGTCTTTTTTAAATACCGAGCATTGTATTTTACCCGTTCAGTTGCTGTAAACGCTATGATTTAACGCAGCAGGAGGATGTTGAAGTTGCGCTGAAGTCTGTCCGAAAGGTGTCGTGCTATGGAACGCGCGAGCGCTCAGTTAATACATTAATCACCGGTGTTCACATTGATCTCAAGTGAAGGACAAACGCATCTTTCTCACAGAAGATGTTATAATGGAGACTCGTCTCTGGATCCTGCTGTTTTTACTGCACTGCGATGAGGGGATTCATGGTGAGTCTGTCGATAATCGCGACTCGTTAGAATCAGCGCTGAGTGCTTTGACCCGAGGAAGGTTTCAACGTGAAGTGTTTTTAAGTGTTTGCGGCTAAATATACGGGCTCACGTAATATTAACACGTGCAAAAGATGTCCAACCTTGTTCTGTGTCATTTTGAAACAATTCATTTTCTTTACCACAGGTTGAGGATTGACATGATTTGTCATTTAGGAGCCAAGTCGAGTATAAACAAAACGAGTTCAGGCATCTCTGCTACACTGAAACTTTTTTTCACAATCATATAATCGCTGTTTATATGAGAAGTCATGATTTCTGTGAGATTATGATTACATTAATGTTAGCATATCGATAATTGTATTGATTTTAATGGAACCTTAGGGTTTATGTTCTGTTGATGGGATGTTATGTGGCGGATGGGAACATAATGAACACGTAAAATAAAATACTGTGAAGGAATTTTGTAATGTTTACGACACACGGCTGATGCGATGGAAAACATTTAAATGTGTGTTGTTTTTATCAGCAGGGTGAAAAAGTGACATTTAAGTAGTTTAGAAGCTAAAACACACGTTCTTTGAATGTTAAGTAAGTTATTTATTTCATGCATATTGTAGTTGTTCAGTGCTGTAGTTAAAAGTTTCTCATTATTGAACGTGAAGTGAATGTGTTTTGGCCAGCTGTGGTGTTTTGTCATTGTAGATCCTTCATCCATCTGCAGGCTTCATGAACATGCACACTGGCAATGATGTCAGAAGTGATGCACACAAACACAATAGAGGTCTCAGGAAGAATAGCACAGATCATGGTGTTTATAGAACAAGCAAGATCATTCTAGTAAATAATGTCTAATAAATTCAGTCTCCCGGTGGTTTATTTGGCATATTATGCATTAAGTGAAAGCTTGGCTGAACAGATGCGTCTTTAATCTAGATTTACATTTGGAGAGTGTGTCTGACCCTCGAATAGTATCGGGAAGGCTATTCCAGAGTGTAGGTGATGCGTATGAGAAAGCTCGACCCACTTTGGTGGATTTAGTTATTCTAGATGAGTAGGTTTTATCAAACGTCCGGAGTTTTGAGATCTTAGAGAGCGTGATGGGTTGTAATGTGATAGAAGCTCTGTAATTAAAAGAACTTTAAAGTCAATACGATACTTAATGGGTAGCCAGTGAAGGGATGATAACATTGGGGTTATGTGATCGTATGTTCTTGACATTGTTAGAACTCTGGCTGCTGCATTCTGAACTAACTGTAGTTTGTGCAGCCTTTAATTTGCAGGTTATAATCCCAAATATTCTGTTTACATGTCTTTGGTCCGATAAGTAATATTTCTGTTTTATTAGAATTTAAAAGGAAATTACTAGTCATCCAATGTTTTATATCTTTGATGCACTCTGCCAATTTGGATAGCTGGAAGGAATCATCTGGTCTTGATGAAATATATAGCTCAGTATCATCTGCATAACAGTGGAAGTTTATATCATGTTTTCTAATAATGTTGCCAAGGGGCAGCATGTATATGGAGAATAGCAAGGGTCCTAAAACCGATCCCTGAGGTAATCCAAAATTTACTTGCGGTAGAGTAATTAGTTACTGTTATTTAATTACTTTTCCCTTAAAAAAGTAAGGGATTTTTTCTGTAATTAAATTACAGTTACTTCTGATGTAATTGAACTAAATTCTGCATAAAATATTAAAAGTCTAACTTTAAAATGTATGCTTTTATGTATCCTTCTCACATTTGTAATACTTATCAATTGATAAGAATAATTTATGTAGTTATTAATTATTTATTTGAGTTAATTAAATAAACCGTTTCATGTCTATCCTTGAATCAATTCTAATCAAGGTTGATGTAGGATATAGATATTAATTAGTAGTAAGTAATTCAATACTTTTCAGATTAATTTACCGAACACTGATTATTTTACAGAGAGGAAGAAGTGTTTTATAAGATAAAAATAGACTTGATATTTTAGCATTTTGAGGTTCGACCTTCTGTCAATGGATACAAGACAAATACTATTATTTTGTGTACTAAATACTAAATAAGGAAGTGATTTTTTTATTTATTTACACATCGGTCACCCTGGTTACTATTGAATCCATTGAAATCCACATATTGTTCAATCACTAAAAAAATATGTTTTGATTGAAATAACTGTCTAAAAACTTGATATAACTTGTTTTGTAAATTTGCATTAGCAACATCTCAAACTGTGTGTGTTTTTTCTCAGGTCTACAGTTCACCAAAAATCCCTTGAACATCACAGTCACTCAGGGTAACGTGGCCCGTCTGGCCTGTGCCTTTGAAGGGTTGAGCGAACCAGAGATTGCATGGTTGAAAGATGGAGAAAAGATATACAGCTCAGATCAAATGTACATCACATTGGATGCGCACCATTGGGAGACCTTTCACAGGTAGGGTTGGCTGTCTAAACTAAAATATAATGGTCGGAACTGAGAATTGAGACATCAGAAGTAGATAAAAGGGATGTTGGAACATGTGTTGATCTCAGGTTTGATCACACACAAGGATCGTCCTCTCTTTTTGCCTAGAAGAGAGTGTATTTAGTCGTCATGCGACCATGGCCATGTGATTGTGTCTTTGTAGTCTCTTCTTTATAAGTATCCGAAAACCAGAGCTACCGTTTGTTCTTTATTCTTTAGATAACAAAGTAACTCCATGCGATGATGTTTGGACATTCATTGCTGCTCATTATGTTGTAGAGAAGAGAATATTTATCAAGGACTTCTTGTTTTTCTCAGCAGATTTTTGGTTTCTGTGTTCAGCTTCTGACCTTCAAAGTTATACAAACTTAAATTTGACCTTGTTTAAGGTCATTCTTGAGCATAGTAATAAATCTGAGGCTAGCACCACAAAACAAGACATGGACTGCACATTCTTTTCTTGTGTATCAAAGCAATAATCGAAGGAAAGTTGTTTAGATCAAGTTGAGATTCTACGTTCTTCAAAATATCTTCTTTTGTGTTCAACAGAACCAAAAAAAATTGTTATTTTCCTACTGTGGTAGTCAATGGTGTCCAAGAAATGTTTGGTTATAAGCATTCTTCCAAATATCTTTCTCTGTGCTCATCAAAATAAAGACATTTATACAAATTTGGGACCACGCGAGGAGGTGAGTACATGATACCAAAATTCTTTTTTGGGCGTTGAACATCCCGTTAACTTAGCTCTTCATGTGAACAGATATCCGCATGTGATGCATATAAGCACTAGTAACAGGAGCTTGCTGCACTAAATGGTGTTTTGGCCGGTAATCCCTTGCACGAGCACTGACGCGGTCCGCTCGCCTGTGATTCAGATGCTGAGCTGGACTGGGCTAAAAACAGTCTGGGTGGAAATTGGCTTTTAAAGGGTCTGTCTGCTGTAAGATTAGGCGTAAGAGGATAACAAACAGGGAAACATGGCCAGAGAAAGTCACATTTCCTGATATAGCCTAATCTATACATGTCTTTAATAGTTTCTCTTGCTTGCAGTCATTACTTTAAAAACAAATGTAAATCCCACACATTTCTTCAGCGTAAACGCAGTTGCTTTGTCCAACTTAGGTAAAAATCGGTTGATACTGTTTTATGAAAATGTGTGCATTGGTCAAGTTATCAGTCATTTTGTGGATGAAGTAGACATTTTTTCTCTTCAGCGTTAAATCCGTGCAACAGCAGGACGCTGGGAAGTACTGGTGCGAGGTGGAAGATCACGGCACAATCATTTCCTCTGAGCCTGCTTGGATCACAGTCGAAGGTTTGTCAATGGCTTCTAACACCGCTTACCTGGTGCATATCTGGCATGTCTCAGTCCTTTACATTACAAAACAATCTGTTACTAAACATTATTCTACTTTCCGCTGTGTTTTCAGGTGTGCCTCACTTTTTAGTGGAGCCCAGCGATGTGGCCGCTTTTGCAGGAGAGCCCTTTAACCTGACGTGTGCCGCACGAGGTCCTCCAGACCCTGTGGAGGTGTTGTGGTGGCTGGGAGGTGAACAGAAGAGTGACTTCATGCCCTCCCCTTCAGTTCTCTTGGTTAAAGGTGAGATGCATCAAAGCTTAAATCAGGTTGGTCCGGTATGTTGTAGGCCTTGTCCACAAGAAAAAGGTTTTGTTGGGAAACTTTCTCGTTTTGGTTTTTCATCCACACTGAGACTAAACAGGTTCTTGAGAACATTCTCTAAAGCAGATAGATTTGAAAATGCTGTTTTGGCATTGAAGTGTGCTTTATGAAAATCATTTTCCCTTGTTGCCTTGGCAGCTCTCCAGTTTGGTAATGGTAATGTCAGTTTAAGACACGTCAGATTGCATTTCTTCAAAGGAAACAGTCTGTTTACAAGTTGTTGTTCGGACAAAAAATCTGAGGAAACTATTACTTGGTTTAGCTACTTTATATTCTTGTGTTATCCATGGCAACAGATGCATTTCATGCACATCAACTCTTTACATTGCCGCAATGTTTTTAAGACGCAAAAGCATTCATTTGCAGAACTAGGGATATAAAGATTACTCACTAAATATATTTTCTTCACTACAAGGGAGTTTCAAAAACACACAAAAAAAGGTTTTTGAACCAGTTACAGAAACAATCCAAAAGAACTGACTTAGAGAGAGAGATTCTTGTGGAATGTGTTTACTTCTGCTTGATCACAAGGCAGATGGGACATAAAAACAGTAATGTTATGTTTTTTCACACTGTGAAATTACATGTTGTCACAAATAACGTGTTACTGGAAAACACAACAATTACATTATGAAACATCATATGAAACATTGTTGTTTCAAAAATCCTCTTTCAGATCTTTGAAATGAAACACTGGGCAGTTGAATTGAAGAACTGAATCAATGGGTGTTTTTGGTGGGTGGGGCAACGTCAGGCTTTGGTCTTTGTAGAAAGTTTAACTGGGAAATCAGTTTCCATTGGAGCAGGTATTGAAATTGTAGTCTGTTAAAGAGCGTCGTGAGATATTTGTATTGTAACCAGGAAATGACGCTTAATATTTATTTTGGTTTAATGAATATGTATAGGGTTCATTCCTCATGTTATAATGGTGTAAAACATTCTGTTGGTGTATAATGTTAAGATTGAGCTCACGTCCTGCCTTTACAATCTGTAACTGGATCCTATAGCTCTGAGTGAATGCATTATAGTGATCAATACTAACGCCCAGTAAAGTTAACTTTCCATTTTTAGCAGCCCATGCCGAGACGGCATTGAGTCACGATTTCTGTGTAAGTCTATAGTCTGATTTCCACACAGTCAGCTACCTTCACCATGTGCATAAATGGCTTTGTGAGACAAACTCTCTCACTGCTGGTCAGAGAGATCTGTCAGAATACTAGAGCCGTCATTGCACTGTCAAGGCAAGCTGAGACATGAAAAACTGTCAGTACGAGAAAAGTGAGGCAATGTGAACAGCGATGTGTTTTTCATGTGTTTGACAGGTGTGAATAGGAGTGTAAAGTTTTACTGTGAAGCCAGGAACACACGAGGCATCTCTGTGTCCCGCACAGGCACGGTGCACATTAAAGGTGAGACACACCACACGCACAAAGCTGGACAGATTTACATGTCTGTAGTTAAGTACAAATGCAAAATTGTTTATCTTTTTGTTATTGGAGCAACTGCAATAATCTGTCAACTACGCAAATAAAATCACCAAAAGGTTGAAGGTCAAAGGCATGCATTTTGTCATTGCGCTCTCAAAAAGGGTGTTTAAAAATAAAAACACATTTTTGTGTTAAATAATTTTTACACAATAGCCCCTATTTTAACGAACTAAGCGCATGGACTAAAGCGCATGGTGCAAGTCCACTTAAAGGGAACTTAAAAACGAACATTCTGTCATCATTTACTCGCCCTCTTATCATGTCAAACCTGTATGACTTTCTTTCTTTGTATGAAAATTGTATGAATTTTATTGCTGTTTTATTGTTTCTTAAAATCTGAAGTATTTGTGATCTTAAATCATTTGCATTTTAAAGATACGTCTTATTTCTTTCTGTAAATCATTTTATGTTAAGCACTTTGAATTGCTCTGTGTATGAAATGTGCTATATAAATAAACTTGCCTTGCCTTGCCTTGCCTTGCCTTGCCTTTCTTCCGCAGAACACAAAAGAAGGTATTTTGAAAAATGTTGTTCACTTGGATTGGTATTGTGACCATACAACCGAAGTCAATGGGTGCCACCGCTGTTCGGTTATCAACATTCTTCAAAAATCTTCTTTTGTGTTCTGCCTAATGTTGTGTTCAGACCAAACGCGAATAGCGCGAATGAATCGCGCTATTCGCGTGTAGTTGGACGCTTGAACATTTTGAGTTTACTCGCTTCATTCGCGCGTCAGATTCGCTTCATTCGCGTGTAAAATTCGCTTCATTCGCGCGTCAAATTCGCTTCATTCGCGTCATGGGAGGGGCTTCTGGCAGGCGGCTCCAGTCTCATTTCGAAATGGCGGACATGTTTTTTGTTGAGAGGGTAGCTGCGCTTTATGTGCTATGGAAGGCTGAAAAACGGCGTAAACTCGTATATATATATAGCTCAAATTGAGTAAAGAGCGTTTTTACCACTTACCAGATTATCCGACCTCCTCACTCACTTTCAAACAAAATCCTTTTTATTCCTGTTCCAATAAAAGTAAGAAAAAGATCATACAGCTCCGGTTGTCCACAAACAGCAACGATCAATTTGTCCTCCAGTTTCGGATTTCTGCCTACGTAGTCTAATCACCTCACTACTAGAGCAAGCTCCTGATTGGTTAACGCGGCGTGAATTTCGCCAAAGTTCAGATTTTTCAACTTGCGCCATTCGCGCCGCCTCATTCACGCGATTCGCGCCGCAAGTAGGTCTATCACGTCTTTGCATTGACTTAACATGTAAATCACTCGCGCTTGACGCGCCATTCGCGTTTGGTCTGAACACAACATAAGAAAGAAAAACATACAGGTTAGAATTGACAAGAGGGGGAGTAAATGATGGAAGAATTTCTTTTTTTTTGGGGGGTGAGCTGTCCCTTTAACTCAGTTCTGTCCATTACACATTATATCTTAAAAAAAAAGGTAAGGTCATAGTGTCACGTCACATGCATGGATGTACGTTTCACATGTAAATAAAAAAATACTGTAGATGAGCATCCAGCTTGAGTTTTTTAGTTCACCCAAAAATTAATATTCTCTCATGATTTACTCACCCTCAAGTCTACGGAACATTGTAATTCTTTCAATTTTAATATTTTACATGTTTGTGTGCTGCTGCGCATCCCTGTGTGTGTAATATGCAGATGTATGCGCGTTGCCTATAGGCGCACATTACTAACACCACCTCTAAATAAATAAAAAATACTGCGCCATTGACGCGCCAACAATGCGCCTGAACACACCTCGTTTTCAGACCAGCACGCTCATGAGCCAACAAAAAATTATAACTGCGTCGGGCTGAAACTACAGTAGCAAAAAACACTTGCATCCCACCTGGCGCCTCATTGCGACGGGTGTATGATAGCGGCCATTATGTGTTTTTTAACACATCACGAGTCATTTCGTGTTGATTTTGTGTTAAGTAAATGAAATGGACGACACAAAATTTAGTTAACACAAAATGATTTGTCCTTCAGAAAGTTAAGTGGTTTTAAACCAAAAGTTTTAAGTTTATGTTTCTCTTTATGTGTGATTTTGTGAACAGTCCGTCCAGAGTCCCCTCAGGGTATCAGGGTGTATCAGGCGTCTGATACTAACGTTACACTAACATGGAGCGCAGGTTTCACCGGACATTCACGTCTTTCCAACTGCACTATACAGGTAGAGTATTCCAGAGTATCAAAGATGAAAGTCCATGTCTTGTGTTCATATTTCTGTCATGGTTGTGGTCATTTAAAGAGTTAAAGTGGACAAATGAGCTTGAGTGATGTGGAGCATCAAAAAGGGAAACATTTTGTATATACAACATAATCCTGGTCTTCTGAAGTCACAAGGTTGCTTTGTCAAATCAATTACTAATCACTAGGTAATCGCTGTTATCTCCTCAAATCTCATGTGGCGTATTTCAATGTACGTAAATGAGATCTAAATGGTCCAGTTTATGAAGTTTAGCGGCATCTAGCGGTGAGGTTGTGAATTGCAACCAACGGCTCACTCCACCCCTCCCTTTTGAAACACTCATGTTTTTGCTTTTTGTAAAAACATTTCCATCTACATACCGCGTCTATGTAGATGGAAATAGCTAATTCTAAGGTGATATAAACATAACGCTTCATTATGTGAGGTCTTTATACACCTCTGAAGACATAGTTATTTGTATTATTTTGCATTTTATGTCGATAGAGCCTCAAAAAAAATACAAATTGGACCTTTAAAGGTTACAGTGAAAGAAAGTTCATTCTTTTAATAAAAAATGTTATGATTTACCCAGATAATCTGTCTTCAGAAGGCTTGGAATATAGTGCACAAGTCCTTATTTTCTACATTCAAACCTATAAGCATAAAATTGGTGTTTTAGATGAAAATAATCTGTCTCCATCTGCAGATGTCCAGGGGAGCTGGAAGAAAGGTGAAACTTCCTGACGTAGATATGCCAGTCCCGCCATTCCAGCACATGTTTGATTCACTCCGCAGTCATTCAAACTACAGCGTGAGAATCCGCTGTGATAATGAAGTGGGGTCTTCACCCTTCTCACAATGGGTGGACTTTTATACTCCTGAGGCCGGTATGTAACCGTAGATAAGATAATGACTCCCTGCAGTGATGTGTTGGGTCGTGTAAATATAAATGACTGCTCTAGTAACACAAAATCTAATCTACATTCACATGCCAGTATTTCTGTAGATGAAGAGTGGAGAAAATTGTGTTTGTAGAACTCAGACTCATCTTATAATATGCTTATAGCTTTCTGCAACATGCTTTTATTGTATACATATCTAAATGAATTGTTTTTAGATCAATAAGGGCTGTATTAGAAATGACGATTTTCAACCATGGTGGTGAAAAGCAGGATCCTATACGATGCACATTTTTAACATTCCGTTGAGATTGAAATCATAAGCCATTCCGACCAACGTTTCGGTGGGCTGGAAGTAAACAAACAGCCCAGAGAGCCGGTTCTGGCCTGATGCCTGGGGCGAGGGGACTGGAAGAGGAGGAGCCGACGGGGGTTTTGGGGGAGCAGAAGGGATTTCTAATGTTGACCCTATTTGCATGTTTGTAAACTGGTAGCACTGGCCACAGTCCAGTAGATTCCAGGCTGAGTGGTACAATGTGCTATTGTGTGTGTCCCCAATCCATTTCAATGCACGGCTGCGTGTACGGAGTCTAATGTGCTGCCATCTACAGGCAGAGGGTGGCATTGCAACCTGCTGCTGAAATTAATTCTGCATTTATCAGCTGTGACTTTGTTTATTGTTGTGCAGAGGCATTCTCGACTCTTGACCCCGTACTGTTTTCTGCAGAGTGGCAGTTGACTCATGCACATGCTCATTTTTGCAATGTTTATATCTTTTATACACAGCACCATTAGCTGCCAAAGAACTTGACCTTTGAACTCACAGAGCAGCAGCTGACTCTGTCCTGGCCGCCGCTGGAGGAGGCGGAGCTACGGGGACGATTACTAGCATATAAAGTACAATGGAGCCAGGGAGGAGAGAGTCAGGTACAGTATTATTCAGTGATAACATGAGCCACACTAACAGAACACATTATGCTGTGAAAATGTATAAATATTTCATGTTTTTATATAGTAAAAATCTGGTAGTTTATAAGATTATTCAGACTTGTTTCACTCAGAAGGGTTTTATTTTTTCTCAGATCAATGACCGGAAATGTATTCTTACGTTTATCTCATATGGTCACAACGTGATCAAGTTACAGTCAATGATTCTACAATGACTCACCGTAATGACCAAACATGAGCTCTGGAGACACATGTAAACCTTTGTTTTTACGATAGCATCACATTGTAATGTGCAGATTTATGTTTACAAGGTGGTTTAGTTGTTTGAACCTGACAATCCAGATTGACAACTGTTTTTGAACTTTCTGGAAATGTAGATGACTCCGTAGTGTGATGACGGCATGACAGCGTTTTGTAATGACTCATAACTTGTATCATCACAACAGATCATTTTACACTTGAAATAATTCGCCCCAAAATAAAAATCATTTGCTCATCCTCATATTTTGTGTTTGAAAACAAGAGGAGAACATTTGAATGTTTAGAACAACATTAAAAGATTTGGAACAACATTTTAATACATTTTTTCAAATTTTTTAAATGCTGTTCATTTTAGCTGTTTCATTTTATTCAGTTCATGTATTTGATCACATGGGGTTCTGGAATACTTGATTCAGATTGGTCAGTCACAACATTTTATAGACTGTTTCATCGGACGCACGCGCCTGGTCGTTAACCTACAATCTGTGTTTGTTGATCGGTCTGGCTAGTGGCTAATAATATAACTATTTATATTTAATTTATATTAATGTTCATTTGTATTAATATTTATTGTATAATGGGTCGCGTGTCACATATAAGTAACGGTTCTTCTACTGGTAACCCAAAATAAATACTTATAACTTGCTAGCTAGTGTAATTTACTTGTTAATTCTTTTTCGTGTCAGAAATGATCTGCAGGGATTCTTTGCAGACGGTAATTCTTTAATTCTCTTTTAATTCTTTGCGGACATGTACCGGAAGTTAAGATTGGACCACAAAAGCGTGCATGCGCACTTTGAAACCGTCTATGTTTGTGAAATGACTGTCCTTGTCAACAACTGTGTTGTTTTTCGTGTCTCTTGTGTCCCCGACAAACAAGTCTTATTCTGTTCTGTTTACAGGACTCTTTACTGTTCAAGGAAAACTACGCTCAGCTCTCGGGCGCCGGGCGATTCTTTAACTGCACTTTTCAGGTTTCGGCCTGCACGGCGGTAGGATGTGGTCCGTGGAGTCAGCCGATTCTTGTGATGCCTGCATCAGGTCTGTCCATTCACATTGTCGTACTGCATCTAAAACAATCATTTTAGTTACGTAACAGCGTTTGACATAATACAATATATTGTGCGGATAATGTGTGGTTTACGATACAGGAGTGTAGTCATTTGAAACATGCCGTATTAACTCAAGGCCCTTTTGAGCTGAAGAAGCTTTCAATGCTGTTGTGTCATTTCAGCTACACAAGCTCAGACCCAGAGGGGCCACATTTGGGTCGGGCTGCTTTTCGGACTTCTTGTGGCCACCATGGTGGGGCTCCTGTTGACTGTCCTATTACGGAAAAGGGGGAAAGAGACACAGTTCGGGTGTGTTTTTCAGAAATAAATAAACATTTCAAGTTATGTTATGTTTATTTTTTACATTTTTCACTTTAAAAGTGCGCCATCTGGTTGTCTTTGAATATATTTTTTAGGTCTGCATTCACAGCTCCAGGGACAGAGGCCCAAGTCACTTTTACTGCTGCCAGATCCTTCAACAGGCAATACCCTGAACTCCCAGAATGCACTTGTAAGCGTGTACTATTATTGACATGCTACATGGTTATAGACACTTTTGCTGTGGTGTAAATGGTGAAATTGGACTGTGTTTCCCTCTAGTGGACAAACTTGGAATCAGTTGTGACTTGAAGACCAAGCTACAGGATGTTCTCATCTCTGAAAGGCTCTTAACTCTGGGACGCATGCTTGGCAAAGGTTGGCTACGTTTTTATTAGTCCCGTGTTGTTGAAAATCAGATAAATTGGTGAATAATCTGACTAGTTTGAAAAATATCTGTACTCACTGGAAGTGTATGAATAGCTCATGGGTTTGGTTTTCTAGGTGAGTTTGGTTCCGTGAGAGAAGCGTTTCTCAAAACGGAGAATAACTCCGGGCAGAAGGTTGCTGTGAAGGTCCTCAAAAGTAAGGAAATGTGCAAAGCAATGAGCAGTGGAATGTGCACAGTCCATTTTGTCAAGTCTTCACATGTTGGGGTCAATGTTACTGTGCAGTAATTCATGTTTCTCGTCACACAGCTGATATTAACTCAACCAGTGACATTGAACAGTGTCTTAAAGAGGCGGCATATATGAAGGACTTCCACCATCCCAATGTCATTCAGCTTATCGGTCAGTAGACACACTTCTCCTTTAATGAACTTTTACTTTAGGGTTATATTTCTCTATCCAAACAGTTTGTGATTAATACGGTTTTATTTAACTATTGACTATTTAAAGCACCAATGTGTAGATTTTAGCGGCATCTAGGGGTGAGGTTACGAATTGCAACCAACGGCTCACTCCACCCCTCCCTTTTGAAGCATAACGGCAGTTGAAACAGAACTAAGATGTTGTCACGTTTCGCTTCTTTGCCAATGGAGATAATGTATTTACGAAATGCGCTCTGTAGACCAGTTTGTCCGTTCAGGGCTTTTGTAGAAACAACATGGTGAACTCAATGTGAGGGGACCTGCGGTGCATGTAGATAGAAATCGCTCATTCTAAGGCAATAAAAACATAACGGTTCATTATGTGAGGTCTGTATACACCTCAGAATGCATTATAATATACATAACTGTCTTTAATGTCAATAGATCCTCCAAAAGATTACATTTTTGTTATTCCCGTGAACCGGAAGTTGTGATCGTTTTTACTTCCGTATTCTGAGTGACGCATTTCCGAGTGAAAAGGAGTTTTTTTTTAGTGGGCGTGGTTGGATGTAAAAACCCTTTTTGAAATGAAACTGGCAGCAGACTAATAGTTGAAGGGGAGGAGTTAACGGATGCTCCGCCCAAGTCTAACTCGCATCATTTGAGATGGATAGTCAGTACAGGGCGGAAGTGCATTTTCAGATTTTAACTGAAGATTATGAGGGTACATGAATTTTAATAAGAAAATGACTCACATTGATAAGCTTTTTACTATAAACGCTGCAATATTTCACGAAAAAATACGAATTTTCATTTTTAATTTCACTGGGACTTTAACAATTACAAATGTGAAGGTAGCTAAACTTTTCATATTACTTTTATAGGGAAATTTAAGTTCGTTCTCAAGTTTCAGGCATTTATTATAAATGTTCTTCATATATAAGCGTTAATCTAGATTCTATGGAGATGATATGTTTTTGTGAATTAATTTGTGCAGGGGTGAGTCTACACAGAAGAGCTCAGCAGCGGCTGCCTGTTCCCATGGTGATCCTGCCCTTCATGAAACATGGAGATCTTCACACTTTTCTTCTTATGTCTCGACTTGGAGATGAACCATTTGTAAGTTTGTCCCGCTGCCTTTTAACCTCCTTTCACATTAATTCATTTGAGAGAAGCTTTTATTCAAGCAGGTGTACGTATTATCAGTTTGTGTTGTCTAGGGATCGAACCCGTCATTTAAGCGTTTCACCATGATTTATCAGTTGAGCTACACACATACGCAGGCAAAAGATCAAATACATTGCGTCTATTGGTACTTACTCTACAGTATGTTCATTTAAATAATCAACCACATTGGATAACGTTTCATGCATTGTATCAGTTGTTGAAGAATTGAGCAACTCTTAAACTAATTGCATTGTATTTATACAGTATGTATTTTGTAATGTTGTTGTCTCTTGTTTTTGTAGACCCTCTCTGTGCAAATTCTGATTCAGTTCATGCTGGATATCGCTCGAGGGATGGAGTATCTTAGCAGCAAAAACATCATCCACCGGGATTTGGCTGCCCGCAACTGCATGCGAGTCTTTCCATTTGTGTTTGTGTAACATTTAAAGCTGCTGCTCGTCATGTTTAAATGACAATCTGCATTGCAATCTTAGAACACTGGTTGTGTAAATAAAATATCTCTATTCCCATGCATCTTTTATTTTAGGTTGAATGAAAATATGACGGTATGTGTAGCAGATTTTGGTCTCTCGAAGAAAATCTACAGTGGAGACTATTACAGACAAGGGTCCGTCTCAAAGTTGCCTGTCAAGTGGATCGCTTTGGAAAGCTTAGCAGACAATGTCTACACAACACAGAGTGACGTGGTATGAATACATTACCTGTGTTTTCACTACTAGTACAAGATGTATCAATCTTTTGAAAAAATGTTTATCGTTTCTTTACTCGGTATACTACATGTTTACTCTTTGTTAGATTGGTCAAGTTGATGTTTTTTGTAATAGTGGGCATTTGGTGTGACCATGTGGGAGATCATGACCAGAGGCCAGACACCTTATCCAGGAATAGAGAACTCAGAAATTTATGAGTATCTTATCAAGGGAGAAAGACTCAAACAGCCTCCAGACTGCCCTGTTGACATGTAAGTTTTAGTATATAAAGTATATAAGTATATAAATTCCGTAAAAGACTTATTTTTGTATGATATATACAGTATAAATGAACAGATAACTATGGCAAATAATAATTCAACATAATTATAATATTTCTTTATAACAATATCAGATTATTGGGATATTCGCTGAAATAAACTGTATATGTAGTTTTAAAATAAATAAATAATCAGTCAATGTATGACCATGGTTAGTAATTATATTTCTTTTTCACCTCATAGTATTATTGTGATATCAGCAAAAATGTATAGATTTTCTTAATAAATAAACAATCGGTCAATGTATGACCAATGGTCAATAATTGAAATAGAAATCCACAGAAATAGATAGAAATTCTAAATTAATATTTTGTCAATGTATGACCAATGAATGGCACTCCATATGGCTCTTAAAACCAAACTTGAAACGGGTGATAAATTATGTAAAATATTATATGTGTAGAGATAACACAATATCAACAATTGAGGTTTTAAATATTGCGCTTATTTTCAATACTGATATATTGAGACATCCCTAATTTAACATTAGAAATGCTTAATATATGTTTCCTTTATCTCCAGTTATGAGATCATGCACAGCTGTTGGTCTCCTGTTTCAAAGTGTCGCCCTAGTTTCCAATACCTGATCGATCAGCTGGAGGTTCAGTGGGCGAAGCTGAATCCAGCTCCTGAAAAAGATGCAATGCTATATGTGAACCTGGAGGATGATGAAGAGCAGGCCTCTGGGCCAGGGTGTGATACAGGGACACGTAGTGGCGATGAGCCCATGTGGGGGGTGCCCTGGGTGTGCGCAGGTATGGAGGACGATGAGAAGAACTGGCTAATGGTGCCATCAGGTGCTGCACTTGCTATTGATGGAGACTATCGGTACATCATTGGTCCACGCGGCACAGATAATGAGACCAGACAAACTGACGATGGCCAATCGGAAGACATCAGAGACGAAGAAGAGGATGTCGTCATTAATGTGTGATTTTTGTTTTTTTGTGTGTTCACTCTGTGTCTGTTGCACAAGTGGAGAAACTTTGGTAAAAGAACAACAGCACTATAAAGATACTAAGCATTCCTACGAAGTCACACTGGGAAATGCCCAGGAATAATGCTAAGAACTTTTCTCCATGCTAGCGCTAGCGGCATGAAGCACCTTGTGGACAATCAGCTGCTAATATGATTTAGAAAAATGATTTGTGGACACTTAATTTGAATGCTAATCGATATTCACATACTAATTCTGACTGTAGAAATGCTGTAATTTTTTGAGTAAAATCTGTGATTTATTAAGTGTTTTGTACAGTAAATTCTTGTTAGAAATTAAGTGTTGTTTGTCCTGGTACTGTCAGAATGTTTTGTATGTTTTGTACTTGTGTCTTCGTTTTTACAAAAGTGAGTTAAAGGGATGGCTCACCAGAAAATAAATCCTCCCATCATTTATTCACCCTCATCCTATTCAAAACCTGTATATGACTCTTTTTTTTCTGTGGAGCACAAAAGAAGATATTTCGAGAAATGTATTTCGAGGCAATGAATTGAAGTGAGTGGGGTCAAATGTTTTTGTTTATCAAACTAGTTCTTTAATTAATCATTTGTGTTCTGCAAAAGACATTAAATCATACAGATTGGACATGAGGGTGAGTAAATGATGAATTTTCATTTTTTGGGTGAACTGTCCCTTTAAGGTCAAACTCTGGTTGTGATTGGTTAACATTTACTGCAAACCCTCATTGGAGCATTCTGAGAATGGGATATCAAGGGACTTAAGGTTTATTTTTGTTTATGCCATGACAGCTTGTTTTGTTTTGTTGTTTTTAAGCTTTTGTTCTATTGTAGTTCATCGCTGCACAGCTAAAACTCAAAGCTGATTTTAGAGTGTTGAACCATCTGTAAACGCTTTGGATAAAGGCAACTAGTAAATGATTAAATGTAAATGATGTAGATCGCGTTAGTTGTGGATCTAATACATTGTCAAGTGTTATTACTTTTAAAGCTGAACTCCGTTCGCTCATCTACACGTGTTTTCCACCTGCCATTAACATGTCATATCTCTGCATTACACGACAGTAAAAAAATAAGATGTATATATTGCAAATGCCAAGAATATTGTAGAGTTTGTTGGCCAATTGGATGGTGTTTACCAACTGAACAAATATGTAAATAAAACATTCATTCTCAAAATATTCTGCATTGATATTTTTATTGGGCGTGGCTTCAAACCTAAACAAATATTAAGCAAGGATTAGGACACAGTCAAGTGCCACTACAGATAATAAATTATGTCGAATTAACTTTACACACAATCGTTCGAAATTTGTTAAGTAAAAACTAAGGCAGTGTTATTGCTATTGTGTATTATGCGCCTTTACCTCTGCAATGCGTCGTATTCATACTTTACTCCGGTGTGCTACCTCCCCTACAGAACATAACCCCTCCCCCAACCCTTAACCTACAGTCGGTGTGAGGGTAGCACAAAATGCCAGAACGCTGTACATTAAATATTCAATCAAATAGTATATACATCTCCCCAAACTTTTTCCGCATTACCATTGTTAAAGCCCGTCCATGTTTTGCACGTAAACGTTTCCTCAGAATTGCGTTGTGCTGATCAGACGATCGATAGCCTTTAAAGTATATTTGTCCTTAAGTCAATATATATTCAAAACAACTCGATATCAACCTTAAGCTCGCATGTTTGTCCCGTTGCTCCACACAAGAACAACGATATTCTGTCATTCCAAGCGATCAAATCGACTCGCAGAGAATCGAGGCAACCATGACGTAAACAAAGGCGTTAAGTAAACGCATGCGCGATGCAACCAACGAGTCTCTTCGTGCAGCGGGTGCGCCTGCGCGAGTCGCACGAGGACCATCGTGCGCCGCTGTGAGCAGCGACGTCATGACGTCACATCACGCATGGTAACCTCAGAGGGTGAGACGCACGGTGTAATAATGTGAGAGGGGGAGACCGTTAAACAACATAAACGAGACCAGGACAGAGAGTATGCTAAATATGCATTTCGTAGTGACCAAAGGTAACTGTCCAGTCCGGAATATAGCAGTGTGGTTCAAAAGAAATCCTTAAAGTTGGCTGAACAGCGGTGTTTTTTCGTTGGTGCTTCGTGGTCAGAGCAGATCGTCTGCCTCCGATTCGCCCGCCATTCGAGATGGTTCGACGTGCACGCGCTCTCAGCGCCAACTTTTAGTTCTCGGGCCTATTAGAGACGCGTCGTCGACGAAAATAACTACGCTCATAACACAAAAGGTGACTGAAACTCCATTTCTTGACGTTGAGTGTCAAATAGCGTTTATGTACGTCGATAGCTGCCCGTATTGGCACGTTAACTCACCTGATAAAGTAGGATGCGTGGTCTTGTTGTGATGTTGCGTCACTAATCGGTGCTGTATCGTTTTTCGGACGTACGTCGCGGTATATACGTTATGCATGTTCTACATAGGATAGTCAAATAGTCAAGAAGTGAGCTTTGAAGATGGAACTTCGACGCAATTCCAATGCTAAATTATTGCTAGGGTGTAGCCATTGCGTTGTCATGAATTGAATTTTAAGAATAGCTACACGTTATTACATAGACAGTTTACATTATTACTTTTGAGCTTTCTTTACCACTGAAATATGTTAACTTTCTGTCTTGATAGTAATGTATCTAAATATTTCAACAAATAGCAGACATTTTGGGCCACTTTTAACAGCGGGGCAATGTTAAAGGTGCACTCAGTAATTTTCCATGAATAAAAATCACACGTTGAAAGATGGATTGGGAAAACTGAAAATTGTTCACCATCCTGAACACTCGCATAAGATGCCTGCCAGTTATGTAAAAATAAAGGCAGTTAGTGGGTTGCCTCATGAGGGATGCCATTTTGAGATCACATGACCCGCTGAACACAACACCTTGGGTATCCTCCCTGGTATTGAGCAGTAACCAATAAATGGATAATGGCTTGCTGTGAAAAGTGCATTGGTAACCATAAACCTTTGCTCTTGTGTGATGCTACATCCACACCACTAGGTATTAGTGTAGTTCAAACTCATATCAGCCAAGCACAATCTAAACAATTACTGAGTGTAATTTTAATAAACAGCTTAGTTTGTCAAAGGTTCTCACTAAAGGTCTATCTGGAACCAAACGTCTTTTGGAGTTTTTTTATTTCTTGTGAATTTTTTATACCAAGTTTTAGATCGGTAGTTCTAGTTTTTGAAGTCAGTGCTTCATGATGTAAATTGTAACTTTTTATTTGCCAAGACAGCATTTGTGGTTGGTCAAATTAATACTTTTGTTCATTTACATTTAAGCTATTCTTTTTCCATATGCTTTTATTCAAATGGACTTACAAATGAGAGAGCATTTAACTAATATTGCTATGTTATGTAAGCCATAAGCCAGTATAGCCTTTATATAATTTTTACTTTTCACCGGTTGATTATTTTAACATCAAGTGGTTGATGTCCTTAGGGCAACATATTTTGTTGACTTAAGGACAACGTTTTTATAAATAAAACCTAAACCCACACCAAACTTTAACCATAACTTACCCCTAAAGTCAGAGTGAAGCGATAAGTGAAAAACAATGGTCTAGAAGCACCTATTCCTGGTTGGAAGATTAAATTTAAAATAAACTGTAAACTTATTTTTGAAATCTGATTGGTTGATTTAAATGTTGCCCCAGGGTCAACGCGATGTAGCCCTAACCACTTGGAAAAAACAGGAGAGCCATTATATAATGTGAATTGGGGCTGTACATATTTGACAGACCTTTTTTTTAACCAAAGCGACAGTGTATTGAGTGTATTATTTTTTTTAAATGTGTGTGTTCCCTGGGAATCGAACCCATGAACTTATGATGCTAAGGCAATGCCCAACCAATTGAGATACTGGAGCCAACCTAAAGATTTGTACTTTTTGTTAATTATTTTAGTCACTGTGTTCATGTTCAGTTGGCAAGCCTATTAAGTTTACCAAGTTCAGATGGTGTATTTTTAGCCTAATGCTAAAATTTAGGAATGCATTTGTAAGCAATTCATGAAAACTCTTGGTACTTGTTGGTAGACCAATATTAATTGTTTTAATATTTTTTTAAATGCAAATTACAGTAGAGCTTTCATGTAGCTCAGCAGTTAGAGGATGGCACTAGCAATGCCAAGGTCGTGGATTCGATCCCAGGGAATTGCACATACTTAGAAACAAATGTATAGTATAATGCAATGTAAGTCGCTTAAAAAATAACTTATAAAAGTGTCTGCCAAATGCATTAAAAATGTTTAAAAAAATGTAAGCAGAGAAAAACAGTTATAAGGCAGTATTTGTGCACTTCCACAACAATTCATTTTACTGTTAACTTCAGAGGATTAGAGTTAACCACTAAAGCAAGCTAAAATAATGATTGTATCCTAACAGGTTTCCTTGTTTTTTACAATCCCACCACCTCTTCCTGCACTTCTTACTTCCCTACTCAAACACCATCTGTGCAGTGTATATGTATAAAAAGCATCCATAGACATTTAAAAGTTAGCCTGTTTTATTTATTACTTTAGATAATAACCAACGTTCTGTGAATTACTGCATTTATAAAGCAGTTACTGTGCAGCATTTTATGAATATGTGTACATGAGCACAGTATTGAACTCCCAGTTTTGTTTTTTAAAACACCCTGGAATGAGTTCTTTCATGTTTTTTGGGGACCTGGAAGCGCACTAGAACATGCATACTCTTCTCGACTCTAGTTTATCCTCATCATAGGTACCAATGTGAATGCAATTTAGTTAAGAATGTGTAGAAGCAATGTGAAAAACATTTGAACACATTTACAGAGGTGCTTTACAGGAAAACACTGCTTTACAATGTCTTAGGCCCCCATAGATAATCATTGTGCAATACTATTTAAACCATATTAGACATTTTCTCTTCAACAAGGTCATACACTAGAGTAAAATCATTGTACCCAAGCAGGGGTTCAACTTCCATTTACATTGGGTTTTAATGTAGCTTTCTCCAGCTCGTTACCAAACATGCTTTGACCATTATGTGCCATGTACGTTTTGTTTTTTAAGGATGTAGACCTGAAATACCCTGAGGTGAGAGGGTCTGAAGGTTTCCAGATGACTTCTTATCTCCCATGGCCAATACCGAGAAGCAGGGTGCCATGGTGCTTCATGAGGAGGGCATGACTGCCCCTACACTGGCACCATCACCTACCTCTGCACCTTCTCTCTTTGTTGTCCTTAAACAGGTGCATCCTGGTGATGTTCTGAAAGACAAGGGTAGTTTATTAGCTATTAGCGAGGCAAATAGTATAATGAAGTCTGCAGTCAGTTCAGCTGCAACAGGCTTACATTCAACATCATCCAGGTCCCTTTCAGATGCATCCACACATGTGGAGATCATGCCAGCAGATGCGCGATATAAGGGCATCACAGTTACACTGGACAACAACAGTATGTGGAATGAATTTAGTAGGTGCAAGACTGAGATGATTCTGACCAAGCAGGGTCGTAGGATGTTTCCCTACTGTCGCTTTCGTCTCTCTGGTATGGAACCTTTCCAGAGCTACTTGCTGGTGATGGATATCGTTCCAGTTGATAACCACAGATATAAATGGAGTGGCAAAGGATGGGAGACCAACGGAAAGGCGGACCCTCACATTTCACGCTTGTTTGTACACCCAGAATCCCCTGCTACAGGCCTGCACTGGATGCAGTACCCTGTTTCTTTTTACCGACTGAAGCTTTGCAACAACACCTTGGACCAGGAGGACCACATCATTTTACACTCAATGCACCGGTACCTTCCTCGACTTCATATCATACCTGCAGACAAAGACAGTGAAGACATTCGTATAGACAGGCCTGAGGTTATAACGCTCAGTTTTTCTCAGACAGAGTTCTTTGCCGTCACAGCCTATCAAAACCTGCGGATCACCCAGCTCAAAATTGACTACAACCCCTTCGCCAAAGGCTTCAGGGAGGATGCGGTCAACGCCAGATCAACAAAGGCCAAGAATGGAGTATCGGGTGAAGAAACGGAGAATGAGCTTAAGCTAAGCAAAGGGTCAACAACCTTGAATAATTTGAAGACTTTGTTCATGAAGAGAAGTGCTGCTGCAAAGGTCAATAAGGATCAGAATGTCCCCAGCCCAACAAATGGGGAGAAGAAAGTTGTTAATGGTGATGATCCTGTTGAGGATAGAGATAAGAGGTAAGGCTTCTTTTATAAAAAATGTGTTAAGCAAAAACAAAGCATTAAATGCTTTAGTTTGAATCATGTTTAGGTCAAAAACCTGCGCTTTACCAAGGTCTGAAATCTTTGTTTGGCTAATTGTAAGCGCACGGTACGGCGTACGACGTGTTTTTTCAATTGTTTCCAATGGAAAAACGCTAGCAGCTGGCGTTCTTTTCCGCAGGTTCAGTGCTGTCGCCCAGCGTTTCTTTCACGCTCAGCGTATCATAGTAATCTACGCGCCTCTGCTTGAAAAAAACACCTTTCAAGCGCCCACAACCGCCGTTTTTAGCCAGCTCCTGCCTTTAATACCCGGCTCCTGCCGTTTTCAGCTGATGTACACATATCGACAGCTAAACTATCTAACTCGTCAAACTTTTTCTCCACTAAAGTGCCGTTCAGGCATGACATTATTTGTAGGCAAACCTGGAAGTTAGCGGTGCACTGCTTCCCACAACGAAAAGTTGGGATATCAAAAAAATTACTTGGTGGTCAACAAATGTTGATGATACTTACTTACTTTAGTTTTTCATTATGATTTTTACACATGAACACACAATTTATGAAATTTAAATCCTTAATGTAATCGCCAGAAATTAATTCTAACAAGTGGCTATAAATGTTCACCACGGTTGCTCAACATCACCACCACCAAGCCTCCAACACCAACAACTCTGCTAAACTTTGTTAAAAGCAACATCATGAGGGGTATTATTGATGTGTCGTAGATTAGAACATGAAAGTATTTAAAGCTTTTGTTAACCACAGACTTTATTTCAGGCATTTTTCCAAAAACGAATAAAAAAACTCATTGACTAAAAGACTAACTCACTTTCGGTCTGTTATGGCACTCTATTGCTGCAATGCTCATCATACAACGCATTACTTGTGTTGTGAATTGAGTTTGGGACGCAACAGTGTGTAGCTAGCATTTTGTAGAGTTTTGGTGGTTTGCATGCAAAATGTTTTTATACATATTTTAATAAGATTTGTCAATTTTGGCAATATTTTTTTCTCTCTCTATTCTGACTGCAGCACTAAGAAGCGTCCATTGTCAGGAGCATTTTCGGACTTCCTTAAAGGTGCACATGTGAAAGTCAAAAGGTTATCGCTGGACAATATTGAGAAAAACTGTGTTGTCCTGCAAACCGACACAGGTGGCACAAGTGGAAAACAAGAGGCAGAAGCGATATCATCCAAACCAGAGACCGTGATGGATGACATTCACAGATGTAACAACACAGACACAAGCTCAAAAAAAGAGTTGATAAAACTAGATGAAATTAAAATGGTAATAGATGAACATAAAGATAATAAGATTGCATCGTTACCCAGTGATAAAAAAGTACAAAACTCAGATGAAAAGAAAAAGGAGAACCTTTCTTCTCTGGACACTGAGGCTGAGCCTGAAGCAAAGACAAAGAAAACTTTACCACACAAACGACCAGAACCTGTACCCCTACCTCTCCTCGCTCAGTTTCTTAAAAGGAGAAAGTTTCAAACAAAATCTACCACCCCAACACCTGAAGCTCCTTGCTTAACCGTGGACTGTAAACCACAGTTAACATCTGAAAGCTCCCCTGACCTAATCTCTTCCACCTCTTTGGCGAACACTCAAATAGATTCACAACCATCGCTTACCTCATCATCTCAGATACTCATATCATCATCATCATCAACAGAAGATCCCAGTAACATGACATCTACATCCACTGCTTCATTACCATCTCCCTCTTTAACTGTAGATCCCTTAATACAAGAAGAAGAAGAAGAACAACCACTGAGGTTTTCACCTTGTCCATCTGATAGTGAATCTTCACTTTCCCCCAACACTTCATCTCCCGCTAAATCTAATTTTGACCCTTCATTTGACAGTATCTCGGATGTATTTAGTAATGCTGAAAATATTTCTGTGCAAGGTCTTGTCAACACACTCATGTCTCAGTCCGACATTTCATCTGTTTTTACTTGTAATGTTTTGGATGACACTGATTCGCCCACTACACCTGCAGTTAAGACCAATGTTGTCATCACATCAGACGACCCAACTGTGACCACATCACCAAACTCTGCTTTTGATGTTCCATCAAGTAACAACAATGAGATCGTTCCCAACCAGGAACTGTCCTCCATACCTCAAGTTGAGATTGAATCTTTTTCTGATTGTCTCTTGGAAAACTCCAATGGCTTGTGTCCGGAGCTTTTTACCCAGGAGGTTCTGGACACAAATGATGAGTCTCTTTCCATGCCATTGGATGACCCATCTTCCCCAACCTTTTCATTACCCAGCCCAGCTCTTTCCTCACCCGACCCCTTTCCTCCAGATCTATTTGGTGACCGACCTCTACCTCCCCGAAAGGCCCTTGATTCTTGCCCAGAGAGGCTGTTGGATTGCACAGGCATATCCTCTTCTGACATTTTTACATTATTATGTGACATACCCGCAGCTCCTATAAACCACCTCGATTCATTTCAAGGAAGGATATTTAATGGACCGTTAGATTCAGTGTCGTCAAGTCAAAGTAGATCGGGACTTTTCAATCGATCCATTGACTTGTTTTCTCAAAGACCATCTGATAAACCAGGTCCTGTTAAAGACATTCAATCAACTGTTATTTGTGAGAGCAATGAGACCGCTCTTTCTGATCTTCCTGTTCCTGAGCCACCCAAACAGTCCTCTCATGGAAGCACTTTAAAGAAATCGAACAAAAAACTGAAAAAAGTAGGAAAGTTGAAGCACGGTGATGATGATGAGGTGTTTGAAGGACCCGTACCTGCCCCAATGCAGCCTAGCCTGGAGGATGTAGAAGGACAATTATTTGCCTCGTTCATGTCTAAGGTAAATCAAACAACGCCTTTAGTTTTTGGCATAGAAAGATGAAGGTTTTATTCTAAATATTAATTTCAATCTGTTTATGTTTGGCGTAATGATCACATTTTTTGGTGTGGTCAATTTTTTTGCAAAAAGCTTTTTACCGCTTTTTAATCATTGTGGTGTAGCAGTCAGGATGTTTTTCGTGAAAAAAACATTTTGCTGCTGTCCTTCTGAAACCTTGTTTCTCCGTTTTGTGTTTTTTTTTGGGTGCCATAAATCATTATTAGGGTTTTGCAAATATATAAACAATAAAATGTGTTAAAAAGTGCTTGTCAACTTTGACAACACAATTTTTTATCATTTTAAAAGTAGTGGTTTTCCATTTCCTGAAATGAATTTGGACATCCAAGGTTTGGAAAGGACAGTGATGATATGTGACATTTCTTAACTACTTAATCTCCACTAAAATGCATAAATTGTATATTATAAAATGTTAAATTTTTGTTATATTATTGTGTTTTTTTTGTAGAGCGCATTGTCTATATAGTTAAGGACGTTTATATCTCTATACACATTATTGTTTGGTCTGAAACATTATTAAATATATGTATTTTTAAAATAGACAGCTCTTGAGATTCACCTTGGAGATGATGCCAAAACAGAGGTGGCCCAGAAAACATTGGAGACCTCAGATAGTAAGAGTTGAACCGACATGATTACAGTGAATATAAACGATGTTAAGTCACGAATCAAAATCATTTTCTGTTTTCCAACATCAGGTGACAACCGTGGAAGTGTAGAGGAAAAGATTAAGGTGCTTGAGAAAGACCTTTTACATGATCTGAAGTTGATGAAGCACAGACAGGTTATTCATCCGGTGCTGCAAGAAGGTTCATGAACTTTCATTTCGGACTTCTCTTGATCTTACACAACTTACAATAGTCATAATCTTAGTTTTTTCTTTTATAGTTGGACTGAAACTGCATCTGCTAGACCTCAACCTGCCGATTGACCTGCAATATTTGGGTGTACAGTTACCCATACCTCCACCTGTTCTCTTACCTGAAGAGAGTCCAGCAACATCACAGGGTAACAGGCTTTTTATAAATTCAGTCATCAATATACCATCAATATATCACGCTGATGATTCAGGTTTTCATCGTCATGATTGCGATTTGTTTTTCTGGACCATCTAGTCCAGTTCGTTTCCAGAACAGGGAAAACCACTGACGTCACCAAAATTAAAGGTTGGAGGGATAAATTTGCTGGTTCGGGATCTCAGAGTGAAGGTATGTAAAGTAATATGTTGACTTCCAGTCACAATTTGCAGGTGATATTGGATCCTGAAGGACGTGGAGCTTTCCCTGACCAATTACATTGTTCTGCAGGCGTATCAAGCGTCGAAACAGGGCAGAATAACCTCTCAGCATTCTGCAGTGATATGTTGGATGAGTATCTGGCCAGTGAGGGCAAACTGATTGATGAACGAGCTGCAAACTTGTCACAGACAGACACCACGACTGTGGCATACGAGCTACCCACTAAGAGCACCAGCTATGTCCGCACCTTGGATAGTGTGCTTAAGAAACAAGTACCTCCCTCTTTATCCTCCTCATCCAAACATTCATCTCCAACATCCAGTAAATCCAAGCCAATGTTCAAGTCCAAAGTAACTAAAAAAAATCTGAAATCTGGCAAAGGAAACCAGGTTCTTAGTACAACTACACCAACCAAACCAGTCAGCGGAGGGGACAAATTGATGAGCTTAAACAAGGTCCAGCAAAGCAAAAGATTGGAAAGGAACAAAATTAGGAAGGAATCGAAGAGTTTAAGCACTGAAAAGGTTCTCGCAGAAATACCTGCCGTGGTAGCTTCTGATAAGACTCCCAGGCTTGAGGACTCTGGATCCACGGCAGCGAGCAGCACAGGTGGACGCAGTCCAGGTTTGCCCAAGACTCTGGTGAAGCTGATGGATGTGGAAGATGGAGCAGTATGGGAAGGCAAACGTCGTACTTGTATCACAGAAGAAAGAGCAGCCATTGCGCTAACAGCTCTCGTCACTGCTGAAGTGAGTTAAACCGAGGTTATCTTATGTAGTTAGTGATAGAATTGAAATCCGACATTTTGTGTCAAACACGCTTTCCGGTCTTCTGTTATGTTGCACCTGATGTGTGCTTTGTTTTTCTTTCTCTTTTAAGAGTGCAACAAAGGCAAACCCTGACGCCATGAGAATTATAAAGCGACGGGCGCCACCCTGCCTTAACGTCTTCTGCAGGCTCGGCTGCCTGTGTGCCAGTCTGCTCCATCAGAGGCGACATCATCACTGTGGCAAACCGGAGTGCATGTTGGGCTGCAGCTGTCTGCGACGCAAAGTTATCGCGCTGAAGAGCCCTAAAGAGGAAGACAGTATAACAGAGGAGCCTGAACCTCAGGGTCTGTCAGAGGACAACAAGACTAAATGGAAGAAAAACAAAAAGAGAAAAACTTATGGTGAGTCACAACAGGCTTGACAAATTGTGTACATACTTCAATGCACGGCAGGTCACTTCGGATAGAAGCGTTTGCCAAATGGGTGAATTAAAATGTGCCTTTATTAATATTAATAATACGACTTGTTTTCCACTGTTGTACGAGTGAATGAGAAGTGTTTTTAATGTCCTTGTGTCCTGCAGTTCTAACAGATCCTGAGGCAGCACCTGAGCCGGCCAAGCGTGTCAATACTTTATGGGATTTAAAAATCGAAGAATCCGATTCAGACATCTTCTGCCCGCCTCCTCCGAGAGTTCCTCCTCCGCGACTACTGTCAAAACATCTACAACATGACCTGGAACGTTTTTTCAGTCCCCCGAAACCGAAGAGGGTACGACTTATATTGCCTCTTTTAATTCCTTAATATTGTCTATGTTAGCGATGTTTTAGAGGTTTCTTGCAATCTACACTTAATCTTATTCTGAATAACTGGATATCTTAAATTTCCTTTTTATACACAGGTGGGAGAGAGAAATTTGAATAGGATGGAGGAGAGCAGCGATATGGATAATCATTTGACTTGCGCTCGTGTACGACAGTTTCGACCGTGTCGTAATAAACGAAAAATGGTAAGACTGGTACATAAAGGGTTTTATCATTTTGTTTAAGAGACTGAAAATCTGTACTCTTCATGATACTAATGAAACCTTTGTTTTTTTTAGCCGGTTGACCAACAGCACATCCCGCAGATCCCTAAACAAGGTCAGTATTTACTTTACGGTTATTGAGTTAATCGCTGATGTGAACATGGTTGATGTCAAACAAATGGTTTCAAGATTAGAGGGCTTTAAAATATCTTAAGTGGAATCTGAAATAATGGTTCTCCTCATATTTTCTATGTCCCCTCTCGCAGATATCGAGGAGGGAGAGCTTGTACCTCTGAATTTGTCCGGCCCTATCAAGCGGCTCGAAATCATATCCGAGTGCAGTTGGTCAAGTACAGACAGCAGAAATGACGTTATGGGGGTGGTGTGCAAGAACATGGCTCAAGATCGTTTGAAGAACCCTTTCTGGGTTGGCAAGTATTACATTCAGCAGGTTTCGAAGACTGTACAGGAGACAGAGGAAGGTTCTGTCCACACCTACAAAGTCAAGATATCAGAGCCTGTGGAGAAAAAGAAAGAAGATAAGAATGTTTCCCAGAATGATGTCCAAACAGAGTCCATAAACCCTGTCGAGAAGATTGAGGTGAAAGGTTTGCCCTTCCTTGCCAGGTGTTCCCCTGCTGGCTTGCTCAAGGCAGAGAAAAAAGCTCCTAATGCCCCGGGACAGATATTGGTAAGCATGCACAGCCATATGGAAGAAATAAACATTTGAGAAAAGTCACATTTGGATTTAGACATTGATTCTTACCCAAAGCACTTTAGACAAATGAGGAGAACAATGAAGTGACTCAACCAAGGATGCTATGTTCAAGAAATTAAAATTCAACAAAAGGATTATACATTTGTATTACCTTTATTTATTTAGCATGCGCTTCTATCCAAAGCGACTTACAAAGAAGTGTACATTTATCATTATTCGTGAATAAAACAGTGCACTTCCTGGTTTTTGCTCGTGTGACCTTAAGATTTGTTTGATCAAAGTCATTAAGGTCAAAGGTTTAAAATGTATCATTACAGTTGTATCTTTAAGAAGTTTTTAACCTTTTGGTTTGGGATTTGAAATTGTGTTTACAGGTCAATGGAAAGCCATACCCACAAGCCAAGCTGGAACTGGGCAAGATGGGGGCACTGCACCCAGCCAATCGGTTGGCAGCTTACATCACAGGAAGAATATGTCCGGTCGGTCAGTCTGTGGCTACCTTTGTAACAACATCAACCACTACCAAGGCCTCTACAACCGCTCCGGTCACCAATGTGGCCACAGTAACCTCAGTTACCAGCACATGTGCTTCTACAAACACATCATCCGTCAAGACTGCTGGTAAGTCAACAATGTTAACAGTTACTTTCTACTGCATCTAGTTTTGTTAAAAATTACACAGCAAGAGAATACAAACCTTGTGTTCTCAAGGGTATTGACAAACACTTTCAGAGTAGTGCAGATTTACTCCATTTGAGTTAATGACGGTTTCAATGCAACAACATGAACGAATGCACGCTTTCGTGGCCACAACCAAACTTCCGGTACACCTCCACAAAGAATAGAGTCCATGTAGATTATTTCTGAAAACAAGCAAAAGAAATAACAAGTAAATTCCAATACCTAGCAGTTAATACTATATCTAGCCAGCATTATTTTGGTTTACCAGCAGAAGAACCATCACTTGACTAAATTTAAATGCGACAAAGTTACACAACCCATATAATAAATGGTTTATTTAATACAATTAACAAAGAATAAAATGTAACAATTTGTTTAATACAATTATTATACAATAAAATATAAATTAATATTAAATTAATTGATTAAAATATAAAAGTTTATATTACTAGCCAGTAGCCAGACTGACAAACAAACACAGACCGGAAGTTAGCTTTGTGTCAAGCATTTGCGTCCAAAGAAATAATGGCTGAAATACACTACACTATATCCTCCACATTGCAAATTTTCTGCAGATCAAATCTGAAGTTAAACGTTGAAATCAAGCATGAAGAGTCACAATTTTTCAAAAAAGAAATGCTAGTGGGCAACAAGTTAAGCAATGTTTTCGATAGGGCTGGGACGATATATCCTGTAGTTCTAATGCTCAGTTTCTCAATAAATTATACCACCACATCCGAAAGCCAGAGGGCGCTCTCGTGCAGAAATTCCAATATATGACACAGAAGAAGAACAATTTACACATGTAGTTCCAGGAAATGCCAAAGGTTATGTTCTATTGCCGTTCTTCAAACTTTTTCAGGTATTTTTTTCATGATAATTAAGTATAATTATGATCTTCGACGAGTGAGTGTTGCTTTTTCAAATGCACGTTATGAACTCAACCGCGTAGTGATTTTAAAGCCTTTGCGATTTCAGGTTCGACCTAGGCAGTTATAGTTTGTGTGAATCGCGATATATCGTCCCAGCCCTACGTTTGCTGGAGTTTGTTATGTTAGAAAGAACTTGACAGTTTGCTGTTGCTCTATTTTTTTCTGTTGCCATTTTCAATACCTAGTATTTTTGTTGCTATTTTAAAAGTTGTGTAGTGTAATCCAGGCTGGCAGACTTAACCTGCTTCTTAATTTGTTTCTGCACAGTGACCAACCCCCCAGCGGGACAGGTCTTCACCCAGTTTGTGGTCAACCACATCAACTCTCAAAATCAGGCCAGCACTAGCGCCCCACACTTAATGCCTTCTCCTCCAAAAATTGTCATCCCCTCCTCTTTGCTAAAGGTTGGCAGAGAGGCTGGGGTTCCTGGTGTTGCTCTGTCTTCTGTAAAAACAGACCTGGCTACCCAGGTGTCTAAGCCCGCAGTCTCCACAGGTAGCATCAGTTTTCCCAATGTATCAAATATTCAAGCACCTACCTTCACTTGACAAAACTATCCTACCGTTTCTGAAATTTGTAATATATATTTTTTGTATTATTTGGCGATTGTACATTTTGGTTTATTTTGCTTGATTCAAGATCACCCAACCATCAGATTTATTTTTATTTATCATATCTTACCATTGCATGTTTAATTTATGCTTTTTTGTGCAATATGTTGGTGACGGTAGGGATGTGAAGATGTGTGAAAGTAAATTATGTCTGTCTTCATCCGCCTTTAAAATTCTCTATCGTAAATGTTTATTTAACTGTAATGTTCAAGATTTTTAATGTTTAACCTTTTCACGTTTTCAGGTGGACCTAATGTAACTCCACCCCCTTCATCTGGACCTCCCACGCCTGGAAAGAAGACTGTTTTGATTACAGTTGTCTCCCGTAAAGCAGGGACCCCTAGTAGTGGACCTCAGGTAGAAAAACCCGTCACGCATATTCGCCCTCCACAGACCTCAGGCCAAAAGATGACACTTCAGGTGGTGAAAACAGCCGATGGCCACACGCTGTACCGTAATCCCAGTGGTCAACTCATTCGGCTGGTGCCTCTTAGTCAAATTAAATCCATGACGCCCAACAGCCTCCCTAGAGGTCCAAGTAAGTGCTTTTACCTAAATCGGTTCAGAAAAACTTTATACGAGCAGTGCGCTCCATCGAAACGTCAAAACTTTACAAATTATATGATGAGGTAAATGGTAAAATTGAATAAATAATATGTAAAAAAAGTTGCGTATTACATTTGAATGTTTTAGATTTGGACTGTTATTGAAATCTTGTTTTGTAAAATGATAAGCAGAATTATTAATTGTGCTCATTTGTTTTGCAGCAACCCTGTTTCGCTTGCCAGCACCTAATGTGGTTTCTCCAAATAAGCCTCAGAGCGGAAGTACCATTACAGTCACGTCGTCCAGCCCGACAAGCCAAACACAAGCAAAATATACATACACTGTACCAGCCCCAGCATTTTTGAGTAGCAAGCCGGTCACTCTCACTACATCCAAGTCGGTCTCGTTCAACAATCTTCCTTCCACCATTAAAGTTAGCCCGACGTTTCTGGGACAGTCTGGCACTTGCACGTTAAGAATTCTCCCTCCAAATACTCTCAAAGACACTGCAAGTAGCACTCCGACCTCTTCCCCTAGCCTGTCACAGGGCGCTTTCACATTACTCAAACCTTCAAGTTCAACTTTACGGAATCAAGACTCCACAAAGTCTGAAACCATCGCTTCTGTTAGCTCAGGATCAACAGAGGGTCCAGTCAGTCATGTCCAACCGTTACTTGACTTGAGTAAGCGATCCGACATGGTTTCTGCTAAACAGGATCGCGCCCACGATTCCAGAATGTCTGACAGTTCAGCCGTAAACACGTCACAGATTTCATCCTCTGCCTCCACTTCTCCAAAACCCACAAAGTGTTCTCCATCTAGCTTCTCACGTGGGAAGCTGGGAGAACTGGAAGATTCAGATTTAGCTGCTAATCCGTATGAGAAGGAAGGAGAATGTGACACGGATCAGCAAGAGGAAGAGAACGGATCGGACGGATCAGAATTAACGGACGACTCCGACTTGTACAGTGAAGATGACCAAGATGATACGGACAGTGTAAGAGCTTTGGCTTGGTAATTGTGTCTGTTTTGTCCTGTGACTGCATAAGTTTAGACTAATTGTATTTCTGCTGTTGTGCAGGATTCTGATAACGATGAGCTGGGGCCGGTTGAGGATGAGGATGAGGATGAGGACGGGCTGGGTTCAGAGATGAAAGATCCGGCAGAGGTGGTGGTTGATATTGAGTCCTTTGAAGAGCCGGTGGAGAATATTAAGATTGCACTACTAAAGGAATCTGCCAAAAAGAAAAATCTGCTTCACGGGTAACAAAGTAACATCATATGATCTTAATATATTGTAGAGACAGACACGTTACTTTAGACCCCCATTAATTGCCCACATTTTTCCCTTTTCACAAAACACCACAGTATAACCTTTTTTTTACATTTTGTAGACAGCAGAAGAACACTGATGATCAGAAGATCAAGGTAAGTTTAGCCTTCCTGTTCTAAACATAAACTCAAGGTTTTAATGTTGTATATACAGTATGTCTATTTTTTATATGGATTTTTAATATACATTTAGATAAACCATGTGCAAATTCATCATTGTGCGGAGTATTTTCTTCATAAAACCTTTAATATGTAAAGATAAGTACCAAAGGTGACAATTTTATGTTTTGCAGATTTTTAGTTACTTTTATTCTTACTTCTGTGTTCATTGCTCATGTTAACTAATTGTGACAATTTATCCACAATGGATGTGAAGCGCGTCCGGTATAGACACGGCGTCAGTATATTATTGATTACTTTCTGATGAATAAATGTGACATATCTTTATTTTATATGTTGTATAATGGAACGTTTTATATTTCAACAGAGGGTTCACAATGAGAGAGTGAGGCGCTGCACGTTAAGAGAACGCTTTCTGAACCTTCAGTTGACCCTCAAGAAATCTTTGAAGAACATCTCCAAAAATAGAATCCTCACACTGGTCTGTTGGGGCTTTCATAGTAGATCATGCTCACAATTCTGAATATTGTTGTTTATACTGTCTTATTAAATGTCTCATATTTTCATATTTCAAGGCTAAAGAAGAGATTGAGTCCCTAGTGCAGCAGGAGAGCCTTTTAGTGATGTACAGACACAAGTTAAGAATTGAAAGAGAGCAATATCTACAGACGCTTTCCAAGATGTCTGGTAAGAAGCTCTCTTGGTCCAGAATCTTTTTAGTCAATGTAGTGAAATATGAGGGCTCACTTTGTGTTGTGCCTGATAACATCACAGTTGTTAGTCACGATGTACTGTAGCACAGCCTCTCATACTTCATTGCTTAATTTATTCCATTTCGTCTGACTTATAGTTGCGATATTCTTTCGTTTCACAGACAAGAGTGAAGAGTCCATCAGCCAGAAGCTTAATGAAATTGTTGCCAAACAAAAAACTCTTGAGGCCCAGAACGAAGTGAGAGCGACGACGTCACAGGTTAAGCAGAAAAAACCCAAACCCAGTCCAAAACCCAAGCATTTTCCTAAATCAACTAATCCCAGTAGTAAACCCAAAAGTTCACGATTGCAAAAAGTAAAGGACGTTGTTTCCGAACTCACGCAGTCTCCTTCCAAGCCAATAGACTTGAGTCTTAAAAAACAAAGAAGTCTGGAAAAACAAGAAAGTATAACAGAAGATTCAACCTCAAAACCTAAAGAGCTCGATAGCAACAGAAGCACTCCTACAGCTCCGGTTAAAGACAAAAGCAGCGCGTCCTTACCTCTTCAGCCAATCGCGAGTTCCATTCATTCAAAATCTGCACCTGTGCCCACTCCTATAACTCTTTCACCGATAACACGCGAGAGGCCTAACATCCTGTCATCCTCACAGACCACACCAGCATCTCCAGTCAAAGAGCCTCTTAACAGTAAGTCTTGGAGAAAATATACATGGAGTGTTCCAATGACTTTTGAAGCTGTAAAGGTTTAATATCTTTTTTAAATGTTTTTTCAGAAGTAATTCCTCTGATGCCTCTTCAGCCCATTGGCATCACCGCACTTGGGCCGCAGCAGTCAACCACTCCAGGTTGGTCTCCGAAGCGTATCATTCTTGCTGGTTCAAACCTAAGCTAGTGATTTAATAAACTTAGAGAATTGCTGTGTGTTTTTACCAAGGTGTAGCATCTGTGTCCATATCAGTTGCTGCGATGCCGCAGCCAATCGAAGTGGAAAATCCTCTTCCGATGTTGCAGTCTCAGTTTATCAAAATATCAAACAGCCCTGTTAAGATTAACACACAAGGTAAATTTATACGTCTACTGATTTCTTCATATAGATTAAATGGAATTTTTATTTAAGATGAACAATTTCTTTTTTTTAATGCAGTGGAACCCATCAACCTTTCAAACGTCTCCAACGTCATTTCCCTGGTTCCACCAGTTAAGAATCTGGTAGTACCGCAGCAGGTTGTGCTTGAAAAGACGTACACTACACCAGCTGTCCAGGCACAGACCATCTCCATCCAGTCTCATTTGGAAGAAAGAGAGGCTGTTGATGGTAAACCTAAGGAAGCACCAAAGCAACCTATAGGAGTGGATGTATTGACAACATCTGTGACGTCCCCCAACCAGGATGGATTGGACAAGAAGGGTCAAGAGAATGCTGATGCTGATGCTGATGATGAAAATCTGATGTCTTTGCTAGACGAACTTGTTCTTCTCAGTCAGCAGTTGAGTAACGACTCCCCCGAACCAACCAATGAAGATCAGAACGATGTTATGCCCGATAAAGAAAGCTCACAGTCCGACCATCAGGAAGATACAGAACGGGATGACGATCGTGCGCTCAGCCCCTTATTTCTAACTCTCGATGAAGATCTGATGTCTCCAGAGAGCTCCAAAGATGAAATGGATGATATTCCACCTAAAGTCGACGACTTGGTCAAAGTCATCTTCGGGTCAGATTCACCAACCACTTCGTCTGAATCTGGGGTCGCGACATCAACAAACGCTTCTAGTCCACAACCTCCGACAAGCAGCGTTACAAGTGATCCTCTTACTCCACCTCCTCTGTTGCACATGAAAGCGACGTGCGGGGCCGTTTCAGGTCACTCCGCCAGCGAAGAGGCTAATGTGACATGGCGGCCGATGCCTAAACTGGTTCCTTTAGGGTTAAAGGATGCGGTTCTGAATAAGGTGAACGGTTCGTCTGTTCTCAAATCGGACTCAAAGGTGCAGGATGTTTAGAAACCACACACGTGATCTGATAAGTCAATAAATCAGGTATAGCTGCTGCTCACTTTATGGACAGTGTAGGAGTTTTTTATGTATTTTTTTTCTATAAGTCCTGCTGCAGTCCTGTTGGGCCTCTGGAATCTCCAAAGATGTGGGTTTTTAGGTTAAATACTTCATTACTAACTACTTGATCAGCAGATTGCCTGTTTGATTCCTTGTTGGGTTTTCGGTGTCCATTTAATGAAAGGCTGTTTTTGCAGTTTTTACTTCTCGTGGCAGTCGTTAACTTAGAAGCTATTCATTGTAACCTCCATATTGGAGCATGTTGATTTCGAAGAAAAATAAACCGATCTTTAAACATAGGAAAATGTTTTTCTCCCTCTTTAGCGCATGGTGGAAGAAAACCTAAGAAGAATCTGGCTTTAATTGTTTGCGCTGGGAATTTTGTGGGATCATTAGGTGGATTTCTGGGTGACCTATTTCAGATTTAATTGAATTTGCCTACTGACATTTAACATAAGATCTGTTTCACCCATGACTTTATCTTCTAATGAGATACACAAATGTCATTTGCATCTAGCAGAATCTTGCATCATCGTTCTTCTAACACTGGCAATAATGTTGAATTATGTCTGTTATTATTACAGAAAATCTAGCCTACCTTTAAGAAGGTCCTTTAATTTGCACACTTTGTCAAACAAGTAAAGATATCATTAACAGCAGATACAGTGTGTATCTTTAATTTCGACTGTTTAGCCGTCATACTGCAGTTTTCCTCTGTTTTGTTTTTGTCCGATGATGCATTTAAAACATTTCGTTTTGTTGTGGATTTACAGCTTCCCTAAAACAAAAACCTCTACTTTTATTTCTGCATAAGCGACTTGGATGCCTGGAGGTTTTAAAGGGATTGTAAAGCTGTTTAAGTTCACTACCAGTTGTTTAATAACGTGGTTGACTGCAGAGAATCCTGAAGTTTGGTTCTGGGAAATGTAATTATCACTATGCAAATATTCGCTTTAGATGACATATCTGGAGGAAACACTACAGCTTCGTAGGAAAACAGGCTTGATAACACGATGCAATGTTGTTCATTGTTCTTAAAAAGTGTTATTGTGTATTTTATGCTACACTGGGTTTTTTTGTATATAAGGTCACTGTGTTGTATGTCATATTAGTCGAAGTATAAAGGATTTCTTGAGTGTTGTAAATATGTAAGATGTACTACTTTTTTGTAGACTGCTAAACGGTCTTGTTTAAAATACTTATTTTTTATAAATCGGTGCTCTCTTATCTTTTTTTGTGAAGGAATACTGATTGTCCATTGAAGTCAATAAAAATGTGCGAAGAAACCCGAGTCGATGTTTTTGATATCTAAATACATATTTATGCTTGTCATGCTTCATGATCCAAATGTAACTTTACTGAATTTGATTTTAAGCCGAATGTGTGACTTCAGTTCAATTTCTGATTTCCAGGTTACAGTTCGACTTAATTGGAAGTTTCTTTGCTTATTTTTATTCTTCCCACATTGCACTTTGTAACATATAATACCACAAAGACCAGCTATAGATGTTAGATTTGACATTCAGTTCAGACTCGAGAGGTTTACACACGGTAACTGACTCTCGGGGGAAAATAAGATCAGGGTTTATATACAGCAGCTGTTGAATGGGTCGACTTGAACCTCAATCGGCTTTGACAAGGTAAGATTCATCCATTTTTTCATTTTCACTCAATGCATAAATGTGTTAAATGCTAAAAGTCTGGAAACAATCGGCATGATTCAGATTCAGAACATGGGTAACTCATTTTGCCTTTTTCCCTCTCCAAAATAACAGACCTCCGTAAGAAATGTCTGCGGTCAACACCAGTGCACAGAACTGCACTTCTTCCCACGATCTCGCTTTTCCTTTGGTCCCGTACATGGACTGTCCCTTCAATCGCAAGTATGCCATAAACCTCCTACCAAATGTCTTTTACATACTGTCCTTCCTTGGAATAATCGGTAATCTCAGGAGCCTGTGGATTTGCCTGCGACCATCCCAGCCTTTGACTATCGGATCCATAGGTGTCCTGAACCTAGCTCTGTGTGACCTGGTCTACCTGGCCTCTATGGGACCCTGGGCCTTCTACATCCACTCTGACTACCGCTGGAAAATGGGCCGTTCGCTTTGCATCGCAGTGAAAATCCTATACTTCGCCGGTTTGACGTCTAGCACCATGTTCATCTGTGCCGTCAGCAGTGACCGTTTCCTTGCCATCGTCTTTCCTCTGAAGTCCAGAATGATACGCACGCCGAGGAACATCATGCTGGTCTCGTTTCTGCTCTGGGCTATCGTCGGCCTACTCACCTATTTCAGATATCTCAACATCTTATACTTGGTGAGGAACGATGGCCATCAAGTGTGCGGAGCTGTGCTGATATCTAGGTTCAGAACCACGGAAGCCTCCTACGATCTTCTGTCCTACTACTCCATTCAGGTTTCTATCCCTCTGCTTATCATCATTCCATCCTACGTGAAGATCCTTGCCCGGATAAAGCAGTTACAACAGCAGTGGGGTCCGGGAAACATGCAAGGCCGGGATAAGACCATCTGGCTGATAGCCTTGTTCATTGCCAATTTCTTGGTGTGTTGGGTGCCGGGACAGCTGCTTTACATCGTCGCCTTTATCATTTTCTACATTTTGGATAACTGCAACAATACTTGCTGGGTTGCATGGCTGGTCAACCTGATCACCGAAGTCTCGCAAATAGCGTATTCTCTGAATGCCTGTCTGGATCCCTTCATTTTCTACATGCAGCAGAGACATGCAGAGCTGCTTCCAAAAGTACTGTTGACAAACTGCTGTAGGAAGTTATTAAAGCTGGGTGAAAAACAAGAGTCAGTCAATGTGATTCAAAAACACAATGGTAAACAAGAAGAATAGTAAATATATATATAGTTGGCATCCACAATATCTGTTTTGTTAATTGCACAAGTGTGAATAGATGCATTCAACGTCTTTATGTTCTTAATGTATTTTCAAGTTTCTTGTGCTGTATTGAAACATTAGTCGTGTGTTTTCTCTTACATATTTTGTTTTAATAAATGTAAAGTGTGTTCTTTTCAAATTCTTTGTTAATACAAAACATCGCACAGCATGTCTTCCTTTTGTCTTACACTGTAAAAGGATAAGTTATGGCAACATATTTTACATTTCTTTAACTTTTTTTGTAAAAGAAATAAAAAAAAGAAGTTATATAAGATACAACTAGATTTTTGAGTCAGTTTTAAATAACTTAACTTGTCAAGTTGATTTAACTTAGAAATTAAATGTACAAGTGTTTTTTTAAATGTATTTTTTTCTTTTGTTTCTTAACCGGAGCCCCACCAATAGGACAAAAGCATAAAAATAATTATTAAACAACTAAAAATCGATATTCTTTTGTTTTCAAAAAATCACGTGGTGTGAGCTTGCCAATAGTCGCATTTAATATAGGCTGCAAAGATTCTTTGTAGGATCACTAGAGGGCAGAATATTATCACGAAACAGCAGCGTGTACCAATAAATCAACCCAAAGTAATACATGTAAACTAACCAATTCTTTCAGGAGTGAACAACCGAATAAAGGGGTTAGAGGTGAAGTGATAAATCCCTTTATCTTGAGACACTTGCTTTTATTATTCAGTTTCTGCAGTTTTCAATCTGAATAGCACAAAAAGGTAAATTTGCCATAATAAAGTTTAGCATGCCAGTCATAAATACCCAACATTAAAGACCCCAGGCCTTGCATGGGTCTTTCCTTTAGCTGTCCTGCAAAAAATATACGTTTGTCGATCTGTCTAAACTGGAGAGTTGGATTCGTGATGCTCATAAAAGCTCTACGTCTTCTTCCTTTTGTTATTTAATTCAGCATTATCAGAAATAAACCTGCTCATAAACGAACTGTTTACACCTTAGAGAAACACCGCAGTCCCTCAAACCCTCCCATGTGTTCTCTGTCTAACGTGGGTGTACTATGGCTAAGGCTACGTGTTTAACATTAACGTGAGCGTCTTCACGTTCTCCTGGAGCGCTCTCTCGCGTAATCTCATTCATATTCATTATAAAACAGATGTCGTTGATTGGCTAGAGGTCTAGCGCCCGCCTCCCATCGTCTTCCATTCAGCCAATAAGAACATTTTACATGACACACGTCGAATTTGTTAATTCATATTCATGAGGCCTGTCTTCGACGTAGTGGTATTCGTAAATACACACGGTACCGGTAACGGAGGTGTTTCGCGGAGCTCCGGGACCGGCTCGCCGTCAAACTGCCGACTAAAAATGGTCCATTTTAACAAACGCACGTTAGCGCGGTGCGCGGATGCCACGGTCACGCCGGGACAACGGATTTAAAGCTCCGCGATGACGGTTCCGGTGCAATGGTTTAGTATATGACATAAAGGACCGTGAACAGATGATGGTTGACGTTAAACGTGTTATTCATTTGACTCGGTGTGACTGTCGAGCGAAGGGTTCAAAGCTGCCGCCGTCTCTGGTTGAAAACATTGTAGCAAACGTTGATTCATCGGCACATCAAAGCAAGATGACAGGGGAAAACACAACTATTAAAAGTCGGATTAAAAAGCTCCTTCGACAGCCGTCCATCAAATTACGAAGAAGCAAACCTGGCAATAACAAGGAGACTCTCAGCAGTAAGGTACAGTATATAACGCTAAACCAATGGGCTCTGTGAGCTACAGTTGAACGTGAATATATCACATCATGTATCGCTGTGATATTCTGCAGGTTACCGCAAGACGACGTTGAGTTGACAGTAATGTGTCACATTTTTACAGGGTTTTCTTATGCAAGATCTGAACATGCATATATTGTAAACTGTAAAATGCTGTTAAATGCACTGACCTATATTATGCCACACGTCATTTTAATGCATGTCGGAAGGCATGCTGCGCTAAATGTGTAGGTTTGATCCCACAAGTATGATGTTGGGTCACCTCAAACATTATATAACCTCGGTTTAAACAAGACGATTTGTATTAATGTCTTTCGCAACTGTGTCTTCTTTAAATTCGGTTAAGTGTGTCAACTCATAGTTGTGCTGTCAATCTCAATGCTTGATGTGAAAATGTTTCTTTGGTGTTGTTATTGTGACTGCATCTATTATTGTATTCGTGTAGTCAGCTCTGACTGTTGCATTCCACTGTGATCGCCTGTTTACTGCCGCAAACCCTTCTGTGACTGTACTTCCCTTCCACTCTCATAAAGTCTCTGGGACTTTTGCAACACTGAAGTCGCTTGAATCACGCTGAACATTCAGCTGCATATGATGTTTGCCATAAAATACTTACAGTTCCTAAACATATAGGTATGACACCTGTATATCACCCTGAACTGTTTGTGCTATAGACAGAAAAGATATGCAGTAGCAAGCAGATATTTTTAGAAATTGACCAAATCTAATATTTCTTTTAACTTTGATGGTTTGTTAGGATTACAGAATGATTGCACGACACCATAATAATGAAAAGCTAAATGCACGACACGTAAGTAACCTTATTAGCATTTCATGCATTTCTAGTAGCAGAATCAATTATCTAATGCTCTTGAAACAATGTCAAATATGTATCACCATTTAAGCGCCCTGAAAAAACGCAGACAACAACAAAGGATCCTTTGTTTTGTACAGAAAAAGATCAGATCTCTATCTTTTCTGCCTAAAGCCGTTGAAGAATCCCTTGTCCAGAGGTTCACATGCTATGTAGCATCAATATCAAAGTCATCCCTCTGGGTCCATTGATTTCGAGCTCAAGGTCTTTGCGACCTCGGGGAAATCTCCATGCAGGGTTTGGAAAAAGTTTCTGGAAAAGTGCAATAACGGCCGTTAGCTCAGAAATGACATCAGAGATGCTGAAATGCGTCTCTTTTTCTGGTGTTTTACCACTTTAAGGCTTTATAGACAGTGGATACTGTCAATGTGTGACTGTCAAAACATTTGCGGACCGATACAATTTCGCCAGTTGCCACAATTATATTTTTTCCATCCTAAATCAGTTTCTTAGGCCTGAATTGCGTTAATAGATATGTTTAACTTAAATGTAAGCTGGATAGTAAATACATATAGAATTTGACTTAAGAATGTTCTGATTTTTCCTATTGTGACGGGGCATAATACACACATACAGTGAGGAACTGATACTGTATGTCAGGCTTGAAAGATCATTTGACAAACCAGATGTTGTTCTTCTCAGTTCCCTGTTGGGCTGTATTTAAAGTGCCTGTGATTGATGTGAGAGTGTCATCTCAGCTTGGATGTGGCCATGCTTGCTTTGAAGACCTGAGCAGAGAGATTGTGGAGTTTTAATGGGTTGAAAAAGGGCAAGGCTGCAGATGTTGAGCAGACAGATTCAGATGTTTAGTAAGCCGGTGTATGTGCTGTCATGCAAACATGCATGTGCGCATGTTATTTGTTTATAGATTGATGTCATTATTCATGACGTAAGCCAGCATTACACGCATTATGTGTTCATCTTACTCCTTTAAGGCCATAATTATTGTCTGTTTTCAAAATGATCAAATACATTATTCATTACCGTTACTCAGGATTAAAACAATGAGAGTGTTTTGGAAAATGTGACCAGCAGAGATTTTAACTTGAATATATTGACTCCATTTAGCCTCTGCTAATGTTTGCTGTCTTATTCTGTGTTTTACAGTTGAGTTTGTGTGCATGACTCGACCTGCTTTATGTCACTGTAGTTCAGCCCCAGCAAAAGCTGATGGAAAATTTCGAACTCATAATTTCCATGTAAGAAGACAGTCTGTGCTTTGGCCATTTGAAGTGTCTCTCTCAGGTCCTTTAAATAAAGTCTTAAACAATGTTTTAAATTGGGAAATTAGGTGATGTAATTTACAAAGCTGAGTTGCTCATCATGTATAAACCAAAGTGACATGATGTTTGTTGGATAATCTCATAATTTATCATCTTTGTCAGACTAAAGAATTAAACATACAATTACACAATATATGTGAATTAAATTTAGCTTAGACCAGCATTGTTTTTTTCAACATTTTTAACTTTTTTTGGGGCGGAATTGTTAATTTTCTTCTTTTCTTTTCTTCTGATGCCGATCACTTCGTTTTAAAACGTGAGACGCACTGGTTTGATTTTTGAAAAGAGCAGCACGCAGCGTATTGTTTCGCGTCTATATTCGCATCTTTGCTTTGACTTTGTATGTAATTTAATCAAGCATATCGCTTAATTCGTGCGAGGTGTGAACCCAGCATAACAGCCGCAGGGGCCAAAAACGCTCCGTCAACTGAAAACGATTCAAAAGAGGCGCGTCTAACTGCAAGAAACATGTTCTCTCATTTGTAAAATTTTGTCTTCATTTGTTCTAGTACACATTATTGTGTCCACATTGACAAATGCGTTTTGACTGGTGGTGATGTTATAACATTTCACATCGCATGAATTGTTTTTAATGGTTGTGTTTGTATTCAACTGAAACGGTCTTACAGTGCCCATCATAACACGTGTCTACACTTTTTTCTGTGTACTTCCACAGGTGACATTGGAGAAAGTTTTAGGCATCACCTCTGCTGGGAACCGGGCTCTGGCATGTGATCCGCACTCGGGGCTGGTGGCCTACCCAGCCGGGTAAGTTTATTTTTTACATGAAAAAAATGCAAAACCTTTGTGAGTCATTGGGAGTATGATACATGACAGTGAGTCAGTGGTACTCACTCTGCAGGCAGTTTTTCTAACCTTCGAATTGAATTTCAATGGCGAAAACCTTTCTATTACATGGTTAGCTTTGCAGCGCGTGACTAAAGACAAAGCATCGGCTAGTCAACGGTACGCCTATGCTTAACTGATGAAGACATTTCCTTTGGAGAAAATGAGAGAGAGACCACAGATAGCAAAAGAGAACAGATAACAGATGAGTGATCTCAGTGTGATCTACAAACAGGAAAAGCTGGATCTGATGGAGGAATGAGATTACTCTTAACCGCATTTTTGGCAGATTGTTTACTGTTTGTTTACCATTTAGCAGTTTTACAACAAATACAATGGTTAAACTATGGTTACTGAAGTAAGACCATGGATATTTGATGTTACCATGCTTACTATATGTTATCCATGGATAAGATTCTTCAGGTGTGCAGATGCTCAACTGTATGTTATCCAGAGGGTTAGTCTGGCATGTTATAGATTGAATCTGGCTGTTAAAACATCCTGTGGGTGCTCGATGCTCTCCCCAGAGTCGAAATTTGGATGAATTTAGATATTTGTTGGAATTAGGGCAGTGACCAAAGTAAAAAACGTGTTGGCTGTTTGCACATGGCTCATATATATTTATAGCTCAGCACATCTACATTGGTTCATTTTTAGTATATTCTGGCCCATTTTTGTAACTCCGAATACCCTGAAGCTCAGTGTAAATACCCTGGAATAAATCTCATTATGGAATACTATGGTATTACCTCCTAATAGCTTTGTACGGTCTTCATAAAAAAACACCTTCCCTTCCTCATCACATGGTGCTTGTAATCTGATTTTCTAGTTAAGCTTAAGTGTTCCATGTGTTTGTAAGTGACATTTCTAAGTCTGTCGCCGGAAACATCATAACTCACCAACCAGTTGTACCATTCTAAACCTGTATTGCGATTGTTTGGTTTTCACACCTCTGGAAAACATGACATGTGACTTTGCACCTTAAAACGCTGTAACATTGAAGTTTTGAGGTCTATTGCTTCAGTACATAAAATATAAGTTCTCATCGTATCCTATCACAGCTTCCATGATGAACTGCACCCTGTGCTCGGTCAGCTGTTTGACTGAGCCAAGCGCACATTTGGTGCAGATGTCTTGGGTTGCGGTAGGCAGGAAAATTAACGCAGGCATACGCAGCTGTCACAGTTAGACAGCCCCCCCCCCTGTGTAATAGATGTTAGCGGGAGCCGGTTCTTTACAAGGACAAGGAGATGCTGTTTAACGTCTGTCACTTTTCATGGGGTTATCTTAGGTTGAGTTTTATGTTACTGTGTTTAAATGAATCATACTCTCATACTTATACTCAGGGGTTTTCCTGCATAGAGAAATTGTCAAATGTCGTGCCGCCACTTTCGCCAAAATGATGTCGGGTGTCTTCACAAGAAAGGTTTCGTGCATTTAACAGACTGTAATTTGTAACTGCAGTTGCGGCATAACGCCACAGGGAAGGCGCTGTTTCGTAATCAGCACACTGAGGCGCTAAAAGAGTTGCCGAACAAGAGCTAGCGGTGTTTCACGGCTGTTTGTTTTGCATCTAAGAACGTTTAATTTATTTAAATGTCTTTAATTAACGTGACGTCCTTCATTGTAACGTCTTCAGCTGTGCAGTTGGATCGTTGAATCAGCGTATTCTGTACACAGCTAGTTCTCCAGTATGAACGCACATTGCGCTCAGAACGACTCGCACACGAATGACTCATTTGAACCGATTCATTTAAACTGTTGAACTGTTCAGTCACTAGCGAATATAAGAGATCATTTAAAGTCAACCACATTGTGGCCTGAAAAGTTAGTTGAAAATGATAGAAAAGCTTTACTAGTTAAAAAAAATTCTGTTTGGTTGAATAAAATATTTTTAATGGTTTGATATAACTGTAATAATTGTCATTTTTATCTAATTTTATTAGAACTTTTAATATGTCAAAGTCACTATCGGTTAGCCACTTAAAGGTACGGTAGTACGTGTGCCAAGTGGTTGATGTCCTCAGGACAACATATTTAGTATTTTAAAAACAAACCAAAATAACATCTTAATGGATATAATGGGTCGTCCAGTGAACGATTTTTCGGTTTGTACGGTTGGGCAAAAAAGTGCAAGTCTTCGTCAATATCGAAATGATCAGACATTGCTAAGATCAGCTTATATACAGCGTGCGTAACCTACATGAGTTTTATTTTATGCAGGGACTTAAATGTCTCAGTAGGTGCTAGAGATTTGGTTACTTCTAAGGTATTTACCAGTGCATTTCTTTGTGAACACAGCAGATTTGTGGACAACATCTAATTTTTTTAATAAACGGATCAATTTTTTGATTGTCTGTCAATTCAAACTTGACCAGTAAGATAAGAGCTTTGGGTCAGAAACAACACAATGGGACAAGTGTTGCTATTCTCTGTTGTTGTGTAGCGTTATATATATATATATATATATTTGAATCAGCCATTGTGAAAGTTATGATTCTTTCTCGAGCCTTTTAAACACAATGAAACGTTTCTTCCAAACAACGTTTTACAGTGTTTTTGTCTTGAGCTGAATTACTGTAAAAGTCCATATTAGGCTGTGTTGTGCCGTATTGTTTAAGTGTCATTGTGAGGGCTGGACAGTTTATTTTAGCTTGTTTAAAGACACAGGCTTCAGGAAATACAGGAAAAACCTGATGCAGGTTCTTAAAGTCGACTGACACATTCTTGTGTTTTGACATTTATTGTTTTTGTATCCCAGTAGCTTTCTATACTGTGTCTAACGGATTCGCCAAATAATAATTGCTCATTCCCAGTCAAGGTCATTAAAGCATACATAATACATTTAACAAACCTCAATTCTTTTGTAAATGTCCAAAGTTGTTCATAATAATAACTTTACATCTCTCCAGAGTACTTCACTAATCTATCCGTTTCTTAGCCCGGTTAACTGTACTGAGTGTTTGAATGATGACTGAGTTCTGCTGTATTCAGTAGAATAGTTATGAGAGTTAAGCAGCCCTCTGTGTTAATCAAATATGCATGAAAATGTGTGTCAGTCTGTCTGTCTCTCTGTGGCAGTAAGTGGGTCAGTAGAGCTGAAGGTATGATTGCAGTGAGGAAAGAGAGATAGCAGTGAAATGAAATGAGATGGAGATGATGGATGAAAGGAAGGAAGGATGACAAGGGGACAGAGAGGTGCAGAAAGAGAGAATGGCCCAGAGAGAAGATGATTTAACAGCGTTGCTGTAGTGTGTATGCGTGCGTGGGGGTCTTTCTCTTTGCTGCATTGCAGTATTCCACCACCACACACACACACACACACACACACACACACACACACACACTAATGACATCTAGCAGTCCAGGCATAAAGTGGAGAGCCGCAATCTAAATGCACCCACAGGAACGTCTCTGTAGACCTCACTTGTGTTTCAGATCATGTTAAGATGAATGCAGTGTGTTTATACTGATTTTGAAAACGATTTGATCATTTGCTCACCCTCATGTCATTTCAAACCTGTATAACTTTCTTTCCTCTGCGGAACACAAAAGAAGATATTTTGAAGAATGTCGGAAACCCAACAACCTCGGCCCCCATTTACTTCCATTGTATGGACTCAAACCTTTGGGACTTGTCTCAAAATATCTTATTTTTTGTTCAAGAGATAAAAGAGGCTTGAATGACACGAGGGTGAATGAATGACAGAATCGTTATTTATTGTTTATATAATGTTGTTCATGTTATGGCTACTTGGAAGTGCACCTCTGATATCCGTGAATATGGTTCATGCACGAATACAAAGATTACACAGAAAACAGAGAGCTAATACATTCCCTCAGAGAGATCCAAACATCAATGTAATGCCCTTGAAGGGCACTTGCGGGAGGTGAGTCAGTTCAAATGAATGTGAGCCATTAGCAGTGTGTACAGATGATCGTCACTGTAAAGCTGCTGTAAGTGACTGTTTCCAAATAGAGTTCACAAATAATCCATTTGGCAGTTACCTCTTGTTAACAGTTTACAGAGTGAGTCTATATATATATATATATATAAATAAAAAGATTGAGGATGAAGGTCTAACTTTAAAAAGAATTAGGGGGAGAGTAGTGCATGACGTCGCATGTTCTTAAACATTTACATTTATTGCACTCTTGAATCAAAACGATAGTAGACAATGAAATGATATGACTTTGGATGTTAGCTGACTTTATTTGCTCACCTTTGAAGGAGTAAAGCCTCGTTCACATTACAAGCGACAAAGCGTCATGATCCCATTCATTTCAATTGAGAGCTGGCGACTTCTGGCGACCGGATGGGCGTTTCTAGCGACACGACAAAGTTGAGAAATCTTCAACTTCGTGCAAGTGAAGAGCGACTTTCAGAAACGACAGCCAATAGGAAGATGGTAGCGCTAACGTGATCAGTGGATGTCGTCACTCAGGCAACCACTAGAGCAAAGTCGCTTATAATCTGAACGCAGCTTAAGGCATAGTGGTGCGTTCTTTATTTGCTATTAGACACTTATCGCAAAGTGAGCATTTACTTAATCATACGACATGATGCTGTGCTCCATCTTTCTGGATTATGGAGTTGTGCTAACCATCTGCCCGAGGAGAGAGCAGTGGGGGATCAGTGGGGTCTTCTGCTATTAGCGGTCTTACGGATGGACTCAAGCTTGGAAAGCAATACCCCTTGAGGTCTCTGTGTGTAGCCTGACCACCTGTCTCTGTTTTATCCCACTCACCAGATGGAGCGAAGCGGCAACTACCCCTGTTTACTGGCCACAACATTTGATCCGGCCCATCTCAAACCCTTCCACACACACACTCGCAGACAACAGTCGTGAAACCTGAGAGATCATAGCACAAGCTGTTTAACATCCAGAAATGTAGAGCCTCTGTTGTGCAACAGCTTTTAGCTTGTTAAGTCTCTTAAGGACATTCTCTCGCTGTTCTGTTTCACGCTTGATGCCGTTTGCAGACTTGAGTATTTAATGAGAACACAGGAACCTGTCGGAATCATTTCAACTCTACTTGAGTGATGTGTCAAACCATTAACTGCAGTTTACATTGTTAACTGTTTAAAGCATCTCTGTTCCTATCTGAACTTTTTTTTTTAAAAGTTGAATACGAACATATAAAAGTTGTAGTGTTTTCATGTATTTAGATGTTTTTTATCCAATGCAACTGACAGTGCATTCAATCTTTACATTGTTTTATCCATATTTTTTCTTTGGGGATCGAACCCTTTACCTTCGCGCGACTAACGCAATGCTCCGTCCACTGATCTGCCCAGTGTGAATACGATTCTATGAGTTTGGTTTGTAGTGTGATATGGAGGACAGTATTTGGGTGCCGGTTGCCTGTTCATTGAAGCCTGCAGTCATTTATTTGATCCGTGCACCGGTCCGCTTGACTTGACTCATTTGATTCCCTGCTAGGTGAGATAATGAGCTGGATCGGCTTTTACCCGCCACATGGCACATGTGACCCGGCTGAGTGTTTGAAAACAACCAATAGCTTACATGTGGACTTAAGACTGCACTTGTTTCATATGGTATAGTTCATGTCAACTTCCTCATTGCTGACCTTTTTCTCTCATTGCTGACCTTTTCCGGGAGAGGTGCGAGTCGCGTTCTTTAACGGTCCGACTGGAAAAAACACAAAGCCGTCTGATCTAAGAAAAAAGCTGTCGTGTTTACATCGGTTGCTATAAGAATTCATTACCATCGACTAAGCGCTTAATTCTTTAAAGTATGCGAGGTTCACAACATAAACTTATAATTATTTTGTTGCTGTTAACCTTTGACACATTCGTGAGTGTACACCGGTCAGTTACTGCGGGGACATTTTCACACCTCTAACCATGATGCAGCACAAAACGAAACGTGATTGGTTGCTTTACCTGTCAGTCATATGGCCTCTTGGGTGGGCCTTGGCCACAGAAAGAGGCGATAAGTTCTAGACCTTCAGTATGAAGGTCTGGCTACACGAGACTACACTCGAAGTAGATCTCTGAGGGCTTGGCCGTTCTGCCCTCATTTCACTTCCCCAGCTTTACCCCCCAGAGAGAAACAAATGTATTATCCCTGTTCAGATTCTCCCAAGGCAGAAATGTTTCTACTGTACAGAGAGAACTGTCTTATTGGAGGAGATCTTGAGGACAAGTAAAAAATAATCCTTGAAAATTGTGTTCCTGTAGTTCAAATGATAAGTCATTGCGTTAGCAGTGCAAAGGTCATGGGTTCGATGATCAGGGAAAACACATACTGATATGTGAGTGTTTTGCTTGAATGCACTGGAAGTCGCTTTGGATTAGAACATCTTCCAAATGCTTAAATGCAAAAGATAGACGGTGGTGAATTTGAATAAAATGTGAGCCCTTTTGTATGTAATGTGTGTTCGTAACCAGTTCATCCATCTTTAGAACTATTTCTGCTTTTTAGTATTTATCCGAGTTTGAGAATAAAACTGGTCTAAAAATGCTTGTTTAATTCAAGCGAGGAATTATTCGGTTCTCTGTAATACAAAATAAATTGTTCTGTGCCTTTGTTTTTGATAACATCGAATCACGTCTCCGACATTGTTACTCTCGGCATAATTCAGCGACCCAGCGTGTAAGCCGAAGAAATGAGATGTTCTCTTATTTGTGTAGACGAGCTGACTCCACTTAATGTAACCTTGTTTATCAAGGCGCATTTAATGAGAAAAAATATCCTGCTTACACCGTGGAAAAGAGTTCAGAAAGATGCTCGATGGCACAAGATTGATGCTCCTATAAAGCTCATTGGTGAACAATGTGTTCCGAATCTTGGTCTGTTCAAAACTGCCAATTTTTTTATAGATTTAACTCTGAATATACTTGTCACAAAGATTGCTGAAAGAAGAAATATAACTAAGTTTCAAAGACACAAACCTCGGATACAGCCAGACCCAGATCCGAGCTAGTCAGCGTTGCATTGACTTGTGGTTTGTGAATGGTGGGCAGCCACGTGTAAACGCAAGGTCACATGTTTTTTTTTTTGCTGAGTGTGCACTGATTATCATATCAGCTTATGTTTGTAATGGGATGAGCTATAGACATTCTTACAATGCTCTTGTATAGTCATTGATCCAAGTCCTGTCAATCCCATCAGGAGCTCAGCTTAAATATAGTGCAGGAAATCCATTAATGGTATTACTTCCCAACAATGAAGGTCCTGTCTGCTTCTCATGCATCAGCTGTCTCACTGACTGCTTCCTTTTTCTCTCTTCTCTTTGTGAGAAAAAGAACTGAAATGAATGAATGAAATGACCAGCTCACGCCACAAACACACAACATGGACATATGCATTGTTGTACTGTATTCGTTCTCAAAAGGGTTGGCGTTTGACTCATCTCCTTTGGGTGGTAGAGATGCATAGTAGACTGTTTCTATATCAGCGTTTTTCCTTTGGGAATGCTTCAGCATTTCAGTATGTATCGGCAAATTTGTGCCGTAGCAGTTTTTACATGGGGTCTCTTTTTATCCCTGTGAGCTGAAAAGCGCTGGCGCGGATGTTGTTGATGGACATGTTGTTATCTCTAAAAGAAAAATGATCCTGCGAAAATCATTGACGTATTTCCACTGTATGTTTGTCTAGCTGCCTTCCTTTTCTTCGGCTGGCCTGCAGGACGTTTCCACACCCGACATTGTCTCAAACAATCTTTATAATAGCCAATTCACTGTACATCCATTTAAACATGTTTAAAAGGCTTCTATTTGCTCTTTGAGCCTTTAAAAAGGTTTAAGTTTGTTTCCTGTGTCTGGGAGGTGAAAGACGGCAGATGAGCCGAAACACAAAGCATACTAACCATCAGCACTCAAAATGATGTGGTGGTACCCATGGTACGGGTACGGTTAGGGTAGCAGATGCTAATACCATAAATCATAACTATTCACCAAGGTACTTAACCTTAAGGTAGCCCTGGGATTTAGTGAAATTGTGTTCCATGACCCTGATAAAAACAAGTATTTTTAAAATAAGTTTAAGTAAAAATAAGTTTCTTTAAGTGAACTTCATTTCATACTAAGCTGACTATTTATATATTATTTTGCTTTATATATTATATTGTACTATGACTATGTTCCTGTTTAAATATATATATATATTTTTTAACTTTTAACTCAATAAGTCAAGTATACCATATATAAGTGTAATATTAGGTATATAAGTACATAAAATTTATATCTGAGAACTGCCTAAAAAGTAGACGAAGTAGTTAACTGTTAGAACACTTAAATAAACATATTTGTAAGGGGATACAAAAAAAGATCTGTGCTTACAGAAAGACCCCAATAGTAAAATCTACTTAAAGTTGTTTATTCGAAAATTATATTTTTTTCATTATTTACTCGCCTTCAATCCAAACCTGTATGATTTTCTTTCTCCTGCAGAACACAAAAGAAGATATTTTGAAAAACGTTGATAACCAAACAACAATGAACCCCATTGACTTTCATTGTATGAACACAAAACCACTGAGACATTTCTCAAAATATCTTATTTTGTGTTCCACAGAAGAAAGATTCATATGCAGGTTTTGAGTGTGATGAGGTTGAATAAAAGACTTTTGAGATATTAAATGATATTCTGGTTAACTATCCCTTAAATTGTGTTCAAAGAAAGAAATAGAATAGAGTTGTATAAAGTTGTTTTCGTTGTTTCACAGGTGTGTGGTGGTGCTGCTGAATCCTAGAAAAAACAAACAACATCACATTCTCAACAGCTCCAGGTGAGACCATACAAGCATTGTTTTGTTAAGGAAGTTTATGAGGACATATTTTCATGTTTAAAATGTGACTCGTCACCATTTACATACCTGCGATGTTACGATGGTATAATATGTGGGTCAGATGTTGATGAGCAATAACTAGACGAACAGGAAATCACTCGAGCCGGCCGGATGTGAACACTTCTGTCTGCTTTCAGGAAAACCATCACCACCGTCTCTTTCTCTCCTGACGGCAAATATGTGGTCACGGGTGAGGTGAGTGCTCACCATTAAAACATCTTTGCGGTCACAGTTAGTCAAAAACGACATTATGTGATTATGTGAGTATAAGTCAAGAGATTTGGGGCTGTCTCATACTTGGATAGGTCTCGCATATGTGTTGTGGATGAAAGTGAAGTTCTCTAACTTTAGGGCGATGAAGTGAACAGTGTGCTGGAGTCCCTGCGGACAGCGACTAACTCTCATAGTAATTTTTCTTTTGTCCCAGTGTAGTCAAGCACAGCCAAATGTGATGATTCTTGCTTTCCTTCCTGCAATTCATACATCAGCACTAACATTTGGCTTGAATGGATTTATTGCTTTGACTGCAAATCCTGTAAATCCTACAAGCATGTTGAAACACCATGAGGTTGATAGATGAATTATATGTATGTTTCATGTTTTAATGTACCTGCTCAAAAACTGATTTGAGTTTTTTACGCAACTTGAATTTAAGCAATAGTCGCTAAATAAAAAGTGACGCTAGTCCTATTTTAGTCAGTTTTGATTTCACGTCTCCTTTAAAGCACACAAGTGGCATACAGCTAATACATGGAAACAGTTATGAATGGAAACACTAGTGCTGTTTATCCACTTAGCACAATGTTAAGAGCTGTTTGGACTTTATTTGCAAGGCTGAACATGAGCACAGATCCTGTGTTTGCTTCTCTAATCCAATGTATCATCCAGACGAGGGATTTGTGGGTGTGTATGTGGTTGTGCATCTGTGTGTGTGTGTGTACAAAAGTAATCCGTTCTGTTCGGGAGGAGTGTCTTACTCCAGCATGTGAAAGTGATGTGGCTCTGTGCTTACCGGCTGCCATGGCAACAGGGGCATCGTGCCAGTCCGCTCACAGACAGTGTTTACTGTCATAAAGAGGTGCATGAAAGAGAGCGAGCCAAGAAAGGGCGAGAAAAAGCATGTCAGCAGGAAGAAAAGGCCTGAAGAAATGGACAGAAACGGTCTGGAATCTGCATGTGGCTTTTTGCTGCGTTTTGACCTTTGACACGCAGATTCACAGAGTCAAACCCCTGCAGCTATGAATGCAGATCAGGTGTCGTTCACACAGAAACTAAGACTCATTTTGTTTCTTCTGTGGAACACAAAAGGAGATTTTTAGCCAAATATTTGTGCTACATTTTTCCATAAAAAAAAAAAGGATTTTAGTGTATTGAATGAGAGAGCGGCTTGTGCATACGTAAGAAACTGTAAACTGGACTGTAAATCTTCTATGGGACGGTTCTATGGTCTGTCGCCATTGAAGCTGCATAACATGGGTATGAATCAACCTGTCTTGATGTGTCGGCTAACATCAATGTGTTATTCACACATGCATGGGAACGTTACTAGCGATTCTTGAATGTCTCGCCATGCTTCATGTCTCTCTGCTCTTTCTCTGTATTTAGAGCGGTCATATGCCGGCGGTGCGCGTCTGGGATGTGGCGGAGAGGACGCAGGTGGCCGAGCTGCAGGAACATAAGTACGGCGTGGCGTGCGTCGCTTTCTCCCCCAACAGCAAATACATTGTCAGTGTGGGTTACCAGCATGACATGATCGTCAACGTCTGGGCCTGGAAGGTGACTAGCAATACACGGATCACAGTCAAAAAACACTTTACACAACGGCTTTCAATTCTTAGATTTTTATATACAAGGAGTGGATTTTCACCGGGTTTAAATGTGTTCTTTTTGTCCTTTCTAGAAAAACGTGGTGGTCGCTGCCAACAAGGTCTCTAGTAAAGTGTCGGCCGTGTCTTTCTCAGATGACAGCTCGTACTTCGTCACGGCAGGAAACAGACATGTGAAGTTTTGGTACATGGACCACACCAAGTCGTCGAAGGTACGTGCCGAAGTCTTGGTGATCTGCACCCAACTTTCTTATCTCGACCAAATATAACTAGCATTTGATTTTTCTTCGCCTTGACTCTCGATCGTCTGTTACCGCACAGAGCGGATCTCAAAATGTCTTTCCAGCATGATCCAAATCGATTAGAAATGACCTTTTTGTCTCTCACTCAGGTGAGTGCCACTGTGCCGTTACTGGGTCGATCTGGTCTTCTGGGAGAACTGCGGAATAATTTCTTCAGCGATGTGGCCTGTGGAAAGGGGCGGAAAGCGAGCAGCACATTTTGCATCACTTCCTCTGGGCTGCTCTGCGTGTTCAGCGACAAAAGAATGCTGGACAAGTGGGTGGAGCTCAGGGTGAGTGACGAGGATGCTGATTGGTCTGTTTTGTAGTCAGAATTATGCATGATGTCAGAGGTCCAGTTGACTGACCAAAATTTGAAGTTTGAAGTGTGTGTGTGGATGTGTTAATGCTGCTGTTGTCTAATATTAGTCTTGTTTTAACCCCCTCCTCTCACACTCCAGAGAAATGACAGTTTCGCAGTAAGTTTCATATCAGAGCTGTAGATTCAGCTTTATAACACCTCATTATAAAACTCATGAAATAATTTTTCACATGTACCGCTGTTGGTCATGCTCACTCGTGAACCCTCATCGGACGTCTGACCCCATTGCAGTGTCTTCACTCAGCAGTTGTCTTTCTGCTCTCAAACACAGGATTTCCCATTTCCTGTCCATCTCCACCTGGAGAGTTTGTGCGCAGAATTCATTGCATTTCCTCTTTGTTTTTCCTTAAATCTCTCATAACAATGGCATTTAAATAAATTATATTTTCTGACAATTTCACAGTGAAGTGTGATTAAGTGTTCAGCTACCGAAAAATCGTATTTGACCCCTAACCAGCACAGGAAAAAGAAATTGTGCCGAATTTCTGTGGGCATACAGGATCACTCCATTCGCTGTTGTCCCGAGTCTACCACACCATGACTAATGCTCATACAATTGTTAGGTTCCATCGGTCGGCAACCAAGCCTGTGAATAGTGAGCTTCCACAATAGCATCTGTAAACCTTCGCTCGGGCGTGATGCTATGTCCACATCGATAGACTTGGATTTGGATGCAGTTGTAATATTTTTGTCTTTAGAAGGAAAAGAGAAAACAAAACCCTGTGGTCCGAGCAGGGGTGTAACCCTGAAGCACATGTTTTAGAAGTGACAGAATATCTCGATCGGACGTTTAAAGTGGGTCACGGTCGGAGCAGGTGGGCACAAGCACAATTAATGCTTTTGTGGCCGCCCCTGATCCCGATGCTCTGGGAAAACAGAACAGAAAGACAAACAAATGCGTCTCTGTTTGTCAACAGCATGAGTCTTATTCCACAAATTGATGTACTCAGTTTGTAGGGATAAAGTTGATTTTGTTCGTACTTTATTAAATCAGTTCAGTAAAGGAGGCGTTTACAATCCTGTATTAGATTGATCTAATCTTGCAGGTTGTGTATTTTTTATTTTCCATCTCATGATCAGTGGAATTTCACAGTGACCATACACGCATCACAGACATCAAAATGTTTTGTTCATTTTTATTGGTCATATTTTGTAATGTCCACAGAAAACCCAAACAGGCCAAATTCTACAGAAAGATCTGCATTTCCACAACATTAAAATGAATATATGTTATTATTATTAGCAATTGGCCTTGCACCATTGGTGTGTTAGTTGATTTGTTTTGCTTTTAAAGTCTTTGGGTTTTTCATGTCGACTATCAAAGAATTTATGAATATCTGGTTAGTTTGCTTTTTCAGTATCATACTTTTAACTTTTCAACCCTTGTGCGCCCATATGGACATTTTGGTGCTTTTTACTTTTTTAATGTTTTCACCTTTTTTTTCATAAAACAGTTAATACAAACAGCATAAATCGAGTGTTTTTTTGTTGGAATTTACGCTCATATGCTTTCAAAAATATATTTTAAAGACCAAAATGTCCTCATTGAAACCCATTTAAACGGCAGTATTTAACACCATTACCATTTTAGCATTAAACCATGCATTGCCTATACAATGCTTTCGTTGGGTTGGCGAGGATTGGGAATAAATGAATCATACATTTCCTGACATATATAATATCATATTAATATATCATACTTGTATGCCAAATTTGGGACTAAGTGAAACTTTTTTTAATTGACGCACAAGGGTTAAAAAGTGTGCAGATTATTTTTCATATCCCAAATCTAACAGGCTTTCCCTGTCATTCTATTTCTCGGTCTATTTTTCTCAGACTAGTATGGCCACGTCTTTGTCCCTCACCGAGGATCTGATATTCTGCGGCTGTGCTGATGGTACAGTGAGAGCCTTCAGTCCCATTGACCTGCACTTTATCTGCACACTGCCTCACCCCCACAGCCTGGGCACGGACATCGCCGCTGTCACTGAGGCCAGGTAAGATGAAGAAATCCTCACAAACATGTCCACGTTTACATGTACTGGATGAGCTGCCTCATGCATATATTCATATCTCCAGAAATGTTCCTGATGTCTGTGTCAGTTTTAGGATTCGGTCTGGATGAATACAGTCTTGATAAAGCAGCGTACAGTGTGCTATCTCTTTAACATTCTCGGCTTTCCCCGTAGACTGTCAGAAACGCACGAGACCTCTTGGTCCGTCTCTCATAAATATGCAAAGACGGCTGCAGGGCTGAGACAGAGCTGGTGACCTCTGTTAAATATTATATTCGAGGAGACATGTTGAATTACTTATTGGTTTTACACTATTGTGCTTTATACGGCGTGTCGACTTGCCTGTGAACAATATATCTGAATGGACTGAGAAAGAGCTGTTTTTTATTTGAGTGACACTTTGATTGTTTTTTGCTTCAAAGATACACAGAAGTTCTTTATCCACTGCAATGATGTAATTTCCACTGAAACAGGAAGTTAGTGCAAACAGAAAGTCAAGGAAGGACTGAGTGGCTCCTCGCCTTTTTAGAATAGCCAATAGCATTGAGTTTACAGTTTAAGTGCAGAATGATGTCATAAAAATCGTTGATGTGTATCGGTGAAAGAAATTTTCATTTTGAATGCTTCTATCCTCAGAATACAAAGTTTATGAATGTTTGGAAGCACACTAGTTTATAGATATCCTTAAAGTCCCAGTGAAATGAAAAATTACAATAGCTATTTTTTTATAAAATACTGTAGCGTTTATTGTAAATAGTTTATCAATGTGGTTCATTCACTTTTAAAAATTTGTGTGTCCTCATAATCTACAGTTCAAATCTGAAAATGCATTTCCATCCTACAGTGACTTTCCATCTTTAATGAGCCGCGAAACACTAAACAACATTTATTAAGATCATAGAAAGCAACTGTAAATTATTACAGTAGAGAAAACCAGTTAATTTCTAGCTTTTTTGTGCTATTTACATTTATGCATTTGGCAGACGCTTTTATCCAAAGCGACTTACATTGCAAAAACCTATGTATAAATGTATAGGATAATGCAATCTCCTGGGATCGAACCCAAAACCTTGCGTTGTTAACACAATGCTCTTACCACTGAGCTACAGGAAAGCATATTTTTGCCTTCCGTGTTTAAAATCCTCAACTGGCCAGCGTCAAAGGATGTGAAGTGACGCATGTTAGATGGCTTGGGCGGAGCATCCTTTAACTCCTCCCCTTCAACTGTCGGTTTGCTGCCAGTTCCATTTCAAAATGCAGCGGCTGTTGTTATACATCCAATCAAATCACAGAGAAAGACGAAAGCCACGGCCACTATTTTTTCGTTCGAAGTAAATACGGAAGTAAAAACAGGGTTCACGGGACTTTAAGACTTCATACTACAGGTTGAATTTTGATTTCACGAGGACTGCGTACTACAAGATGAGTCATCAGTATTGTTTGCTCGTTTTTTTTAAGAAGAGAACGACTATACATTTTGAATGCGTCTATGTTCTAAAGGTTATTTTGGTCATATTTAAGAATGCACTACTATGTAATATGAGCCAAGAGATTTGACATCATGGATCGTGCTAACAACACATGGGTCAGGAAACACACATACCGCATATAATGATTTTTTTTAAATATAAGCCAGTGTTCCTCGTATGTCTATTGGTCTCAGAATACTGACCCTCAGAGCATTCCTGGGTATTTTACACCCCATCATTGCATCTGTCTCCTTATAATTGGCAGTGTTAAGTTCGGGTTCAGCTTTGAAGCATTTTCCAAGATGACCCTGTTTGACCCCACAGGTCCAGCTGTCTTTACAGTCGGACTAATCCATCACTACTTCTCTTCACAGTCACCTCTTCACCTCCAAGGAGAACGTCCGGTATCCCGACACAGTTGCCGTGTCCTATGACCCCACCAACCGCTGGCTGTCCTGCGTCTACAACGACCACAGTCTGTACGTGTGGGATATTCGCGACCTCCGTAAGGTGGGCAAGGTGTATTCGGCCCTGTACCACTCGTCTTGCGTTTGGAGCGTGGAGGTGAGATACAACACGAATTAGACTTACGCAAACATTAGCTTGTCATCTGAACAATATTATAACACCAGTCATGGATGCTGGACTGGCATTCCAGCTAAGTTATATAGATATACACAAAGCTGAATAAATAGAGCTATGACGCAGAACACAGCCACTGTGTATATCACAGCTGCGCTCGAATAGAATAACGTTCAGTTCTTGTTTACATGTCCCGGTAAAAAAATATTTATAGTCAAAATAAAAGAAATAAATAATGCTTCACATTTTGTTTATTCTTAACTATGAATCCAACAAGTCTCTGCTGTAGTTTGTTAAAGAAGGTTTATGTCACCAGTCTAGTCTGAGCATGTTTGGGTTTTTTGATGTCCTGTCATTGTTTTGTATGTTGACATAACATTAGTCTTTCATGTTTTTATATTTTGTTCTATTGTCTGGTCTGCGTGACCTCACAATGGGTTATTTTGACAATAAAAAACGCCCGCCGTAGGTTTCGACCTGGCCTGTAGCTTTGTAGCTACTTTTTATTTACTTTTATTAAAGGAATCGTCAACTTTCAACATACATTTTCATGATAATTTACTCACCCCTGTAGTCATCCAAGATGTTTATTTTCTTCTTTAGTCAAAAAGAAATAATTTTTTTTGATGAAAACATTCCAGGACACGTTTAACGAGACGCAAACACAGTTACTTTTTTAAGTAACTAAAAAGTAAATACACCTTTATTTGTTTGCATGCATGAGTTTGTACTGTAAATGCAATGATGTTCTTGTGTGTCGTCTGGTTTAGTCGCTCATGCATTTGTCCTGCAGGTATATCCAGAGAGAAAGGATGACGAGTCACGTTTGTCTCCCGGGTCCTTCCTCACCTGCTCATCCGACAACACGATCCGCTTGTGGAACATAGACGCTCAGAACACGACGCTCAACCGGAACGTTATCAGCGGTGTAGGTTTCCTAAAGTCCGACTACGATAAAATCACATTTCTTTATGAGTAATACCAAATCAAGCATCATAACTGAACATAAACTTTTGACATAAACTTTTGCAAAAAGGTATCATAATGTGTCTAATCTAGCGCAATGATATTTGGCAGTTTACAGTTAAACGAACAAGTCATTTTATTTTGCTTTCCTCTCTGCAGGACCTCCACAAGGTCATTTATATGGACGACAACACCTCCACCCTTTTGGACACAGATTCCACCCTCTCTAGTAACTTAGAGAAGGTCGACCCGCAGACCTCCGAGAACAGGACAGGCATTAGGACCATGTGTGTGAGCCCAGACGAGGTGCACTTGGCGTCAGGGGACCGCAATGGAACGCTGAGGTTTGGCACAGGACTACTTAACGCTTCTGCACTAATTGATTTTAAATAATTGATCCTCTGGGGGTTTTAATGGAAAGGACAGTGGGTTTTTATTTATTGACTGCGTGTCATGTAAGCAATGTAGTCACACATGTGGGCATGTACCCATTTATTGTTGTTAATATGTTCACAGAATCCATGATTTGGAGAGCATGGAGGAGATTCTGGACGTTCAGGCCCACGACTCTGAGATCTTGTGTTTGGAGTATTCTAAACCTGAGACTGGTGAGTCAGGAGGGCTCAAAGGGCTTTTCAAAAAATATTGTTCCCCACGGTGACACGAGTCCCCATGAGTTGGAGTGTATTCAGGTTTAAGTCCCCACCAGGATATAAAAACAATCTTAAAGCAGCGTTTATAGCCCCTGATTAGTAATCAGAAAAGTATAGTAATTAATTATTTCTAGAATGAAATAATACTGTCATAAAATATATTTGAGCATTTAGCAAGAGAACAACTTTACACTAAAGCAATGTTGTATTTGATGTTTTTACATGTTAATGTTGTTGTATTTTCTGAAAACATATTGGAGGGGTTCTGTGTGGTTGTCAAGACTTTCTATATGGTTGTTAGGGTGTTTTGTGTGGTTGTCTGGGATTTTTATAGGGTTGCTAGGGACTTCTGAGTTGTTTTCATGTTGTTTCAGCAATATTTGGTTGCTAAAGTGTTCTAAATGGGTTTCAGGAAGTTTCTAAATGGTTGCTAGGGAGTTCTGGGTGTTTTTTTGTTTCTAAAATACTTAGTTCTGGGTGGTTGTCAAGGAATATCTATATGGTTGCTAGGTTGTTCAAAGTGGTTGTCAAGGATTTTTTTATTTGGTTGCTAGGGAGTTCTGCATGGTTTTCATGTTGTTTTTATAATGTTGGTTGCGACTGTAGAGCATTCTGAATTGGTGTCAAGGAGTTTCTATATGTATGTATGTACATACAGTAATGTATGTAAAGCTGCTTTGCAACGATGCAAAATGGTGAAAACTTCTTTATAAATAAAATACATTTGTGTGGTTTTCATGGAGTTTCTACTGGATTTGGTTGCTAGGGTGTTATTAGTGGTTGCTTACTAGGCCAATCAAATATTATGCTCTCTAGATATAGATTAGGTTCTTCCTTCAATGCAAGTCTATGGGACTTTTTTGCATTTTTTTTCTGGAAATATTGCACAGCCCAACACATCTAATGAATGATTTAATGCTCTCGGGTCTCCTGAAACTCGCAGGTGTCTATCCAGCACTGGAGGTTTAGTGCAGTCATATTAAGAGTCATTATCATGCTGTGTTAAGTGCAGGTCAGCGTTGAGTCACGTCGAGCTTGTGTCGCTGTAGCTGGTAGTTTATATCTGGCTGAAGACCAGACATTGTAAGTGTGTGCTGAGAAACACAACATCTGCTGGAACACACACATATTAAGATGTGTGAGAGAGAACATGGCTTAGCGATGTACCATTTGAACCGCCTAACCTTAAATGTTACCCGTTGCTAAGAGCAAAACCGTCTTGTGGGTTTCAATATACAGGTTTGAAAGGATTGGCTTAACATTAAAGAATAAGCAGGTGTGCACCGCAACTGTATAACTCAATTTCAAGACACTTATACATTTTTAAATAAACAATCTGGATACAAAATCTGTCTGTCTACTGTCACACTTTCCAAATCTGCACATTTTGTGTAAGGCATTAAAGGACATCACATCAGTTTTGTGTTGCTGTGCCATTAAAATACAACTCTTTCCCTAAGGGAGTTTTTTATAGAATTGAAAGCTCATTTCAACATGTTCTGGCTGTTTGCGTCATGCTTACAAAGTCACACATGAACACGTGTGTTAGTGAATCAGCATGTGGTGAGAGAACAAGCGCCGACTCAACACGCTACACGTTAATGAACATTTTTACACGTTCTGCTATTTCAGAAATGTAGTTTGGCTGGTATGCGGTGACTTTACAACAATACACAGATGTCAATTCTGTGGTACTTCGATATCTGTCTTAGAAACGAAAGATTGTATGATGATATCCCAAACATGGTATTTCCTTAGTAGTCTATCAAAAACAATACCATGTTTGAGAAACCATGGCACTTTTTGGAAAGGTTCTTTAGGATTTAATGTCAGTATGTTGCACAAACAAAGCACATTTTTTTAGATAGTTTGTCCCGTGTGTGTTTTCAGGGCTGAAGCTGTTGGCCACGGCCAGCAGAGACCGGCTGATTCACGTTCTGGATGCTGATAAAGAATACAGCCTTCTTCAAACTCTGGATGAACACTCGTCCTCCATCACTGCCGTCCGATTCGCTGGTGAGGTTCTGAGGAACATATAACATGGAGATTCACAGCTCAATGTGATCATTTCTGATTATTTATCTTAAAGACGTTTCTAAATGTTTAAATGAATTATTGTCGTCTTTTTTCTGTTCAGCCAATGATGGTAAAGTCAGAATGATCACATGTGGAGCGGATAAGAGTATATACTTCCGCACAGCACAGAAGGTGAGATTCACAAATCTTGCTTAAAGGGACGGTACCTTTAGGACACAAAAGAAGATATTTTGAAGAAAGTCTGTAACCGATTTAAAGTTTATACAACTTAACTGAAGGTTCCTACCTGTCCGTTTTCTCAGATAGCAGACGTATTGCAGTTTGACAAAGCACTATTTGCTCATAAAACAGCCGAAAGATCGTTGGGCCACGATAATCGCGAAGTGAAAGTCTGATATCGTGACAGCACTAGTTTGTTATCTGTGGCTGGGCCGAACCAGTCAGAACATTTGCACGAGCAGTTAAAGAAGTTTAAAGAAGGGCGATCTCATTTATACATTTTTAATAATCTAAATAATAAATTAAAGCATTCTTACAGTGATCAGGCGGGACTTTCTAGGCAGTGCTGTCAACTGTTTTTAATGGAAAGTTGATAAAAATCCCTAAATTGCGCTAGCTGACGTCATGCTAATTGGCGTATTTATGACATAACGTCATATTTGCATTTACTTATATAGATACTGTAAGTGATTGGTCCTTAATTATGCTGTTTGTATGCTAACGGGGGAAGTACTGGCCACGCGTGCATCCAAAAAGTCGTTCGATTTGTTGCTAGACGTTTTTTTTTTATGTTGCTAAAGGCGTCTTAAGATGCTAAATCTAGTAAATTAGCAACAGGAATTCCAGGGTTATGTATTTGTAATGTAAGCTACTCAACAAAACTAACTTGCTCAATCAGTTGGAAAGAACATTATGACCTCTGACCTTTAAGTGTGAAACTGGACCAGGAAGTGATAATGCTTATCATGATCTCATACTTAATTTTCAACATTGAAAGAACAGTATACATCTTATATAAATGATTAAATAGAAAATATCAAAGTCAATTTTGACAATTAAATGCACATTTTCATTCCGTTATTTTTCTGTTTATTATTTCTACCATATAAACACGTGGTTGAAATCTAAAGGAATTGCTTTAATAACGTATTCATTTTTACACAGACAACAGACGGTACAACATTCACACGAACGCATCACATAGTGAGAAAGACAACGCTGTACGACATGGACATCGACCCCACCAGAAAATATGCTGTCGTCGGATGCCAGGATCGCAGCATCAGGTCTGATGTGCTTTATTGTGTTTGTTTACCAATATAATTATGTAATAATCTGCATATTTGTATTATAAATCCCTCTTTTTGTGCATCTGCTGGTTAGACCTGTCAACCAGGAAACTATTATTGTGCTCATTTGTTTTTCACATGTGTGTCTGTAATTATATACAGAAGCCTTGTTCATCCCCACGCAAATGCGTAGGGCCCCGCTAGCTTGGGGGCCCCCTAGTGGCTACAAGCGGTAAAATAATTTGACGCTTGATTTAGACACTCAGATATATGCAACATATCAAAGCGGTGCTCAAAAACGAAAGAAAACTAATACTAGTTTTACGAATAAAGCAAAACAATGCTATGAAAAGAAGAATATTTTACTTTCTTTTACTGTCGCTCAAAGCATAGACACTTTTTCATCACAAACCAAGAAGGTTTATTCTTATAACAAACTGTTAAAAAAAATTGTGCGTTCTGTGGTTCAACATAAAATATATCCAGTTTATATTTGAATGTATATATGTCTCATTAATTGTACTCAATACTGCTGTGCAATTCAAACAAAAATGTTAGGTGATGTGTGGGGGGCTTCAGGTCTTGACTTTGCTTAGGGCCCCCAAAATAAACACGCCCCTGATTATATACAGTAAATGAATAGGTGTTGATTTTTAACCGTTAGGGTTTGACTGATATATATAATACCTCTGAGGTCGTCTGGGTGTTACGTGTTGTCTGTCGGTTTACAGCATTATCAGATTATCAAGTGTTTTTACAGAAGGATGGGATTAGGTTCTCGATTGGTTAATCTGGTATTAAGTGCGTTGTTGAACACGTGCACATACAGCACATACATATAAACACACTTGAAGTCAGTCTGTGGTGTGACTCGCGTGTCCGATTAAAATCAACGACACAAATTTGACTCATTCTGTGATTCTTTTACTACAATATGTGAATCACATGAAAACATGTCGAGGCATGTCATTTCAAAACAAATTATATTTCACAGATTGTTTGCGACACAACTATTTTCTTAATAGTAATGAATCACATTTTCCCCATTTATAAAGTTAATCACTGTAATGTGTTCAGACGTGTAATATCTGAACGTGTTCTTCACAGGTTACATAGATTTACCCTACAGCTGAGTGCGTCGTATCATTGCTCATGTTACGCTTTCTATTGTTGCGCTTATGGTCAAGCATTCGGAAGGAACCGGCGCTGCACATGAGTTGCCACTTTTTCTTTGTTCATTCAGACGACGACCTCAAATTTATTTGCCGCTGTGGGCAAGAAAAATGTCAGGAATGTTGTATATGATACAGATGGACGGTTCTCAGTTTTCCCCTGTTGTTCAGTGTTTCTTTAATGAAAGAAGGTCTCTCCTATACAGATATTAACAGACTGTAGGCCTCGTGTGAGGACACGATTGGGAATTTTAAAGCGCTGTAATGGGCACAGGCTCTTTTCTTATACTTGTGTAAGTCATGTGACGCCTGAGGGGTTCATTAGTGTTGCTCCTCCTAAAAGCTGATAGCTGGTGGTTTGGGGGTTGTGAAGGGTGCGGATTGAACACAAAAGCGCCTTCAAGTGGCGGAAGGGCAAAATAAAAATATGCTGCATTTTTTGTCAGGTCAACAAAGAAGCGCAAGATGAGTTTAGCTAAAGTCTTTCATTGTTTATTCACCTTCATGTCATTTAAATCTGTCTGACTGTCTTTCTTCTGCAGAACACAATAGGAGATATTTTGAAGAACGTTGGTAACCAAACAACATTCCTTGACTTCCTTTGTTTAGAAACGTAGAAATTTGTCAAACTTGTTTTCTGCAGTAGTCATACAGGTTTTGAACAACATGAGGATGAAGAAATGATTTTATGAATTAGTATTTTTGGCTGTACTATCTCTTTAAGGGCATTGTACTTGCTTTTCCCTGATGTCCGTACAAGGTTCCTTACACCAAAAAATGTTATTTCATTTTACATCACCCTATATTTGCTTTCACTTCATTACATCTTGGTCTGAACATCTTTCTTACTGTATGTCTACAGGATCTTTAACATTGCCAATGGCAAACAGAAGAAGGTCTACAAGGGCTCTCAGGGAGAGGACGGGACACTTATCAAGGTGAGCGGAACAAAAATCCTCTTTCTATTAGTCGAGATGTCGTTTTGGATCTTTGCGTGATCTGTGTATGTTTATCAGGTCCAGATGGATCCATCAGGTTTGTATGTGGCCACAAGTTGCTCGGACAAGAACATCAGCATCTTTGACTTCTACACCGGAGAATGTGTGGCCACCATGTTTGGACACTCTGGTAAGATCCTACAGATGAGCTGAAACATGTATTTGTTATCGTGGTTGCATAATCAGTCATTCGGTTTAAAGTCAAATAAACGTGTATTTTGTCTTTTAGAGATCGTAACAGGGATGAAGTTTACTAATGACTGTAAACATTTGATAACGGTGTCAGGAGACAGGTAATAATGTGGAATGATCCACACTTGGTTTCAGTTCATTCCAGTACGTTTGTCTTGTTTTCACGTTGCATGTTTGGATTGAATTGTGATGTTTACATCTTGTGGTGTGTGCCGATGTGTTCAGCTGTATCTTTGTATGGCGACTGTGTCCTGAGCTGACCATCAACATGAGACAGCGTCTCGCAGAGCTCAAACAAAACAGCAGACCGCTTCAGAAGACTCCTCCAAACAAGCAGAACACAGTTAGGTAAGAATTGAGGTACGCTAACAAGAACACGCAGTGTTTATATCGTTACAAAAATGTTAAATATGTGTCTTTTGTTTTATATCAGCACAAGAAGAGATGTCCACAGTGCTCCTGTCATCGGCACCATGTCATCTGATAGTGACAAGGATGTTGAGGAAGAGGAGGGTATTGAGGAGGAAGATGAGATGTTCCCTCAGCTGTCATCATCAGGCGAGGAAACCGGTAATTCATCTGATATCCCTCAGACGTCATGTTCAACTGGTTTGGTTAGGTTAACATACCACATCCGGTTCTTTAGGATTGGGCTGTGCCGTGGGATTTAGTTTGATTGACATCTTCCAAATATTTATTTTAACCTCGTGAGCTTTTATAATATGCCTCTGTTGCTTTTTCAAGGATCCTCAGAGGAGAAACACAACAATCTCAACTCCCAGATGAAGAAGGTACATCACAGCTTTTCTTCCATTTTATTCTTTCTCATGATGCTTTGTAACACTCCGTTCTTTCTTAAGCAACACAACAGCGGTGTTGAGCATGACGGTTCAGGTCCACGGCCGAGGCGCCGCTGGTCCAGACGGATCGGCAGTATGGATCTAAAGGTGAAGTCAATGTTGGACCTGAGGCAGCTGGAGTCGTTCGCTATGCCTCTCTTTCCCAGCAGAACCCCTGATGTTCATAAAAATCCACCACCACGCAGGAACCAGGAACTGGGAAGCACCATCAGTCTTCAGACCATCGCTGCATGGGTGAGAAACAATCTTCAAAGCATGATATACCTTTATTGTAAAAAGAAAAAAAGGTTTGTCAGCATTAATACGGTTAATTTCAGTTTTATAGAAGTTTGTTATATTTAAAATTAACCTGAAAACTAAAAATATAAAAATAAAAGCTATTCCAAAAATTCATAAAACTGAAAATAAACCAAATGAACGCATAAATAAAAGCTATTTAGTTATTTAGCTATGTTGTTTTTTGCGTTTGTCATTTTATTACTTATTTGTTTATTATTTTTTTGTAGATTTATTAATATTATAAATTAGCATTTATTTTTAGTTTCCTTTAGATTTTGGTTAAATTGTTTGAAATTTAATGATTTGCTTTTGTCATGTTATTATTTTATTATTTGCTTTTTTTTATGTTGCTATATACGTTTTATTTATTAGGGTTCTATTGTATTTGTATGTTTTATTTTAATTAGAGTTTGAATTAAATATTTATTTATTTGTATTGTATTGTATTGCCTCTACATAAACAAAAACTAGAAATATTATCTCTGATATTACTTGAAAAACTTATTTCAACTTATTTCAACTCTGTTTTCAAAGTTTAAGATTTAGTCAAATATAATAAGCGTGGACAAAATAACCAATATGATGTAGTATGCAATGTCGTCGTGCAGAGCATAAAGCGACATGATGTTCGCTCCATATTAAAGCCAAGAAAGGCCCACTTGTAAAATTGTTCTTATTTCTTTTAGACGTTTTTATTTGATTTTGTTTCTAAATCGCTGTAGGTACCTGAAGAGAATGGCTCAGAAAGTCAAACTCGTCCTCAGTACATCGAGTTGTCCTCTCAGACTCCAGATGCGGAGGTGCTGTATCCTGAGGGATGTGAAGACCAAATCAGTCTGGCTGGCAGGTAGATCTGTCAAAGTCTGTTTGGTGCATGTCCAAACAAAAGAGTCATTTCATCTATGGCGATGCATTTTAATATTACCATTTCTCTTCCTAATGTGATTTCCAAACCCACATGTCTGTTCTGTGCTCTCTGTTTCTGTGTAGTGAGTATCAGGTGAATAGGTTTCCTCCTGGAATGAGATGTGTTAAAGTCAACACTTGCCCTGAGAAGCAGAGTCCAGACAGCGCCTGCTCAATGGAATATTCCAGCAGCCGTCTGTCCAGCCCTGAGCATCCTGGAGAAGGTCAGAAAAACCTTTTTCTATTTTTATGGGTTTGTTAGGCATTATATCTAGCGTTGTGAAAGCTGTAGCGCACAGCGTATTGAAGTCTACTGATTTAAAGGGACAGTGCACACAAAAACAAAACTTCTGTCACATATATTGACCCTCATGCCATGTAAAACCTATTAATGACTCATTCTTATGTGGAACACAAAAGAAGATATTTTGAGAAATATCTCTGTGGTCTTGTGTTTATGCAATCAACGTCAATCTGAAGAAGAAAGTCATACAGGTTTGGAATGAGATGAGGATGGATAAATGATGGAAGAACTTTCAATATTGGATGAATTATCCCTTTAAAAATTATAACATGATGAGATGCATTAATATTCATTGATTAATTCAATGTATTATATTAATACTCAGAATTAATTATTTCGCCAAATGACGAAGTTCACAAGGCTGTTTATCACTTTAAAGTGTCTAGCATCCTGCTGCATAACTAAAACATTTTTGGTAATGTTCTATCATATTTCAATGTATTTTATAAATATATTCATTCTTTGTGCGTACGCTTTAGACTCTGAGCCCACTGAGCCATTGAGCGTCGATGGAAACTCTTCGGAACTGGATATGGAGGATCTGGATGAGGAAGAAGACGACACCTTGAAGAACAGTGATGTTCAGACTCCCGTGCCTCAGACACCAGACCAGGAGGCATTTCTTAAGAAACACTTTGCAAACCTCTCAGACCTCAACACACCTGGTAGGTCAAACCAAAGATATTTATATTAACAAGATGCGCCACTAACACTACAATGAATGGCGAGGAATGCAACGCTCAATATGGCCGCTCTAGCGAAGGAAGTCCCGCCTTCCAGTAAAAGAGCCAATCGTCAATCAGTAAAGACTGACGAGTCTCCGGGGGAGGTGCTCTCGTGAGGCGCTTGCCAGCCTCTGCACAGTAGATGAGGCAATCTCGAAAAAGCAATTTTTTTGCACAATTTAAGCTTAGCAAACCAAAGTTGTGATACAGTGTATGTCATGTTTAATTATTGATCGGAAATATGCTGTTTAGTTGTGTTTTTGCCAGCGATTTAAGAAATATATACAAGTAGATAGGACTGTGAACTTGCTAAGACGTAAATAGTTGCCCAGAGGTGTTGCAAACATGGCCGCCGAAGGCATGTCTTCCGTTAAACTACGAGCTGCTTGTTCGTGTTTATGACTTCAAACTAAATTTTCATACTCTTTTATTTCTTTGTCCAGAAAGTTCAAGCAGAGTCACCGCAAACATCTCTGACAGCATATCGTCAAAGTTCCTCTCTCAGAATTCCCCTAGCAGGTAAGACCTGGACATCCAAATTCATATCCGTCCATGGCACTCAGACTTGACCATAAAACCAAAAACGTGACTGTTCTTTCTCCCGACAAGAACTGGATTCCCCTTCCCCTCAAACAAAAGCACTAATGGTAAGACCACCAGCGGCGTTGTGCGGCCCCTTGTCTCAGAGGTGCGGCCCATCATGGAAAACAAAAGACAGCAGGAAATCCAGAGCTCTGACCGGACATTTCAGCGTTTGATCCAGAAGAAACGCACACCCGTCACAGACTCCCGCAGGCTCATCAGCCCCATCGCTAAAGCCGCCGCGAGTCAGAGCGGATCGGCGGGCATGAGGAAAGCTCAATCCATCCACAACATCTCCTCAGAAGGTAACATGCATTTCACTCACATGGTTATATACGATACTACATGACCCTTTTTTCTAACTCTTTTAATCTCGATTCATCAGCTGATGCGGTGCAGACACCTCGTCCATCTAAGGAAGTCCAACCACTGACCCAAAACTCAGAACGAGGTGTCCTACACCACACTACACCACGACGTTCCCTTCCCACTGTCCCACTCACCAGCCCTATGACCTCGCTCGCACGGGACATCACCACACCCACAAGACCCAAGTCTCGCTCTTACATGAGCCCTACCACCAGCTCCATGGCCAAGATGTCCCGCTCCGTGTCCATGGGGGACAACCTGAACGTGGTGGACCTAGAAGAGCCTGGATCCTCAGATCCACGCCCGGACTTCACACGGAGCACCTCACAGAGCAAGCCAACGACCCCCGTCGCCACCGCTTCCTCTCCAAATACTACTGCCGCACCCTTTCCAGGGCCGTGCACACCTCACGCTGCAGTTGCACCGACGCTCAGCGCTGGCTCAAGTGAAAGTCCTTTCTCCAAAAGTCTGCAAGCCAAACTGAGCGGCAGTGCTCGCCCTCTGCTCCATATCGACATTCCCAATCCTCTTCCAGACAAACCTTCCCTGTCTTCCCTTTCACCCAGCAGTAGAAGCCCAAGGTTTGTACAAAAGGAAAAAGGGTTCGCGAGCAGAACCCCAACAACTCCGTCTTCACTTCACGAAGCGTGCGTGGTGCAGCCGGTCACAGCTGTGCGTCTGACCCCATCTGAAACCACGGACCGGATTGATGTCAGTATGGTGCTCATTTCAGATCAGTCCAAAGATTTGAGCGCAGCAGAACTTCACTTAAACGCAGAGACGGAAAAAGAGGAAACCACCTGGGAGGAGTGTTCTTCAACGGGACCGTGCAGTGCAGGTGTTCTTCAGGACTCAGGTTTGATGGGATATCAGTCTTCTGTGGTTCCGTCTTCTGTTTTGCTACGGCTTGGGTTACCTAAACACTTCTTTACCAAAGGGCTCTGGCCTCTGTCTTCCTCCGTCACCTCTTTCATCTCTTCTTCACCCCCTTCATCCATTAATCATTACCATCTGAAGGGTGAGGCACGGCTTTACTAACACTTTCTGTGACGTCTGTTAAACCTGTGATGCTCCACCTCATTGATCAGTTTTGTTGCTCTTTGTTGATGCTGAAGCATTTCTATTGGCCAGTCATTGCCTTTTGATGTAGGATTCGAACCAGAAACAATATTCCCATCAACTAAACCCGATGTTAAGGGCTTATTTCGCGATAACAGCCGGCTGCTTGTTACACGGCTACTTGCCACATGAGAAAAAAACTGGGCATGAAATGTGAAGCTCATTTTTACCGAATGCAGACCTTTTGAAAAGGCGTTTTCTTTTTGTGTTTAGGTAAGAAACTACATTCAAAGGTCACGAACAGGCAATTTGGTTAAATCATTTGTAAATATAATGTCATATATGTTATTAAAAACATAGTTATATTTAAATTGTCAAAAAAACCTGTCAAAATGATTGCTTCATCCGGGTTACCGTGTGTTATTAGTTTTGAGAGGTTGTTATCTGGGAATAACGAACCAGCAAATGCCGCGACTGGCCAATCAGAATCAAGCATTCCAACGAGCCGTGTGATAAGAATGTTTTACCGGGTACAACAAATTGTGTCAAACTTGTCGTCTTCATATGCTCAGTTGCTTTTGCCATTTGTTGAATCCTGTTGGTCGAACATGTGACTTGTGTCATATACAGCCGGGGGGAATTAAGAGACCATTTAAAAAATATTTTGTTTTCTGAATTTACTATTCATAGGTATGTTTAGGTCAAATGATATTTCAATATTTCTTCCAAATTTCAAATAAAAACATTGTTTCATTGTTTCTGCATTTGAAGAAACAGGTCAAAATAACAGAAAAGATGCTCTGCAGCATTTGAGGTCTGAAAAAATACAAAGAAAACAAGTTCATGTTCACTTTTAAGAAATACAACCGTAACGTTCGAACACGTATTTAGGAAGAGTAAACAAATATGTGATAATCTTGACAGTTTTCATGTCTTGTCATGCTGTTAGTCTTTCTCACGGATGACTTTGTCACTCCAGTGGTTTGATTTTGTTGAAATTCAACAGACACTGGACTGGAAGGACCACAATACATCTAGAAATGCAGATTAAATGAACATTTGGAATGGTCTTCTATTATTTCCACGGCTGTACAGTTTTAATGTTTAGTAAAAGAAAATCCTAAAAATCGATTGGTGAATGAAAAAAAAAACACGTGTGACAATTGTGTATCGCTACACCTCGGTATCAGTTACAGATGCATGTAATTGTCATTTATCAGATTTCAAACATACACTCTTGTCGCTCATCTTATTTCAAGTCTTTTTTCTCTGCAGACGCACGTCTCAATGTGGATTCTTGTAGGCTGCTTGCCAGTGAACTGCAGAGCGGTTTTCAAAGAGCCTCCCATCTCTATAAAACAGTAGGTTATATTTCGACCGCATTTACATTTAATTGTAGCGTCGACTTCGCTTCCGCCCACAGAATGTCTGAAACGCTGTTGACTTGAGTTTAACTTTGGGTATGTGTGTGTGCTCCTGTAGCTAAGCAACTCCAGCGACTCCGGCGAGGAGCAGCAGGAAATGACACGTGTCCTGGCCGAAGCTTTTGAGGCGATGAGAGCCGAGCTGAATTCCCTTCCTCCGTGCCCCCCTCAAAGACCGCCAAGCGCCGACAGCGCACGCACGTTAGCGAACACCGACGACCGGACGCTTGCCCTTTTAGAGCAGTACTCCAAACTTCTCCTCAACGCTGTGGAAAAGAGGATGGACAACAAAATCTGAGTACTCGCAACAGGATTTTAAGCCATGATACTGCATTGCAGAAGTGAGGAGTTGGAAATAAAGAGTTGGGAAAGGACGCAGATATTCTACCTCCATGTTTAGCGCTGTTACGTCAGCAACACGCTCTTGATGGTTCTCCACTGATCATTTTGTGCCCTGCTACTTAAGACATGTCTGGATGTTATTGCCATTCAACATGGCTGCCAAATGAACTATAAATGATCATCGAGGGTTCTCCATCATGCTGGCATGGATCATCATTTTAAAGACAGGGAATCATATGACGTTTTTTACGCTTGGATGCAGTCTGACGTATGGTGAAGTAAAACACTGTTACAACAAACTGTTGTTGAGAGAACGCTCATGTTTGGATTTGATATTTCTCTTTCAGAGGGACCGGTATCCCTGGAAGTCTTAACAAGCCAGATTATCCCACTTTTAACGTTTTATTACTACAATGATTTTATACTGAATGTCGTGTTTGTGCTGATGCTCTCAAGTTCAATTGGGACGGTGGGATGTGTATTTATTATTATGTGATGGGTCACTGTTTGTTGGACAGTGACGCCGTGTCAGGAAAGCTTAGTGTCACCAGAAATTGGATATTTAGGGATTGCAAAAAAAGTTTTACCAATCTTACTGAATTATGAAGGAGGATTTTGTCTTTTGATAGCTTTTGTACTTGAAATGGGATTTGTCTCAAGGATACAGGTGCCTTAACGTTGACCAGCAGTTCGTCGTCGAGGAATAAATCCGGCATTTGTATTTCATACAGATTCCTTTTAGGTTGCGGATGGCAGCCAAAGCAAAACTGACACAATAAACACAACGGAATTGCTCGGGTGACGCTGGGGAATATTTCATAACCTAATAGAAATGTAATGTTGAGAAATGACGCAGGTTTACAAGTCGCTTTTACAAATCCGAATGCTTTCCAATGATATTCTTCTTAAAGGTACGTTTTATTAAAAAGTGGTGTTCTATAAGTCTTTTACAGCTAAACAAAATCTGTTATCACTTCCTAAAATCCTTTCTGTATATCCCATAATTCCCTGCTAAATAGATGATGTTGCTTCTCTTACCTCCGAAACCTAGAAACAAGCCTTCTTTTCCGTAATTCCATATTGATAATGTACAGTAAAGCACCTTTTGTCTCCAAGCTAATGATGGCGTTTGTAGTTGTACGTGTACTGTGACCTCTTATCTATATGAGCATACTGTATTTTATAGTGTTCAGATGCTCTTGTACTGTTAAAGAGTGAAGATGCTTTTCCAAGCTGAAGTCAGTGCATACTTGACACTTTTTTGCTACCATAAATGATTTTTGGACACAACTTAGATTTTTTTGCAAAATATTGAGCGTATCAAAATCGACGCAATTGACCAAATGCCTAATCTGACAAAATATGTACCTTGCGGACACGCTTCAACACTGCAAATTCCACTTTAAAGTCTGTCATGATGTCACAACTCTCATGTCTCTTACCTGTTCGATGCTGATTTTAAGACCACCCTATAATACCCATTTTTTGAGATTGCACTGGCAATCTTGCGTTTAGGAATCAAATATTTCCAAACTATTTTTGGTACAGAATGCAAAGACATTAGATTCCCCATCTTTTAGTATTTCAACATAACTTGAAGTGCATGAGATAAAAGTATCATAAGCTCGATTTCAGACAGAATTCATTTAGTTATTAAGCTACCAGGAATGATGCAGAACTAAACATTGTATGGAAAGTAGGATCACATTGGTAACAGTGTCAATGAATTCTTCTGTACTATAGCATGAACACACTACTTATGCATGAGGATCGCTGGTTTTAGGGCCGGCTCGCTCTTTAAACTAGAACGCATGCTTGCCAGCTTGACTTGCTCCTCATGAACAATCATTTGAACCTTCAGCTTTCAGCTGTTTCTGTGATGACCAAGCTTTGCTCTCATTGAACACATGACCGAATGATAAAGTGATGTCGTCTAGGATGACAGATGGACCAGTTTTAAAGAATGTTTGTTTCTTTTTGAGAACCTTTTGCTCCAAAACCGAAGTCAAGTGTTTTTATCCTTGGTGTTCATCCACAGTCTTTCTCAGAGAAGTCAAACAAATAAAATTGTATTTATTACATGAATACATGGAAAATTGTTGTATTTATTGCACATTTTTGCGTACCCCTAATAATGACTTGCACACATATCAACAGTACAAGAGGTTTCTTGCTGAATCAGATATGTTTATTTGATAAGTGTCATAATGTTCCCACTGCGCTTGTCAAGGACTCCACCAGCTGGAAGTAATTGTACTTCATGTCATATTCCATGTCATACCAGAAATTCACTACAGAGACAAAAATATCATAATTTTAATCAAAGAACACATTATTATCTAAATTGCAAACCCAGGAAAAATCATGAATAACGCTTTGCACTGTTCCAGACGCATCACCCACCTGCTATGCATCCGTGAGACTGACGCACGTGGTGAAACCACAGAGAGGGAAGGTACAGCATCTCTCCAGCTTCAACAGTACAGTGCAGAGGTTTAGCCAGTCTGTAGGAGGGGTATCGCTCAAAATCTGGATTCAGAGGGTCTAGAGGAATCCAGGGCACCTGATGAGTGGAAACACATCACACAGGAGTTAACAGGAATATGAAGAGTTTGGTTCCAAAATCATGTTTTTTTATTCTGCATTATAATTAATATCAATCAAACTGCAGTTGGTTTGTTTTCATTTAAGCCATTATAACAAAAAAAACCTCTTCATATACATCTTTGGTAAACAGGTCATCTTTGGTATTATTATCTTTGGTAAATTCAAACTTTGAAAATGTTTTAAATAAAATATTGGCCTAAAAATAATTGAGATAATAAATAATAAGATTATGAAAGTATATAACAAAATTACCATGTTAACTGAAAATAAAAAAATATATATTTATAAATATTAAACTAAAGATAAAACTTTAAACATTACTCTGCTGGGTAGTCGTAACCACATTGACAAGTTTACAACACGTTCAAACGTAAAAAAATAGGGTTTTACTTTTTCACATTTTAGTGATGATAGAAAAAAAACAATTTAAATCATAAAGTTTTCTTCGACATGCAAATACTTCAAATGTCACAATATCAACTTACTGACAAAAATCCTTTTATAAACTCACTTTAGGTGAATCTTCATCCACTATTTCAAATTGGCCGTTTTGTTTCTGTCTGTATGTTGCTGGCTGATAGAGCTCTGTAAATAAATATACGTAAATGCAGACAGCACAACGATATAAAAGTATGTCTGCAAAACTAACCAGGCAAAATAAAAGGGTTTCTTGATTCCGTACCATACGGTATGAAAGGTCTATCAGTGGGAGGAAGTAATACAAACTCTTTCCGTCCAGATATCACACAGTATAGATTCTCATAGTGATCCTTGTGCACTGCAGAGAAAAACAAACATTGTTTACTACGGCATTATCTGGATATATTAATGTTGAGAATCTCAGATTCAAAATAAGACACTCACTCGATGTGACAGCACTTTCCTCCCCTAACCAAAAATTTACAGCATCAGGCTGTTTACCTGAATATAAAATAGTAAGAAAGAGAATAAAACACAAATTATTTTGAAGTTGTGAGATGCATTTCAAATGCATGTGGAAATATGTCAACGCACCGAGAGCTTCACTCATCCAGGGAATGTGAGTCTGCACGTCTCCGGTCAGTTCCGGCATCTCTTCCGTCAGATTTGAACACTGTTTCTGAACATAAAACACACCCGTGCTCCTCACTTTTCTTTCTATGATATCCAGCAGAGAGGAAAAGCTCATCTGACGCTCCTCTGGCATCACAAAGCGATCCCCATTTACAGCATCTGCGTATCCGTTAGGAGTGACAGCCACGCTGATTATTTTGGAGCCCACTTTCTCTCTGTGCAACACAAAAGAAGTGTTTTCAAAGCATTGAAAGGAAAAATCTGTCACCTTTTTCACACCTGAATGACTTTCTTTCTTCTACAGAAGACATTGTGAAGAATGTCGGTAACCAAAAATCGTTGGTCCCCATTGACTTCTATTGTACGGACACAAAACTAATGCAAGTCAATGGGGACCAACTATTTCTGTTACCAACATTCTTCAAAATATCTTCTTTTGTGTTCTGCAGACATGCATGAATAATGATGACAGGATTTTCATTTTGGGGTGAATTACTCCTTTGAGGACATAGATGCATGTGATATGCATGTGCAATTGAGTTCTACTGCATGCTGAGATCTGATTGGCTGACCTGAGGTACGCAGGGTTCCATTTAGACAAAGCAGGCCAATCACTGAAGGCGTTGCGAATGATGCAGGGCTTGTTAGGACCAATCCATTCACGATAAAACTGAAGTGGGGATAGGGGCTCGTCCAGGTAAGGCACTGCTTCATTTAAATAAAGCTCTGATGGAGAAAACACGCAAATAATACACTCAGATTTCAATGATGACACATTTGAGTCTATCTCGTTAAAACCGAACATATTTGGGTCTCTCTAAAAAAATGTTTGCAATAAATAAATGCTGTTTTTCTCACTTTTTCTAACTATATTTCACGTTATATCATAACGCAATATCATTAGATTTAATAGCTTTTAGTGTTGAAAATTGCTGATGGGGTATAATCGTGATGTAAAACAAACTCACCCCGTGCTTCTCTGGGGAAACCCCTCAAGCGCTCTTTTACTGCCTCCATTCCGCATGTTTATGTGTCTTTCGTCAACTTAAAACACTCCTCGTGAAGGTTCTTGCCATGCGTACTAGTCTACTCATATTCTGCCCTATTCTACTCGTTTTTGTAAACTATTTAACATCTGTTTATGGTTTAAAAGCACTGCATAGCAGCTCACATGTCTTACGTCTCCTGTGTTGTGACGCGTATTTTCCGCTCATGCGCAGAAGCGACGGCATGTTCGGAGCGTGTGTTTGGCGTCCTCTAGCGGCTCGAAGCTGGACTGCAATAACAATCGATTGATTTAAATGCGTTAAATTGAACTAAAATCATCAATAGGACAGTGCATTTGACTTTTATTTGATAATTTGTCTAGGCATAACAAAGTGGACTCGTTTTAATTATTTTTATTTTTGTTAAATTATTGCCACGCCCTCGGACAACTTCACACTTGTTGCCAATTAATGTGCTTTCTGAGACATCAGTGTTGCTGAGAGTGGGACAGTTTTCTTTCCTCGTTTTCTGTAAATTATTGTTTATACTCATGGACCATAAGGAACATGGATGAGGAGGCAGCCCTCGAAGATTTCTTTGATCAAACTATTGTAAGTTAATTGTTTAAAATGGAAATAAAACGCCTAACATCTAATCAATATAGGCCCATTACATAGCCCAGATAAACGTAAGTTCTCACAGTTTGTTGAAATGTATTTTCTTACTGTTTTTTAATGCTTAGGTTTTTATTGTTGTGTTAACTAACACCTGCCAAAATTAAGGTAAAACGGAAATAGGCCTACGTGTGGAAACAAAAACTCGACACACATATAACCAAGTAAATGAAGCGGTAAAACTAACTACGAAAACAATTGCAAAATATGTAATAAATTGCTACAGAAATGAATAATAAAGTGTATTAATCATTCAAATTAAAATGTAAAGACTTTAGGTCTTCTTTTTTATGAAAAGATATACTTTTATATTTATTTGTTTTCCACATGCGTTATTTATCAAATATATTATTATAAATAAATGTAAAATAATCTATTAACATTAAAAATGATACATTTCATAATGATATTTTAGTTGGTTTTTGTTTATAGGTTGGCTCATCATAGGTAAGGTAAGAATATGTCTGTGTAAAAATATCTGAGGTTTGAATAAAAGAATTGAATTGAATTTGTGTTATTTTAAGGCCGACCCTCTCTCTCTTTTGTTCTCCCGAAGGGTTCATCTGATTACATCTTTGAGGGGGATCTAGGTCTAGAGGGTCCAGCTCCACCGCTCCAGGATTCCTCTTTCCTCTCCTCTATAAACTCTCAGGAGAAGGATCTCACTGAAGACTTGGATCTGAGTTTTTTACCCGATGAGTTGAGCGTTCAAGATGAGCCGTCGCGGGCCGAAGATCTCAGCAGGAATGAAGACAGCGGCATTTTCTGTCCGCCGACCGAATCCACGGAGGCGGATACTGACAGCAGCAATGCTGTCCAAAACACATCTCAGTTCTGCACTCTCCCAATGACTCCCATGACCCCTATGACCCCCATGACCCCAGTGGCGGAAAGTTCAGGCATCATCCCACAATTACAGTGAGAGGGTTTAGAAGGCTCTTTATTTGGCGATGGCTCTTTGCAAGGCTGCTAAATATTTGTGATCCATAATTCTGTATGTGTAATGACATTTAAATGATTCATTGACTAATGTGTTGTATTGAATGTCACTGTAAAATTCAGGAATATTGTGTCAACCGTGAACCTTGCTTGTCCTCTGGACCTGAAATCCATTGCACTTCAGGCGCGTAACGCTGAATACAATCCAAAGGTAAACTTTCCGTGCTTGTACGTATGATAAAAGCGATATTTCTGAGGTGCACCCTAAATATCCATGTAGCTAGAGTAAATATCATTGCAAGGTCTTTGCATCACCGTAATTATTTTCTCCGTTTGCGAAGCGTTTTGCTGCAGTTATAATGAGGATTCGGGAACCGAGAACCACTGCTCTCATTTTCAGCTCTGGAAAAATGGTCTGCACCGGGGCCAAGAGGTATACGTTTCCTAATTTTAGGTAGCATGGCTGTAAATCTTACAAACTGAGCGGAGTATAGTCTCACATGTGTCTGTTAGCCTGTACTTGTCATTTCCATTGTTGATCTTTGCAAGCAGTGAAGAGCAATCTCGCCTCGCTGCACGGAAATACGCCCGGGTGGTACAGAAGCTGGGCTTTCCTGCCAAATTCCTAGACTTCAAAATCCAAAACATGGTTGGAAGCTGTGACGTCTGCTTCCCTATACGCTTGGAGGGCCTGGTCCTCACTCACCAGCAGTTCAGCAGGTCTGTCTGTCAATTGTTTTATGTTCACGGATTTCAATTTGGCTGTCTTGTAAACATCTTCATACATTTTGTCTCTCCAGCTATGAGCCAGAGTTGTTTCCTGGTTTGATATATCGCATGGTGAAGCCGCGTATAGTTTTGCTGATTTTTGTGTCTGGAAAGGTCGTGCTCACAGGTACATTAGACATCATCTTCGTTTATTCTTTAAAACATGTAATCACGCATTGGAATTGTTTAGTAAGGCCAAGTTGTACCGCTTAATGTTTTGATTCCAGGTGCGAAGGAGAGATCAGAGATCTATGAAGCTTTTGAAAACATCTACCCCATCCTGAAAGGATTCAGGAAACAGTAGAAATCCTGCACTTACTGTACACATGATTCATGGGAACACCTGACTTTTGTTGTTACACATGGTTAAATGTCTTTATGATTATCGGTGATGGATGCTGGAATAACAGGAGGCCACAAGAGTAAATATTTTGTTAAAATATTATTATGAATGTTTTGTCCCTTACATGTTGTAACTGCAGCTTGCTGATGCAAGAGAAATAAATTGTGAACATGTCTTATTTTGCAGAATAAGTATGAACAATAGGTTGTATTTATTCATTCAGAATAGGGAAGTGTGTTTTATTTCTAAAATGGTAACGGTACAATTTTCATTTTAATCAAGTTTTCCGCTCAAATAAGTTAATCCATTTTTAATAGATTCGATAGATAAATACCATTGTGAATGTCAGCTGTTTTCCATTAAAATCGTTTTGAAATAGTATTATTTACATTAAGGATTTTATAAATGGTTGTAATGGTATGGTTCATATTGGTAGTTAGAATTAAAATTGTTAGAATTTGCACAGGTATTTTAATTCCAGCCCAAAACTATTGGTTTCTATCGGTTCACATCCACCAGATAACATCCCACTAACAGAACCCACCACATTACCCACAGAGACCATTGTGGTTTCCATTAAAACCAACACAACTCCCAGTATAACAATGAAATACATTCGAATTTCTGTGATGGTTTCAATTTCTTTCATTAGGGAAAACAAAATTAAGCTTCAAATACATTTTAAATGAAACTCAAGATTTGCAATAGTAACAAACATGGCAAGCATGTTATTTCCAAAGTATCAACTTCACCAGCCCACGTGACATCATATACACAAACAACACGTCACGTGATACAGTGGATATCCAGCTATCACATACACAGATACTTATACACCAGTCAAGAAGATCTGGTTATATATTTAACATTTTAAACCACCGACCATGTAAATCTATTAGATATGGTTTCTTATGGACTTTGAATCCTGACAGAGCCTGTATCATCATGGCTAGTCCCGTAGCAGCCGAATCCCGGGCTGTTGGGCCCGGTGAGGAACAACCAGAGTCTGCATCAGAGGCCCGGGCACCTGTGCAGCCTCAGCCGCCTCAGCAGCACATTCAGACGGCGTGTGCGGGCGCTTCTGCCGCGGTCATGGTGGAGGCGCTGGATGACGCCGAAGGGCTGTTTGTAGCCGTGGAGAGATGTCCACTCTGTAACACAGCCCGACGCAGACTTACCTGTGCCCGATGCATCCAGGCCGGAGATTTCGTGTACTTTGACGGAAGAAACCAGGAGAGGTGTGCGGATGTTTTACTGCTAATGCGGTTAGCCTCGCGATGCTAATAGGCTAAAGCTACATGTAAACAAACTGTCAAACTGTTAGTAGTTTTCGGAATTATCGTTATGTGACAATAATTTCATTTGTTTTATTTTATTTAAGCAGGTGTCGTCCACGCGATTAAGTTTTTTATAAATTGTTGAATAAACATTATAGAAGCATTTGAATGTTTGTGTGTTGAACTGGTTAGCTTTAGCTGAGTCATGTTGATAAATGTCCATATTCACGTGTTTTAAATGCAATGGTTTGCATTGAAATGATGTCATAATATCACACATGGATGTAAATGCATTAAAGGTGTTTAAATCAGATTAAATTGCTATTTTGACAGTTTGAGCCTCGTATATTTAACCATGCAATGTTATACATGGCTATAATACTATTAAGTGGTTTATTTAGTGTGTTTTAGTATTAATAATTATAAATATAATTTTATAGTTTAATACTATATTCCTATAATATCACCCTTATAAAATTGTAATTTATTTATATGAATAAATGATCATATTCTGCTGACAGGTACACAGAAAAACTTGAAAGACTCCAGAAGCTGAAAACTGAAAAAGAGAGTCTACAGCACAGGTGCGATATCAATATCTTATGTTGGACGATTTGAGAACATGTATATAAAATTAATAGAATATCGAATATTCCTTTCTTAGAGTCATCAAAGCCATGGACAAGAAAGTTGAGGCTGATCAGATGGTAAGTTATAGGTTTTACGTACTCCACATGTGAAATAAGCAACAATGACATTTTACCCTAATGGTTTTGTTCAACACAGAGGTGGAAAATCATGTCATGTAAGATGAAAATCCAGCAAATGAAAGAGGCTATCTGCACTGGCAATGAAGAAGTGAAGAGTGGTGAGTCTGTACCGTCGCACAGGTTCATCCCATAAAGAAATATGTTTTTTGGACATGCATATGTCGGAATTGCGTGTTGCTTTACTAAGTCATGTTTTTCTCTCTACCTTTTAGGCAGGGAGCTGTTGTTGCGTTCTCAAGAGGAAGGTCAGAGACTGCAGCGTAGGGCCAGTCGGCACCAGGAGAAGAGGGATAAGATTAAACGCCATAACCAAAAGCTTGGTGAGCTTCTGGAAAAGAGATCCAAAGAGCTGCAGGGAAGACTGGAAGCCCTGGCCGAGGTGCGGAGAGAGCACATCCTGGAGCTCACCACACACATCTTTCACATACAGGAGGAGAAGCAGGGCAGCAGGTCAGAGCCAGAGTTCCAGGGATCATGAGCAAACAGAAAGCACAACACATCATATTTACAGTATTTCTTTGCACTATTAAGGGATCCAGTGGATCCAGCTGTGGCCGAGTACGACCTTGCTCTGACCTCCAGCACCGTTACTGAACTGGCAGAGGCCAGACGGACCACATACCACTCGGGACGCTGGATCTGGGATGATCAAAATGGAGAGACGAGCATTAGCATCACCGGGCCACGTGTCACACTGCCCAGCAATGGAGACTGCTCAGCCTATTACAACTGGGTGGAAGAGAAGAGCGGAAACCAGGGGCCAGGTACAGAAAAACAGTCATCTCTCAGTCATCTCTCATAATGTAGGTTTTGACAGAATGAAGTGGATGGCAGGGTTTTGTTGATTCACATATTACAAATCCTTACAAAGAAATGGATTTATTCATTTGTTTGCTTCTTTAAAACTAAAAATAAGGATGCAGACTTCAGAAATATGCTTTGCTTTATGGACTTTTCAAAAATATAATGTAGTAAAGTTTTGCTTTCGTTAACATCTTTATTTTTCATTTCATTTATGTTTCAGAACTGGATCACATGAACCCAGCCCACACCATCAGTGCTGCCCTCTGCTATGCTACACAACTCGTCAACATCCTGTCTCATATTCTGGATGTCAACCTTCCGAAAAAGTTGTGCAACAGGTCATTGCAGCATATTCATATTTTCCCTACAAGTAAAATGTCAAGACATCAGTGTTCGTGGTTTATCTCTGTGACGGTTTTGAAGCGGGAGCGATCTTCAGTATGCGGCGCAACGTTGATTTTTAAGACCAGAGACGACTGACGCCGATCTTACGCATTCTGTTTTGTCTTCTCTACAGCGAGTTCTGTGGTGATAATCTGACCAGATACCGGTTCACCCGCGCCATAAACAAACTCAACACCAACATCCTGCACCTCTGCTTCTCACAGGTAACCTTTTTTGAATTCATCATAACTTAGCCTGTTTTGATCTGAGAAGATTCTGATGACTCGAACATCTCACGTGCATGTCGCCCCTTAGAATGTTGACAGCGAGCTGCTTCATCCTCACCACACTTTGAGGAACATCATGTTTTTAGTGTCGCCAGAAAACAAGAACCTCGGCAGGTAAAAACGTTTTCTCTGAATTGTAGACTACATGTTTACTTTGTTGTGCTTAAACAAATCCTTCTCCATATTGACCTTCTATATGTGACATGCTCAAGGCCGTGTGGGTCTGGGAAAGCTATTTTAACCAAATATATGTTGTCCCCTATTCATCAGTAAAGCATTCCTTTCACAATTTACAGAACCGGGCCGTTTGAAGTGAGTGCAGACTTGGAAGAATCAATGGAGTTTGTGGAACCAGAAGCAGCCGGACCTGCTGAGGAGAGCGGCGATGAGGCTGTGACGGATGAAGAAACAGACTTGGGCACGGACTGGGAGACTGTTCCCAGTCCCCGCTTCTGTGACATCCCATCTCAGCCTATGGATCTTTCCCAAAGCGGCATGCAGGCGTCACAGCCAGTGGGCAACGCTGGGGGAATGATCTCATCTGCGGCCGCTTCCGTCACGTCTTGGTTCCGTACCTACACTGGTCAGCGCTGAGATCAGATGGATGTAAGGGGTGGTTTAACTTGCATATGCAGACAAAGGGAATGTTTTGTTCACCTGACTGCTCATAGAAACCAGAGGGAAGCATGTGATCTTCAGAAACAACTCATGAGTGCAAGTAATAAACTCTTGGATAGTGGGTTCAAAGCAAAAATTACATTTCTGTTCTTCTGTTGCTCACCTTGAATTGGAGACATGACATAACTTGCACCCATTGCCAAATATTATTTTTGTTATATTCATAGAAATTGTGGAAAGCATTGTTGGACAGACTTGAATCTGTGCTGTCCGACTGATGGATTGTAAGTTCTCACGGAAGAGAGAAACTGCACCTGTTCACCAGCTTTTCAAAGAATCTTACTGTATAAATGTTGGTGGACTGAAAGAGTGAAACATATTATTGGTGTGTTGTTTTATTAGATACATTTTCAAAAGGAACTGTATTTTATGAAGAAACAGAGGTGTGTATTTCCGTTTTTCTCTCTTCTCTTTAAGATGCAACATGATGTATCAGGCATGAATATTCTGCCGTTGTTAGGACTTCAGCTGCCTTGTAATGTTTTACCTATATTTATTTTTGCACCATCTTAAGTTGTTGAAACAAAAGTTCATACTTTTTAAAGAAAGTTCGTTTAATTTAAACATGTATTTGTATTAGCAAATCCACAGTTTTTAAACTGAAAACCTCTTTGATAAACAAACAGAAATGAAGCATTATTTATACGTATAAATGACATTTTTGTTTTAAATGTGTTGTGATATCGCCAGTTACATTTGGAAGAAACATTGCACAAAAGAAGCATCGAGAGTATAAATACTAAGACAAGGATATAAAACATTCAGGGCTTTCGTGCCACAAATGCTCATGTATATACAGCTTTTAAGTCGGGCAATTTTTGTACTGTGCTATAAATCAGTCACACATTGTAAAACCTGCTGCAGTCAGTCATTTATTATGTGATGTAACACTATTTAGCTTCAAAGAGCGAAGATTAACTAGAGGATTTATTAATATTCAGGCTCCACCCAGACATAATAAAAACCAATATTACACGGACAACTCTGACAATCTGAACTCTGAAGATCTGATGTTTTTGCAAAACTTCAAGGTATGAATGTAGCAAAGATCTTTTTTTTTAATACGGGAAGCAGTCGTTCAAACAGTCTATAATGTTTAAGTCTGAATAATGTTTTGCTGTACACTGCAAACTAGAGTTTGATATTTTTCCAGGGGAAAAAAAACACTTATTTTACTAGCATTTGAAAGAACCCTTTAGCACGTCTGAGCTCCTTTATAAAGCCTTTTAATCTCCAGATTAACTGAAACTGAACCATTTAATAGTAGTAGACAGTAATAGTAAGATTTACATGACAGTATTTCCTGAAGATTTAATATTTATTGAAAGTATAATTGTGTATGCAACAAACTGGCATTTTACCTGCAAAGCACAAGACCTTGGATTTATTCACCTAAATGAGTTAGTTACCATAAGTGTCTCCTTTTAATGTGTAAGAGTGTCATTTAAACGGCAAATGAAATGTGAAATTGAAAACCATATTAAGTACACAAATATTTGTATAAAAAGCTTCCCAGGTTGAGACCACAAAAAGCTGGGTTTTGCAAATTGTAGTCAAAGGGTGACTACTTTAAAGATGTGAACATATAACAGGCTTTCTTCATTTTGAACTCTTTAAATCTCAACATAATACAGTTCTGTTATGCCATGATGGGTTTACTATCATTCTAAAATGTGGATAAAATAAAAGAATGACTAAGTGATCCAAAACCTTTGCTGGAGGGTATATATCAAAAATACATATTAATTTACAATAGTCTCTCCACTAATTCCACAGAAAGGCTAAATGTATCTGGTTAACCCAAGCACAAGGTTAAATCCTGGATTGAACAATGATAAAAATATAGAAAAGAAACAACAGCAGTCTTACAAATCCTCCAAGATATACTTTATTGAAGTAAAATGCCTTAAGAGGCAGAGCACAGCAAGGTCATTACCAATAATAATCTTTAAAAATCTGACACACTTTGGAAAACATTATTGCAACGAAATTGTCTTTTTTTCAGATGGTGCTCAGTTAATCACTGTCAAGATGGAGAAACTCTCATTCCCACAATCAAATGTTTCCCGTTGAGAAACAGTACATCATACAAGGTAGACAAACACTTATAATTCCAGAAGAATATGTGCTGCCTGCTCACAGGGGCTGAACGTCCCGCTGTAGAACAAGGGCAACCATTTCACATAGATATTTATATACACGTTAGCATTAAAAGCGTTTATCCCCACATTAAGATTAAATGCATTTCCTGTCACACTCACGTCATCATTCATTATTCTGTTATGATATATAGGATTCTGTGCTATGTACAAAATACAAATGTAAACATCTGGGCTCTGAACAATCTCAAACCCAACAAGTCATGACACCATTGCGCTCCCTAACATCCCAGGACTTGTTAGCAGTAATGAGATGGTTTTGGGAGATGGGGAACAGAAGCAACTTTTCCAACTCATTGCATTCTCGCTACGAGATTCCCCCATTACCAATGAATTAGGTATGAAAGTATACAACTGTAATGCTCATTAAGGTTTATTTTTGCAGGCTAAGTTTACATCAGTGCAAGAAAGTAAAGCAGAGGTGCATTATAAAGAACTGAAAAGTTCTTCAGATGTTACCAGAAAATAAGTTAGTCGTTAATGCTTATTCAAAATAATATCATCAAGCGGTACCCAGATAGAACTCTGCGAAATTCAGTCTTTAAGGGTTAAAGTGCAGACAAACGTTAAGGACCTGAGGAAGGTATCCATTAGGGGAGTGGGTGATCGGTTGGCGGAGAAGTACAGGGATCCAGCAATTTCTTTTTAGCAACCTGGTTTTAAGCACTATACAACAACAAATAAGCGCACATGCTCAGTGGCAACACACAGGCACAGAAACACACAGCTCATTCACACTAATAACACACAGGGCTTTGAAATAAAACGTATTTGCCCCTCTGGCACACTACGAGTCCTCGTCCGTGTCCCTGCTTTTCTTGTAAATCGGCATGTTGATGCTATGAAAGGCAGGAACCCAGCGGTTATCGTGGATTCCCACGTTGCAACCAGGCGTGTCTTTGTGAGCGCCCCGGCAGCACATCCAATACCCCGGGCCGTAGGGAAGTGCCTGGCAGTAGGGCTTGTGATGCCAGCGGCAGAGCGAAACGTCTCCTCGATTGTAGCGCTTCTTGCACTGCTTGCAGGGATCATCTTTGTAGCGGGGATCGCTCACCCAACGAGAGTCCGCGGGCCGTACGCCGTAACTCTCAATGATGAATTTGAAATAATGGCATGTGCACTTGAGGGCGGCCAGGCTTTCTGTAGGCAGCAAGCAGAAGATCTTTACGACGATGTGGTGGGGTAGGAAAAACATGTACTGCTGGGGCTCCAAAAGCAGCTGGATCTTGAAGCGAGTTTCAAGGAATTCGTGAGACACTCTGGGGCGTAAGGGAAAAGGCACAGACTCCCGGCTAACCACGCTTGTTGTTTCCCTCTCAACATTGTGATGGTTTTGTTCAGCATCATGTTCGTCCCTACGGTCCTCTCTGAATGACAATGAAGTCTCCACAGAAGGCTTTCCGTCATTAAGTTCTTTGTTTTGTGGTGTGTTCTCTGGTGAAGAGGACTTTGGTTGGGCAAAAAACAACATGCCCGGTTGCGGTTCTACACTGCCACATAAGCTGGCATGAGTTGGTGAGGACTCGACAATCTCAACATGTGGGATACACTGCTGTCCTGCCATACAAGAACCATCTTCATGATGGTGGGTGGTGGTGGCAAGACTACACTGCGAGCCCTCTGTTGTTGCCAACTCGAGGGATGGGGAGGTTAGTTTGTCCGAAACACTACCCAGTTCTTGTGGTTCACTGTGAACTGTCCTGTCCTGAGGAGCAGTAGATGATACTGAATGTGTAAGCAGTGAATAAGGTTCTGACCCCGCCAGAAGCACACGACCCACCTTTCTCCTCAAGCTGTTGTTTCGAGAGAGATCTCCACCTTCTCTGATGCCTTGTCTGCTCAGGCACTGAGACTCCAGCTTGGCCACCATATCCAGAACCCGCACAGATTCTCCTTCCTCCTCTTGGATATCTGGTTGTTCCGAGTCCTTGGACTGTTGGATGGCTTTTGATAGAGTAATGGTGCTGGTGCTGCGTAAGGATGGGGTTTTGGAGCTCACCTGCTGGTCGTTTGCTCTTTGTTCCAGGTATGCCACCATCTCCACAACAGAGATGGTCTTTTCAGCCTCTTCTTCCTCTGACATTACTTGGCAAGGATTGATGTTCTCGTTGGGGACCTCGCTTTGAGATATTCTTTGCGTATCAGGTTTTGGGGCTGGAGATTCCACACTTTTAGGCTTCTCTGGGTTTCCAGACCTTCTCCTGCGCTTGGCCACACACCAGTCACCCTCCCAGCAGCTTTTGTTTTTCAAAGAAACAGTCCGCAGCTCTGGGGCAATGGCTTCTTGTTCAGATGTGTTGTCAATACCACCACCACAAGTACTTCCACACTTCTGTGCTGCGAAAAGGGCAACTTTCTCTTTTGTGTTTCCGGGTTTAATGACAGCCCATATGTCCAAAGATCCCTCTGCATCCTCTCCCTGGTAGATCCTAAGCGAGTCTTCATTCTCCAAACCTTTCGAAGATGAGAGCAGAACTAAAGAGCTGGTAAATGTTGTGACGGGGGGTGCTTTGGTCTTGCGGGTACCGCTTACTCTAGTTGGCGTGTTGCTCCCACTGTTGGTGCTACATCGGCGAGTATTGGTGGAGATGATGCTGAGGGGGCACCGGTTGGCTGTACCGTTGCCAGGCGAGCTCATGAGGCTGCAGGCCTGACGAACGCCCCACTCTTTCCTAAGCACTCCCTGCTGGTCGGCATGGAGGCCTCGTGTTTCATCGTGCACAGACTCCCGATGTATCTCTTTATCTTGTGGTTTGGGGTATGGCTTAAGGTGCATGGTGGCAAACCTGAGCAAAACACACAGAAAAAAGAACTTCATGAGTCCAAGGTGTGCCACTTAACTCACCAACAGTCACAAAGACAACATTAACACTGAAGATGAGTCAAAATGTGACCTTGAGGACAATAGCACAACGTAATTCCATTCAAAAATAAAACTTTTCATTCATTTGCATATCAGTTGCAACAAACTTCAAATGTTGACCTTAAAAGAATGTAGATATATCTGGCACAAACATTTACTAGTGACAACTATTAGTGATTCTTCAGAATTCATATGGGACCTAGTTTGCTAGATAGTGTGCAGAATGGCAAAAAGCTTTTCAGGCCGAAAACGTTTCATAGTTAGCACAAGGGGTAGGTGTTCCCTCCTGCCCTCAGGCTGACATAATGGATGCAGAGTCACCCAGGTCCAGACACAGCTGAGAACTTACACAAGCAATCAGTTGACACTGACCCAGCTGTCCACAAACAACCCTGCAGCACCACAAACAGCAGCAGGCATGAACCCTCACAGACACAAGTGCATATAAGGCATTCTTCAACAGCAGACTCCAACCTGATAAAGGGGCACAGGGATTCTCACGTGACTTAACTTGGGTTGGGATTCAGAGTGTGTACGGTTATTTCTGAGCAGAGCCAGGAGTAGAAGGCAATCTGGCTTGCTCAAAAAGGAGGCAGGGTATGTGGACTGCAGCCATTTATTGGATGGCAAACATGGAAAGTGGCATGTCCATTGAGCAGTGCGAATACCATTTGGTGCGTCCTTGGAAAGCTTGCATAGCCCAGCACCTCTTTTTCGGTGTCAACGTTCTTTTGTGTCAAACAGTGGGAGAGGCCAAACTGTAAGATTCAGAATTATTTGGTTGAACTAACGTCTTGGATAAAATGTGGCGCCACATAAAAGGCAAGTTTACTGTAGCTTTGAATACAGGGCGCCCTCACATTTCCTGGCACAACCCGGCCTTGAACTTCCTGTTCTTGCCAAGGTTCTGTGTTAACAAATCACAAACATTCTTTTGAATGAGGGGCTTTTAAATTCAGCAGTCGGGCATCTAGCTGACACAGAAAAGAAGAAAAAGTACTGTATTGCATTTGAAAATGTCAGCATTGAAAACAGATGCCAACAGATTTGGAGCCAATGGTGCTTGCTTTTCTTTTCTGTATTTTTTTATTTACAAAACGATAAATTACGCATCCAATTTGACCAGACACAAATTTGTAAATTGACTGAATAGAAGAAAAACAAAAGCAATCGAAGCAAATAGCTGCACAATGTCTCAAGAACCTCCCAGTTCGTAGAACACATTTCTGGACGAGAGTATGATTACCCTGGAGACACGCCAGCTCGTATCTGGCGCTCAAATACAGATTTTTACCCATTACACAACCTGGCAAAAACACACAGCCCCCTCCCAGTCTTCACCCTCAGCGCACCCACAACTCAAACTTTCCTTAAGACCGTGTGCCAGAGCACATGTGAGTCAATGATAGTTTAAAGGGAAAAAAACCCAACAGCATTGTGTAAAAAGAACACAAATACCCACAAGTAAAAAGCAAAACAAGGAAGGGGGTAAATGTCAAAACATGAGGTGAGCTTATACTGAAATCAGCACAATGCCTCAGTTAACAGGAGATTTATTTGCTCCCCTACTAGTAAACGCTCATGATTTCAATCTGTAAGTGAACCTGTCCAGCTCACAGGGTAAAAAATGAGTACGAGGTCACGACTATCAAGTCTACTTTGCTCAATTATATCGTAACCCTGTGTTCCTCGTAAAGCAGTGACTGAGCATCTAAGTCTCCACACGTCTCCACATGTTGCCGTAACCTATAGCTCATGTAGTCATACCTTAGAGACATGCACAACAAAGGAGGAGTAATTATAGACAAGATGGCAACACAACCTTACTAAAACACATACAAAATGGCTTATTATCTTATCCACCCATCATCCTAAACATGAGGCCATGATTAAAAGCATGAAGTAATCTTCACCCGCAAAGTCATTTAAACTAAATAAATAAAATAAGGACATGAGATGAAATAAGGATTTAGGATATTACACAAACTGAACCATAACCTACTTGTCTGAGCACCGTGGCTCAAAGTGTAGCTGTTAATAGCTAGCACATGGCTCCTATGCAAGTGAGTGCACTGCATTTTCATTAAATCCTTTAGAATGTCTTATTTTAAAAGCCTGTCGTAACAAGATGATTTGTTTTTGTTGCCTCTCACACTCAAGCCAAAGAAAAAGGTCTACATCCATAGAACCGATGAAACATGAGTCTGTCTTTTAGGAAATTTAGTGTGACAACCCAATATGGATCTAACTAAAACAGATGGGAATGGGAATGGGAAAAGGCATATATTTCTAAAATTGCTGGCAAAAAAATCACAATTAAACAGCATTTTTTTTTTACATCTTGCAAAGTGGTCTATAGAATTTTTTGCGTGGAAAGTAGCAATTACCTCCAGACTGATGGCGAACTGGAGGCTCGTAACCGTGGTTCCCGGTAAGGGGTGGGGTTGAAGTAGCTGATAGTTTCACATTTCTGAGGCATTAGGTTCCTTCCTCCAGTGCGAGCGATGTCTCCCAACAGAAGAGATCAGGACTCCAGTCACACTGCAAAACAACATTAATGAAGAAACGGTTTTCTGGAGTATTCCTCTTACAACTATATTTGTAATTTACATTGGGAAACAGCGGCTGCAAAATAAATGCAAAAATGTAAACCTTAACTCATAAAGCAGTGGATACATAAAAATGACTTTCAGTAAGATGAATGGTTATGGCTAGATTGGAATAGTCTGTATTTCATACTAAAAGAATAATTGCAATGGCCGATGCAGTATGCAGCAAAAGCTGGTGGGGGAGTCATTTAAAAATAACCAGGCATTATCATAAGGAGAGACCCAGTAACCCAGATAAAAGACAGAGCATTGATGAGAAGAGGAATAAAAAAAATCAGAATCTCAAACAAACTGGATCACAGCACAGTTTTGTTCAAATCTGTCCAGATAATACGCATTACGTTATGCCAAAAACTACTTCTATATCTAACCTTATCCAACCCTTTCCACAAAAATATAATGTTGTGATACTCCCCAAAAAACTGTAAAAAGATACATATGGACTTATGTTGAACTATATGAAAAATGATCTACAGCTCTAACGATTACAATGGCTAAAAGAAACAAAATAGCACAGATAAAAGGTTTGGAAAAAAGCTCAACAAAACACATGGCTCTGAATATCATGTCTATTGTCTCTTCAGGGGCTGGAAAAGAAGCCAAGCAGTTTGTTCTCAAAAGAGCGCATCACCCATGAAAACCAGATAAGCTCGCAAAAAGATTTTGGAACGGTTTCCTAGCGTCCCATTCATAAGCCCTTACAGAAACACTGGCTAATAAAACGGACACTGGCTGAGCTCACTAGCAAGGACAAGATTACAAGGTCTCAACATGGAGACCGAAACGAAGCAGGGATAAACTTAATTTCCTTTTGCTCCACAGTCCAACCTCATTCTTATCCATGCACTCCAAGTTCTGGCATGTTCACGCTGTTCTCGAGGCAGATCCACGATCGACGCTAAAAACACTAGATTCATTCTTATAACAGTTATGTTTAAAAGTTACTCACATGCACCCAAGCTATTCTGCGCTTATTCCATTGTAAATTCCTTTGCTCCAACATTCACACAGTATTCCATTACAGAGGGTAATATGTACACAGACTTCGTCCTAGATCAGCACGTGGTTTTATTGGTCTGACTGACACCCTCCAGAATTTCACCTAAGCAGCTGTGATTGGCCGGGTCATGCGGGCTGTTCTTAAAAGCACGTGTGCGCCTGTCAGAGGAAATAAATGTAAGTATGATAAGGAGCCAATGGGCAATTCAAGATCCCTGCATGCCTATAAATGGCAAAGATAATCAATACTTTCGCACCACTACTTTAAAATGGGACGAAGCCCAAAATCATATGGTAGGTGACTGCTCCATACCCACCAGCATGTACTTTTGTACACATACTGCACATTTTACATCCTATGACGCAAGGAAAACAAATAAGCTAGACAAATAAAAGCACACAATATGGCTACACATAACTGCACAATGCACACACACAAGAGTCGTTGAAAGGTCCACGGACCTCTCTTACCATTTCCTACAATATACCTGAACTTGCTCAAGCTCTCCAAAAACAATGGCTCCGATTCAAAAGTAGGGGTGGGGTGCCTGTTAAACTTGCACAATGTCCTTTCCAGGCCATCTAAAACAGATCAGCAGCTACAATGGCGTTCATAGATCTTTCCAGATCTCTGAACTTGTAAAAAACTAAAGCCCGTAAATCAAAGAACCACACACCTCTCTCAATACAATAGGGCATTTTTAGCTGCCCTAGCAAACAGAGATGTCTTTCAATGTTGAAAGTGTTCCGAGTGATAGAGAAAATGTAATGATCATAATAATGTATCTTTATTATATATCTTTAAGGCCCCTAAATAAACTTTTTACGCAACAAACATTTTAAATTGATGTTTTCTACATGTGTTGCATGCCCTGTTATATTACAGATTATATGTGATCATTTTTTTCCAAAAATGGATGAATAGAGACAGACCATTAGCACTTATCTTTCATTAATTGTCCAAGATGCGAGTCCACTAAACCAGCCTGATTCAACGTCTGTCTATTTTAAAGCATTTGGAATTAAATGACGCATGTGTGCTGTTAGTTTAATCATCCTTATGCCATCCGAAATGTAGGTGACATTGTTTCTTTAGTAGAACAGTAAAGAAGATTTTAAGCAGAACCAAGGTTCATAAAATCCTCACAAAGGCTTTCTAAGAGTCTTAAAACCCCATACAAGAAACAAAGTAATCCCAGTGGCTCCTGATGAATGTGGTTTTTCACGCACATCAGAGAGATGACGGAAGCTAGACATCAACGTTAATAGCAGTGTCATTAAGGATATTAATGTTTCTATGATATTTGTTTCTCTTAAACAAACGCATCGATTCGCTTCAGAAGACCACGGAGCTGTGCAGTTCTTTGATAGATAGATAGATGCACCTCTTGGAGCTTCAAAAAGTCAACACCCATTCACTCCCATTCTAAAGCTTGGAAGTAAAAGATGATTTTGATGTTATGTTTATCTAAATGTTAGCCTACCTCAGAATGCTTCAGTTCACAGAGGTTCACTTCCTCCAGGTTCATCAGAATAACTTCCCTTCCTCAGAAACATGCATGTAACACAATGTGGTTTTCTCGTTTCAACCCAGGCATAGGAAGGTCGGTGCATTTTCAATGCACTTGGCATACAGACAGAATGTGCTTTTATATTTGACTCTGACCTCTTTCAAATCCAAGGACTTCTTTCCAATAAGTGAACCATGGTTTGGTTACGGAGTCATTGTGCAATAACTTGTGTTCTTAAGTTGCCTTCTTGCACGTTCCTGGGTCACAAACAACCGTGTGATTATCCCAGCCATAGGCTGTTTTGTTTGTCTAGATGTAAAGTTAGAAAAGTGCTAATGTTTGGTATTTAAAAAGGCTTGGGTAAAAAATAAAAAGCAAACTGTTCAAATACTGATCCAATATGTAATTCAGCATGATTTATAGAAAGGTTATGTTTAGCTTTCAAACACAAAGCTGTGTACCCACTACCCGCAATGTTTGCATGTGATATCAAAATCTTTATCTCATGTTGCAACAACAAACCAGTAATATAACCACTCCACACATTGAACTGCTCTTTAAAGAGGTCAACAGTAGTTCAATAAGCTAACAACATGGACAAATCAATCTGTCCCAAAGTCCGTAATGAAGGTATTCTTTAACCAAGAGCCAAGACGCTACATCAACAACCCCAGGTCTGAATTTCACATCTCGACAGAAGTTCACACTTGCTCTGTGATTGCACTTTGAGGGGCTGTCCAGGATAGCTTGTTGTGCGAGGGGTGGGTGCATGTGAGCGTTGCCACACCGTACTAGGAATAGTCTGGCCAGGTCAACAAGCATTTTAAAAAAAGCCCACCCTGACCAAACCACCCAAGACAAGTGGCGTCAAAAGAAAGTCCTAATTATACATGAGGTCCACGTCATGACCTCAGACGAAACCAGGCCTCTTTAAACATCCCCAGCTGAAACTTGATGCGTCGAACACACCTTGTGCAATTTGCTTTCCAGGACAAATTCTCCTCCATTATATTGGTTTTCCGTCTCTCTTTCACCCAGTGTCATAAACGTCTGTAATGAGTAGACATACGAACACAGCCTTATGATCTCATTGAGAGAAGATGTGTCAGCTAGACTTTGAAGTCTGTCGATTCCTACAAAGAATCAAGTGGTTTTTGCGGACATGAACATTAGCATACCGATAGGAGCTGGTGTTTTTGAGCTAACAAACACACTGCACCAAATACACAACGTCAAATTGGAACAAAATAACATGTTGCATTATTAACTGCTGAAAACAAAGGCTTTCCATTTCAAGTGCTCCCCGAATAATGTCTAGTTTTAGTCAAAGCAAGTCAGCTTTATGAAAAACCCTAAAACCCAATTTTAGAGAGGGTAATGGAAACCACATACTGTAGACCTGTCTATGAATAAAACAAACGCTTGTCTGAACCTGCCAGATCATTCTCTCCTGCAAAAGTTTGTATAAAAGCTCTCGCTGGTTTGTGGAGTGAGGTAAGGTACACCTTCCTTCCCTTTAGCTCTGCCACATGACTCCAGGCAGAGTGGCCAAACAGGTTTTCTTAAGCTGTGCAAGCAGTCCAGTTGACAGACTTTCCTTGCCTGACCTGAAGGGCTTATCCACTACCATATTTTTCGTTCTGTTGAACACAACGCGAGATATCTTGAAGAATTAGGAACACAAACAGTTCTGGGGCACCTTTGACTACCATTTAATTATCATGGCAGTCAATGATGTCACAGAATTGAAAATTCATGAACATTCTTCCAAATATCTTTCTTCATCAGAACAAAGTAATTTAGACAGGTATGAAATGACATGAGGGTGAGAAAATGATGATAGAATCTTCATTTTTGGGTGAAAAATAAGGCGGAGAGGAAAGCACCTTCAGGGGAGGGATGCCACAAGTCTTGTTCTGCCAAATGTAGAATATGTTAACAGATGTCATTCTAAAACTCACATTTTTACCTTAAATACTGATTTGACAACCTCAAACATCTTGGAGCTGCCTGCAGAGACAAACTAAAAAACACCCTAAAAAAGGGATTTGCTTCTCAAACCTGACGGGAAAACATAACCAATGATTCAAGTAATAATAAATAGGTGGATAAATTGATGACAAAACAAAGAAAAAACAAACTACCTTGGCAGCACATCATTTGACAAATAACCACGGGTAAGTGTATGAAGTCTTTGACCGGATGTAAGACCTGGTTAATATGGATATGCCATGAGACAGCTGACAAGTTAAAGATAAAAGGCAAGGCTTTAAAACTCTGTCCACTTCCCCTATTACAGAAAAACAAGTTCTTTGGATCACCCAAGTATTGTTAACATTTACATTTAGTCATTGAGCAGACGCTTTTATCCAACTGTATAAGCCTTTATTACTAACAGAGAGTTCAGGGAGAAATGAGCGATATTCAGGGAGCAATAAGCGATAAACTTAAAATGTTAACAAATGACCAGTTAAACGCACGCCAGGCGCAGGTCAAAAACGCCTTCAAGAAAGTGAACCTGCGCAAACTATCTGAATAAGATGCATATGCTAACAAACACAAATTAGCTTTTACATAATATTAAGTATAATCACTACTTTAAAAAATGTATTTTTAACATCCATACAAGTTGATCACTCCCTTGGACAGGGGCAAAGTTCAAATGTCTAATCAACTAGTTAAATATTTATATTCTTATAGCTTCTTAAGAAACATATTCACCTTTACAGTCCTTTAACATACTGCATGTATTCACAGGTGAACTGATACACATGCTCAAGACAACATTTTGTGTGTTTGGATTACATGATAGGAATGAAATCACACACTTATAATAGCTCTTAAGATCTAAATGTGAATTCAATGTTAGTATCATCTTCAGATATCTGAAACCCTTTACATGCCACCAAATCCTTTTAAACGTGACTGAATGACCTGCCTTTAAACCATACACATGCCATTGCAAGTCTGAATTTAAACTCAAAACTCACTAAAAGATGCACTATAGCAAACAAACAAAACAAACCTTAAGCTTCATTTACATGAAAGTAAATAACAGCAAACACAGAACCACCCAAACTAGGAACAGGCCACTGCAGCGAAAAAAAGTCGACAGAGTTATTCATAAGTGACCATAAGTGCAACATACAATATATTACACCACCTACAACCGCAGTATCGAAAATAAAATAAACATATTTAAATAGAAAAAATAAAAACTTTAAAAAATAAATGTGACATTGCTACGTCTATGCGCATTAGCACTGATGCTAACGTTAACTGACATAAACGCCACCACATACGTCTACCATATAAGAGCCACATTTACGAGTTTTAAAACAGTTAACCTATACAGACGAACACACGTAAATAAAATACATGATGCAAATATAAAACGTCTAATGCCATTAAAACGTATACAGACGTCGTATGTGTTTCGTGTTGTTTAAATGCTAGGTTAGTTCCGCTCAGCATATGCCATAACGACAGGAAAAAACAACACACACGTTCCTTTCTGACCATTTGAAACGCAAAGTTAATTTCACAAAACTCGATTTAGACCCACAATCGTGATATTTATGACTGACACGGAGGAGGAAAGAAACGAACATGAGGAAATAGCAGCTTCGTAACTAACCTGAGGAAAAACAAGGAGAAACGAAGCGAGGAAAACTCTTCTTCTTCTTCTTCTTCTTCTTCTGTGTTTTTCGTGGTAAATTCATATCATCCTGACGTGATGTTGAAGTCTTGCGTCCTTCAGACCTCCGTTCGCGGATGAGCGCGTTCGGATCTGATCAGGTGTGCGCGCAGCGTGCATTCGCCTTGCTTGATATAACGACAGCACGCGCATTCACAGACGCGCGAGCGCGCACGCACCCACCCAGACTAAGACCAGAGAAATGTGAAGCACTGTAGGGTTGCAAGTATAAATCACTTGTTTGAAAACATTACCTATTAAATAATACAACTTGAATGTGATATGCATTATAGGAAGCTTGCTTTTATTTTATATCATATTTTATATATTGATTCAAGGATTATGTGTTGTTATTAAGCCTTTAGACATGGGTGTTCTTAAGGTAAATACAAGAATAACATGTTTAGATACACATTTACACCTACTGTGTAGCTTTTAAGTTTAATGTGGTCGTTCTCTAGTTAAAAGTGGTCGTATTTCATTTATTTGAGGAAGTGTGTTACATAGATCTCACAAAGTATTGTCATACAGCACATAGACACTCGCTGTTTACATCTATTATTGCTCCTGGATCATTTACCAATTAATCTATTGCAGTTGTTTTTTTTCTGGGTTATTTAAACAATAATAATGCAGTGGCCAATGCCAACTTTCCCACTGTCTTCATCATGTTCCCGTTAACAGCATCTTTAGAAATGTGGTAAACTCTATAGGCAAGTAAACAATTTACAATTAAATCTCATGTATTATTTATGAAATCATACAATAACCATAATCGCAACATGCTTGTGATCGCAAAATAAAATGTGGCTTCAACCCTATTACTGAAGCTTATGACAACCCAAACATTCCCTGGTGGTTTAACAGACCCACTTAGCAAACAATATACCGTACTTCAGCAAGCACAGTTTGAGTTACCATGATTTGTATGGAGATATATGACTTAATAGAAACTTTACATGACATAACATGCATAGTTTAAAAAAAGTAATAATGGTTATTTGAAGAGTTGGCAAATACACATGTAAGTGAATACACGGATAACTAGGCTATGTTGGAAATGACAGTATGACCTCATTGCACTGTCTCCACATTAACAGATTTGAGGTTGACATCATTACAGATAGCAAGACTTTTGATCTGGTTGAGGTCACGAACGCGATGTTTGTATTCCAGAAGGTGAGCTTTGTTTACAGCCACTTTGAATTCAGTGTCAGTGCATAAAATCTTCAGCTGAAATAGAAAAATGAGTAATCAGGTACAATTGAACAAGCATACAGCAGAGATAGAAGACAAATTAATAACATTTTAAAAACATATATATATATATGTTTATTTTTAAGATCTCTTTTGTGATATCCAACTGTTTAATGTCTCCGACATTCTCTTACCCTTCTAACAATAAAAGCAAATGTTTTTCACAACTTTTATTTGATCGAAATAGAGCTGTAATGATGAAAACAACGATGTGGTCCGATGTCTCACCTCAAAAGGCTTTCCTTGAACAAAAGGAAAGGAGGGGCATTGTCTCTCTTCTTGTCCCCATTGGTTTGCAATCAAGCTGTTTCTCACGATCACTTTCCTCCCTTCTTCATTGAAGCGAGGGTTTAAATGAAATGCAATGTCTTTGCCTTTATGAAGATTAATAGTGAAACTAATCAGAGGAAAAACAAAACACGCATGGATTAATACACAAGGACATTACAGTACACTCACAAATGGAAGAGGTGAATCACAATCATGGTGCCTCCCTCTTTTTGTAACTTTTCCTCTATGCTACCTAATTTTAAGAATTGATCAACAATTTCTGGTGTATTTTTATTGTTTATTTAAGACAGATCTTTGTAGCGTGTGTTGTACTTACAGTTTAGCATTGGGCTTGACTTCTCCATTAATGGTGATGAGCATTTTGTTATATGCTCCATTGTTTAAAGACATGTCAAAGGGCAGAGTCTTGCAAAGAGAAAATGAAGAGTCAATGTATAATAATTAAAACTAACAATTGAACATCAAAATGAATCAATGGCTTGTTGCACATATACTGTAGCTTAACCCTTATTTGTATTATTAGCTAAATGAAACTATAAGAATACTGGCTGTTTCTTCATACCCAAACACAGTGAAATCATCTCACCAGTGGCTTTGAAGGTTGTTCAGGAACACCGTAAGGCCCAGTTTGTGGGACAGGTCCAGGCCACCCTGGAGCTCCAGGCTGTCCGGGCTGACCCGGCCACGTTGGCTGAGCTGGTTGGTTTGGCTGACCGGGCCAGGCAGGCATATTTGGTTGGCCGGGCCATGTAGGATTGGCCGGTTGGCCGGGCCATGTGGGATTGGCCGGTTGGCCGGGCCATGTGGGATTGGCCGGTTGGCCAGGCCAGGTGGGATTGGCCGGTTGGCCGGGCCAGGTGGGATTTGCCGGTTGGCCAGGCAAAGTGGGATTGGCCGGTTGGCCAGGCCATACAGGACCTCCAGCTTGGTTGTTTTGATTTGGAAAATCATCAAGAGCATCTGAAAGCTGCGATGGAACGTAAAATAACCTGTTGTTGGATGCTAATTGGTATTTGCTGTTTTGAACAAGACAAATAGAATTATTGAGGACTAAGATGTACTTACATTCATGATACCTGAAAACAAGACAGAGAGATTTTTATTTTATAGTTTCTCACGTCATCACAATTCTGTAGTTCTGCAGAACTTTACATAACATCTACATTAGTCATGATATTTCTGATTCGGTAAAAGTGCACAATGTGCTCCCCGCGGGCTGTCTAAACACAGCAAAAATGTGAAAATATGATATGTGAATAACTCATTCTGACCCAACCCACCACACCCATTGGCCCGGCCATCATGAGAAAAATGAGCCAGAGGGGATGCATGACAGCCACAACAGATATTAGATCATAATATTATAATGGAATGGATTTTTTCACATGACGTAGATTTGGGTACATTAAAACTTTTTCTCCGTTTGTATCAAAGATGTACAAATAATCAAACTGCAACTACAAACAGAGTATACCTCAGACAACCATATAGCGCTGGGCAATTCTGACTCATCAACCACAAGTTAAGACATGTTAACAACATGCTTCTAGGCCTGTGAGTTTTACCAGGTCTGTAAAGACTTATTTAAAGCTAGAGCAAAATTCCAAGAAAACACAAGCTTATCTTTTATCTTTAAAAAATGTCCAATAACTGCACTGCTCAGTTGGCTTTCATCGCAGCGTGACAGGTCCAGCTACTTGTTTGGATGAGGCAAAACACACTCATCAGCTATGTGAATAAATACATTTACATGTATTTGTCAAAACATTTTGATATGCAAATGTACAAAAGAACCTCAAATATATTAACCTTAAAACAAAAACCGCAAGAATGGACAGCTGTACCTGGTTCTTGGTGTTGTTGATGGTGCACACACAGACTGAAGAAAGACAGGAGACGAGAATTGCAGGAGGTGATCATAAAGAAGCTCCCACGCCCCTGAAACCCTTCCTAGTATTCCTATTATCTGGGCGTATCTCTATCTTTCAAAAGCCTTTGTCTGTCACTCTGTTTTTTTTAGATAATCTTAAAAGCAGTAATTTCGCATAAGTACGAACCAGCTAACATTCATAATCAAAATGCAAAACTAGTATAAACGATATAAACAATATACTATTATAGCATATACCAAACTTTACAATTATTCAAAAGAAAAACACACAAAAAAATTATTATAAGGAGCAAAACATTTTATTCACTTTAAATGGGCAGTAGATGTTCAGAGATCAAATTTGATTGGTTGAGGTTGTTTAAATGTGTATGGACCAACATGGATGAGTAATTCAGCTTCATCCGATAAAAATCAAGGCACCTTACACACACTTAGACACTAGTCCATACTCTTAAAATGCACATTTATCTTTTCATTTTCCCAGACAGTGACAAATGCATTTTATATCCACAGTTCACTCAAAACAGCAGACAATAAAATAGTCCATTTTACAATTTTCTGCACTGGAAAAGCCTATTTTGAATGTGATTTATGCAGAAGCTTATGAAAACACTCATCAGACCCACCTAGAGGCAGCAAAGAAAACTACACAATTCTTGCACCAGGCTCACCAGGTAAAAAAACAAACCTCATCCAGACTTGCGTGGGGGATTAATATGATTCTAACATTTGTAGTAAATATAAACGGTAGGAATCAAAATGAGTTATTTGAGGTTAAGGAACTGATAAATATACCAAGGTTACTGAATATACTGATAACTCTGCCAGGAATCCCAGTTTGATCTTATGCCAGTGTCTCCACATTAACAGATCGGAGGGTGACATCATTGTAGATTCTAAGAGCGTTGATCTGGTTGAGGTCACGAATGCGATGTTTGTATTCCAGAAGGTGAGTTTTGTTTACAGCCACTTTGAATTCAGTGGCAGTGCATAAAATCTTCAGCTGAAATACAAAAATAAGTAATCAGATACAATTAAAACAGCATACGACAGCAGAAAGTCAAGAGCATGACATTCAAACTTTTACATCTCTGACATTCTGTAACCCATTTTCAAAACAAATGTATTCTATGACTTACGGTATGTTTGATCAAAAACAACTATTTAATGTCTCCGACATTCTTTTCCCCTTCTAACAATAAGGGCAAATGTTTTTCACAACTTTTATTTGATCGAAATTAGAGAGCTGTAATGATGAAAACAACGATGTGGTCCGATGTCTCACCTCAAAAGGCTTTCCTTGAACAAAAGGAAATGATGGGATTGTTCTCTCTTCTTGTCCCCAGCGGTTTCCGATGAAGCTGTTTCTCACGATCACTTGCTTCCCACCTTCATCAAAGCGAGGGTTTAAATGAAGTGCAATGTCGTTGCCTTTCTTCACATCAACAGTGATACTAAACAGAGGAAAAACAATACACAGATGGATTAATACACGAGGACATCACGTTGCAAAGAATAAAGGTGACTGACAATTGGATGTCGATTTTCCGTTTTTTTCAAGCATGTATAATTAAGATAATTGTGTGGTCTGTAGGGTGTGTCTTTGTACTTACAGTTTAGCATTGGGCTGTACATCTCCATTAATGGTGACAAGCATTTTTGTTATGTGCTCCATTGACTAGAGGCAATTCATACGGCACAGTCTTGGAAAGAAACAATGAAGAGTCAACGTATAATAAGTGAAGAACAAATGAATGGCCTTTCTGCAAATCCAATAATAGTAAAAACCTCTCACTAGTGGTTTTGGAGGCTCAGGAACACCGTAAGGAGCTGTTTGTGGAACAGGTCCAGGCCACCCTGGAGCTCCAGGCTGTCCGGGCTGACCAGGCCATGCTGGTTGGTTTGGCTGACCGGGCCAGGCGGGCATGGCTGGTTGGCCGGGCCAGGCGGGATTAGCCGGTTGGCCAGGCCAAGCGGGATTCGGTGGTTGACCGGGCCAGGCAGGATTGGGTGGCTGCAATGGAACATCAAATAAAATATAACATGTCATTTCTTGTTTTAAACTAGGTATCTGTATTTATTGAGGGCTAAGATGTACTCACGTTCATGATCTCTGAAAGCCAGGCGGAGAGAAAAAGAGAAATACTGTTACAACTTACAACTAATAATCAAGCAATAAGATATAAATAAAGATAAACAAAAAGCCAGGCTGTAGATAAAACAGTGTTGGTTCTGCAAGTCATGATATTTTTCTCTTCCCCTGGAAGTGCATGACATGCTCACATGATGCGCCCTGTGGGCTGTCCAATCAGAGAATCTGAAAGTATAATATGCTGATGACTCATACTAACCCAGCACATCGTCTGGCCCGTTACCGTTTCAATATTGACCCAAATGTGAATGCTTGATGATCACAACAGATATTAGATCATAATATCCTAACAATAGGGTTTAGTTTAACGGAATGCGTCATCTAGTGAACATACTGTGCAGTACACTTTTCTTGTGAAATGAGGGGTAAGATAAAGAAAAACAAAAGAAAGATCAATCTATTATTATTATTCCTTACAGTAATGTTTCTTGAACAGTAACGATAAATACTAAATAAATAGGAATAAAAAATTCCTTTAGTGCATTTGCATTTATTTTTTTCCTGTGTGCATCCAATTAAAATGTAGAAAAGCTTCACATGAGGAAAAATAAATAAAATATATATATCAGTATATCTACAATCTATACTGAACAACCATATGTTCGTATATGTTAACAGCATGTAACAAAATGTATGCAGGCCTGTGGTTTTAACCAAAACTCTTAAATGACGTGAAGTTACTTATTTAAAGATATTAAAAAAATCCAAGTAGAAACTTGCTTATCTTGAACAAAAAATATATGTGCGCAATGTTGGCTCGCTTTGCAGCTTGACAGGTCCAACTACTTTCATTTGGCCTATAGGTAAACTGATCATGTCAGCTACGTAAATGTATCTACACATATTTGTACAAGTGCAATTACTCAAATCAACCTTAAATATATTAACTTTAAAAGTAAAGACAAAAAAAAGAGAACTTATGGAACTGAAATGAAAGAGTCTACCTGGTTTGTGTAGTTGATGTCACACAGGTAGAAGGAAGACGAGCAGGAATTCCGGTGTTGATATTGTAAATAAGCTCTCACGGCCCTGTAAATCCTCCCCTATTCTTGAAAAGAGGGCGTACCTGTTGCTATACAAACAAATGGTCTGATCATCATAAGAAATGATCTGTCATCACACTTTAATAAAAGAAAGGATTATCATCTATAGGATGCTGTGGCATTCTTGTCTGTCAATATTGGTACTTCAGGAAGGTTTAAAGGGCTCTCTCTATATTATATATGTGTCTTAAAGATGGGAGTGCTTGTTGAAACAATAGGGAAAATTCAGGGAGGTTCTTTCTTTTGTTTGGGCAATCAAAGTCAAACATGCATTCCAGGTATTAACAAAAGCCAAGTGTTGCCTTGGCAACTAGGTTAGGTTTGGAAAGGCTGCTCATCAATCAATTGGCCTACTTGATCCATCCCTTCACCATTACAAAGATCCTGTGGATAGTAAACAATGATTGTGGCCTGTATCACGCAGCGAGGTGAACAAACACGGAGTTGCAGAGTAAGTTTTGAGTTGACAAAACCAGACAAACTCAACCTGGATTAGATCAGGTTCAGCTGTAGCACAACGCTTGGTATAAACTTTCTATGTCGACTCCGGTGTGATCCAGAGTTCGTGAGGCGCGTGCACCTGAAAGTGTGACACGTGCGGCAAACAGCCAATCACACGGAACATGAAAAGCATCATCACTTTGATTGACTTCTCGCGAGTATCAGCGCAATTCACTTTTCTGTTGAAGATAACGAGATCATTATGAAAAATGTCATGAATTGAAACACATTTACAAGGCAGGAATAAACACTGGAAAGTTTGAGAAGGCAGCTACTGCCTATATCAATACAGAATCAACTGAATTTAAATTATTTATATAGGTTTACAATAAGATCAAGATATAATATGTATACTTCATTACTTTAAAATGATTTATATATTAAAGTTTGTTTTTGTACGAAAATAGATATATTCATTTAAATGCTATGTTTAATATGAATTAATAAATATGAATTATCAACTCACATACGACTTATATGAACCTGTTTTAAATTATAATCAATGAATGTAAATATACAATACAAATAAACACTTAGCATCAAAATGTTTTCGTTCTAACATCTTTTATTTTTATTTTGAGCGAGAGATACGATAGAGAAACCCACTCAAAATCAATTCCCCTTCTTGAGCCCGAAAACTCTGAGTATGCTCAAACTAAACGCGAACTTACTTGGGTAAAAACCCAGAGCGGCTTCGTGATATAGACCACAAGTCAAGCAATAAATCTGACATATGCAACCAGTTAACAGATCAAGTATTCACACATGCCTGGCTGTGATCTCCCAAATGAAGGTTAGTTTCCAACACTTTAATGTTTTATAGTTTGTAAATGACTTATTATTGTATCATAATTTAGTTACTTGGTGTTTGGTAACAAAGGGCCTTCTGTGCATCAGCAACACTGACTCAATGACAGAGTCTTTCATTAGAACACCATGGCATTTGTATTCATTGCAACTAGCTTCTCATTAATTATCCATTTGATTTTTAATCATAAATAAAAATGAACATATAATAATGTGTGACAGGAAGTCGTTCATGCAATGTATGAAAAATCACGCTCCTATTAAACAGCTACTTGAATTAAGTTACAATATTAAAATAGGCATATTTATTCAGTTAATATTTATGTATCAATCATTGGGAGCTGAAAACAAACATTGTAGCAAAAATGATATATATATATATTTTTTAAATGTAGCCAGAAATATAACCAAGAAGTACCAACGGAACTTCTCAAGGAGTATTAATCCAATTCCAACCATAAAACAGAGCAGTTATTCCCAAATATTGAACAAACGTCAAACAGAAACAGTTTCACTTAAGTGTGGATGTGGGGACTCACAGTAAATGCTGCTGCTCCACGCAAATTTACACCGGAAACACGGAAGCGTCGCGACTTTTAAGGTGGAGCAGATAGCGCAAAGAAGCTGGATTCAGCCTCGTCCGTTACACTAATATAGTGGCATTAGAATGTAATGTTGTACAACACTGAATCGCGTTATTATTATTATTTTCCACGCACAACCGACGAACATAACATGGGCTGAGAGTAGCAAGCTAACATCGGGCTGCTGCTCGGTATAATAGCCTAGCCTACTAACACGAAGAACAAAACTTAACATAAACTCTTAAAAATTAAAGCAATTTATGCGATAGATAATTAGATGGATGGATGGATGGATGGATGCATGGAAATATTGCAGCCTGCAAATGTCTTACCTTGACCACCTTCTTACAATTTTCTGTTCCGCTCTCAACAACAAGTCCGGGGAAACCTCCGAGTGGGCACCAATCAGAAGCCGCATATTTATGACGTCATCACGCAAACTTCTCACAAGTATTTTGAAACTACAAAAAATAGAAACACTGAAGTAGTTTGATAGAAAATATGAAGCCATTTTCATCAACCCAACCAATTACAAATGACAAAATACTATTTCGTATCTAAAATACGTATTTTAAATAGACGTATCATAAATACCGCTCAACCCTGTGATGCAATAATAACGATAGATCGACCTTTTGTTTCTCTTTATCTCATTTCAAAAGAAAATAGTTCCGCATCTATGTACTGCACAAGTATGTCCACTAGATGACGCACCTGCTCAGTCACATATGACGTCACTCTCGTATTTTCACGAGGTTTTTTAAGTCTTTGTTCAAATTTGGCACACTTTTTTCCATAAACCTTTGCCATCATAATTATTCGCAACTATCGTAATTACATTTGTCATCATTTTACGGAAAGCTAACAACAAAATGGCTACCACTTTGTCAAAACATTTCGTAAAATTCTAATGATTTAAATACGAATATAGTGCACGTGCAAAATGTACGTTATATTTAATCTAAATGTTGGCATAACATCTGAAAGAAGCACAAAACGGCCGTGTTAGATTATTTAATTAAACACAAAATATTTCAACAGAGCAATATATTTTATTAACACTAGGGGTCACTCAAGTACTTTCAACCGGCAGCGTGGTGACATGTTTCAGAGGTCATCATATGATTGGTCGATAGGTGGGGTAGGTTAAATGTGTAAAGACCAACAAGGATGATTCAGCTTCATAAGATGATATATCATGGAACCCAATACACACAAATCCACTTCTAACTTAAAAAATGTAAATGTATCTTTGTACTGTTGTTCTAAAAAATAAGTAAAGATTTCTCTTACACTGACAAATAACCATATTTCTTACACAATGAAATATTTCTCTTAAGACAGCAGATAATTCATATTTTGCACTGTTTTAAAAGTATGTGCAACTGGATCTGATGGGATCAGGTGGAGCTCATACCCCGTGAAAGTGATTAATGTAAGTTAGGAATGCTACACTTTGTATTTTTTTGGATGCTATCACTGCTGTTGTCAAAACAGAACATGTGCCATGTGATTTTCAGTTCACATGGAAGATGCAACCCTCCACAGTTTTCCAAAGGAGTTCAGAGAGGCTCATGTCTGTTTTCAATTGTTTTCGGTTCTGCTTCACGTCAACCCATTCCCCAAAAATACCCCCAGCTGAACATAAGAGTTATTGATTTATTTTTTCTCTATTAGCGTCTTCCTGAACACTGCTTTGCAGAATATGTTTGTTTAGGCTTGTTTGATTATCCGAGCAATTTCACCATGTCCAAACATTAAAAAGCAAAACAAGCAGCGTCTAATTGTTTTGTGAGAGATCCGTCTTATCTGGCCCAGGAAAATCAAAACAAAAACATTGGCTCCATTTTTCATCCCGTATCTCATATCTGGATTATGAAGCTCATCGGGCCTGCTCTACCCCCACCACGACTGCACAAGAACCTCTTTGTATACACATAGCTGGCCTCATAAATGTTCACTCTCTCTCTGTCTTTGCTGCACCCAGAAATTGCTTGCTGTTTTGCTGGAAGGTTATTCAAAGGAGATGAATATCGACGCCATCATATGTGCTCCCAACAGGAAAATTTCACCGACCCCTCTACAGTACCTCAGAGTGGAGGCCTATAAATCTATGACAAGTATGCATGCACTTACATACTTGCTTTGTTAGCGCCGTCTGATAAGACCATTAGCAAAATGGAATGCAATGGTTCATACTGAAAGCTATGAGGATCTTTTGACAAAAAAAGCATTATAATATAAATAACTATGTCTTGAGAGGTTTATAAAGACCTCGCATACTAAAGCGTTATTTTTTTATTACCTTAGAATGAGCTATTTCTATTTACATAGACCGTGGGTGCCCTTGCATGGAATTCGCCATTTTGTTTCTTTAGTAGCCCTAAACAGACAAACTGCTCTACAGAGCGCATTTCATACATGCATTATCTCCTTTGGCAAAGAAGCGAAAACGTGACCTCAGTCCTGTTTCAACCTCCAAAGTGCTTTCGAAAGGGAGGGGTGGAGTGAGCCGTTGGTTGCAATTCGCAACCTCACCGTTAGATGGTGCTAAATTTCATACACTGGACCTCAGTTATTTGAACAAAGCCCTCGAACTTCGCCTTGTAACGTTCCTCACACTGTTTATGCTACGGACTATGAATAAAATCTTAAGAACAAATACGGATGATCGAACGGAAAACAAATCCGATCAATGTGCGTTTTAGGAGAAGAACATCTAAAAACCAAAATTCAGATTGGGGCTAGTTGGCACAGACCAGAACACCACCTGGCAACACCCTAGAAACCACCTAGAACCCCCAGCATCCCCGTAGCAACATGCTTAGATTCAACACAAACCAGAAATAAAATCCTGGATTGAAGTGTCAGGTAATGTGTCTTATGAACTACAGGACAAATTTGCTTGTGTTGATTTAGGAGAGTTACAAAATAAAGGCTTAACTTAAGCAAGGACTGTGCTTTAGTTGAATTAAGATATTTATGTCGCTTTTATAAAAATGCCTTATTACTAGTGTGCCTCTTGAGACAAAACAATGGCACTAACATATTTCTGGGCAAGTTATATTCAATTAAAACAGGTCACACATTCAATTTAGTCTGGGGCTAGCCAGTGAAAACCAGGCCAAAGAGTTAAGTGTGAATACCATTTTTAGGAGTTGAATGAACTCATCGCATGAAGGGGTTTGTTTCGGAGAAGGCTGGAGAGCTTAACTAAACAAAACAAGACGTTCAATCTAATGCTTGGCTTCTCGACGTTCCTGTTGGCAGGCCAGCATTTAATGACAGAAGCAGACAGAAGGCCTCTGCGGCACAGAAGGAACCCACATGATAAAGTCAAATGATGGTTGCAGCTGACAAACGAAACCGAAGGCGAACGAATTCAGAGGTCAGGCGGTACACTCATCAGCGATGGCAATCAGGCATTCCACGGCGTGGAACTCATTGTGCGTTATTCATTTGCAGAGCATTCACCTAAAACCGCTATGACGCACAATTTATTTATCCATAATGCTTGGTCAGCGGTGTCCCAGACTCCCAGACTCAAGTCTCTGCTATGAAGAAAAGGAGACCGGATTTGACTAGATTTGCAGAGGAAAATATGAGCGCCGCTTGGTCGTAGAAAACATGGCTGCACGGCTGTTGTGGGTGGCAGGTCGTTGCTATGCGGTTGTTAAGGTAGTTTGGTTATTTTTAGTGCTTTGCTATGTGGGTGCGTGTCAATTAACACAATTATTTAATTCTTGAATCACCTTAATGCACATCAATGTTTAACCATGTATAGAATAATGTTCCAAACACGAAAGCTAAAAAAATCCCTAAAAAAGTTCATAATGGGAGCATTTTCCCTCTGCATCATATTAATAATTTCATTTCTGATCCTGCATTCACATTTCAACAACGTTACAATCTGACATTAGTGTGCATACTTTGACAGCTAGGGTGCTTTAACCTTGCTTTACTGCTGCAGAAGTTCAGGAATGTGAGTGAAATGTCATCAGAATCACACGCTTGCACTTATTCCATTATCGTATGATGATGGTGTTTTTGTTTACCACTTAATCATGGAATTCTGCTGTTTTTTGTGCCCGCCTTGTGTTCAGAGATGCTGTAGATGTGTGTCCTTGAATCCTGCAGAAGAATATCAGCAGGACTAAACTAGAAGTATTTGGAGGCTATTCACACTGTAATTAACCAGAAACATGGATTTAAAAAAGATGTGAATTGACATTATTTACTCACCTTCATGTAGTTCTGATCTTATATGCAGTTGTTTTTTAATAAAATGAGCGCAATGAGTCAATTCTAATAAAATTTAAAAAGTAAAGTAAAGTAAATAACAATTAATGGATACAAATAATTATTATAATTATGAAGTTAATTTATTATAAAAAAATACAAAAAATACAAAAAAAAAAAATATATATATATAATAATAATAATAATAAAATAAATAAAAATAATAAAATAAATAAAAAATAATGGACTAAATAATGGAATAATTATAATGCAACCTGTCATTTTGATTTCATGGGGACATTTAAAGTCAAGCATCCTTTGCATTCAATATACATTGTTAATTGGCATTCATTAAGAATTCATTAAAGACAAAAATAGTCTTTCCCTCATTAACCACGTACAGTAAATGTGTGACTGTGGTCAACATACTGTGTAGTTCTTGGTTGGAGACTATAGCAACAAAGTCTTCTAATGATCTTCACTACTACGCATGTGAAAAGCAAATACTCATGCATCACTAGACAAAAACAAACCCAACACGCTGTCGAACAAAAACAATAGAGAGACAATCAAGAGCTTTAAACAACATTAACAATGGACTGCAGCGTGGATTAAAACGGCAAGATTATCGTAAACACGGGACTTATTTTTATCCTAAAACCAGACAACAAAGAGATGTTCTGTTGAGGACCCACTGCACGACTATATGCCATAATTAAAATGATTTTAAAGAACTGCATGCACTGGAAAGGCCCATTAAAATTGAGATGAGACTGCATTTATGATGCTATGTTTCCACTCCAGACACCAGCAGCAGGGTTCACCGGAGCGTAACATCAGCTGAATGGGTTTAATCCAACCTGCCGCTGGGTGCAATACAAGAGATCGAATATTTAACGCGAGCACACACTGTCTCCACCCGGACATGCACAAGCACACAAACAGTGCGGTCAATCAACCTGTCGGGTCCACAGATGTGTTTCGCAGATAAACCAAAGAGGCTGACTCACGTCAGTAAAACTAAATGGGGATGTCAGTCAAAGTACAGAGAGAGCCTTTAATTGTCTTCTACAGCTAAAGGACGGGACCACATTGCCGGCGTAATTCGGTGTAATGCTACACTCAGAAAAGAAGCGTGGGGTTAGAGGTGGCTGAGCAATTTTTGTTTCAAATGTTAAACACTAATGGTCGTGTCTCTATTAGTTTAAACATTTTAACGTATGACTGGGAAAAGGGAATAACATTATGGTAATAGTGTATGTTAAACCCAAGCATTGCTTTTTCTCATAACTATTGCTAAGGATCGGCATAACTGTATACTTTAGCAAATAACTGAAGTAGAATATCACAGGACAAGCATGTTTTGTGCATTTACGCATTTGAGAGATGCTTTTATCCAAAGCAACTTAAAGCACATTCAAGCTATGCTATTTGTGGAATGGTAATGAAAGCATTGATGTACCAATTGAGCTCTAGGAACACAAGCAACCACCTATCTACCTAAAACACCTTAGCAACCACTTTAAAATGCCCTAGCAACCACCCAGAACTACCCTAGCATTCTGGGAGCAAGTTTATCACGTTTAATGAGTACCCTTCATTTTCTTGAAATAAAAGCAAAATACATAATACATAAAATTGTGTGTGTGTATATATATATATATTAATAAATATATAATTCCAGGTTCTTTCTGTCAAATTAGACACAAATTTTCACATATTTCTTCTCATAACTCAATTATATATCATTGCCCACCATTATGACCTCAGTCAACATACTCCATCAATGCTGCTTGTCAATACAATGGAATTAGCGAGGGTACATGAGTCGTATCGTCTGGGGTCGGATGCATTGAAACCCCCCCGTTGTCTCAGGAAATGGCATTTTCGATCGAATAAAGGGTGTCCTAGAAATGAACTCTAATCCCCAAACTGATAAAACACCCAAATGTTCACCCCATCAGGGCACACTCGAATGCTCCGATCTGTCAGATTACAACACGCAGCGTGGATCTACTCAGCCTTGACCACATGGTGACAAAGAGACGTCCCCACACGGCGATGCCAGGTCCCTGCTCTGGGGGGCATGTGTTTGCGTATGTGTGTAGCAGTGTCAAGTGCTTTTTTTCCCCGAAGGCGGTGAGCCCGTGGAACATTTAGCCTGGAACGAATGATTCACGTGTAGTTATTAATATTGTAATGAAATCATCTTCCTTGGGCACAAACGTTTCATGGCTGCTTGTGTGGGTGTGTATGTGACCGAGGGTTGAATCTTTAACTGTGATTATAAGTTTGTATTAAAACCACATCAAAATATCCAAAACGTCCCCAAAAGCCTTATAACTATATATAAAGTGGTGTTTATAAACCGAAAACCTAAACCTAAATGATTTGGCTAAAGATTATTTTATATTACCGTTAATATTAATAAATGTGAAGAAAAAGGACATCATTTCTGCACCACGACTAGCATTAAATACAAAAAAGAATAAATAAATAAATAACAACAATAACGGTTCTCGAACAGATTTCTTTAACACATCCTTTGGCTTCCATCAAATGGACGAAAACCCATATTTAGAAATGTCTTTAATTACAGCCTATTGCTAACACTGTTGCTTCTCTACATGTCACTGTTCGTCTATGTGTGTGTATTTATATTCAACAACAGTCCGAGTAATGATGTCCGACACATGATACGTATTACTTTAAGCACTTCTACAAGGTCACCGATCCCTTAAGAACAATGTGCCAGACACCCTGGCAGCTTTCAGGAGACGCAAACTAGACATCCATCCATGAACAACGTCTGCAAGCCTGCAATTCATCACTGCACATACCAAACCCAAAGCACAACACTGCAGCCTTTTCTCAATTGCTGTCATCCAGCGCTACTGCGTTGCCATAGCAACCACATCCCTAACACAGCGCCGACAGCCCGAGAGGAAAAAATGTAAACGTGAAGAGTTCTCTGCACCCATTACCGTTAGACATATTCACTCTCTTGGAAACGACACAGAGCATCAGCGGTGACCCCGCGGTCCCCAAGGTCGACTGGAGTGCGTAGGCTGAGCGGCGCACAAAGACGAAAGCGCAGTGACTCAGTAACAAGTCCATCCACAGGGACCCCCAACACATTTAATTACACACTGAAGATTTACTTCGTGGCTTTGCATCATGGAATTTCGAACAAGGAACTGTGTGAAAACTCAACTATGAACATCAACATCTAATTGAACACCTGAGAGTGGGTGGTCATGGAAGATTGCGCAATTTGAACATACAGTATGGATGAAATGTAACAACAGCATAAAACAATAGAGTGTTTTTCCTTTGATACAAATGGGTGAGGGTCCATTTGGTGAGGCTTAAATTAACGGATTGACTATCGGGTGAAAGCAACCTTGCATACATACTGAAATTGATGTTACTTTAGGATGTGTCGTCTAGAAAAGATACCATTCGGGGATTATGTAAAATTGCCTTAATCTGTAGGACAAACTAACATTGGGACAAAGCTTGATCAGTTTAGATAAAGCATCTATATAGATCTTAGGATAGTCCACCCAGCATTTCTTCATTCCTGTAAACTCTGAGATAACTGTTTGACAGAGGCATGCTGGGAGTTGGATTAGTCTTTTCCCTTATCAGTCTGCTTCTTTCTTCTGAGGTGGATCTTAAAGCCATTAGCCAAATTAAAAACCCCATTTGTTTAAAGGCATGGCCGGCGACATCTAAAGATTTGCCACGATGATAGACAATGTGAAATGCATTACAGCAAAAGCACACAAACGAGAAAGCATCTGTCATTATTTACTTATCCTCTGTCTGTAAACCTACGGTCGTTTTTTCCCATGAAATGCAAAGACCGATTTTACACAAGAACCATTTGGCGTCAAAGATGACAAACCTGGCACTATGTGCACCAGCATATTTATGGGTAAATGTATGATTTTCCATTGCATAGAAGCCTCTCGCTTAATGTATAATTATTACAGCAGTCTGAAAGCACACGTTGCCAGTGAAAGAATAAGTTGTTTGAATGTTTTTTGAACTATGAATTAAAATCTTTAGTGCTTACTCGATATTAAGCACTTCATGAATAATCCATGGCATTAATGTGCTAAATATGACAAATAATATGAAACATATTACATTAAGAAGCATTATTCAATTTTTTAAAATTTATATAAAAACCTTTCACCAAAAATGCAAGTGAGGGATCCAAACTCACTCGTTTCAGTGGCACTGTTAATGTCTCCAACTTTATTTCTTTGCTTACCTCAACCTTCAAAGCAGCTCACCATTAGGGTCACTCATAAAAGAATTAAAGCAATTCAGTATTGCTTTAAGTCTATAAGTCAAGCTCTGTTCTCTGTAAGGTCAGCCATGATGACAGGGTTGACTTCATAATAGAGATTAACAGGGACGCTGCCTCTGAATTGCGTACCATAAAGAACCATGAATTCTGCGGTTGACCACGAACACTATACCAGCTGGGGACAACTCTCTGGCCCATCGATGTTCTCGCAATCGATCATGAAAGAACATTATAAAAGTACACAGAGACGGAAGCCGGTCTGCCCTTAACAGATTTCATGCCGTTTTCATTTCCTGTCCGAGAGAGGAGCGTTGAGGTTCTAGTCAGCGGCGTCAGCGGCGTCAGCTAAAATCTGTAATTTTTTATCAGTATGAAGAGGTTTAGCCAATTACGCCTGTAGGAAAGCTTCTCTCATGGAGCACAGCTGTGGTTATCGCTGTTAAATGACTTTCCATATATGATGTCCAAACCTTTAGTATGATTAATATAACCTGGTGCTGACATCACCACAATACACAGACATTAAATCACGAGCCCTTGGTCTATAAAGACGTTTGTGGAGTATATAAATACATAATATGGGTTCTTTTATATTGTAGCCAATCAATCAAAGTGAAGATGGAAGGTTTTCTTATTTACATTCAAGTAGATCATATTCAACTGTTGGTATCATATTAAGGCTAAAAATAAAGGATTAACATGAAAAACATAAGTTCATGAAGTCACTTTCAAATATTTTGTGAGTCTAAATAAAAATTTGTCCTCAAATTTGGGGCCTGAAGAAGTTTCGTGGCATAAAATCTGTAATGTCCTGCATGTCAATTTACATACGCTGTAAAACATTATGTGATCAATACGTCATGGCAAATAGGTTTACCATTACAAAATAACATTACTTCAACTCATCTCAATAAGTTCTGTTAACTGTTAAGAATGAATACAGTCGAAATTACTTGTACAACCAATTTAATTTTACGGCAGGAACACATTTCTATTAATACTAAATAGGATAAATGCACAATAATTCATTTGCTAAGTATGCCAAATATGTGATAAACTTGTTTATGAAGTTTTTAAGTATGCATCCATACATGCATTAGGCCTTAATATGACAATTCCTATGACAGATTTATTTTGATATTTCAGAAAAATGAGTTTGTTAATAACAGTTTGTAAATAATTATGAAATAAAAATGTGTCGTTTTCTGTTAAAATAGTTCCTTCTTCCCTTGTTTAACATGCACAGCCAACTAAGTAAACAAAATTACAACAAAAAATTTACACCATAGTAATGAAAGTTCTTGATTTACCAAATGGTCGCTAAGCACAAAGGAATTAGAAGGTTCCATCTGACATTTTTGTCAAAATTGAGTTATTTACATATTCTTTTTCAGTGACAACTTATATACATTGTGTGATGTTTTTCTTCAAGTTGTGTACATTTTGGGACTTTTTTTTAATACAAAAAGTTTTCATCTACAAAGTAAAATGGAGTGCAAAAACGTCCAGGCTCAATATCTCAGAACTTCACACTTATAATCCTAATTTCCAATGCGAAGGAATATGCACCAGATCAGCAACGATCTGTGGAATCAAGACACTGGTGGATCTCATTAAGTACACATTGTATGTAGTATATACAGTACATATAGAAACCGGGAAGTGTTTTTTTCCTATCTTACTGTTGTATACAGACTTCAGCAGTTGATGACATCATCTATCATAGCCTCAAACACAAAGCCTATTTAGTTCATGAGTCTTATTCCCCTAAAAGGCAAAAGTGTTGATAAGTGTGTCTTTGAAAAGCACCAGCCACCATAGAGTTTATTCTGGACAGAGTCATCAGTGATGTGTAATGGGCAACCCCTTCAGAGTCCACCGGTGCAATTCACATCCATGTGTGAACGGCCTAACATTACAGCAAATAGGCTTCACATCCGCACAATAGATTTACATTAACTAATGTGTTTACTGGCGATTCACTGTGCTATTGTTTTTTATGAACCCAAAATAAAAAGCTGTATATGTGATTCATTAACTTTAAAGATGTTTGTCCAAAGTCTTGCCGAGATCTGGTTTTGTTTACCGTATAAAAAGGCCACGGCCTTCTTTCCTTTGTCCTTTTCAGACTCCCATTTGCGTCACGGTGGAATATCAACAGGTTTTTTCCCCAATGGTAACAATGCATTAAAAGTCCCAGACAGGCTTGAAAATAACACACGGAGTGAGGTCTGCGTCTGTCAATCACTTGTAAAACTGCGCAATGCACAAAACAGAAGAGGAAAATAAATATCTTGTCGTAGCTTGTTTCTTTACGAAATCAGTTTTGCGTGAGAGATTCAGGGTCAGTGGGAAACATTGAATTAAATTCCAAAACAAATGCGTTCGGCACTGAACAGTCTTGGGCGTAATTAGATTTAATAGCGACCATCTGCTTGTCAACCTCTCAAATTCTCATTTAAGAAGACCCACTGGTGAAAAGTCAAGTGATTGACATGCACATTGAATTTGTGTTTCTTTCACGCTGACAAAAGCGTGTAGTCAGACACAATGTCTCATTTGTCCAAAGTTCAACGCCAGAAGCAACTTCCAGCCGATGTTTTGTTTGGAAGTGAAAGGCGACCACGACCACGAACTCGTCTCACTTTTCTGTTGAGGAATCGCAAATGGCCGCAGTGACAAAGTGGATGTCACGTCTTTTAAACACGTTTACGGTTTTTCTAATGAAGCAAAGCTTCTTATTATGGCTTTGACAGTGGGGAGCCGGAGAAAAAGAAAACTAAAATCAATCTGAGGAAAAGATGAAAGATTTTCAAGCCATGGGAGGTCAATTTTTACCGTTCTGGGCATGGCTGAGAGAAAGAAAGAGCAAACAAGCATGGCTTTATCTAGATCTACTTAACTTCCCATAGAAAAGACGAACCGCAGATGAGATCTTGGTAATCTCAAGTTTTTCTCTGTAACAGCTATGAGACTAAATGGAAAGCAAATAATGATTAAAGGTTCAAATGATTCTTTTTCAATTCTCACAAAAATGCCTATACAAATGTGTGTATTATATCAGTTTGTAAGAGTTTCAGACTCCTAGTCCATTCATTATTTCACGCTGTCGCCATTGTGAGAAAAGGAAAGTCACTTGTTTTGACGTTTCGTGATTCTTTGATGTGTTCTTCACTTCTGGTGAATTCATGCAGTTGCAATGGATGTTAAAATAAACAACTGTTGATAAGATCTAGATGAATCTGCAGGCCGAGCTCTCCTGACCAGCTGGAAAATATAAGGGCGGAGCGGAATGTCAGCAAGACTTTTGCCAACATAAAGACAGTGGGATAAACATTACAAATCAAGAGCAGTATCAGTAATGAAAAGCATATTTTGTAAAACCTGTTTGTCATCATTTTTGCATTTCTATTTTGGTGATGTTAGTGTTGGAAAATACATGCTTAAAGGGTAAGTTCATCCCAAAATCAAACTTGTGTGACTTTTTACTCACCCACATGACGTTAAACAGGTTTGAGACCTCCCGGCGTCCTCGGAGCACAAAGATCGATATTTTAGGCGACATTTCCAGGCCTCCTCATAGACATAATGCTAATAGTTAAGTACTGAAGACATCGTTACATTGGTCCATCCGCTCATCGTGGCTCAACAAGTGTTTTTTGAAGCGACGAGAATGTGCGAAAAACAAACCAAAACAACGACTTTAACCGATATATTCTGTTTAGAACGATCTACAATAAAGAAATGCGTTTTAACTTAAACTTTTCTTTCAAGAGCAAACTAGAGCAATGCTTTGCATTAATGTAATTTTATACCATATGTCAACATTGGACTTTATTTCTTTGAAGGATTTTTTAGGAATCAACTGAGAGAACCTTTTAAGGAATGCCCTCCATGAATGTTGTTACTATCCAACTGGTCTCAGTGCACTGAGGCTTTGGTGTGGAAAGAACGTATGGTCTCTTTCATTTGCTCATTGTTCTCGCCATAGATGCTGGGCTAAGAGAGTGATGTTTCTAGGAATGAAAATAGGCCAGACAGACGTCTAGAAGGTTCCAGCTCATTTGGCCACAAATAGAAGTCCTGCACCTCTTTGGTTCTCTATGACTTCAAGGTTAACAAGCAGTCTGGAGCCGTTCTGTCTGCGGTCCGATGTTACCTAAAGCTTTGTACAAAGATTCCCGGGAAAAACTAGAAACTGGATAAGAGCTCCATTCCGATGGGCGAATGAGAAATACACCCAAACACAGGGGTTTGACCCTATGACACAGAAATATGAATAACCCGAAGAACTTCGAAATACTGAAATATGTGAGATGCTTAGCAAACACAACTGATGACAATTTAAAAGTTGTGTCTAAGAGTGTCAACAGTTAGATCTTAATGTGACCTTTTGAACATGAAAATCGACATTTGTGAATACTGGGTCTAAAATATAGCTCTGGCGGTTCTTGTCTCTTTATAACAAAAAGATCCTCAAGAATGTTTGATAGATAAGATATCAATGAGGGTATTTGTCTTGTTGTGACAGATGGCGCAGTTGTCAAGACGATGAAACAACAGAAACAAACCAATACTAAAGTGTTGTGCCAGATATTGTGATGTGATACTACAGTTATGTTTGCGGTGTGTTTGATTTTTTATGTAACTAGAAGGAACGAAAGTGTTCGGTTATTACATAACTGTCGTAACCGAGAGACAGACGGATAGAGAGAGAGAAGAGAAAGAGAGAGAGAGACTTTTTTACTATTTACACTTTATAAAATTTGATCTTATGTCAGATTTTATCCTTCACTTAAATAGAAGAAAGCGAACATTCTTTTCATCGTTGATATGAAAACTTGGTTCGTCAGGTATTCGTTTCGCTTTTTCACGTATCCTGCAATCTGAAGGGACCTTTAGGAACACATTTTGTATTACACCCTATTGTTTGTTGTTTGTTGTTGATATGTTTCTTGTTTTAAGTTTAATGCATTGGCAGTATTTTAAGTACGCACAATCATGCCAATAAAGTACCTTTCAATTTTAATTGAATTGAGAGTGAGAGAAAGAGAGAGAGAGAGAGAGAGAGAGAGAGAGAGAGAGAGAGAGAGAAGGAGAGGCGTCCTCAAGACATAAAAATGTGGTAGGTCAAAAGAAGAGGTGAAGAAACATAATTCGGGCAAAATATAATATTGCATACAATGAAGTTATGCATGAAGTTATGTCAACAAATATATCACTTAAAATAACATCAATGCCTCACAACCTTCCTTGCACGACAGCTTTTTTTTAAAGCTTGACCTGACTTTACATGAATAAATCCCTAATGTGTTTACATTTCTTTAGACAACTTGCATCTTAAAAAAAGTGGAATGATAATTGCATTTATTCCTCTTAAAGCATGACCATTCTGTCCATCCCTCTGACCTAAAAACATGCAATGAAAGCACACGAGAGCATCTCAGGTCTGCACATGAGCTTCGAGATAGCAATCAGATGTGGATTTAGATTTGTCGTCATGCAATAAGAGACTGGAAATGAAAAGAACAGGAATGGGAGTGAAAAAGATCCGTTTCCAAACCAGAAGAAGTCCCACGCAAATATCCGAGCGACCTCCTGAATTCACCTCACGTTTAATCCAGCTTCCCAATGTCCGCGACAACTTTTCTGTCACCAGACGAAACATAGCTTTCCGTGTCTGGGTCAAGTTTTCTGCTTGACCTGATATGAGTCTTATCAGAGTATCACGAGAGCTCAAACCTGTTATCATGAGCTCTGTTTGAAACCACAAACAAACTGCAGGAGGAGGCCAAAGACAACAGAGAGAGAGAAAGAGAGAGGCAAGATGAAACAAGGAATCTGCCGGAGATAAAAATCAACTGCAGGCGGTCCAGTGTCCTACTAGGGTCAGGGTCAAAGTTCAAAACCCTGTGCATATGTAAAGCTGTAAGACAGAGGGTCCACTGTGGTTTCCATTCATTAAATATGCAATAAATCCTGAGAAAATTCCAAAAGTGACCCCAAAACTAAGGATGGATTAACTCCAAGATAGAAATATTCAGGAGAGATTTTTATACATCCCTTAAAGAAACTGAAGTAAGAAATAGATTTAAAACCACAATGTTGTCTTTATTTACTCACCAACACGTCTTTCTTAACCAGTGGGGTTTTCATCCGGTAAAATGAAACCAATGAATCATTCTTGTATTCATCACTGATTCCACATGTCTAATGAGATAACAATAAAACATCTTCACTGACCTTCGACCTTTCTCTCAGCGCTGAGAACAGCCCCACAGCATTATGGGAGGTGAGCTCTACTGAATATAAATCAATCATTCATATTGTCAATCGGCATAAGGGTCAAAGGTCACGCTTCTCGTCTCAGGCATTTTAACAAGCACCCGTAGCACCGTGTTTATGGCGAGATGAGATGAGTTGCAGCAGAGATCGCTGTGCTTGTGCAACCTGAGAATAAACACACATATTTGTCTGGTCCACAGCTGTGTGTGTGTGTGTGTGTGTGTGTGCGTCTTCACTATTTTTCTTTGAAATATTCTCTCTTCCCCCACTGCTGCAGTCATTTGTCACCTTGACACGCTGTCTCAATGTCCTGTTCATATTTATGTGCTGGCCGGCAGCCACCGAGCGAGCACAAGTAATGAATGAATGACCCCGTGCAAAGACACCTTCTGCCTTCCTTCAGCTCCTGGCTCACCATTGCAGGCATCAGCACTATTGCTGCTGCTCATATTGAGGGTTCAAGATTTCAATAAACCTTAAGCGTTAAACTTTGGAGGTATAGACCAGATTGCCATAAGAAAAAAATCTTTCTAAGAGGTACATAAAAAGTATGCTTTTCAATCTAAAAGAAGTATAGACCCCTTCGGAAGACGTTAACAACACTGGTCCAACGCTGGTTCAGAGCAACTTCCTGTTTCAGTTTTTTAACACCACGCAACTGTTTGGAGAAAATCAAACCAACAGAACATTTATAGCTGAATTAGAATGTGCTATAAATGTTCAGTGAAGTGGTCTATACTAATAGCACACTTGGATAAACTTATTTTTTGTCAAGATCACTGTAGCAACCGCCTAGTAATCTCCTGGCAACCATGCACAGCATCCTTGCATTGTATATAGTGTAGTTTAAACAACAATTATCCATAACATTTTACTAAACCACACCACCACACCCCAAAAAAAGAATGATAAAGTTAACTATGATGCTACATAACATTTTACAAACAGTAAAAATGGTTCATATGTAAAATCAAGTCTTTCAAATGCAAAGAAATGAAAAATCATCATCAATGTTATAGTTAAACACAAAACATTATGTGTAATATCCAAGCCAATGATAATAAAGGGTTAATCTTGTTTTCTGGTGGTTTATGTTGTATGACAGTTGTACTGGTTTGACAATAATGAAAGGGCTTTCTTTTAACCAGATTCAATCAATACATCGATGCGTTCCATCGTTTACAGCTGTTTGAAGGAGAGTTGTAAAGATGAGTAAATGAAAAAGCCTTCCGCTTGATTTATGAACCCACAGGAACTGATAAAATAATCTTTGCT